>CAWUFW010002593.1:0-1200000 GCA_963921515.1 Calotriton arnoldi | reverse complement strand
AAACAATTTTTAAAACTTTAGCTAAGCTAAACTGAAAATTCGGTTGGACATCAGCATAAGAAAGAAGCAGATGCCCTAAACATATCTCGAAAAGGAAGTGAAGAACCCTTGTCTCAAACTTTGATCCTTCACTTTCAGGACTTGTTCTTAGTTTTTTTAGAGGGGGTTGAGTCTTTTGAGTGCAGATGGTCAGTATCCCCATAACAAAAGAGGAGGTTGTAGGAGATCGAGGTGTACGTACCAGAAGAGCAGGATGCATTGATCGCATTATCACCACAAGGTCACCTGCAGAACCTAGGGGGGCCACACGGACAAGACACGACCTACTGCATAGATGGCTAAGCAATACCGAAGAATTCTAAATGGCACCAGCAAATGCATAGGTTAGGGATCCCCTTAGTGTCTGCTCAGAGGCAGCAGATGCTAACATTTATACACGAATATGGTTGCTGCATGTGGAAATGCAAAACTTGCATTGTGGAGCAAATCGTACCAAGTCACCATGCCCACTCCCTCTTTGTGATGCACCATAGCCAGCACGCTCTCTCCAGCATGGCTAGCAAAACTCCCTCGCTTGCACAAGTCACTTTTCTTGTAAAACAGAAGATTAAAATACTGTGGTTTCATTCTAATAACATGCATATACCAATACATATCTATTTGGATATTAGTTGGAAGTCCATAATGAAGCAAACATTAACCTCCAATCCACTAAATTATAAATGAAAACCCAAAGGACCAGCTGATGTGGTGCTGCATAACTCAAATCTTGTAGGAGCAAACTGTTAATTAAAGAGGTAACAATGGAAGGATTGCAAGCAATTGAAGGACCAATGTTTACAGTTGTTGCTTTTAGAGATAAGTATACCTTTCTGTGATTTTGTAGATTATATGTAATACCGTGGTCAATATTAAGCAAGATGGGTCTTCAATACAGTCACACACAAAGCTAATGCTCTATTGAACTTTACTAATGTAGGAATGAACATGTCATTTACAAGCACACAAGAAAAAGTATCCGCTTCATTAATTCTTTACAGACAAATCTTCACAAATCTGGTTCTTTATGCTTTAATTTAAAAAGATTGTCCATTAATCTATGTAGCTAGCCTGTATTGTCCTTTGGGACAATAGAAACAGTGAATTTATAAAACAGATATTTACAAAAAACATTCTGCAGACATACGAAGACTAGATATCCAGCTTGCAATACACTATTAGTAACTGTCAACTGGTTTCTTGTCAGTACATTGGCTAGTTCCCTTCAGGTTAAATCATAAAATCCTCTCTGTGATAACATACGATTTAAAAATCTCAAGAATCCTGTATTCAAGTAGAGCGACATGTAACAAGGGAACAGCAGTAATATTACAGATCCCACCTACTGCCTTGAATGCCATCAAACACCAACTGCTGCTCAATAAGCAGACAACAGTTCACTAGAGTGGAAATGAGACCCCCACCTCCCCAACCCAGTTCCCATTCTTCCTAAACAGTCTGTCTCAATTAGAACGAGGCTTTTTTTTTTTTAAACCATTTTCATAAACCTCAGAGCCCTGCAAGGATCATTCTTCTCAGAGATCCCTTTTAGTATCGACATTCTACTAGTTGATATTTTCCACAACCTGAACCAAGAAGATGCTTCTGGCTTTGCAACCAAGTGCAAAATGCCGAACATATTCAGAAGTGGGTGCAGAGGAACTGACTATGCCAGAAGACACAAATTCCGCTTGTGGTCTTGAAATCACATTCTTGATCCTAATTCCATGGAAACCACTCTCCTATCTCACTCCACTCGCCTCCCATTTCCCACATTCCTAACAGAAGACTAGTACACAAAGCAGGGAACTTGTGTGTGCTCTTCTAAAGGGACAATGTATTCATTCCACACAAAAAAGCTACCATCTTGTGAACATTTCTCCATCCACATGAAAGTAGACATGTTCTACCTTTCTTGCAACTACCCAACAAAATGCCCGGTGGTAGTTATCTATTGGCTGGATTACTGCAAGAGTTTCTATACTGGGCTGCCATAATAAAAGATATTCAAGCTTTATGGCATGCAAGAACAAACTATCCAATTTATTCTTCGTTTAAAAAAGAATGGGCACATTTCTCCGGCCCTTAAGGTTTCACCTTGCCTGCTAATGAAATGGAGTACAAAACGCAAAACCTCTAGCTTACTTTAAAACCCTCTCAGTTACACTGCATTTGTTTTTTTCACAAATTACCTCCATCCTGGAAGGAATGTTCCAAAGACCACCCTGGTTCCTGTATCATATTGGGTATCACAGAATCATCAGTGGATCCTAATCTTTTTGACTTGACTCCCATCTCTGCATTATCAACACAGATGCATGGGCACACTGAAGCCTTCACCAATCATATGTGCCTATCACATCCCTCTACCCATCCCCAAAGATCATTAACGTCGTTTCTCAAAAGCATACAAGCCTCTACAAAAATATATGAAATACATATACGTACCAATACTGTATTTTAAAGGCTTTTTGCAAAGAAATGGCAACAATATGTTGCAGTGGCTTCAAATTAAACTCATTGAGACAGAGACCCCTCCCCAACCCTGCTGGACGCAGGGCCTGGCGGTAAGAAATGCGCCCTATTGAATGAGACCCCCGGCAAGGGAAAGATCGACGACGAGCTAAGCCTTGGGTCTGCTATAGTCTACCTGGGGTGAGCCAGAAGGGAGGGAGGGGGGAGGATTGATTGGGGGTGTTTTTGAATTTTTATATTTCTCATGGACATTGATTGACAACTAACCTGCAATAGATCCATAGTCGCTTGTGGATGCCATAATACTAATGTCTTGCACAGGCAGTCGCCTAGGTTCTGACTGTACCTTATATGAATAGTGATGTCTCTTCTAATTCGTTACTTGCTGAATTGTCTATGTATTGACCATATTCATGCCCACGCGTGATGCGGCACTTTGTAAATTCAATAAAGTATGTTTTTTAAAAAATGAGTGAGTGAGTGTGTGTGTGTCTGTGTTTCCATCTCTGCACAGACAGATGGCACTCCAGCTTGACTTCAGTGATGTGAACCAAATAATCTTGAATTCTATAATTACAAAAACCTTTACCAAGACACCAGCACCACATTCTTTTTAAATTTTGGGCAATATTGCTTCTGAAGTCTACTATATTCCTGCCCACACATTACTCTGCAGGTCATCCCACAATCATCTGCCAACAAAAATACAGACTAAGCTTTTGAAGGTAGTGGGTCATGGTTATCCTCTTCTTTGTGGATAAAAAAAAAAAAAAAAAATCAACATTTTCACATAATGCTGAAAGTTCCATGATCGAAAATCCTTCCATTGGCAACATTTGCTAATACCCATTGGTGTCCCAATACCACTCAAATCATCTCAATACTTGCTAATTACACATTTAAGTACTGAGTAACAACTTCTTACACAAATACATCAGTCTAAGTGTCAGGATCAATTTTTTTGTGTCAGGCAAGCGACTCCAATGTTAGAGAGAGGAAGAAGAGAATGATAAGCAGGTGGAAACTGTGAGACTTGGGAAACACTGCACAGATGTCAAATGGCTCAAGGTACCCCTAGGGAGGCGGTGTTTCTGACTCCACAGTGTTGCTAATACCACTCACCCCTCCTCTGTCACACACCCTGGTGTGGAGAGCAGCCAGCTCCGACCCAACAGGCAGACAGAAATACTCCCAAGACCTACACATGGACGAGAAGATATGTAAAGAAACTGAAGTAAAGGTAACCATGAAGCATGACACCTAGAAAGGTCTTTTATTTCCCGAAACTAAAGCAGAAAAGGACAGAGGCAGAATGCAGGCATCAGTCATACATCCATTTAAATTGCGAGCTAACTATATGAGGGAAATCCAAATGTGCAGACAGGCTCGAGACCATACCATTGGCCTCTATTCATCATTTTGCTGATAAATGGAAAGTGGTGTTATTCTTCCATGGACCTAAACATTACCTGTAAATGGTTCCAGGTAGATCGAATGTGGTGGGACGTCGCACACGACAAAAACCAAAATACACCATGCATCTGTCTCTTGAAGTGTGAGAAAATGCTAAGACATGGTATCAGTGAATGAAAAAATGAACACATACTGCAATTTATTAACTTTGCTATAATAGGCTTTGCTAATGTGGGCAATAAGCTTTGCTGTGGGATATTTAAATCCTTAAATTATGCGTAATAGCATGGATTTATTTAAGTCCCACTGATTGCAGAAACAGTATTTCAAATCAGTTATTTGAACTCCCCTGCAAGTTTTCACTCTCAGGAGCCCCCCAAAAATAGATAAATGCTGCAGAAAACTAAAGAATATGTAAGAGTGCCTTCTCGACACAGAATATTTGCTTCTGAATTTTCAAAAGTACAGATTCTAAATTCCTGACAGCAACTCCTAATATGAAAACATGACACAGTAGTGTACCAGAAAAATGAACATCTCTCCAGGTTAGCAAAATCTTAATAAAGGCCCTATTTGCAGGTATTTTCCAGTCAGCAAGCCCTTGAAACACTTTTTGATTCCACAGAAACCAACTACTCTTACCGGTCTTTACTCAACGAGCAAATGTCCCCAAATGAGACTGTAATGCTCAACAACGAATGAGTAATATGAAAAATAAAATCTAATTAGGCACCAGTCCCCACAGTGGCTGACTCAAATAGTAAATAATTGCCAGCGCCTTCAGATGATCTTCCAGAGCTAATGGCTCCAACTCTAATGGAAATTAGAGGGCAATTACGTCCCTTGGTGGACTAGGTATTTTCAGCGCATGCTTTCTGTAGCAGTAGCAAACTGCAGGTGTGCAGCCTTATTCGGCGCCGAAGTCCTAATGCATTTGTCTGGACAGGGACGTATATGCCCGCACACTGGTTATGCTATTAACTTCAGGATCCAACCTCTTGCTCAGAAGAATCAGGTTCTACTGGAACAGACGCAAACTACAAACACACCGCTTATCACTGCATAATGGGTCAGCAGAAATCTATTTTATTATTCATTTCTATGCAAGTCTCAGAGCAGATCAACTTAATATCCACCCAGATATATCTAGAGTAAGTAATAATTTAATAATTTATTGTTTGGTTAATAAAAACCTTTACAATTTCCATTTAAAAATAAGCAGCAACATAATTCATGATTAAAGATCGAAAGAGCATATCGTAAAACATTCATTCATTGTGTAAAAATAGTTGGTGCAATAATCAGTAATTATTATCAGATACCGTTAATTGGCAAAGTCTTTTGACCATTCTTTGTACAGACGACTTTCCAAGAGTTTTAATGATACTGTCGCTTAAGGTGCCTAAAAAAGAATTAAGAAGGGGCTAAGGGATCAAGTAAACTTAATTGTTAAAAAGTCAATATTTGGGTCTCTGTTAGCGGACAACTGTACAATGGTCGGTTGGTTTAAAAACAGCAGCAGTGGTGTGATACCGATGAGTGTTGTGCTCCAGCATCTATCTTCTGGATGGACATTGACCTGGATATATGATGTTCACTGTAAGGTGGGACTATACGAGTCTTTTGGTCGCGGTGATAAGGATTGCTGGACACTTGATGCAAGCGCTTTTTCCCCTGCCACTTCCGTAAACCGTGCAAAGCGACACAATAACAGTACGTCTCCACCTCCGAGGCTTGCTTTCACTGCTTGTCAGCAGGTTCTTATCCCCCTGCTTAAAAAATGGGCTTCAGTAGCTGCCGCCGTTCAGCTTGTAGTTCTCTGCAGATACACAATAAGTGTAATACACTCTCGTCGACTTTCCCGCATAAGCGGCATGAAGTCTGAGCCGGAGATCGTTTCCAGGGGGGAAGATGCAGCAGGGATGATAGAATGCCCATTCGAAAATGAAGGTATTTTTCTTTCTTTCTCCTGTTGAGTCCTGCGCCTAAATAAGATTGCGGAGAAGAAATAACGTAGCTGTGCACCACAAACCATCCATGGGCCCTTTCTGTAAGTGCCGCCTTATCTTCTACTAGGGATAGTCTTTTCACAGTCTTGTTTACAAGTTGTTTAAAACATTGATGGGTCCCCGAGGCCGCCCAGAGATCCTCAAGGCCCAGGCGGTCTATTGATGCTGTCAGGTAGCTTATAGCTGCGCATTCCTTCTTTAAGTGAATTTCATTCCCTAGATGGCAGTTCAGTGTTCCCGCTTCGGCCTTTTTAATCTTGTGCCAGCACTTGACGTAGGCTCCTTTGCAGGCTATTTCTTGGGTCTGCAGGCCGAATTCCAGCCTTATTTGGGCTGGCAAGACATACTTGGGTAGATTGAGAATCATCCTAGCCGTTCTTCAGACAATTCTGTCTAAAATGGCTGCGTCTCTTCCCCTCAGGCACTCGCTCCCATAAGTTATAGCTGGAATGAGCTTTGCTTGCCAGACTTGTAGCAGTGGGATAGGGCTTGGGCCGGCAGTTTTGTGTTTAATAGATTTTAAAGCTGCCGCAATTGAGTTGCCTCTTCTATTGATGGCTTCTTTTTGTGTACTGAATGTGCCTTTGTTATCTATTATAACTCCCAAGTACTTATATTCTTCAACTACTTCTATTGTTGTGTCGGCCAAATCCCAGCGATAATTGGAGGTTGTCTTTTTTGGATGTAATCGCATTACCTTCATTTTATCATAGTTGATAGTTAGACTGTTGGTTACTGAGTATCTACTGGTTGTGTCTAGTAGGTGTTGAAGACCGATGGGGGTTCGGCTAATCAGCACGGGGTCATCTGCATACAGCAGGTTGGAAAGTAGGAACCCTCCCATCCTTGGTGCATGTGAATTACAAATGTCCAGTTCTGTCGATAGGTCAGCCATATACAAGTTGAAGAGCGTCGGGGCCAGCACACACCCCTGTTTAAGCCCCATGGTTGTTGGAATCTTTCTGGACAGGAAATTTCCATCTCCTAGCTATACTTGGACCCACGTCTTGGTGTGTAGAAGTATTAACTGGTTTAAAAGGGCAGATGCTATTTTCTTTTCCTCAAGTTTGTGCCAAAGTTTATTCCTGTCAATTTTATCGAAAGCTGATGAATAGTCGATAAAACACAGAATATTTTGCTGATTTGGCGCCATCTGCTAGTATGGACAGGGCAAGTATATTCGTTGTTGTTCCCATGCCCTTGCAAAAACCTGTTTGATTGATGGGGATAATTGATTTTTCTTTTTCCCAGGCAGTGAGGTCATCCAGAAGGAGGCCAGCATACTATTTGGCCTCAATGTCAATTAAGGCTACAAGCCTGTAGCTGTTTGCTATGTTCTTGTCCCCATTTCTTGTATATTGGGGATATGATGGACCTTCTCCAGGAGTCCGGGATATTAGCTCCTCCTGAGACACGTGCGAACAGTGGTAGTAATGCGGGAGCCCAGTATTCCGGATCTTTTTTTAATAGCATCGGTGGAATCCCGTTAGGGCCCGGTGCGCCCTCCAGCTTGCCTTTGGCTATCCTGTTCTTGATCTGATGAGTTGTAATTAAAAGATGATCGTTTACTACTGGGACTGTTGGATCAGATAGAGTTTCCTCAGAGATGTAGCGGGAGTCTTGCTTCTGTGATGAATTAAAATTAATCAGCAGGTGCGAGGCCCAAGCTTTCTCTGTCAGGTGTGAGTTAATTCTTTGTACGTTCGGGTTGTTTAGACTGTTTATTGTGCGCCAGAATCTTGCGCTGTTGTTAGACTTTGAATCGTACAGTAGTCTAGCCCACAGATTTTTATCTGAATCCCTTTTCGCCTGCCAGATTGCTTTTTTCTTTTTTGCTTTTAACCCGTTGACCGCGGCGCGAATTCCGCCGCGGTGCGGGTGATTTATTGAGTGGGCGTGTTTAGGACGGCCCCCGGCCGTCCTCCGCACACGCCCACTGTGACGTCGGACGGCCGGGGCCGTCCCGAGCACTGAAGCGGTTAATTTCATTAGCTCCATTTGAATAATAGGATCTTGTCCTGTATGCCGAAGTCTGCGTAGTGTTTTATTTATTGCTTTCTTGAGCTTTCGAAGGTTGGCAATTTTGGAGATACAAAAGTGGTTCTCTTGATGGTCTATTGGACCACTGGACGTTAGAGCTGAATGAGCGCTTGCTGTGTGCTTTTCTCCTAGTGTTTTGATGAATGATTCCCAGCGCGTTATCACATCTGTGTCAGTCTCTTCCCGATTTTCCCATAGTGACTTTGCTGAAGCCAGCAGTTCTTCTGGATGGTTGGCATTTGATCCTCCTGAAATTGTCGGTGTATGGACTCTGGATCCTCAAAAGGCTGATCTAGTGATGATCTAGATATTCTCATAGAGGTTTCCTGTGGCAGATGATCACTTTGATCCTGGGTCCCTACCTGGAAACCTGCAATCTTGCTGATAAGTGGTAAAGTTACGAACGTATAATCTATTAGGGTACTTGCGGCTGCGCTGTGAAATGTTGCCCCCGGGGGTTGATCTCCCGGGAAGCGCCCATTAAGTGCCACAAAGCTTAGATGTTCCAGATTCCAGATTCTTTACAAAGTTCCTAGCGAGTACTGATTGTTGCTTCTTGTTACTCTGCTCCTGACACGGGATATTCCAAGCTGTATGTTGGTCCTCCAGTATCTCGTCCCTCTTCTGTGGCCCAAGTAGGTGCATGCTGAAGTCGCCTGTCAACAGTAGGTTGGACGTTGATTCTTCTGAGAACATTCTAGTTATTTCTGATCCCACCATTTTAACTACTTTGATTTTGTCACGCGGATGTATATAAATGTTTAGGAGTAATATTTGTTGTTTGGTGTTGCCATCCTGTATATTCACTCTGAGTGCTTTAATTGCATTTGTAGAAGTTGTGATAGTGTCAACATCTTTGGTTGCCGATATGGTCCTTATTGATGAGTAAATTGTTAGACCGCCCTGTAGGTGTCCAAATTTAGAGCCTTTTACTGCTGGAGTGTGGTGGGTTTTGAAACCAAGTAGATGAAAGGGTTCTTCTGGCCATGTCTCTTGTAGTAGGATGAGATCGAAGCCTTGTAAGTAATCCAGAAGGTCTCGATCAGATGTTTTATTACCAAAACCATTTATATTCCAAATGTAAAAAAAAAAAAAATCTAAAATTCCAAGTGCAGATTCGTAGGTGATGATCGCCTGGTGGTCGTTGTTTTGTTTTGAGTCAAGTGCCCTCACTTTGTTGATTTATCGTTCTTGCTAGCCAGGTCTAGTCTTCCGATCTAATTGCTCGGTGCTGATCTTTTCGTTCTGTTGGTCGTGCGTCCGTGCTGCGGGCGCCTTTAAGCACAGATTGTGACTGCATGCCCGACGGTGCGGTGAATGGGTTTGCTTGCTCTCTTTTGTTAGGTATCAGTGGATCCGGGTAGCCCGGCTTTTGATAGAGGAGTATTTTAATTCCCCATGCCTTTAGTTGAGGCTCTTCGTCCAGAATCCTCCTTGCATTTTAGGTTGTCTTTGTTACTTCTCTGCTTGAGAGTTCCTTGATGTTTTTAAATTCTATTCTTTCAAGATCGTGTGAGCTTATATCCCCCAAGGTCCTGATTGTTTGAATTAATTGTAGGATGTTCCCTCTATTGATAATGTCTCCGCATCCTCTAGACTTATATTCAGGTATGAACAGGATGGAGCAGTTTTTGAGTTGCGGCTGATTGGCGGTTGGGAGTTTTGCCTGGATGGCTGAATCCTCTTGAAGGTGGGGGTTGGAAAAGTCCACTCGAGCTCTAAGGTCTTCCCTGGCGGTGGTGATTGTTTTTCTTGGAGTGGCTGGCTCTGCATGTCTATTCATGTTAGAAAAAACTGGAGTTCTGGTACTTGCATCCTTCACACCTTCATCTGATGCTTTTATAGGTAGCTCCGGTAGATTGTCCACTGCCCTATCCAGATTGGCGTCTGGACCCCCTGAGATTGAGGTAGGCAAATGGCTTGCTTTGTTTTCTCCTTCTGGAGAAAGTGCTTTCATAGTTTTACTGGCAGCTAGGCTTTTTGTCCCAAATCTTGCGCTACCTGTTTGGAAGTAGTCCATTAAGTTCTTCTTCTTCTTTCTTCCTTTTCTCCTCTGCTTGCGACTATGTTTTGGATCCTCATTTCTCGCTGTCTGGTACTGCTCGGAGGGTTCAGTTTCAAGTTTTTTTGGTGAAGATTCCTCCGAATGGAGGTGATAACTGTGCTCTGGGTCCCTATTTTGTTCTATAATATTGTGGCACTCGTATCCTTCAGCTCTGGCTTCCTCACTTATTAAATAGGCTATTTTTTTGGCAGAGCTCGTCAGTCTGGCATTTGAGTGGTTAGGTGTCCGCATTTCGTTTTGGGGGCCTTCTCCCCGTTCTTTGTTGACCGTATCCTCCTTCCTGCAGATTGATCCCTTTGTAGGGCCGTTTGTATGAGCCTCTTGGGATGTTGTGCTTGGACTTATTGATATTTTCCTGATGTCTGCTAGGATGTCCTCCATTACCGCTGGAATGGTGGAAAGACTATAGCGAAGCAGGTACAGTGGCTTTGGGACAGTTGCGTGTCTGCCTGAGCCCTTTTGATCAAATTATTCATGTCTGCTAGTCTGCTGTCGATATTTGAAACGTGGATGGCCACCGAGTTAAGGATGGATAATTGAACGTCCATCTTGTCAGAGTTTTACTGCATTGACTTGATGGATAGCTGCATGGTGTTCAATAAAGATTCCCAGAGCTTTTCTGAGTCTAATCGATTTGCACTTTTGGTGTAAATTTGGTGGACAGGGTTGGCCTTAGCCTGCCTGGAGCCAGAAAGGTGGGGAAGTTCATGCCAATCTTGTTCAGGAGTTATTTGGGCTAGCTCGCCGGCTGTGTCGTCGTTGGAATCCTCCGTGGTTCCCATTTCTAAGTCTCTAATTGTGGCTTTTGAGCAGCTTGGAGACTGGTTGAGTTGTGTGTTAGGAGGACCAAGGGTGTCAGTGCTATCAGTGCTAAAGCAATCGGTTACGGTTGGTTTATCCCCCTCTGGTCCTCTATTGTCATTACTCCTTAAGTTCCTTGCCCCGCTGGGGTTGATTCGGGTGCACTGTGTTTCCAGACCTGTCTCTGTGCTGGTGTTACCTGGGACCTTCTGCTCCAGTGCCTTTTGAAACTGTGCCACTGAATGGTCAGTTCGTTTCTGTTCCTCATTATAAGTAACATCCTTTTGTGATTCCATGGGGCCATGTGCCGGGCTTGCTGGAGACTCTACGAGTGCCTCGTTGTGAGTTGTAAATGAGAAGGTTAAGCTGGAGGCAGTTGTTAGCGCTTTTTCAGTTTTTTGAGAGTTGTTGTCGAGAGTATAGAGAGTGGAATTTGTTCTTCCTGGAAAAATTATGACGTTTGGTTCAAGTGGCAGACCTGTGCCAGGCTCAATCCGGTCAGAGAGTGCACCTGCTAATGTTGTGTGACTAGCCCTGGGTACTTCTACCATTATGTGTGCTTGGGTAGATCTGGTGCGGTCTCCATTTGTTAGATCAATATTTTTTTCCTTGGGGACTAGCCCCCCTTGTTGTCCTTCCGAACATGGAGTGCTTATAGCTCTGGTCTTATTTTCTTCTTTACCTTGATCTGGCGTGTCTGCCTTAAGGCATTGATGGTCTAATATCACTGGGCACAAGGGGGAGGGGAGGCCGTTGAGACTTTCATTGCTTCTGCAGAAGGCTGCCCCTGCGTCCCTCATGAATGCGAATTTGGTGTATATCTACGGCTGGTAGCTACTTTTTGTAGTTCTTACATTCTGTTCGGGGCCTACGAGGCCAACGTCTACCAGAGTCTGGTGATGGTATGTGTTTTCTTCCATCGTTGAATTCTCCTTGCTGACTGTTTCATTTAAGCCTTTGCTCTTTTTTTTACCTTCTGTTAATTATAGATGCAACAGTCCGTCTCTCTCTGCCTGATCTCATCTCCTTGTACACCTGTGGTTCCCTGCAGTTTCTTATAGTTCTTGAGGTTCTTTTGGTGTAAGTAGCGCCTTGATGTTTTGGTTAAGGTTGATTGAAGTTGCCTATCTCCTTTCTTCAACCTTTTCCCGTTTGTTCTTTGTTGTTTTTGCCTTTGCTTTGCTTATTGCCTTTTGCCCTTGTATATTCCTTTTCCGTCTGCTTTTATTATTTTTTTACTTTTGCTGTTGAGTAGAAGTGCGGACTGAGAAGGAGGAAGCTTCAGGGTCACCCAGAACGTCCTATGCCCCCCCCGTGCTCCCACCTCAGAGCTTCACCCGGGTTTCGGGCTGGCCTTGACTGAGTCCTGCATTGGCATCCGTGCTGGGAGAGACTGAGGAACTCGCACAGTTCAGTTTGGGTCAAGCAGGTGGCGACCCCCCGCTACAGCGCGGACACCAATGCCTGCTCCCCTCTCTTCGCTCCGGCCGCTCTGGCTGCTCCAAAAGCGATGCTGCTCTAGGTCAGTGTTCGGTGCACAGTGAACACTGACCCCGCCTGACCCCACCTTGCTTCCCCACTGCTTCCCCTCTGCTGGGGCTCACCTGGCTCGCCACCACTCCCGCCATGCTGCCCTGTTGCAGCTGCCGCCGGGCAGACGTAGAAACGTTGCCGCTCTGATCCGCACCACGCTCGCTGTAATCGGAGCCGGAAGCAGTCTCAAGCAGAGTAAGCGGAGTAAGCGCAGCTGCCTGGCGGGCCCTCCGCAAGCCGCACCCGGTCTTGGCCTCACTCAACCGGGCTGCCTCCACGGGAAAGGCTCGATCTGGCGGCAGCCACGGACACAGAACCAACGCAGCAAGCAGGACGCGAGCTCCGACGCAGCTCTCTGACACGAACCGGAACCGGAAAGACGTCATAAATCAAATTACAAGGTTTACACATACATGCAGTCTTCATTTGGAACTTCTTCAATCCAACTCTAAACTGGATCAAGTTGAATTAAGAACTGCCTAAGCAATAGCTTCCCACCAAGATGTGTGATACTGTAAGCATCATTTGGTCACAGACCAAAGAGAAGCGAGTTGAACCTTCCAGTTGGTCACTACTCAAAAACAGAGACTGGCCAAGTGGGCCTTCCCTGCAGTTATATAACTGAAAGTAGATGACATCATTCAAGACATAAAGAAGTAAAGTGCATTTCTTGCGTGTGAGCCAACGGGTCTACTACTGGGGTGAATGGCTACCAAGAGATTTATCAAATACACAAGGGGGGACAGGGAGCTAAAGAGAGGTCCAGTACCCTTGCTCCCAAGAACAAATATGCAAATAACAGTAGGGTAACTGCCCCTGATAGAGTGTGTTTTCATGTGGAAAATTGGTACAGGTGAGGAGATCTTCCTATTTGGAAGTAGCGCTACCTGTAAGGGCGTCATGCTTCATCATCAGGCTTTTGCTCCTCGCGGGGTCAGAGCTGCAATACCCTACAGACTACGCAAGAGGGCTCTTTAGCGGAGATCTTTTACTCAAAAAGCTGTGATGGTTAGTGTGGGTGTGTGGGACAAATGAAATAGTGAGTTAAAAATACCTAAGTACCAAAAAACTGATTTATTCTGGGGTCTCCTTGGTAAGGATAAAAGCAATATCTTAATTGTTAGCTCCTAAAAATGAGGAGAAACAATTCAGTAACGAGTGCAGATAGAATAGGTCGTGTAGGTTGACATGCTTCACGCCTCAGTGTCCAGGAGGGATTCAGGGTGTTTCATCAGGACCGAAAGAGAAGATAAATGAGTGTCCCTACCCTTAGTTAGAGTTGAGAGGATGGGTGCTCGTATCTAATGATTACTAAATTATATTCACACACAGTTGTGAGTTGAAAAAGTACCTAGTAGAGGGTGAACCTAATGCGGTTGTCCTATATTCCAGCCTGAAAGAGAGGGGGCAGATATTCAACTGTTCAAATGTTAAAAATACCCTGGGTTGCCCACAGGGAGTAAATATCACTGTTCAAGAATCAATTGTTAATAAACAGGCTGGGAGTGCAATGCAAAGCTCCTGTCATGCATAGTGTCACACATCCTTAAGTGTATAGATGAGTGACATTGGTAATTAGCAATCGTAGAAGTGTAACAGACACACATACACATAGAAATGCAAATAAACATAAAACACATAGTGAATCATCCCAATAGTAAAGGGTAGGGATATCATCTTACCCTACAATTGCAAAATTCATGCCCCTTAGTTCAAAGCAGAAGCCTGCGTCAATGCTGCGGCTTAAAGTCTGCAAGGGTGAGTATATAAGAGCAGGTCATCAAAAATTATAGAAGGTAATTTAAAAATGGGAGTTAAGTCCTCCCTGCTGTCCCTCCAGCAGGACCAACTGAATCTTTCATCACTAGAAATAGATACATTGAGTAACATTACATTAACAGTGGCAGTAACATCCATTAACTCACAGTACTTAAGACTGCAGAGTTTTTACCATTTTTAAGTGCTAAAAAGAAACTAAATTCTATTAATAAAGGAAATAAAAGAGGCCTGGACGGTTTAAGCACCTGTGGCACTGCAGGATGGGCACATGGAAGTATATGTCCTAAAAGTCCAATTACCCATCCAACATACAGGGTCTAGAGAATAGAGGATATGGGTCAGAATCAGCATTTTGAATTGGTCTTTTCAAAGGAAGACATTCAGAAACTGAAGCTGTAGGATTAGCAAAATCCTGTGTCCCTTCTTGGACATAGCAAGTACCTGGAGTAGCATCCTGTGCCCTTTTGGCAAGCAATGTCTGTACTTCTTGCAAGAGAATGGAAGCATGATCTGTTGAAACGTGAGCAAAAACAAGAGGAACCAGAGTACGGGGTTGTGGGGGTTGGGGTGAATTGGAGCAATAGACTGAAACAGGAAGGGGGCCCAATATGAACAGCCTTTCAGATGTGCTGGTCTGAGTTAACTACTTGCCAGCCAGCCAAAAAAATACAATCCATCACCCCCAGCTGCAGAAGACCAATGGATGAGGAATCAGAGTGGTTTGGAGGCAGTTGCAGCAAGCGAGGAAGACAACAGTTGCCCTAATTGAAAGCCAGCGCCTTTACCACCACCTCATTCTCTGAAGCCAAAAAAATGCTGAGTGGTTTATTGGACAGGTTGTGAGACTGCATCTAGTGATAAGCAAGACACCTCGAGTAGCCCTGGAATTTCCGGTACTGCTGAAATCGGCAGGCTGGACCCAAGGAGAGAGAGCAGTAGCTTGGCTATCTCTGAAACTGTCAAAGGTTGAGTTGACCTTGCCTCTGAAAAGCCTGTAGCCATCAAAAGGAATATGAACTCTCTGGTAAGGCAGGCATGGTCTCACTCCCCATATCCTAGAGGGCATCAATGGATTTCAGAGTCAGAATGGCTAAGGAGAATCTTCCCTTTCCCAATGTGCCAATGAGCTTTGATTCCCTGCCTGGTGGAATCACAGGGAAGCCATTAGGGTTTAAGTTACTGGCAGACAACTTTACAAACAGGCTTTCCGGCATCAGATGTTGTGTCAGGGACGCCGGAACTCCTTGGCAGGCCTATGACGCCTAGCAACAGGTTGACTCGCTGTTAGTACTGAGCAGGTTTTAGACTCTCTCAGGGGCTCTCAATGACAGATAGCAATGGCTCAGAAGTAGAAGGACCTGACAGTAAAATTTCTGAGAGCAAATTAGCTGTAGTGTCACAAGTAGGAAATTGGATCTCCAGCGCCTCTACAAACTACCGCCACAAAAGAGACTCTCTCTTTATTAGCGGGACCATACGGCGAGTCCAACTCACCCTCAAGAGAAGTGTCAAGGCCATTATCATTTGGTAAGTCTAAGTATAAACTAGCATGAGTGTAGTGAGGAGGGGGCACCTCCTAATCGCGGTCTTAATCATGTGAGACATGCTCAGAATCAGCATCATGTAAGACGCACTTAAAATGAGAACCCAAAATGGCCTCCAGACATCTATAATACTGGTGTTGAGGTAGGGGTGGAGCTTTGGCAATTTCATAGTGTGACACTGATCGAGATCTAGTCTGGGAGAAATCAAAAGGTGAGAATCTTGGAGTCAGAAGCATCCATTGCAAACATTTTATTACTATATCTAGGCAACTGCTTGGCACAGACTGGTCATAGATTTTCCCTTGGATGTATCAGTAAAACATACAGAAAGCACATTTCTAAAGAGCAAAAGATTTTATAAAGATAAAAATGAGGCAGCATGAAGATGAAGAAAGAGGAAAAAGCGTGAGAATGGACTACATGTAAAAATGGTACCAAAGCCAGTAGCTGCAAGGCTGGCAGATATTCACTCTGGTAAAAACAGACTTGGTACTAAAACTTAGCAGTGCCTTTGAAGGTCCTTTTCAGACCATCCACTCTTTTTCTATCCAGTGTATACACAGATGGTTAACTTCTTAACTATACTATTATAAGGCCTGTGGTTTAGACAATTCACCACTGTGATGGTCCATTTCTAGAAATCCTCCAAAGAGCCGAGATATGTGACCTTTCAGACACTCCTCATATGTCTTCATAACCAGGGCCGGCTTTAGGGTGGTGCCACTGGTGCAGCTCCACCTAGCACTGAGCTCAGGGGTGTGTGGAAGTTCCTTGTGTGTCCTGCAGTTTTTAGGCAACAATAAAAATGTCAAGATAACTCTGGTGACTTTTAACTCACCATAAAGTAGTGCAAAAGGTTATTATGCCTGCTGCAAAGAACGTGTAACATGCAGATCACAGAACTGTATTTTATGATGATAGCTCACGGAGTTACTCATTTTGTCACATAGATCCTTTTGTTACTTGCATAAGTTACAATCCTAAAATAGCACAGTGACCTATGAACTATCATCAAAGAGCTGTATGCAAACTGCATGGAATAGGTTAGAACATTATGTTTTTTCCCCAGACTTTCATTATTTTAATGTTGCTAGAAAGGGCTTGTTTGGGTAGAAATACATTCTCATTAATAAAGCCGACCCCCAAACACTGATGTACGTTTTAAATCCTGAGGTTGTGCTTCTCAAGACTAAACACTCTTAAAATATACTGCCCATTAGCATGGATGACATGTGATTCCAAATCTTGTAATCCTCATTGTCTTATGTAACTTTCCTATAGACTGATTTACACACGTATGATCCACGATCTCTGTATAAGGAGTGTGGGATGAAGCGTGCTCTGACACCCTACACTGGTATGAGTAGTGCTATAAAATAACTGAAATGCATGTGAGAGAGGGGCTATGGAAAGGGGAAGTGCACTGTTGGAGGGTGGTAGTGATGGAATTCATAGAGGAGGTGGTCGGGTGGGGGGGAGGGGCATGGAGATGGGCTCCAAAAAAGATTGTAGCTCCGGGCACCAACAGCGCTAAAGTCGGCCCTGCTCATAGCTGTTGAATATAGTGGGTGACCACCATATTTTCTATACTGGCAATAGCTCAGCCTATTCTTTCCATTTATCTTGTTCTCTCATGGTTCCAATGCTTTACCACTTTCACAACATTTGTTGAGGAAGCCACCAACATCCTTCTCTTATTGTGGCCTCACCTTTTGCTGTACACTCCAGGATTCCTGTTTTTTAAATGCATAACTTTGCCCTTGCTTGCGATGAATAAGTGGTCATCATTCTGCTGTTCCATAGTTTCTAAACCACAGTTCCTTGTTTTGTTTCCTCTGACAGTATCACAACTGTGACTGATCGTTCCATCATCTGCAAACAGGGATATTTCAACTTCTCCCTAAATTTTTCACTTATGAATGCAGAGCAATGGATCAAGAAGCAGCCATTGTTGCATCCCACATGTCAACCCATTTTCTTCAGGCATTCCATTTACCAGCCCCTATCTACTAACGGTCGTCCACTTCACGTACCTAACTCTCATCCCGATTTAATGAACCTATTGCCAATCCTGCCTGGAAGGTTACCAAAACATGCAGTGAAGAACATATGCATCTCATCCAACACTCTCACATATCAATTTCCCTAGTCACCCAGGGGCAGAATGGAACAGCTTTGGAACAGCATGAATTTACCTTGGTAAATTCTCTCTGCTGTTGATCTTTCTGTTCATCCTTCTCAAATCTCAGGGCTCTCCGTAGCCAGGTGCTAGATACGAAAAGCGGCTGCCTCCTAGTTCATGCGGCAGACACATAGAAGTAAGTGGTCAGATAATTTTTTATTATAGGACGACCTCAGCCTGCCTAACTGCAGGTTTTTCCTTTGGTTTGCCACCCCTTTCCCAACAATTCCTTTATGATTGATGCACAAGATTTTATATTTTATTCAGACCCACTTTTATCCAGTTGACCCAAACTTTGTAAACTATTTGACTATTGTTGTCTTTAAAACAGATCTATTACTCTCTTCGCCAATGATGTCAGCCGAGTGACCAACAGTTCCAAACACTACAACTTTCAATTCTAAAATGAGGCATTACAACAGCCATCCCTCAATCTCCAGAACAGTGGTTCCTAACCTGTGGTGAAAAGACAAAGTATATATAACATACGAAGTTAAGATGCAATATTTTTAGATGACTTGTGCATGAGTGAAGACGTGCACATGCATGCGTAATCAGAGAGCTGGTAATGAGGCTATCCTAAAGGGTGACCGACAAACACATGATGGACAAACAGGGACAAAGAAAGCCACTAAATAATAAGCAATCACTTGAGAGAGAGAGAGAGAGAGAGAGGGAGGGAGGGAGGGAGGGAGGGAGGGAGGGAGAGAGAGAGAGAGAGAGAGAGAGAGAGAGAGAGGGAGGGAGGGAGGGAGGGAGGGAGAGAGAGAGAGAGAGAGAGAGAGAGAGAGAGAGAATTAGACCAACCAATGGTAAGCAATGGGCGGGCTTCAAGCCCTTATAGGTTCTTGGTAACCTCACAATAGGTCTTTTACAACCAGACAGTTTGCGCTGTCTTTTAGACCTAAAAAGCTTCGCGAATGGGGTCAGTAGGTTTGGGGTCCATACGAGGCGCAGGTTTGGACAGCCAGATTTACAGACGCAACTCACCCGCTTCACTGCATTCTAAAACGTACAACTGTATCACTTGCCTAGTTAAAATACACGTTCATCGTTTCTAAACATCTGAAATGCGAGAATTATGCTGGGACTTTATCCAGGATTTCTTCGGCTGTTAATCATTCCAGTAATTATGTTTATGCTCACCTCTGACAGGAGTGTGTCTGCTCTGATTGATGGCATCAGCCCACTTAATCAGATCTGACAACTTTCAAGTAGTGCTTGCCTCGAGGGGCACTCCTTTCAACCTGTTGCTTTCATCCAAGGGACTATTTCATCACCAGCACGCCCGTCTTCAAGAGAGCATAGTGTCCGGCCGGCACAAAATGCAAACCACATGTGCTCGATTGTCAAGCAATAAACACTTTGAAGAGTTATTCACTCAATTATATTCAGGTCAAGGATGGCAGCTTTCAATTACAGCTTTGAAATATAAAAAATAATTGGAAAGGCTTCAAGTATAAAGATATTTTGACAATATGCTACTGTCAGGGAAATCCGCCCACATTTCGACGAGAAAAGAAAAAAAAATCCCGTTATCCTTTCCTCACAGGATGCCAGTGTTCAGATTACACAGACAAGGCTGAGACAGCCATTCGACGAAGGGATGGCTAATGTTTTTATTCCTTACAGTGTCTCCAAATCTTTTAATGTACCATAGTGGGAAATGAATTATGGATCAGGAACATAAAATAAAGAAAATTAGAATAAAACTTACATTATTGTTAGGGAAACATATAAACACGTACACTAGCACGCTTTTATTTTGAGCTTTTTCAGATTTCGTGCATAGCTAGATCAGGAATAAGAAAAAAACTGCAGTATGAAGCCTTGATGCGTACCATCACTGGGGAAAATGGGAAATCCGATAAAGAACCGTGCATGCGTTCCCCGCTGCACTGATTACACACAATAGGTGTGTGTTTTCGCAAGATAACACTGCGCATCGGTGCTGGAAGTTGAGTGCTGGGACCTTCCGAGATTGTTTAATCTGTTCACAATACACAGGAGCCCAATTGCTCCTATAACATTACTTCTAGTTCACAGACTTTTATTTTTTCTCAATTTGTACTTTACCGAAATAAATGGGAAAGCACTATTTGTAAGAAAGGAGCAATGCTTAAATATTATAAAATCAGGCCCTGGCAAAATGCAGGATTTCAGTACAACCAATAAGAAATTCCAGACACGCATTTGTAGTACAGATTATTTCACATTGCATATCACTGGTCTTTAAGATTTTGTTGTACCTTTGTTTTGATGGGAGGGAAATGCTGGTCAAAAGGAAGAGGGTAGATGTGGTAATTAGGTTATGCTGTTTTTCTTCAGTAAGTAATGTGGTCCTTATTTACATGCAATAAATAGTTATGGAAGTCATTTGCTACGCTTGGCTTGCTTTTTGGTACCACTGCCCTTTCTGCTCTGGTCTCATTAAACAGGGGACTTTCTAGGGGAGAGGATGTGGTCTGATGGCTAGATTGCCGACTTTGGAGCTGGGAAACCAAGGTTCGAGCCTCGGGGTCGCGTCCACATCCTGTGATTCTGGGCAAATCACTTCATCTCCCCATGCCTACCAAAAAAATGAATGTGTCCTTGTGTAACGTAACCGGTGCTCATGTAAAGCGCTCCAATACCTTCGGGTCGAGTTCGCGCTATATAAATCTGCAAAAAAAAAAAACACATGAAGAACAAGTTACTTACCTTTGGTAATGATCTTTCTAGTTAGAGACTCTATCTAGCTGCAGATTCATCACCTTATGAATATCCCCCCATGCGTCAGACTGGATCCAGAAACTTTTCAGCAGTACCTCTGTGCACTTGTAGGTGCCATGCGGCTCCCCACCAACACCATTCCACTCCGGAAATAACGGGCAGAGCATATATAGGCGCCACTCCCACGGGCTGACAGTTGCTTTCAAGACTGTCTGTGCCCCCCAGATGCAGAGCCCCAAAAGCAAATTTATGTGACCAGTGTACAGATTCCTAGACATGGGGTCTTATTAATGGATAGAGTCCAATCACAGAATGGGTAGGATTGGTGAGGAATCTGCAGCTAGAGAGAGTCTCTACCAGAAAGAGCGTTTCCGGAAGTAAGTAACTTGTTCTTCTGATAGAGACTTCTAGCCGTAGATTCCTCCCCTTTTGAATAGATACCAAGTCAGTACCTAAATGTAGGTGGGCTGTGGATGGACTCAAACCATAAAGTCCTGTAGAAATGAGTGCACAAAATGCCCTTCTCAGCGGACCTGACTGTCCAGACAATAGTGCTTTGTAAGGTATGGAGGGACACCCACGCACTGCCTGGCAAATGTCTAGGACAGGGACTTCACATGCTAACGCGTTGGTAGCAGCTTTGGCCTCAGTAGAATGAACACGCAGGTCTTTCGGTGGCTTATTTTTAGCCAATGAGTATCACATCTTCAAGCAGAGCACGATTCAGAGAGAGATGGTTCTCTTTTGCACAACGTTGACTTTTTTGCTCCAGAGAACTCCACAAAGAGCTGACCATCCACCCAGTGTGCTTTGGTACGATCTATGTAGAGGCGTAGCGCCCTCCTGGGGTCCAAGCAATTGAATCTCTCCTCCTCCTGAAAGGGGTGAGGTGCAGTCGCGGCTCCTGGAGGGAGTTTCGCCGGGCGGTGACGTGCGGCGGGGGAGGGGCAGGGTGGGGGGTAGTAAAAACCGGAATCCGGCTGAACACAGGTAAGTTAGCAAATAAATAAATAAAACGAATTTCGTAGCGCGCGCTGCATTGCATTTGGCGATGCAGCGCGCGCTACGAAATTCGTTTTATTTATTTATTTGCTAACTTACCTGGATTCGGCCGGATTACGGTTTTTACTACCCCCCATCGAAGAATCGACTTTTCTGAAGGTCAATAGTCCTCATTGGCTTATCCGCCGCCCGGCGATATCCGTCTTCCTTTCCTTACATTTGGCAGTAGTCCACCTACCGTGGTTCGCACTGCTCTTCATTGCCGTTTTGGATTCTTGAACGGTCACTTGAATCCACCTTGTTGGCACCGCCTTTCAGCCCTGAAGAGTCACGGGTTACTACCCTTTGTGACGAAACACGTGTCGGCTGGTTGCTTTTGTTTTGGCTGGTTGCTTATGCTCTGTTACTATATTAAACACCTATGATTATCATTCTGGTGTAGACCTCTACATTTCTGCAGTATGAGACATTTCCCTTGATATTATATCCTCGTTACGTGTGCCCGGGACTGTACCAACTATTTGAGGCGGTAGGTTAACTTAAGGAAATAGAAACAGGGTGGTCATTTTTTACGGAGGAAGAAATATGACAGAAAATTGACACTAAAGTCAACGCTAAAATATCCATGGAAACTATCTATACCTTCTCAATATGATGAAAATCAGCAAGGGAATAGCAGTTGGTACAACAGAATCTAAAAACATAAATAGAATTCTAGGATTAGCACCTTATTACCATATAATTTTGTAGCTCATTTAAAACTTAAAGAAAACTCGAGATGTACCTTTTTTGTAAGTAGCTGACATGTAGGATAAAAAGTCAGAAAGGTGCATTCCTTTTTAGTGGCAAGTGAATTCCTAATCGTGTAAACGCTGATAATCCACACTAGATGCTAGCACTTTGAAATACCCACAGGCAAGGGGCCTCAGCTGTAAATGGAAACACAACGGATAACAGAAAGAAGATCTAGCGATATGCTGCACAAGAGAAAAGAAAGCCTTTTGGATCAGTCATGAAACGAGAAAAGCTGTAAACCATGCGGTCAAGATTCTGCAGAGGGACCGACAGAGACCATACACTCAGATTAAACGGAGGGATACTAGGTACTCCTATCGGATTGACCCACAGTTTACGACGTGGTATCGAGAACGGACTGGAAATTCACTTACCGGGTGCGGTTGTCCTCCATGGATATTATGAAAAGACTTGAGCTGATAGAAAAACAAAATGCTTAAATAGGGTTGAGCGAACGTCCAAGGAGCGAAAGAGGTGGAATCTAATTTGCAAACGCCGACAGGAATTGGCATGCAAGACGCCGACAGAAGGACTAACGTAATGAGAATGGAAACAGACGTTGAAACTAAGATACACGAATGACGGTATGCAGCGAACTTTGTGAACGTGATGTAAATAGTTAAAACCGGAGGCAAGATTGACACAACAGATATATTATTGCAAAACCAATCGTACTGCATATATACATTTGGAAAGGACTGGCTAATAATTTAGATAAACAAACCCGAAATAATAATAGGTATTATTAAACAAAAATAGGTAAGAGTACCAAAGAATTGGATAGAACACAAACAAATCTCATCAGAGAGAGTGCAAATGTTTTGACCAGTCCAGATGAACTTCTGGACATGGTTGATGAATGCGCTAAGATAGTCAACATACATTTATGAAAAAAAGGAATTCTCAGAGAGAAAAAATATCTCTGCCGCAGATAAAAAGCTACAGACACGATGCTAGTAAATAAGGAGTCAGATAGTATGGGAAAAGACCTAATCAGATGTGGTTATATCTAATTGCGTTTTCCCAGGGGATCTCATTACTTAGTCCCCTTTTAAAAGTGTCAAGTACAAAAATCCAAAAAACTTCTCATCTTTTGCGAACTTCGTGGCTTTTGATTTCTTGAGGTCTTTCTATTTTTTTTAGTATATGCCATCTGATGTCATTGGCCATGTGTTCTTTTTCAAGATAAAGTTTAACTAGAGGAGCTGTAAATTTTGTCGTGCGAATAGCAGATCCATGTTTGGTTAGCCGTGTGGACAATGAACATGCCGTTTCGCCTACACAGCCTAAATTGCAAGGACATAACAACAAGTCGATTAGATTTTTGGTTTTACAGTTGGTAAATTTATTAGCATGTATAGTAACCCATTGTGGGTAAAACTGTTGCCTTGAATTGCGGTCGCACATGCTTTGCATTGGGTACATTTAAAGGTTCCTTTGACAGGCATAGTGCCATCGATGGTTTTTTGGACAAAAGAGGAACCTTTAGAAAAATGAGAATGTACAATGATGTCTTTGATGTTCTTGTTCTAGCGATGAGCGAATAGAGGCTTCGGTAACTTGGATTCATGTGTCGCCTGAGTATTAAGAATGTGCCAATTGGAGTTGATAATTTGTCTAACTGTTTCATTCATCATAGAATGTTTTGTAACGCATACCAGTTGAGTAACTGGCAGACGAGCGTGTGATCTTAACAGAACATCTCTATCATAAAATCTGGCTCTTTTGTAAGATTCTCGTATGAGGCGTTTCGGATAGCCTCTAGCGAGAAATTTTTCTTGCATGGCAATAGCTTGAGAATAAAAATCTTGTAAGTTGGAACAATTACGACGAAGTCGTAAAAACTGTCCGAAAGGAATGCTCTGTTTTTGCATCCGGGGATGGTAGCTTTCATAATGCAGCAAGGTGTTTCTTGCTGTAGGTTTAACGAAAAGGTCTACTTCAAGATTACCGTTATTGTGGCGAATCAAGATATCAAGAAATTCGACTTGAGAGTGGCTGGTATGTGCAGTAAATTTCAGATTAATGTCGCAAAGGTTAAGCCATTTCAGAAATTCTGTTAATGAGTCCTTCGTGTCGGTCCAGATGAAAAATATATCATCGATATAATGCGACCAATTTGTCATAAAACGGTGCAATCTCGTTATGAATGAATCTCTTTTCAAACAATGGCATGTAAATGTTGGCTACAGATGGCCTACGGATTCCCCCCATACTCACACCTTTGATTTGCTTGTATATGGTGTTACCAAATTCAAAGGTGTTTTCAGATAATATAATCTTGAGACATTCCAATAGAAAATTTCTGGGACAATTGATATTATAGGTGTCAATGAACCATGCAACTGCTTCTTGAGCCTCCACCTGGGGAATGTTACTGTACAAAGACTATGTCTAATGTAACCAATGTATGGGCTAGGGAATTAAATGGTAGGTTTTCAACTTTATTGATAATGTCTCTTGTATCTTTAATGTGAGATGGAATTTTAGGTATACTAGATCACAAAAAATTATCTATGCATTTCGACAACGGTTCAGTAACGGATCCGATCGTCGTTACAATGGGACGGTAAGGTGGATTTGTCAAATTGTTATGGATTTTCGGAATACCATAAATACATGGCATTTTGGGATCACTAATGTTCTCTTGAGACCAATCAGTTGCCTAGTGATTGTTTTCATGAACGATTGAGGGTAAGGAGCTGCAAGGGACAGCAGTGAAGCTGCTCAAATGGAGTGCACATTACAAAGGTTAAGGCCCAACTGTGGCATAATGAAGGGAGAAGTAGGAAACAAATTGCACTACATTTCAACATTCACATAATAGGAAACTTGAACAAAGAAAGCGGATCTGAAAACCGTAAGTAAACCTAAAACGGTGCCCAGAGCAAGGCAATGCTGGGCTAGGGGCAAAAAAACATTTAAACATCAGATAACAAGGCCTGAAGAGGAGGTCAATCTGACTAGTAAAGCACTAAGCCACAAACTTGTCCCAATGACAGGAGTATATAGTAAACAGTTTTAGATGAGGGATGCCTGGCTGACAAGAGAACATCAACAACCTCCGGAGGAAGATCAAAGGTGTTCAGCCGTTGTCACCCAATTGTAGGAAAGTAGGATCTGCTTCTTATGGTTACCCCCACTTTTTGCTTGATGTTGCACTGTTTTTGACTAGTATGACTGGGATCCTGCTAATCAGGACCCCAGTCTAGCTGCTTTCTCCCTTAAATTGTTACACCTGTACTTTGGTACACTCCAGATTGGATACTGGGGTACCCTTATAAGTCCCTAGTATATGGTACCCATGTACCCAGGGCATAGGTACCCCAGAGACCTCCCATGGGCTGAAGCATGTATTATGCCACCCATGAGAGGCCATGCAAAATGGAACTCGAGGTCTGCTACAGCAGCCTGTTTAAGCTGGTGCTTGCACCACTTACTTTAGATATAGGTTCACTATATCTATAGGTCACTACACTTAAAACTTATAAGTCACCCCTATAGCAGGCCTTATCAATCCTGAAGGCAGGGTGCTGGGTTTTTAGTGAGAGGGTGCCCCTGCATGAGCAGAGCCCCTCTGCAGCCTTCGGAGACCATTCTCCCGGGTTGTCTGTGACTCAGCCGGACATATAGGTAGAGGTGCATTATAACCTTGCGGTAAATGCTATCTCGAACACGGCTGCATAGAAACATATCGTGTTTGGTATCAAACACCTTGGAATCATACCTCCACACCGGTAACCGGTGTGGGAGGTATGATTCCACCCTTCTGAAGCGAGCTTCGTGGGGTCACTGGTCTATCCGGTGCCAGCCTTCTCGACCCGGTCAGCACAAAATGGATGCTGCCGACCAGATACACACTTCTGCCCTCCTGCTGCTGAGCCAAGCTCGAGCAGGGGAAGGCAGCACAATAGGCATCCTGTCACAGGGAGGTGTGACCACCTCCCAGACAGGATTTAGTGTATTGGGGCTGGGTGGGTGCACTCTGAGAGTGCCTGAAAGTCTGCACCCGGGGCACATTTGGTGTCCCTGTGCATAGTCCAGCTCAAACCAGTTCTGGGAGCCATTGGCTCCTGCTCTGGCGCGAAACTGGACAAAGGACATGGGTGTAACCACCCCTCTGTCCTGACCCTCCCCTGGGAGGGTCCCCCAAATCTGTCCAACCCTCTCCCGTGGGTACATAAGGGCTTACCTGGCTGTAAGACTTTAGATTTTATGTGGACAAGATTCTACAAGAAGAAACCACTGACCTTCGACCGTCTGGACACTCTGGACTTCGCTGGACTTTGACTTAGCCCGACTTAGTCTCCCTCTCGGTCCAAAGCTTTGTATGTGCCCTTGCTCCATACAAGCTCCGTACAGGACCTGTGGTGCACTAAGGACAACTGAAGAATCTCCCTTGGAGTGAAGGAGTCACTCCCCTGCTGTTGCAGGCACCGTAACGCAACTGACCGGTCTGCTGTTCCTGAGCTCCTGCGGACTCCGAATATTTCAGCAACACAGGAGGTGGGTTTTCAAAGGTCCCTGAGGTCGATCTGCCCTCTCAGAAAGTTTGAGGCCAGTATCCCTCGTGGGGACTGCATAACCCGAACCCCTGTGCACTGCGTCCATTTGCAATTGCATATGCTTGTTGGCGATTCCCGAGCTTGTGCATTGGACTCCGTGTAGTCCTGACCCTGAGCACTTTTTGCACCAAAGAACTCCGGCCTCCTCGCACCTAGTGCTCCGTGGGCTGGTACATTGCAATCTTGCCCGAGGTCCCCTCGCGACTCCAGGTCCTTCGGCCTGTGGGTCTCTCTGAGGGTCATCTGGATTTCTGTTGGGCTTTCCTGGTTGCTCCAGACGTGCCCTGACTCTCCATTGCTTGGTGAGTCCCCTGGACCTTGCTGGTCCACACCGTAACCTGCTTGACCTTCCTTCGTGGGTTGCTTTTGCCAAGGCTTGTTGGTGCTCCCGCCGGACACCGACCCCTCAGCACTCGACATCCTTCGTGGGACAGCTCACTTCCGGCTCCTGTTCGTCCTCGACGTCTCCTGGTCCTTGTGGCTGCAGAGTCAAGCATCCCTTCTTCGCACCTGAAGCATCCGACATCAGTGGGCAGTCGTCTACCGAGCCCCTGGTCACTCTGAAGTGACCCAGACTCTGTCCCCTCTGCTTTCAGGTTCCTTCCTTCCCGAATCCAGGCTTGAATTCCACTGGACCCTTTTCACCTTCCCGGCAGCAGTACTTCTTCACAACCCTCCATTGAGAACAACGGCGGTTTCCGACGCCACTCCAGACCTATGCACCCGGCTCCTCTGGGATAGGTAACTCGGGTACTACGGTATCCATGGGTGGGGTGGCTCTTCAACCTCTTAAGTTCCAAAGGGTTTGCTCGAAGTCCTCCTAGAAGGGTCCTTAAACTTTAAAATTGTAACCGCGACTTCCCCATAGGATTGTACGGAGCCCGCGGTCGTGTTGGCACACTGCACACGGCCTCCGTGGGGTCCCTATCTACTCACCTTGGGGTCCCAGTGATTCTACGTGCTCCAGACCTTGTCTTGATCTCAGTCGTGACTGTTATACCACTATTTTAGTATATGGTTTGGTCTCTCCCTAGAGCCCACTGTGTATTGTGCTACTTACAACTGTTCTATTGATCTCGTATTGTGTACTTTGTGTTCTATCCTCATGTAGAGGATAGTAGAGAATGTTATATTAATAAATACATATTTTATATAACTACTGTGTGGTTCTCCTTTCATTTAGTCAATATAGGAGGTGATGTTCTGGTAAAACAAGCTGCTTTACATTCCTTCAAGTTTAAGCCTGAAGGCTGCTCTCCACAGCTACCACTAGGATAGCTTTCTAAAGGTTATCTTTGACCTCATACATCATAAGGGTCGTTTGGACTGGTACAAGGTGCCTACTTTAATTAGTGGACAGCATATACCAGGCCAACTTCTCACACCAATCTCAATGAATGAGGTGGAGACTGCAAAGGCCCAGGTACAGAACTCTGCCATGCTGCTGAAGTTGAAGCAGGTGCTTCCGAAGGGGCAGCCCGATCGGAGAGCAGATGGACAAGCCCAGGAGTTCCGGATACCATACTGCCCGTGTCTAATCCGGGGCCACAAGAAAAATGTGCCCATGGTCGGTCCTGATCTTCGTGAGAACTTGGGCAGAAGTCGTATTGGTGGAAAGGCCTAAAGGAGTTCCTAGCTCCATTCAAGGCAGAACATGTCTCAGAGCGAGAGACGCCTTGGAAACTTCAACGCGCAGATTGCACATTCTCGGCGGTGGCAAACAGATCGAGCAACAATTCTCCGCATTTGAGGAAAAGGCCTTGCGACACCTCCGGGGGTAGTTGCCACTCGTGATCCACTAGGTGCCGATGGCTGAGCTTGTGCGCCCTGGCATTCAACGATCCTGCCAGGTGGTTCACAACCATGAAGATCTCTTGGTGGCCCAGCCTTTTCCAGAGGCGCAAATCAGCCTGGCACAGAATCCATGACCCCTCCTGTACTGTTTGTTGCACTAGCACATGGCAGTGATGTTGTCCGTGAGCTACTGTACCAGCCTCTCCTTGATGGAGGAAAGAAGGCTTCCAACACCAAGTGGATTGCCCTCAGCTCCATAAAGTTGATACGGAGTCAGGACTTCACCGGAGACCTCTGATCTCCACCTCTCCCCAACCCAGCAGCGATGCATCAGACATCACTATCAGCTGTGGGCAGGCTGTCGGCTGACCCAGTTGCACTCCAGTAACCACCACTGCAGATCTTTCAGAGTCTCCGAAATCTGGACGTGGTCAGAGAGGTCTCCTTGATGTTGAGCCCACTGAGACTTCAGATTGCACTGCAGAGCCTGCATACGCCACTTGGCGTGCTTGACCAACAGGATACAGGAGGCCATCAGTCTCAAAAGCCCCAGTGTTGACCGCACGAAAATCCAGGAGAGAGGCTGAAAGAGCAGGATCATAGCATGACTGTCCTGGACTTTCTTTCCCGGGGAAAAGGCATGAAACCGAACCTTGTCCAAAATGGCTCAGATGAATGGGAGCGTCTGAGAAGGAGTCAGGTGCGACTTCGACATGTTGATAGTGACCCTAAAGATGACAGGAGGTTTGCCACAGTCTGGAGGTGGTTGACGACTGCTTGGGGAAAGCCTGCCTTCAACAGCCTGTCAATTAGGTTTGGAAAGACTGGCACCCCGACCTGCAGAGATGTGCTGCCACCACTGCCATCACTTTCATGAAAACCTGAGGGGCACTAGTGAGACCAAAAGGGAGCACAGTAAACTGAAAATGCTCCTGTCCCACCACAAACTGCAGGTAACGCTGATAGGCCTGCAAAATGGGTGTATGGGAATCGGCGTCCTGAAGGTCTCAGACTACCATCCAGTCTCCATCCGGTCTCCAAGGTCTAGAGGAGACAAGATCTGGGCCAGCGTGAGCATCTTAAATTACTCCTTCTGGAGGAAAGCACTGAGGAGGCCCAGGTCTTAAACAGGCCAGAGGCCTCAGTCCTTGTTGGGCACCAGGATGTAGCAGGAACAGCAACCACGTCCTACTTATAGTGCAAGCACCCTTTCAATAGCCCCTTTGGCCACAATGGTTTGAACTTCCTGCCACAAAATGGAAAGGTCCATCAGTCGTTAGGGTCAAGATAGAAGGTGCAGCGGTGTTGAAAGGTTGGGGAGGGCAGAGTCCTTCTGAACAATTTGATGTTATGGCATGCCAACTCGGCAAGAATTGTTTAATTCTGCCTCCCACAGGGTGGCTGTGCTCCACTAAGAATCAAGACGTAGGGTTCCAATGGCGCACTCCTTGTTAACAAGGTAAGGATGGTAAAAGGTTCGGTGGTGCAATTGGGGTGATCCTCCTGAGTGAGAGGATAATCTTTAGGATGCCTGTAAATGCTGGCCTCTGGCTCAGAGGTGCATATCCCAAGTGCACTCAATAAATCATGTATAACAAGTAAACAATTTATCCAGGAGTATTTTGATTGTCCTCAAAGTTTTAATCAATAAAGTTCATTTTTTACATCTTCAATCGTTGTAGTTTATCAAATGTTATTGCTTCATAACATCGCATTCACATAAAAAATATGTTTATTCTATGCCCAATGCATTTCGGGCAGAAAGCCCTTCGTCAGGGGCTAAGTAAACTGTAAAAAATTGAAGAAATTTTTGGGTTCAGTGCAAGACAACCGCAAGGGTATGAGATCATCGTAATAACAAAACGACTATGCAATCCATGTTATTCTAATAGTCTTAAAAGTGACTCTACATACATGCACGAGGACATGAGAAAGTGTGGATGTGAATCCAAACGGTGAAATGTAGTCAAGTGTACTACGAAGCAACTAATGAATAATGTGCATATTAGACAACGTGCAACCGTTAGTTTATCAAAGGTGGCGGAACTAAATAGTCAATCATTCGGATCGTTTCACGTTTAAAAGTTGAAGCATTCCGTGAATGGTAACATGCAAACCCGAGTACGACGTGAGGAGTTAGTATCTCGATATGTAAATACGGTCGATGTACCAGTGCTCCACTAAGGACACGTCAAAGGGGTTTTGGAGGTGGGGCTGCAGGGGGGTGGTGGACTGGGTAGCCTGTTTACCTTGGCTGCGGGGGCACAATGGTTGCGACCGCGAAACTGCTAGGCACCACGCTGGGATTGGATTGGCTGAAGGTATGAAGCATCTCTGCAAAAGCCACTAAAGTAATGGTAGAGCTCATGAGGCTGATGAGGTCGGGCAGATAGGCCAGGGGAGAGTGCCTTGGCCCTACTCTCCTTGAACCGCTCGAGAGCAGAGTCTACCTTGTCTCCAAACAGCAGACCCTAGGACGAGATCTAGACATATGGTGTTGCCATTCGTCTGCAAATGCGAGTGGCAAATGCAAGTGGCGAGAGGGTGCTGGGTTCCAGAAAAGGAAGCGGAGGGAGGGGATTTCCCTCCATCCCCTCTTGGAAAACCTATCTTCACGTAAAGCATGCACGGTGTCACATGCTGCGGTCGCATGCATACACACGCATGCATACAAACCTACAGATATTTAACAATCCCTCTTCCTTGCAGCTGGTGCGATTTGTAAAATGATACTGTGAGACCTCTTATCTCTAAGGTATACAGGCCACTGTCCTGGGCGTTGGTGTTTGTTGTCCTTGTCTTGATATCATTTCATTAACTTAATCAATAAGAGCAGCAGGTAGTTATTCCTAATTGTTATTAAAAGAAGAACATGTCTACGGCAGCTTATCTACCTGATTGAGGAGTGACATCTTGAGGAGTGACATCTCAATCAGCGTAGAGGGGAGTGAGTTGCTCATTCCCTGAGGGTCCTCTACTTGCCTGCAGCTCAGCTGCAGCAAGTAACCATTCCGTAAATAAGTGATGTTTCGGCATGCAAATCCATGCGGAAACTTTGATATGCTGAAACCCTCAACTGGCCATAAATGTCTCCTTCCCAGTCTGCAACCCCAGCTTTATCATCAAGAGCTCCAACTCCCATTAGCCAATTATCCACCGACCTCATAGGCAGTGTTAACATCAATCAGAGAAAGCGCATATGGTCAAGACTATAAAAAGCTGGTTATTTAGGTCACTTATAGACAAAATAGTAGCACATTTAATAAGTTGATTATGTTAACCAACTTGGTTATATGTCAGGTTTTCTTGCGGGATGGACAACGTTATCTAAAGAGAAAAAGGCAAGTAGGAGGTAGGAATCAAATGAAAAATGTCCAGCAAAGACATACAGTTTAACAAACTATGTCTTTCCTCAGCTTACAGCTGGATCAGAGTGAAGGCTCTGGATTGTATCTTTCCAAAACGAAAACCACTTTTTTCTCTGAACAACCCTGAACATGCACCAACATTGTCTGCCGTATCAGGTGAGAACCATCACCACCATTTCATAGGGGTTGCTTTCAAAACTGGGGGAATGCCTCGCCTACCACATCCCAATGTCAGGTAAGCCAGCATGAAGGCTTAGTGAGTAAGGCACTTATTAGCAACATACCTGTGTGGCGTGAAGGACTTGCATTCGCATCTTAGCAAGGCCAACTTAGCCAGCATCCTTCTGTGATTGTTCAATTAAGTACCATTAAATTGTTAACTTCTGTTAATTAAAAAGCAGTTGGAAGGATTACAGCTGTGGTGTTAAGCCGACATAAAAAAGCAAGATTACATATTTAGTCTTGAAGGAATGAAGTACCGCATGTCGTTCTTTAGAAGGATATTGGCAAGTCACCCAAGAGTTCCGTGACCATAGAGAGGAACACATTTTCAAAATCCATAGAAGGCATTTTATTTTCATAATACATAATCACACCACTGTCGCACCAAAAAGCGAAATCCTTAGTCTCTTGCTCCTTCATATAAAGGCATAGTTTTCATATACGCAGATACAAATGCAAAATCTTTAGGGCTGAATTAAAAACACTAACCTGCCTTTCACCTCAACTGCTGCTCTAGCAAGATACATTGTGATGTAGCAAGTCTACTCCACGTTGCTCTCTCCCCATTTGTTTGGTTTCCTCCCTGTGTCCTCCATGTTGCTTTCCCCCACTCCCTGTGTTGCTTCCCTTCAACCTCCATCTCCATGATTCTGCCCCCTACTTTTTGTATTGCTTCTGCTCCAACGTGCTTCACACTGCTGTCTCTCGCCCATGTCTCTCCCTTTGAGTTTGACCTGCACAACATTTGGATCAACTTCATCAGGAAACAAATGCTTCTAAAGGGTCGGTGGCACAAGACCTACAATCATGGCCTGTGGTGTCACTGTGGAGGAGATCTGGCCCAAGGCTTTCTTTCACTAAAGTGCACAACTCCTCCCTCTACAAGTAACACCATCTATTTTCCTGCTCTTCCAGAGATGCTGCAGAGTGCCGCAGAGGAGCAAAGCGTTGGCTCCTTCTATCTGCTGCACAGGTTTTAGATTAGTTTCCACAGTTTTACATCATTACGATTTGTAGATCTCACCTACGAGACAGTTTTCAGTGGCCTGTAGGCAAAATCCTCTTGTGGACCAAGTGGGATGAAAAGGGTTGGGTTGGGGTCTGGAAGCGGAAGAGGGGGGAGGGTCTTAAAAGGGGCGTGGTCTAAGTAATTAAGGGTCTGGCTTCAAAAATGTGAACTACAGTCCTGTACTTTACACAGCGTGCTGCCTCACCAGCATTTAGGTGTCTCTGTGAGTTTTTGTTTTGAATCCAGACATACCACACAACAACAAACACATGCCTAAAGCAAGTCAGATCTATTAACTTTATTTGCTAGTAATTTGATATCACTAACAATTATTTTGTTGTTAAATAATTAGAATTGGTAATAACAAATGGAACATATGTGACCATCACTATGTGCGTACTGGAGAGAGGCCAAGGATTGGATGAGCATATATATTCTGAACATTCTTATGACCCACTGACTCACACTGCCTTCAGCTGCGCCAAACAGCTCTCAATCATGCCCCATTATGAACACCCTCTCACAACCAGAACTCACCCTGACACCTAAATGCGACTCTGCTCACATCCACCATAAAATCATTGGAAAACCAAATAGCTCTGCCTTTTAGAGCCGAGACCTCTTGGCTTTGCCAATACGTAGTAAAATAAATTCAAATTACAATACAGAATTGCACTAAAGCATGGGAAGTTTACATATGTTAACAAATTCAAAGTCTTTACATAGACAAAATACGCAATGTATATTCCGTAACATTGATAAAATGATTAACATAGCCAATAGATCCCAAAGACGACACCTGTTGGTTTAGAAAATGCTTAGGTTACAACCGAACAAGGAGATTTAAGCACATTTTCTTTGCTTTCATTGGGACCCGAGGCATCCCTGCTGCACCACCGAGTACCTGAAGGAAGAAGCAACAACTCTTAATTTAGCAGAGTATATGAACTGCCCTTCTGCCTTGTAACTGCTGGAAAATCACCAATGACTAGCTAAGGTGATAAATTCACCGGATTCAACACTGCAATTGATCATACCCAATAGCTAATTAATTGTGATTGCAACAGGGAGCCGCGGCTCCTTTCTGCTGCCGCAGATTGAACGTTTGAAGGCGTATCTGTTCCCATTAAAGGCAAAATTCGCCCACACCAATTAATAAAGGTGTAATAAACGCGCACAACAGGGAAGGAGCCGCATTGTAGCTGCTCATGAAAGAAGCCGAGCAACGGTGGGACGGTAATCTTCCAAACCTCTTTATTGTTATGTCCTAATTTATGTCTTCGGGAGATGACAAACACACAACAGGCCGAACAATGCTAAATAAGGCTGGTATGGAGCCAAGCTCCTGCAAACACTAATAGAACGCGTTCTTTTTTTCATGCTCTATTCTAATGAACCATCGCTCTGCAGAGGAATACACAGCAGGCCCAGCTGTTATTCGGAAATTTTTACAGCTAAATCAAAGATAATTGGACTTTTGAGTACCTTTAAATTGTACTCTGGGAAAAGGGTCCAGCTTAATGCATCATTTGCATTAACTATAAAGGCTGATTTTTTTTATGCTTTGAAATTTATAGAGTCCTTTTTGTATGTAAGGCAGCAAAAAACTGGTCTACAGTATTTTTATAGTCAAGGGTGGATTTTCTTTGCTGAGTACAACGTAGGTTCTTTTATGACCAGCCGTTAAATCTTGCAAAAGTAAAAATAATCAATACCCTGCGCTGGGGAATCTATAATGCCCTCCAGTATTTTATGGCTACCCTATTAATAAAAGTAATGAGACATTCTTCAAATGGGGACGCTCTTATTACTTTTATTAATAGGGTGCCTTCAGATCAGAAAACTGCTGTCTCACTTTCTAAAAATATTATTTGCTTTATTTTGGCCGTTAAGTAAATGGTTATCTTGATTTCATTATCTGATAATGGACATAACGGCCATTTCTTATGACTGGGATGTCCTCACGGCTGAATCTCTGTCTAGAAAAGAAACCAACCCTATTTCTTGGTGGTCACACAATATTTAAACCTTGGCTGTTGGTGCTTCAATATTTTTTGAAAGGAGAAGGTGTTTCCGGTTGTATTTATGTAAGGAATGAGAGTGCTAAAAATGTTTCCCTTTTGCACAAAATGTCTTACTTCAACCCTTTATATATTTTAATTTTCTCTACCGTGCGTCAATGGTCATCGGGGTGTGGTTGACACATGAAAAACCTAAAAATAAATTAAGGAGACATTATTTGAACAAAAACTACAGGTATAGGATTAGTCCTGCTCATTTCTCAATAATTACTACATCGCAGGCTTTCCTCTTCAGTACTGTACTCATGCCAGTGCTGGCTCCCACATCTCTTCGCCCACTGCATCGGTGTTGCTTGATGTATCCCACCAACCCCATCTCAAACCAGTCAACCGTCCTTATACCTTGATCACCCTCATACTGGGTGATGAGTTCATTGGGAAAAGGACTGCTATTTGGGATTGGCTGTACGTAACTGATTGAAGGATACGCAGGTGGCTGTCATTGCAAACACATAGTGGAGCAAAACTGCACCGCAACATCCTTACTCTGATGTTCTAGTTGGAAATAAACTATTACATTTTTTTATCTAAATATATGAATAGGGGGGCGTGTCCAAGATGGCGCCCATGTGAGACCCATCCCTCGGAGCTCCGCTGCATGAGTACTGAATGGAGGCTGCTGCCAGGCTCCCTGGGCCCCACAGTGTGTGACATCGTGCCCGGAGGTGCCCCTGATCGTCTAGGGCAAGGCTCGACCCTGTTTTGCCCGGAGAGTCTATGATATAGCCTGATAAAAGGCAAGCTGACCAGACGACCACGGGCCTAAGATGGCAGCCACGAGGAAGTTCTGAGCCTGGATTTCGCGGCGAGCCACGTTCAACGGACGTCTGGCCTGGGTTTGCCCTTCCAGCAATGCAGAGTCTGTCGCTTTAGGAGGGAAAACAAGAGGGACCTGATCGCCGCTACTCCGGCGCCAGAGCCCCTGCACTGCTCGTCAGCTCCGTGCCGGCGCTGGATTGGGGCTGGAACCTGGACTGCGCGCTGATCGCTGAGAGATGGTTGTCCTCCTGCCCGGGCTCAATACCTACTACTGCTCTGCGCGGCCCGGGACCGACCACTAAGTGGATCCCTGCTGCCTTTCACTCCTCTCCTCGCTGAGTGACGTCCAGACCAGTGCGGATCACGAGATGCTGCACCTCAGGATTGCACAGGCCTTTGAAAATGGGCCCATGAGGACAGAGGTATGTGGCTGATACAGTGTGACCTGGTGCGGCTCCCTAATGGCCTAAGTCACTACACCCGAGCGGTCCTTACTAACGGGGTTTCTATTGATGTGACCTGCGCCCGCGCCCCCCCACCCCAAACGGTAAAGCCTGATTTTCTCCACCAGATACTCCATGAGCGCCAGGAGCAGACCTAGAGGCCTGGCCATTTCAAGGACTATTGCAAGCTTTGTGGACACATCCGGAGACGCCCTATAGTCCAAAGGAGCCTAATTTTCTGCCTGCACGCTACACTTGCTGCCTGTCCTGAACTACTTGGGGACACCTTCACTCTGGTTTCTTCAGCCTCCCTATGCATAACATACCCTGCTGACGAACGTATTCGGCCAACGTTCCTGCGGGCTACTGGGCCTTCACAGTAACGCACCCCAAGAATATCATCAGATTCTGCGCACCGCCACATTCCCACCTATACCCTCCTGAAGCAGACAACACTGTGTGGGTGGGGGACCTCGTTCTGGAGTGTTCACCTTGGGCCAGCCACCTCCAACACTGGGCCCTGTCGCTCGAGACTTCTGTGGGGGACGCGACCTACTGGCGGATCTGACCATCCACGCTGATCTAGCAGACGTCTTAAGGATTTTACGGTGCACGGTTTCTGCTATAACCAGAGTTGAATCACGATGCAGACATGACCTTGCAGTGCAACACCGAAAAGGATGTTACTCTTAAAGATATGTTTGGCAAACCCCGTCAAAGTCAAAGAAACTGGATCAGGGTGGGGAAGCACTCTGGTCTACACCCCCACCCACAGAGATGGCTGCAACAAGCTCCCAAAGTGAAGATCGGTCATAAAAGCTTTCCTGGAGAACCTCTTCAGGACCCTCAGGGACGACATTGCAGCACTCAAGAAAGACATAGCGGCAGACGTGAAGGATATCAGATGGGACATAAGTGAACTGGGTCAACGTGTCGACTCCTTGAAACAAACAACCGACTCCTGCAAGGAAGAACTGGATGGCCACTGTCGGGAACTTATTGAACTGCAGAAAAAGAACTTGGAGCTCAACTATCAGAAGACAGATCCAGACATTCCAACATTCGCATAAGTGGAGTCCCAGTGCAGGCTGAATCTGGAAAACTGGAAGACTATGTCACTCGCCTGTTTCGTCATGTGTCCCCCAGAGCATGTAGACCAGACGGTTATCCACGCCCACTGCCGAGGACAACCACAAGATATCCTCATCTGCCTTCACTACTACAGACAGAAGGAAGTTATTATGTCTGCTGTACAGGACAGGAATGCCATCGACTTTGAAGGCACTATGGTCTGGCTCTACCAGGATCTTTCCCCAACTCCAGCGTCGTCGATCCCTTCAACCTCTGACTGACTTTCTCTGTGACAAAGGGATCAAGTAAAAGTGGGGGCACCCTTTCCAGCTTCAATTTGTCTGGAACAATGAGATTAGGACTATCCGGACCCTAGATGAGGCCCGTTACCTCGTGGATATTGCAGCACTCCTGGGGGAGCCCTCAACTCATTTGCCTTCGCAACGCCCCACATCCCCTCTCCTGTAGGAATGCGCCGATCTTCCTGCCCATCGAAGAAACCGGTTCGTAAACCTATGGAGAAGGAAAGCCGAAAAGAAAGAGCAGCATTGCTAACCAACTACAACACCGTGATAGTGCATCAGACCCAACAGCGAACACATACTTTTTGGGACTTTTGCAGACACCCATGTGCCAAAGTAATGCCAAGCGGTGGATTCCCATTGTTTATAAGCCACCTTCCCTGTTGTTTGATGCCTGCATTGGCTCCGGGACTGGCCCCGACTCCTCTGTTGTTGTAGCCTTTTGGCGGTGGAGATCCCATGCTACAACAAATTGGAGGACTGCCACAGTTTGGCGACAATTACATGGCCCCAATTGTTGTATTGTTTACTGTTCTTCCCTCACCCATCCCCCGGTCAGGCTACACCAATTCACATTCTCCTCGGGCACCACCATACTGACGAACCTCTGGGGGATACAAGTTTGCTGCCAGGCCTGTCCCTGATTTTTATGGCTCCCCGATACACACCTACCTATGATTAGTATACTTAGCTTGAACGTTCAGGGCATCAATGCCCCAGCGAAACACCTGCTGCGCCTATCCTTCCTTAGGGATGCTAAGTGCGACGTTTGCCTTATCCAAGAAACCCACCTTCTTAAGGCTAACTGGGGACGCCTGCATTCCAGATGGTTTGACTTTCAATACTTTTCTTCAGGGCAGGGAAAGAGGGCAGGGGTGGCAATTCTTTTAGCTACATATTTCCCTAGGAATGTGACACAACATCGTACAGAACTACCTGGTAGGCTCCTCTCGCTGCAAATAGATCTCAAGGGCCACATGTTTACGCAGGCTAACCTCTATGCCCCAAATTAACATTAAGAAGCCTTTATTAAGGACGCCATAGACTGTGTTCTTGCAACCCCAGACACAGATATCATTGTAGGAGGGGACTTTAATAGAGTGCCTGACGCCCAACTGGATAGATCCACTCAGAGGGTGGGACAAACTGGTGCTCTTACCTCAATATGCAGACAGTGGTTAGCGGACGTAGGATTAGTGGACATGTGGTGACACTGGCACCCAACTGTGAAGGACTATAGCTTTTTTTCTGCTGCCCATCAGACCTATGCCAGAATTGATCTCTTCCTAACATCCCCACGCATCACTACCACAAATTCAGTGCTGGATATCAGCATGGCCGCCCTCTCTGACCACTCTCCCATTGCTCTCAGGTGTGCCTTTCCTAGCTCCACGCCTCCCCCTCATTCATGGCACCTCAAATGCAAACTTCTTATCTACGAAAAGACGGTCATGACATCACAGCAGCTATCAATTCCTTTTTAGCTACCAATGACACTACAGACACACCTATAGCCTTACTGTGGGAGACACTGAAGGCGGTGATAAGGGGCCAGTTTATTGCAATAGCTGCTTCCCTTAATAAAGAAAGACGTGATACCAATGCTCAGTTGGGGGACAGCATAAGGCACCTAGAGAATCACACAAAGAGTCTGGTTCCTTTGCAATGCGGTGCCAACTTATGGCGGCCCGCAAACAACTTAAGGCTCGAGATATGGATAGGGCGGATTACGCCTTGCTGAGCACGAAACAGACATACTATGCAGGTGGAAGCAGGGCGGGGAGGTTACTGGCCCACCGTCTTCGCTCCCAGGCTGTGGAGCAAAGGGTGGAGGCACTCATGGGACCGGACGGTAGACCGACCCATCAAGACGGGCCAATCATCAAGGAGTTTGAACGCTTTTACACAGCCCTTTATACAGCGGATGAGCTGGACTCGGGGAATGTGGCTTCCTACCTGGCAAAGGTCCCCTTGGCCCGATCCCCCAGGGAGATGCATCCAAATTAGATGGAGATATGTCCCTTACCTAAGTCCACATGGCCATACAGTGCCTAATGCCAGGCAAAGCTACCAGTTACGATGGCTACACTGGGGACTTCTATAAAACGTTTGGCTGATTATTAACTACCATACTGGCGCGCCTTTATAACTCCTTTAGTTCTACAGGTACCTTGACAGATACAATGTAACTAGCAACCATAACGGTAATCCCCAAGCCCGGCAAGGACCCTGCACAGTGCTCCTCCTACCGTCCAATTACATTTTTCAACGTAGACGCCAAGAACTTCACTGGGGATTTAGCACATGGTCTACTCCCATATAAGCAATAACTAGTGGACCCAGACCAGGTTTATACCTGAAAGAGGGTGTAGTGACAGCACAAAACATATTTGTCATCTTTTGGATAACGTGCAGCGCTCCAGTATTCCAGCCCTTCTCTTCTCCATTGATGTGGAGAAGGCCTTAGATTGGGTCCATTAGCCGTATCGGCGCCTGGTGTTGGAGAAGATTGGTCTTGGCCCACGGTTCCATCAGTGGGTCCAATGTAGTTATGCATCTCCTAAAGTGATGAGAGTCAATGGGATCCTGGCACAGCACTTTAAAATCTCCAGAGACACTCGCCAAGGCTGCCCTTTATGGCCATTACTCCTCGCCTTGTATATGGAACCCTTTGCTAAAAGAATATATGGCAACCGGGACATCACAGGAATACGTATGGGTGGCAGGGAACATAAGACAAGGTTGTACGCTGATGACGTCTTACTGGTCTTGTCGAACCTGCACGTCTCTTTGCACGTGGTGATGCGAGAATTGATTGCTTTCGGGTTGTCTTCTGGATTTAAAGCACAAGTTACTAACTTGTGTAACGATATATCTGTAAGAGACAGTAGTTAGTGATAGATTCCTTACCTTAGAATATCCCCAGGCGTCAGGCTGGATCCGGAAAGTTTTGCGTAGCAGTACCCTTGCGCGTCGGTAGGCGGCGTCGTGCGGCTCCGCGTCCGTCGTCGGCGTCGTGATCGCCGGGATGACGTCGCGGGCAGTACTTAGGCGCCGCCCCTGCGCGCTGACGTCAGTTCTGTACACGACTTTCCGCGCCAGGAACGCAGAGCCATGCAAGAAGCTGACACAGGTGTCTGAAAAATACTAGGGCCCTGAAAGGGATGTCCTTAACCCTAGAAATCAGTTCGCAGAACGGGGAGGATGGGTGGGGCGGTAAGGAATCTATCACTAACTACTGTCTCTTACAGATATATCGTTACACAAGTTAGTAACTTGTGCATCTGAAAGAGACACGTTAGTGATAGATTCCTTACCTTAGAATAGATACCCCAGCAATACCAACCCCGGTGGTGGGTCTGCGAACAAAGATCAGACAAGGAAGTCCTGGAGGACAGAACGGCCAAAGAAGCCGTCCCTCCGGACCTGACTGTCAAGGCAGTAATGTCTAGTAAACGTGTGCAGCGAGGCCCACGTAGCCGCCTGACAGATAACCGGCAGCGGAACACCGCGGCCCAAGGCCGTGGTAGCAGCCGTTGCCCTGGTGGAATGGGCACGCAGCCCAACAGGAGGTTCCTTTTTAGCCAAAGAATAGCAGGTCTTGATGCACAAGGTAACCCAGCGGGAGATGGTCCTCTTGTGCACCGCCCGACCTTTTTGGCGCCCACGTAGCCAACAAAGAGCTGGTCATCCACCCGGAAGTGTTTTGTGCGGTCAATATAGAAAGAGAGCGCACGTTTTGGGTCCAGACGGTGGAGCCTCTCTTCCTCTCTGGAAGGATGCGGAGGCGGAAAGAAGGTGGGCAAAGTGATGGTCTGCCCAATGTGGAAAGCAGTAACCACCTTTGGCAAGAAGGACGGACGCGTCCGAAGAACAACCTTGTCTGGATGAACAGACAGAAAGGGAGGTTTGCAAGATAGAGCCTGGAGCTCACTCACCCGCCGAGCGGAGGTGATGGCCACCAGAAAGGCTGTCTTCAGAGTCAGAAGACGAAGAGGACAGTTATGCAGAGGCTCAAAGGGAGCGCACATTAAAAGGTAAGAACCAAGTTCAAGTCCCACTGAGGCATTACAAACGGAACAGGAGGGAAGAGGTGAGTAATGCCTTTTAAGAACCTGTTAACAACAGGGGACTTGAAAAGGGAGGGCTGATCAGGGAGCCTGAGGAAGGCCGAGATAGCACAAAGATAACCCTTGATGGTACCCAGGGCAGAACCCTGTTGGGCCAGAGAGAGAAGGAACAGAAGGACCTCAGAAAGAGGGGCAGAAAGGGGATCCACAGCCTTTGCTGTGCACCATGCCACAAATTTGTTCCACCTGCAGGCGTATACCACCTTAGTGGAGGGACGCCTGGCTGCCAGAATCACATCACAAACTTCGGGAGGCAAGTCGAAAGGAATCAACTGCCGCCGCTCAATCTCCACGCAAGCAGGTGTAGACTGGACAGGTTCGGGTGGAGGACCGTCCCCTGCTGCTGCGACAGAAGATCCTCCCGAAGAGGCAGACGGATCGGGGGATCTATGCTCATATTGAGTAGCTCGGGATACCAAACTCTTCGAGCCCAGTCCGGAGCCACAAGAATGACTTGGGCCCGGTCGTGCCGAATCTTCTTCAACACTCTGGGTAGAAGTGGTATAGGCGGAAAGGCGTACAACAGACCGCAACTCCACTCGCGACGAAAAGCGTCGCCGAGCGAGTGCCGCCTTGGAAATTCCAACGCGCAGAACTGATGACATTGCGCGTTCTCTTCGGTGGCGAATAGATCTAACCAAGGCTCTCCCCACTGTAGAAAGAGTCCTTGCGCCACTTCCGAGTGAAGACGCCATTCGTGATCCATCATGCACCTGCGGCTGAGTTCGTCCGCCCTGGCGTTCAGAGAACCTGCCAGGTGTTGAACCATCAGGAACATGCCCTGATGTTCGAGCCATGTCCAGAGGCGCAGAGCCTCCTGACAAAGGGTCCAAGACCCCACCCCGCCCTGTTTGTTGCAGTACCACATGGCGGTGGTGTTGTCTGTGAACACCTGCACTACCTTCCCTTTGACAGAGGGAAGGAATGCCTTGAGTGCAAGCCGGATCGCCCGGAGCTCCAGAATGTTGATATGGAGCCGGGACTCCGCCGGAGACCAGAGGCCTCTGATCTCCGCCTCTCCCATGTGACCGCCCCATCCCAGAAGGGACGCGTCCGTCACAACTGTATGCTCTGGCTGGGGAAGGGAGAGGGATCTGCCCATGACCCACTGCCGGTTCGAGAGCCACCACTGCAACTGTTTTGCAGTCCCCTCCGAGATCTGGACGTGATCGGACAGGTTGCCCTGGTGCTGCGCCCACTGGAACTTCAGGTCCCACTGCAGAGCCCGCATATGCCATCTGGCATGATTGACCAGCAGGATGCAGGAGGCCATGAGGCCCAGCAGCCTCAGGGTCATCCGTACCGAAACCCAGGATAAAGGCCGAAAGATCGGAATCATAGCCTGAATATCCCGGACTCGCCGTTCGGGAGGATAGGCCCGAAACTGCGTCGTGTCCAGAACTGCTCCGATGAAAAGGAGCTGTGGAGAAGGAATTAGATGCGACTTCGGCACATTGATGGAGAACCCCAGCGAGTGCAGGAGTTCGGCCGTAGTCTGGAGGTGGGGAGACGACTGCCTGGGACGAGCCCGCCTTCAGCAGCCAGTCGTCGAGGTAGGGGAAGACTGAAACCCCTGCCCGGCGCAGATGAGCTGCGACCACCGCCATCACTTTTGTGAACACCCGAGGGGCACTGGTAAGGCCAAAGGGGAGCACGGTGAACTGAAAATGCTCGGGGCCTACCGTGAACCGAAGGTAACGCCGGTGGGCCGGCAGGACGGGGATGTGGAAATACGCGTCCTGCAAGTCCAACGCTACCAACCAGTCTCCAGGGTCGAGGGCAGTCAAGACCTGAGCTAGGGTGAGCATCTTGAACTTCTCCTTCCGGAGGAAGCGATTGACGTTCCGGAGGTCCAAGATAGGACGCATGTCCTCCTTGTCCCTTTTGGGCACCAGAAAGTAGTGGGAGTAGCAACCACGCCCTACTTCCGGGGTCGGAACATGCTCGATGGCCCTCTTGGTCAAGAGGGCCGTGACTTCCTTCCGTAGAAGCACCAAGTGATCCCCTGACATGCGGTGGAATTGAGGTGGCATGGCTGGGGGGTGGTCTCGAAGGGGAGGGAGTAGCCCCTTCGGACAATGTCCAAGACCCACCTGTCCGAGGTGATGGTGCGCCAGTGGGGAAGGTGATGGCGGACCCTGCCCCCTACTGGCGTGCCGTGCACCTGAAAGGAGGGACTAGGAGGGCTTGGAGGCCGCGGACGGGTTGGAGGTGGTGGCCTGACCCGCACGCTGGTTGCCCGATCCGCCACGGCGGAATCCACGTCCTCGGCCACGCGAAGACGCCTGCTGCGCGGGCCGGTGGCTGGGCTGCTGACGTGAAGGGCGCCCCTACCGTGGCCACGATAGGGGCGAAAAGCAGAAGGCAGCGGAGGGCGTGTAGCAGAAAGGCCCAGGGACTTTGCAGTAGCCCGTGAGTCCTTAAAGCGCTCCAACGCATGGTCTGCTTTGGACCCAAAAAGACCGACTCCATCAAAGGGCATGTCCATGAGAGTATTCTGGACATCCCCTGAAAAACCAGTGGTTCTCAGCCAGGCGTGGCGCCGGAGCGCCACCGTCGTTGCAATCGACCTGCCCAGCGAGTCGGCGGTGTCAAGGCCACAACGGATAGTGTATTTGGCCGCATCCCTTCCTTCCGCAATGGCGCGGGAAAGCAGTGCCTGGACCTCCTCAGGGCACTGGGGCAAAACATCCGCCACCGAATCCCACAGGGAGTGGGTATATCGGCTCAAAAGACAAGCGGTGTTAACGGACCGCAAGCCAGCACTGGAGGAAGAAAAACCTTTCTTCCCAAACTGATCCAGGCGTTTGGATTCCCTATCCGGAGGAGCGGTAGGGAAGGCGGTTTGGGAAGCGGAGGCTTGGACAACCAAGCTCTCAGGAGTGGGGTGGACAGAAAGAAACAGGGGGTCGCCCGGAGCGGGGCGATGGCGTCGTGACACGTTCCGATCCACAGGAGCCCCTGTGTTGGGCTTGGACCAGGCGCCCAAAGAACGTCAGTGAGGGCGTCGTTAAACGGCAGCACAGTCTCCGCAGAGGAGGCTGCCGGCTGAAGCACCTCTGTCAAGATGTTAGTCTTGACCGTCAAAGTAGGGAGCTGGAGACGTAAGGCCCCAGCAGCCCTACGCAACACCGTACCAAAATTGGCCCCCTCCTCCGTAGCCACGGGAGGAGACAGCATGCCAGTGTCAGGAGAAGTATCCAGACCACTGGCCTCCCCTAGACTCTCTGTCCAGTCCTCATCATACTGACAGTTGCGTGTCAGAGGGTCATCAGACCCCTCCCAGTCCTCCTGGTCCTCCTCTGGTTCAAAATAAGGAGGAGGAGGGACATTTGGGACCCAAGGTCCCATCGGCGCCGGAGCCGGCGTCGAGCGACGTCGCTCCGGGTCCATGTCCGGAGCCGGAAGGAACTGGGGACGACGCCGCCCGGAGCCCAGGGCGGCGTCGAGAACGGCACCGGAGACATCGGCGCCGGCGGAGGTGTGGTGAGGTCGACCGGCGTCGATGGGGGTTGTGGAGCCGGGATCGAGGCCGGGGCCGAAGCCGGAGCCGGGATCGAGGCTGGAGGCTCGGGCGACGCCGGGGCCGGAGCCGCCGGCGACGCCGGAGCAACCCCATCAGGGCCCGCGGGGCCCGAAGGCGCACCGGAGGGGCCTGAAGGCCCGAAGAGGCGGGCCATGGCCGACAGGAACTCCTGTACCTTGGCCGGATCCGCCCCCGAACCCGGGAAGGGCGGGTATGACGGGGCGACTCCACAGGCAAGTCCGGGGCCGCGGGGGCGGGGACGGTGCCGGGAGGGGCCTCAGCCGAGTCGCGAGACCGGCGAGGCGAAGTCCGAGAGCGACGATGCTTCTTGGACTTCTTGTGCTTCGACTTACCGGACGAAGAAGTCGACGACCGGTGTGCACTCCGCGAGCGACCCCTGGACCTCTCACGCGACCGGGGCTTCCGCGGAGCCGAATGCCGGGCCTCGAGGAGCTTTCGAGACCGCTCTCGCAAAGCTTTCGGGTTGAGGGCCTGGCATTCGGGACAAGACTCGGTGTCGTGGCCTCGGCCGAGGCAGAAGAGACACTCCCAATGCGGGTCGGTGACGGACATCATCCGCGCACAGGCGCCGCATCGCTTGAAGCCGGGCATCCCTACGACACCTTAAAGTTGTGAAAAAACCAGTGAAAAAATCACCAAAAAGTATGGTCAAAAATTGACCAGGGCACTGCTCTTCCCGGATCTGCGCTTGCTGGCGCGGAAAAAGAAGAACTGACGTCAGCGCGCAGGGGCGGCGCCTAAGTACTGCCCGCGACGTCATCCCGGCGATCACGACGCCGACGACGGACGCGGAGCCGCACGACGCCGCCTACCGACGCGCAAGGGTACTGCTACGCAAAACTTTCCGGATCCAGCCTGACGCCTGGGGATATTCTAAGGTAAGGAATCTATCACTAACGTGTCTCTTTCAGATACAAATCTACAGAAATCCTCAGCGTTAAACCTCACCATCCCCAAGGCCAATCAAACGCTGCTTGAAAGTTGCTTCCCATTTGTCTGGGCCTCGCAAGGGATAGGTAACCTAAGCTTACAACTTAACCCCACATCAGGGCGAACTGGTGAACGCAATTACGCTGTGCCGATGGCAACTGCCCACTCTGACCTCTCTGAGTGGAAGGGACACGGCCTCTCCTGGTTGGGGTGCCAAGAAGTCATTAAAATGACACTTTTACGGAAGAGCCTTTACATTATGCAGATGTTGCCACTCCAACCCCCAACACATGTACTCGATAAGCTACAACGCCTCCTTGAAGACTTCATTTGGGATGGAAAGAAGGCGCATATGGAAAGGAAACGGTCTACTCCCATTTCAGCACAGATGTCTATTATAGGGAACCCAGATATCCACCCTGTGTTGAGCGGTTTAGCGTTCACACAATGGCAGGAAGCAAATTGCAAGAGGGTGGGTGACTTCTTTGACGTGGATGGACTTTACTCAAATCCACTCTCCATATGGTCTCCTGCCCACCGCCTACTGGCAGTATATGGCTATCCAACACTGGGTCTCCCGTCCTCAGGTCCACTCCCGTACCAGTAGGCCTCTTACGCCCTTTGAAAAATGGCTTCTTACTCACTCCTCCGACTAACGTCTACTCTCTGACATCTATGCATTTCTTAACACATCCCAAGTGCCCTTTATATCACCTGCACAGCGGCGATGGGAAGAGGAGTGCGAGTGCACATTTACCGCTAAAGAGAGGAGTGGTATTCTCCACCTTGCCCATGCCTCTGCCCACAGCACGTCTAGAAAGGAAATGTTTCTTAAAATAGAACACTATTGGTACTATACACCAGCCAGGTTTGCCCAATGGAAGAGGGGTATTGACAATGTCTGCTGGCGACGCTGTAATCAAATAGGTGCTTTTTTACACCTCCTTTGGCGTTGCCCCAAAAAGGCATTTCTGGACAGAGGTCCTGGCGTCAGTAGACAAAATATATGATACCGATATCCCTAAATTTCCATGCTATATTCTACTGGGCCTTCCAAACTCCTTGACATACCCTCTAAAATCTGCACAGGGACGAGCCATCACATTGATGCTTGGAGCCACCAAGCAACTCCTGCTCTCTTGATGGGGCTCAGACAAAATCCCAACGAGACTAGATTTGCTGCATAATCTGTGGGAACTAATGGGTAAGGAGAAAATGATGGCAGTCGTGACTAGTACGCTACTGCAGTTTGATAAGACATGGGGGCCCTGCATATGATACCTTTCAGACGAATTCAGAAAATCGACCTGCCCGACGTATCAGCATGTCCTTCGCCTGACACACCCCAGCCACGCACCTGGCTGGCCCACCGTGTAACTGGATATCCCTTGTCCTCTCCTTCCCCCTCCTCATTTTGTGATTGTGTCCAGCGGTTTCCGACGGAACCCTACACTACCCTTACGGACCCCCCCTCCCTTCAAACTCTTTCCCTCCGGGTTTCCCTTTGATTGTCTTTCCTGTTATAGTTAATTTATTATTCCCCACCGGCCAGTGGTTGTAAGTAGGAAGATTGCTGTACCTTTTGTCTAAAGTCAATAAAAATATTTAAACCATAAATATATGAATAACCTTTAAAATTCTTATAATGAAAGTTCAAAATTGAAGGAATATAAATGTTTTTTGCAGCTACATTTTAACAAGTTATACACATTGAAGTTTTCTAATGTATAGCTGTAGGAAATTTACTTTTTATTGACTTTTATGGACCTTATCTGTTGATACTAAAACACTGCCATTCAATACCACAATGCACTACCTTTCAACGCCACAACGTGTGTGTGCTCTGGCCCTAAAACTGTACTTTTGAATTGGCTATGCCCAATTGGTCTTTTTAACTTTCCAGTAAGGTGATGGTAATAAGTCCAGAGAATTAACCTGTGGGCATGTAAGTTAAATGCAATGTCTGACTGCAGTACGTATCTACACCACTCGCATATCGCAAAAACATATGGCTCAAAGGAACACCACTGGGTTGAAGTTCAAACACACTACAGTATCAAATGGAAAGAAAAAGTGAATTTGCCATGTAGAAAAAATTACATTTATAAATTAGCTAAATAATCCCTAATCTGTGCCTTGTAAGCCCAAAGAGCTGGATGCCTAATATATAAAAATGAATCATGTTAGGCACTAAGAAGAACAACTACATAAAGTTGCTTGTCTCTGTGTAGGCAAATCCACATTTTCCATGAACAGGTCTGTGATAGAGTGCTCCATAAAAGGTTTTTTTCCACTTTGTTTAAACAAACAAAAAAAAGAATACAGTACAATGGTGGAAGTAGATTTTTGATAACCTAGGTGGAAAAGCAACTTTATAAAACTGCACTTTGAGCTGTGAGAGTAAACTGTTGAACCGGCTGGCCTCACCGCCCTGCTCAGAGATTGAATAGACATCCATGCCTGGTTGTTAATGGCAATTCTTCTGGAAGAAATGGCTTAGCCTATGTCAGCACGCAGGATGGAGTGGTTTTAACAGTGGTAATGTAGCAGGGATTACGCATCCGGTAGGGGGACAGGTACAGTTGGCAACACAAAGGGCACCTTTCACAGCTCTTCCCAAATCGGCTGTCAGGCACTGCAACCATTCAATCCCAAAGTCACTCTACCTTTCTGTCTCTGCCCCAGGCAGAAGAAAAAACCAGTTCTAGGACTGGAAGAGGGAAGGAAATTTAATCTCAAGAGGGGAGTGGGTAGGTGGAACATGGTCCTACAGCTCGTTGAAGATGAGGGCCATCTTGGGCAAGGAGTTTTGGGAATGTAGGCAGTAAAATCAGAAAGGAAGTGCTGAAAAAGGAGGTAGAGATTCTGCAAGAAAGTTGCCAGGGTTAGATGTAGAGAATCCTCTAATCATTGTCAATTATACAGGATAAGACTGGCACCTCACCACCACCTACTCAGTACATTCCTGGACCTGGAAGAAACATTTTAAAGAAAACAAGAGTTTTTCCAGATTGCTAGGGAAAAAGAATTAAGGACAACTGGTACCCAGGGACTGGGTCTACTTGCCAATGACCACGTGGTTGGCCACCTGTTGCTGTTATTGGGACACAAAAGGTAGACAGGCTCTCTGCTCTTAAGAAGGCTCAGCTGACCAGTTGGTACTGGGCCCTGAAAAAGCCACTGCTGGAGACGGACTTGGTGCTTGGAAGACTGTCCTGAGGATCTGAGGGCTGTAGGAGAGGCTAGGAGAGACTTTCCCAGCATTAAGAAACATTTTGTTTTTCTTGGTTATAGAAAAAAGCATAATCAAAAAAGCCTGCCTCCTCCTCTTTGGAGGTGTGACTGGAGTTTCCCTGAAGAACAGCTTAGAAGTGTACAGTAATGGAAGCTTATAGACTCTGCCCTTGACCTCCCATATTCTGTGAAGCAGACAGGTAGCTGAGAACACGTTTCTGGTGAAACGGTGACCTATGGTAGCCATTGGAGGGAATGCACACAGACTGAAAGGGGCCTTTAGATTTCTAATTTTCCGATGGTCATTTTTTTTAACAATTTGCCCTGAAATTTTAAAAAACCATGTGCCATGTTCCTCTAATCCAATTTCAACCATTTTTATGGCTTATTCATTTTTCGTGATGTTTGTAAATTGGTTTGAGAAAGGTATTGTGCTGAGCCTAGAAATGTAATGTTACTTGCTACTGCTTGAAGGTCACATGCATTTCTTTATGGTACTGCCTACTGCTATTACGAATGCTGCCTGAGCTTAATCAGGGATTCTCTTCGAACTGTGTTGTTTCCATACACATTGTGTTTATCAAACTGTAAGATGTTGTAAGAATTATTCAATAACACAGAGTACAGGGCATGCAGATGTGCAAGTATTAGCCAGTGAGGGAGACGCATAAGGCTTCATTTGTAGTAAGTCCCTAACACCTATCCAGACGAAATATCAATCATTCCAGAACCAAGAACGTTGACATTGGGATGTGTAGATAATGGGCAGTGGCAAGAGGGTGTGGGTGAAGGCAGAGTAAGCACAACAGGATAACGGCACAGAATTTCGGAAAGGGAGTGCTGATTTCATTTATTGGAAACACGAGGAGGGGTAACTGTACTGTTCTCTTGTTATATCAATGTTATGTTGCATAATATTTGCATTTGTAGGCAATAGACATCGCAAGTATTGCAAATGTGTTAGACATGACTTTGCAACAATCAATAGTGATAAAACATAATGGGTACAAGCTCAGAAAAGTCTATAGCTGGAACTTGGAATATGTTGTTGATGTATGACCTAATATGTGAAAAATGTAAAATTCAATAAACAAATTTAAACAAAAACAAATCACACTGTAAGATGTTTTCTCAAATTAACATCCCAATTTCTGACTATAGTGCATATGGTCAATATTAGAAGGAAAATTGCGCCAGTAAAGGTAGATAAGAAGAATAAATGATGTAAACTACCTGATAAAGCAAACACATTTTTAACAATAAATGTTTTTAATAAAATGTATAAAGCCCTCTTACATATTCAAAGCAGAGAAACTGAAAATTCTATTTGTTAGATAAGGATTGTCTAAAGACAAGTCGTCAATAGCTTTTATGACTGACACTATAAATACTTCAACAGAATAATTAATTAACTCTTAGGACCACTCAAATCCCTTCCTCAGATTCATCTACTGTGAAAATCTGCGCCGTCTCAAAAACAAAAGCACCATTTCATAGTTGCACATTGTGAAGTAAAAGGGATTACTACTTACAACAAATTCACAACTTTCAACATATTTGTGGCATGGGAATAGTTTGCCTAGGCAAGGCTGGTAATTTGCAGTGTCCCAAAAACGTTAAACAAACCTATCAAGAACTTCTTATGAAAATTCAGGAACGATTTTTTTCTCTCCCACCCCCTTCCAGACCTGAAAATCAAGCTCTACTTAAGGTTTGAAGTGGAATACTGAACTGTTAACAGAACTGATTAGTATCATATAATCTTGGCTGTGTGAAGAAATCAGGCAGCGCAGCCGTAGGGATACAGCACTTGCATTTTAATGTCTTATCTAAAAGAACTCATTGCTAAATTATCTATTTAACTATTCTCATAAAAAAGACACAAATGACTCTATGCTAATCGGGTTCTTATTATTTTCATTTCTTGTCTGATCCAAGTGTGCCCCCTCTCCAAAAGTTTTGCACAGTGTTCCTTTTATTTTTAATAACCACTAGAATTCTGCTCTTCACGCCTTTTCTCTATTTGCAAGAACATTCTAACTGGCAGCAAATGAATTTAATTTCCTGAGGCAGAGCAAAAGGTACAGCAGATCAAGAAAGCAGGACAGACTTATTACAAGCTGAAAGATAATATTCTGTTGGTCGGCTTTTTGTGCTTAAGTGATATATCAGTAGCAACACCTCCAGGCAAATCACAGATCTACATTTAAGCTGCACTTGGAACATTTGATGAAGGTTTACAGTTCGTGAAAAGGTACAGACTGTGGTGCTACTTTGACCATCATTGCTATATGGTAAACTAGGAATTACTTTTCTGAAGCAGCAGATATGAAAGTAAACTATAGAACTAGGTTTCCAGTAGAAGATGGCCACATTTAGCTTAATTAACATCCAGTGTGCATATTAAAAAAATTCCATCCACTCTATAGTTATGCTTAAAGCTTATTTTCCACCAAAAGTGTTTGTTGCACTATATATAACATAAAAATGACCATCTAGATTTTGTTTGCGAGACTTTTCTAACAATTGCGAGAGGGGTGGTGGAAAGTAAGAGTAATAGTACTCCCCAAAAGTAACTTTCCCATTCAAATTTCTGGAGGATAACATGGTATTTAGCTCACCAAAAACAGCGAAAACTGCTCAATGAGTGAAACTGAAACATGGAATAAATATAGAGGAGCTGAGGGACTGTTGGTACTCTGCAGTTTTAGTTAGGTCACACTTTGTATAAGAAGAGCATTTTATGTTTTACTAAATAACTTTGGCACCATTTGACAAATCTTCATGAAACTTTCCAAAAACAAAAGTTCATCCACCTCAGCTCCTTCCTAGATCGTGTCAGGATGATCCTTCAAGTGGGGGCTGAGAAAAAGGTGTGGGGGATCCCAAAATGCAATTCCCACAGAGAAAATTAGGCAACGACACAGAAAAAATGGATGTTATGGTCACCATTGCAGAATACGGGATTTGGTCCCTCAAAATGTTTTTAAAAATAGCATATAAAGGGGAAGGATAGGGGTATCCCTAGGGGGAAAAGGGAGTCCCAGAGTGACCTACCAGCCTAAAATAAGGGTATAAAAAATTGGGAGTTTCCAGCCATCCGAGAAGACTCCCTTGGGAACAGGAAAATGAATTACTAAAAATAATAATGTGGGGTGGGTGCCCATGGGGTTTGCCAACTGTGAGGGGTTGGGTGAAGGGTCTGGCCACAGGCCATGCATCTACACGCCACACCACGCACAAAGGCCATGTGTAGCGGAAATTAAGACGCCCACCGAGGATTGGGTATGGTAATAAGATCTTGCTTAACATTTTTTTAAAAAACAATAATTCACTGAAAAAAACAAAGGACTACTTTCCCTTTCTTCTGGTTTGATGAAAAACAATATAGAAATTTTGAAATTGGAAAAGAAAATAACAAGTGTAAAGAAATGTATGATATTTGAATATTGGACAGGTCTGAAAAACAAACATTTGAACAGGTGATCATCATCCGATTGCCAACCACAAGCTAAACATGCTTCAGTAAAAATGGGCTGCTTTCAGAAAAAAGATTTCCTGTGGCCATGTGGGTGCAAGATGTGTATATCCTGCACTAATAGAGGACGACAGCACATCAGCAAAGCCAGTGGGGCATAGGCACTAGGCTAACCCTCAGGGGTTCGAACAATGCATGAGGTTCAGTGCTCCTTGGTCCTAACAAGATATTTAGCGGAAAGCAGAGGGGCATCCACTAGTTTACTTTAAAGATAGTATGAAGTGCTGCAGAAAGTGTACACTGAGATTACACTGCTTCCTCTAGGCACAATGAATTATTAGAAGAAAATGGTGTCTTTGAGGACTGGCGGTATGCCTCTCTGAAGACTTGACACCAATGGCCCCACTAGGAACCGTGGGGGAAGGTCTCTTATGTAGGGAAGCAATAGTATAAGTGCTGGAGAAGACCCAGACTTGCCAGAGCTCTGCTTCAAATTGCCGTCTCACAAGTGTACTGTGGCAACAAAGGAGGCAAAGAAGGAAAATTAGTGATGTAGCAGCTCAATTGTAGAATGTTTCGCATACCAGGGATGTTGGAGCACCCATGCAGAGACAAGAACCACAAAGGTGAAGGCCTTTTGCTCCCCATATATGAGGAGCTCCCGTTACTGGGCACATAGAGATTGTGAAAAGAGTCTGTCACCCCAAAGAAGTATCTAAGCTGGCTCATATGGAAGAGGTAAGACTAGGAATACTTCCTGAACTAGAGACGCACTGAGGGAGAGGATACACTAGTGTCATGGTTGGGAATCTACCTATCCATCTGGATTTTACCACGGGCAAGAAAACTATCCTGCATTACATTCAGAGCATAACAGAGAGGATGTTTCGATGTATGGAACGTTATAAAGGTTTGAACCTACTGGCAGGCCCAGTGCTAAGTAATGGGCCAGAGCTACACATCAAAGGTTAGAATTGCAGGTGGTTACTAAACAGGAAGGTTGTGTCCCCCACAGAAAGCGATTGGAGCACAAGAAGAAAAGAGATCACATATAAGCACTGATTTTTGAAGTGGAAGATTGTAGCTCAGAATTAGATAAAACCACCACACTAGATGAAAAGACAGTTGCAAGGAAGGAAGAAAGAGTATTGCAAGGCACTTTGATTGGTGAGGGTCTCGGAGAAGAGGTCAACAGAATGTGGAGAAGGAGGAGAAACATTTCAGATCATGATGGAAGATGGGTTGATTAGTGATACAACTTGACTTTGGAGTTGATTTGCCGGGTCCAATGGATGCTTTCAAGAAGATTATTTTCATCAGAGCACTGCAAAGGTGTTGTCTAGAGAGAGTATTAACAACGTAATTTTATGTACATTTCATTTCTCCACTTATCTTACTTTCCTTAACCCCCTCGGCCCCCTCAACCTCCAAATTTGGGTGTAGATATATTTAATAAATTAGTTACTATGAAATCATAAATGTGTTGGACAATTTAAATGAGCAACCATTTCTGGGTATGTCAATGTAAGTACATGTTGTGACAAATGAGGGAAACTTTCTTTTCTTTTCTAATAGAAGCTGAAATGTATTTGTGAAATACTGTCGACCGAAAGTAACTAAAAATCAGTTATAGAGAAGCTCTGCTGCTGCAGGCAAACTGCATGTCATTACTACGGCTTGAGACAAATTCCTCCACACCGAAGCCCATCGGTGTACGGTAGAGAAACAAACATGGATGTCATATTTAATGCTATCCGTGATCAAATTGTTCATGGCATTCCAAGGTCCTGAGTGTGTATATTATATAAGCATTGCATTTAGTGTGCAAGTTGTGGGTTGCCTGGCTACTTACTGTGTGAATTATGGATTGCGGAAACTACTATAGCTGGCAAATTGCAGTTTTCACTTTTTATTTTGTAACCATAACTTCACTTTAACTGTAAGATTTTGTTACGTGAATTTCATTTCACAGTTTTTTTTACACATACATGAACGTGTGATAACCAATCCTAAGAATAAATTCACTTTAACTGTAGTTTACCAGTGAACTTCTTTTTTTTTCTCAAGCTGTACTACTTCAAACTTCTCTGAAAGTACTCCCTACCCTGGACTTTGGGCAGGCTGAAGCAGCCTCAAGTACCAACCACCGCAGCGCACTGCCTTTGGACAGCCAATCGGGTGCAGTTTCCTTTTATTTATTTATTTTTAAATTTTGTTGGGATTGTGTTTCATTGTTTGGGGTTTGTGAACCCTTAGAGGCATCTGGGTCCATACTGAACATCTTGCATGTTCCAGATCTGCTAATACAACAGGGGACAGAGCAAGGGTCCAAGAGCCCTTGACCTGTTGTTCATGGACCCCCCCTCTTGACAGGGTTCTCTGGATTCTGTTCCTTGCAGCTGGGTCTACAAACCCTGCCACGGGGTGTACGAACAACAGCAAAATCTACTTTTTGTTTTAAAAAAGTTTTGACAGGAGGGAGAATCCCTGTGGTGTGCCCAAAATAGAGAAATAAGGTCAGGAGATATTTCCCCAGCACCATTACAGGATCTTCAGGGGTTTTTTTTGCTCTTTTTTAAGGACCCAGAGACTGAAACCTGCATCCTTTAATGGCAGCCGCAACATATTTTTCTGAGTTGAAACTAGCCAATCAGAGGCTTCAAGTCTGTGGACCAAGCTTTGGGCACGGAGACCCAAAAAGGCAGGGCCGTTTCTACCATTAGGCAAGACTAGGCGGCCGCCTAGGGCGGCAAAAGGGGGAGGGCGGCAAAAAACATGAGTTCGGGAATCCTGCTTATTTCCACTCTCGCTGTGACAGTAATAGTATCAAAGCGGTGCCAGGATTCTGCATCCCAAACCTCGGCTCCCAGACGGGGACAGGAGATCTGCAGCCGTGGCGCGCAGCATGCCCTGGAGAGGCACCGGGTGCTGAGGGCAGACCTGGGCACAGGACACCGGGAGCAGGGTGGGCCGGGAATGCTGGAGGGCCACCCTGTGCAGGAAGAGACAGGCGGTGGCGCCCTGTGCTCCGCTTGAGACCCCAGGCACGGAGCCCCGCCCCCAACCCCCGGGCCTCCATGGCGGAGGCGCCGCTGTGCTCCACCTGGGTGCTCCTGGTGCTGGCCGTGTCCTGCGTGCCCATCAGCCTGTCGTCCAACCTGCCACCCAACAATGAATGCTACAAACACTACACAGTAAGGGTTACTTGCATCATTCCTCGAAACGGACACACACTCGAGTATACACCCTTGATTAAAACGGCTGGACAGCGAGGGTGAGGTATAGTGCCTGAACCTCTACTTTGGCCTGGGAGCCTTTCACGGGATTGGAAATTAAAGCCTGTGTCGTCAAGGGCCTTGAGTGCACAAATCCAGGAAGCCGCGTCGGCTGGACTGAGGCTTGGTCCTCTGTGAGAGAGTCGTACACAATGTGCCAACATCACTCCCACCCCGTACCTGCGCGCCTGGGAACCGACGTAAACAAAAAAACGCATTTTTACCCAACTCGAGAGGACCGAGAGTTCCCACTACATGGCATATTACAAGCACACTCACGCTTGACCTTCCCTCTCGTGCTGTGTGCGCTCGACCTTCCCTCTTGTTCTGTGTGTGCTCGACCCAACGCGAGAGGACCGAGGGTTCCCGCTACATTGCATATTGCAAACATAAACGCACACACTCGACCTTCCCTCTCTTGCTGACTGTGTGTACTCGACTTCCCCTCTATTCCTGCGTGGGACCCAGACAGGAAGGAACAGCTAGAAGTCCCGGGGTTAGCGGCTTTTAATCGCTGCACCTAGAGGCAGTGTAGCGGCTAGGCCTAGCACGCCTGGGTGTTGTTCCTCGCATTCCTTCCTTTAGCGGCACGCTCTTCAGCGCCGAGGGAACCGGCCGTTGTGGACACATGGTTCGCCTCTCAACAGCAGCCCAGGGGGGCAAAGGGATCAACTGCTCAGGTACAGCCACCCCTGGAAAAAAGCTGCATGGGCTGGGTCAAGGGATGCCAGGATAAAAATCTCCCTCATCCAATCAGATTCCATTCCATTATTTTTTTAATTTGGGTCTGTCAACCCATCCACAGACTAACGGTCTACCCACTAGATATTTTTGTAACACTAGTTTCTTGAAAACAGCTGACGGGATTTACAGAAAACCAAGCAAAGATGCATCCTTAAGGAAAGTTATACTTTCATGCCAATTGGTGCAATTCTGTTGCCATTTTTTTCTGTAGTGGAGACTAAAGACGCATTTGGGATTAAAATGGGAAAGTCATTTGTGTGACCCTTCGCCTCCTTTGATGGATCTGCTCAAACCTTGCCATGCCGAACCTAAATACAATGGAAACGTTTTTGAAACATTTTGTACAGATTCACTGAAAAGTGCCAAAGTAGTTAAGGAAATAAAAAAGGGGTTTTCAATGGAAACTCTGCACACACAGCTGCTTGGGCACTGCCTACAGCCATGTTGAACTGGCATTGCAGCCATGCCCAATGGGCATGTCCAATATTTTTCCCCTAGTACATACTGAATATGGGCTTGAGCCAGAAGCTTTTGTGTTCTTGCTTTTCAAGAATTTTCCTAATGGAGTTATATTGAAAAAAAATTGTATTCCTGTGCATCCCCCCCAACTCCATCTTTACCAATCTGCAAACAGATTTTTTTTGTTTGGTTGGGGCTGCTTTGCAAATGTCAAACGGTTGCCAAAGTAATAACCAAGACTCTCCGTTTTAACTGATTTTTACAAATAAATACAATAATTTATGTATTTATATAAAAACATAAAATATTGAAAACTATGTTTTGATCAACTTCTCTTGCTGTCACTAACTCTTGCAATCCAATCACTGTGCACACTAACTGCTCGGAAGATACCAGAAAATCATGCAATGTCCTCACTTATAGCATACAACTGTAATCTCTCTTATTCCCATGTGCTCCAGCTACCAATGCCACACTACACTTGCGATGGCAAATACGTCAATTGGGCTCTATTTCCTCAACACAAAATAATAATCTGGGTGGCTGGTCCCCCATGAGATCCCATGCGATCTGGATAGGCGAACTTTGTTACCTTCTCACAACCATGAGTAGTCTATCAGTATTCTTTTTTTTTTTTAACAACTTTATTTTTCAATTTGTAACAACATCTATGTGGGTGGACACATATAAGAGCAGCATAAAATCGACAAGAGTATGTTCAGTCTGTATATACCAGTGACACAAGAATTACCAAGATCAATGACTTGCAGTTAATATATTCATGCACTTACAGAACGAATATGCTCCAAGGAGGCGTATACTCTGCTATATTATAATTTGACTCGGTCCTCACCATTTGTCTCGCTATCACTAGTGTTAGAGTCTCTCTGCACGTCTACGTTTACTACTGGGTTGAGTAGCTCCCTGCATAGTTCTCTCCAGCTACTAATATCTTCCTCTAACTTTTCATCTTTTCTGTTCGCTTTCATATGAATCTCCTCCGCTAGAGACCCCTCTCGCACATCTCTCATCCAGCTCTCTATTGTTGGGGCGAGGTTACTCATCCAGACTATGGCTACCCTCCGTCGTGCCAACACCATGGACAGCTGCAGCAATTTATATGCCATTTTGTATTTCTTAGGTCTTGGAAACTAGCCTAATAGACAGTGAGTGGGGCTAGCCTCAACACGTATACCAATACCCGCACGCACTCTCTCAACCACACGTATCCAATACAGATACACCTCCGCACATTCCCATGCTAGATGCATAAAACCTACTTGTGCCTTATTACATCTGGGGCACTCATGAGAGCGACAAGGGTCAATACGATATAGTCGCACTGGGGTCATATACTCCCCTTCAGGAAATTGAAATGTATTAGTTTTAGACAGGCGTTACAGGATACCGTGCGTGTTATGTAGCATGCCCCTGTCCAAGTCCTTTCCGCCATGGGTATCTGCAAATCCTCGTCCCATGCTGCACGCGCCTGAAGAGGAGGGGCCCCTGAATCCGCCCTCATGGCCCTACACAACAATGACACCAACCGTCGCCCACTCCCACAAGTGAGCAACACATCCAGTGTTTCAGTCATTTGCGGGGCATTTTGATATGCAGGCCATGTTGCTCTGAACAGTTCCTTAAGTCCCGCATATAGCAGATATTGCCCTTGCCCAAGCCCAAACCATGCTTGTTCAAAGGTGATAAAGGTGTTGTTTATATATCCGCCAGTACCTGGCAGCCGCCCTCTCTCCATGCCTGAAATGACATTTACTACCATTTTCCGTGCTGGGCCTAAGATTCAAATACTTAATTCCTGGTGAAATGGCGCATGTTTGAGCACTCGCTCCACTAACTTTTGTCAAATAAATGCTGTCTGCTTGACGATATATGGCAAGCCTGCAGAAGCTCCTGCTCCCTCCATCAAAATTGCAGGTAGGTTTTCTGACTGTACTCGCCCGTTGAGTAAACGCTTCTCCCAATTATCACCATCGTCTAGCCACCGGGCCGCATGTTGCAGCTGTGCCGCATAGTAGTCTAGGTCTAATTGGGGCGCCTCCAGGCCCCCCCCCCATATAACTTCTTGATAGGACCTGCAATGCCACCCTCCTACGCTTCCCTGCCCAGTATAGAGATATCAACAATGAGTTCAGTTGTCTGAAGGCTGTCATAGGTATACTGCAATACGAATTTTGTAGGATGTAGAGACAAGGCAATACCACCATTTTGGCAACCGCTATCCTCCCCATAAGGGACAACAGCAGCATATTCAAAAAGGCCACAGAACGCTTCAGGGATTCAAGCATCCCATTCATATTTAAGTGTAGTATGCATGTGTCCCCGTGCGCCACCTGCATGCCCAAATAACGGAAGTGCTGGTCTCCAACCGTAACCCAAGCCTTGGCAGGTCTTCTGGATTTTTTGCTACCAGCCCTGTCAATGGGAAGATTAATGACTTATGCCTATTAAGGCGTAAACCTGAATAGTTAGCAAACTCATCCAAGAGCCGTAGGAGTTTGGGGACTGCTGTACGGGGAGACGCAACATAAAACAGCGCATCATCCGCATATAGAGAGACTAAATGAGTACCATTCTCTATACGTATTCCCCATTGTATAAGTTCCCTCCTGGCCCACACCGCCATAGGCTCAATGGTCAGGGAAAACAGCAGTGGCAAGAAGGGGCATCCTTGACGGGTGCCACGCTCCAGTGTCCATCTTGCCATTCTACTCTGTCCCAGTCGCACCCTAACATTCGGTTCCGTATAAAGGATTTGGACCCATCTACAGAAAAGCGGTCCGATCCCCGCCGCCCCCAGTACTTCCTGAAGGTAGCCCCAATCCACTGTATCGAAAGCTTTTTCGAGATCAATCTAAGTCAGAGCCACCTCCTCAGCAACAGCTTGCGTCTCTTTCATAATGTGCACTAAGCGTCGAATGTTCATGGCCGTGCTGTGAACTGGTATAAACCCACACTGATCGTCATGGGCGAGGTAGTTCATGTGTGGGCCCAGACGCTTGGCCAATATCTTGCATAGTATTTTGACATCGGTATTTATCATTGTGAGTGGGCAATACGCCGCAGGGTCCTGACCATCTCTCCCCGGCTTCAGCATACAAATTTCTCCCTCACGCATAGACTGTGCCAATACTCCCCTCTCAAAGGCCTCACTAAAGGTCTGCAGGAGAGGCTGCACCAATTTGTATTGCCTGACAAAACTCAATTGGAAATCTATCCCCACCCGGGGCTTTAGCCTTAGGTATTTCAGTTATCGCCTCTAATACCTCCGCTGTTAACTGCGCCTCTAATTCCTGCTGAGCTTCCAAGCGGAGCTGCCTCATTTGGAGCCCCTCCAGGAATGGAGTATAGTATTCCCCTCTAACTGCTGGGTCGGCCGTGTACACTTTCTGCAGGTGCTGCTGAAATTGTTCCAATATTTCAGCTCTAGGGTTCACCATGCCCCCGCCGCATTCCGTATACACGTAATGGATGGGGGTGTTTGTTCCCTACACAGAATCCAGGCCAACAGGCGGCCAGACTTGTCCCCGTCCGCATGCAAACGCTGCCGATATCGGGTGAGAGTGTACTTATCCAGTCTGTCCCATCTGTCAGTGACCTGCTCAGGCAAACGTGCGTTCCCGCCTTTGGGCATCAGCCTGTCCGTGGGAACCTGCCTGAAGTACAGCTCGTGCATCTTCGCTGTCTTGCAACTCTCGCTGCAATTGCCTCTGCACTCTGGACGTTAGTCCATTCCCTGCCCTGCAGACTACCGCCTTCATAGCTTCCCATTCTGTACCTCTATTGCCCATGGTATTCCAATTAAGGGACATGTAGTCGGCAAGCGATCGAGAAAGCGATTCTCTGCCCTCCTGATCTTCTAGGAGATCGGGTGGCATTCACCAGTAACGGGTTCCCTGCTCTTTGACATTCCACTGTACTACACAGCACACCGGTGCATGGTCCGACTAGAATCGAGCTAAGTGGGTTATTTCGGCAGCCAGAAAGGCAGGAAATTCAGCTGTCAAGATTCTGTTTAGCCTACTGTGTGTGTTGTGTGTGAGTGTAAAGCATGTATATAACCTCTGCGTCGGGTGTTGCATCTGTCATACATCGCGTAGTCCCAGATCCCTCATCATATTCTTTAATTGTTTAGTCATACGCGGCTTAGTGCCCGCTCTGGGTGGATGACGGTCCAGATCAGGTTCTAGGATACAATTGAAATCTCCCAATCATATGAGCGGGACATCTAGCTCTGAAGTAATTAGGACCTGCAGTGCTGGGTAAAAGGCCGGCTCGTCCGTGTTCGGGGCATAAGTATTTAGAACGGCTATGTCCCAGCCATCCAACTTTCCTCTCAATAGCACATACCGATCCCCCACGTCAGCTTCCATGTACTGAAGTGTGAATGGGGTACCCGGAGCCACCCATATCAGCGTGCCCGTAGCGTATGTAGAATAAGAGGAATGGAATACCTGTCACCGCCACTTTTTTGCTACCCTCGCAGCCCCTGTGTCATCCAAATGAGTTTCTTGCAGACATGCAAACGTTATCTTATGCCTCTTGTGGAAGGAGAGGACTCTATGACGTTTAGTGCAGGTGCCTAGCCCCCTGACATTCCAGCTAAGAAACTTTACCTCCCGTGCCATTATATCCCTTTAGCTTTTTATCCTCGTGTGTGTGCGCCACTGTGGCTACTGCTCAAGTGTCCCAACCAACCCACTGTTTTAATATAACCTGTAACGGTCCATAAACAAGGACCCAAACCTACCCTCCCCCCACCCATGGACAATACTCAGCAAACATCACAGTCGTTCCTGCTCACCTTATGCTTGTGCCAGGACGTGCACATCATCCCAATTAGCCCAACAGGGGCAACACGTGACATTGCGTCCCCAGTCCGCCCACCCGTTACAGATAAGCTGCTGCTCTTTAGCACTGGGATACCATATATATGCGCGGTCCCCACACTGATTGCCCTTATGCATCTCCCGCACTTTCCACACATACCCAAACACTCCCGTAGTCGGGCTGTACCGCTCTCCAGCATTCATGCAAAGCACATCGTCATTACCTCATCATACTACTGGTTTCACTGCACAACAGTGTAGTCCGTAATTTCCGAAGCTAGTATCCATCCCCTAATCCCCCCCCCCCCACGTGTTCAGAGGCCTCATCCAACAGTGTTTCAGGCACAGTGTCCATCGTCGGGCCCACCACCTGTGTCCTCTGTTCTGGTTCAGCAGGAGCGACCACTGGCGGGGAGTCCAGAGCACTGGCAGCCTCAGTTGCATCCAGCTGCAGCAAGCCATCCTCCCCCACTGTAATACTATGCTCTGTTTGTTCGGCCGATTCCTGTGTTCTCGACCGCTCAGTGTGTTGTCGAGGGCCTTTGCTCGAACGGGTTCCCCAACCACGCTTCTGCCCTTGTGGCTCCTGGGGCGGGAGACCATCACCCCGAACCTCCAGCCACTCCCAGACTTCCTCCGAGGAGTCGAAGAAGTGCGCTCTGCCCCCGGTTATAACCTTTAATTTGGCTGGGTACTGTAGCATGTACTGTAAATGCAACTCCTGGAGCTTGCGCTTGACTCCTAAATAAGATTTCCGAAGTTCCTGCACCTGCCTTGTGTAGTCTGGATACACAGAGACTTTATTGTTCTCTTACTGAAGGTTCTGGTGTTCCCTTGCCGCTGGCAGTATGCCGTCTCTGTCTCGGGAGTTGAGCACTTTGGCTATCATTGCATGGGGCTGCGCGCCCGGAGGTGGGGGCGGCACTAGAGCCCTATGCGCCCTCTCAATCGTGAACAAAGCAGACAAACCCTTAGGCCGGAGTTGTGTTCGGATCCAATGTTCTAAGAATTGCTTGGCCGACCCTTGTTCAGCTTTTTCGGGGATTCCCAGCATGCGGATGTTACTGCGCCTAGCTCTCCCTTCTGCATCCTCTGCACGCCATTCCAGCGCCTTCGCGGTCATTGGCATTTGTGCAACTTGCTGTTTGAGCGTCACTACGTCCCCTCGCAGCTCTATTACGTCTGCCTCGGCTGTCGTAACCTTGTCCGCTAATTTCCGCAAGTCCGCCCGTAGCAAGTTGACATCAATAGAGACGGTCTCTATGCGGTCCTCCAGTGCCTTCCTGGACCCCTGTATGGCGGCCATAAGATCCGCTCTAGAGGGCTCAGGATTCTCTTCTTCTTCAGGACCCGCACCGCTGGCTCGTCCGGTGCTTTCTCCGCTATCAACACCCACAAGAGAGCTGAGGGGGCATCCTTCCGTCTGCAACGTGTTTTTCCCCTGCTAAAGGGGGGGGGGCTACGTGAAGGCCCTGTCAGCTCACCTACTCATCCTGCCTTGGTCAGCTCGATGAGGTATGTAGCCCCCGGTCCGGCGCATCACGGTGCTTTTGACGCGCCTCAGCCTCCCTGCAGTGCTATTCGTGTTGTGCGGCCTGGCTGCCACGGCTCCTGCAATGGCACCTTAATAGCCCTTGTCTGGGGATCCAAGCGACGGGGATCCTCCAGGACCCGATGCGGGCCTCGACATCACCTCACGCTGCTCCCTTCTTTCAGCGGGCCCGGGGAGGGCTCCTCGCTGCTCCCCCGCCCCCCTGATATGAAGCACTGCACCGCCGGCCTGGGGCCCGTCCCACAAGGCATGCCGGAACCGCACGCTGCAGACTTTGTCCAGGAGGTAGGAGCGAGGGGGGTGAGAACGCGAGGGCTCAACCCCACTATGCGGCCCGACCCCCGTACCTTCTCCGCAGGGCAATTCCATATCCGGCGTCTGCACCAGGCCACTGCCACTCATAGGCTCGGGCCGTCTCTCCTCAGCGCGGTCCCGTACTCTTTGGCGGTCACACCATGTGACCAGTCAGCTCATGCTTCGAGTCACCTGCGCGCCTGCAGGGGGTTAGTGCGCTGCAGCGACACTAAATTATAGCCGGTGAAAGCAGGATTTCCTCAGGATTCCCAGGCAAGCGGGCTGGGAGCTCGAGAGGCTCACGTCCTGTAGGCCATGTTGCTTTGCCTCGCCCCCCAGTCTATCAGTATTCTTATGTGCAGTATGACAATGCTCGCACTTCACTGTGGAGGACTTCAGTTTCCAGTGCTTTTAGGTAGGCAGCTTTCAAACATGTATTAATATTCAAATTTGGATTTCTTCGGGGATTAGCGTTTTAGAAATTCAATGCACATCAACATGTGTATTAAACCAAACTAACAAAACATACTGCTGATTTGAATATTTACAGTCGATAAAGCATGGTAAACACAACTGTATTTGGAGATAAATACAACTATTTCTTCACAGAATACAAAAAAATGTCAGGCAGAGCTTGGAGGTGAACAGAATGGTTGCTGTCTTTTGTGCTCCCACTGCCAATCTCAGTTCTGAGCCAGCGGGATGGTACAGGGGCTACTGAATTCCATAGGCCACTCTGCCACTGGAGTGCTGACAATAGTATGACAGTTGGCAGTATAAGCTTGAGTTGTTGTCCTTTACACATGAAGTGAGGAAAGACTGTAGGTCCTCTTTTCTGCACTAAGGTATTGAGCAAGCCCGCCTCTGCTGGACAGTGGAAGAGGCCATGACACAGGAGTCACTGGTGAGAGGAAATGGTATTACTTTTCTAACACGGGGCATCAGGCAACAACCCTGAGCACCACCTCGATCTCCAGCATCCCAGGGTGCACAGACAGTGAAAGGAGCATCTAGTGCAGGAGCATACACCCTGGTGGAAGGGGGCTGAAAGCTGTCTGCCAATGTATTTGCTTACCAAATTAGAGCACAGAGGGGAGCTATGCTGCAGAAATAGCTGGGACACGGTCCAAGAAGAACCAAAGTAACATTTTCACCATTCACACCCAATCGGTCAAACAGAGAGTGGATGAGAGAATGCAGTTGGTGGCTGTGAATTGAAAATCACTCCGCATCCAAAAGGAAATGCTGGCAGCACTGGGTAGTATCTCAGAATAGCTTGGAAATGTGGAGAAGGCAGTGCCTGCGGTCGAACTAAGGATCGACTAATTAGAGGGAAGATTGATTAGCATGGAGACCTCAATGGTGGCTGTCAGCAACAGCTGCGAAAGGTGGAGACTCTGATAGATATGTCCAATTTGGAGGTCGAGGAACTGTTGGGCATTAAGCGTGGTAGATCCGGAGCAATGTTTGGATAAGGGTGGATTGATGTGCAGAACAATGCCAGGGTGGTTGAAAGTCTGCTGGTTCTTGGAATTCCTCCCTCCACCCCAACTGATAAGGAGGGTACTGTGACAATAAGCAATGCTTTTTTCAGCCCACCTGACTCTGCTGGTACTGTCCAAACCATGTGATGGTGAAAAAATATTGGAGGATCCAGGTTACTGATGGGGCATCCGATTCAAATCTCAATGATAGCACTCCAAGTGTGATCCCTGGGTATTCTGATTTGCCTGACACTATAATAAAGGATACTCCCTTGAAAGGAGAGGTACAAATTGAGGGCAGGTGTGTGCTGAATTCCCCAGACTTCAATCCCAGGAGCCAACTAGATGCATCAGCTACAAACATGAAGCATCTAAGTCATGTCATGTCTGAACAGTATCTCCAGCAAGACTTCACGAGTCCATACGTTCTCCAATCCTTTTATTGTATTTAAGTTACGTTTTGTGTCTTTCAACCTGAAATTCCTCTGGGCACTGCTCACGCATGAGTCATCACAGTAACTAGGGGTGATGTTTGATACTGTGGCTTATTCTCCCTTCCAGGAATCTCTAAACATCCCCTTTCCTTCCTTTTCGCTACACCCATTCCAACTTCCATGGCTATACGCATAATTTAGGGGATGTTGTGTGCTGGAAGGAGTACTCTAAACAACATTTATTTAGTGTTATGTGGGGTTTCCAGCTGCTCCATGGACCTTGGGTGGGGGATGGCGAAGATTTTTTGTCTCTTTCTTTTAGTCATGTTTTCTAGTTTTGTGGGTGTCTCAACCCCTTTGGATTATGTGAACATTCTTTTCAATAAAATAAATGTAAACAACTATCCAGTATGTACCAGTACCAACTGTCATTGGTACCATACCTGCGCACAACAGATACTGATGTCAGTGAAAAGTTACTGTGCGGGTCAGGGTGGGGGTATTTGAGAGAGGAATAATGCAATTTCACCCTACGTCTTTCACGAAATGGAGTTAAAATTTGCATATTTTTTATAGACCCAGATCAGAGTCTACGGACCATGTAGCCAAATAGAGTACTTTTTTTTGGACAAAAGGATATTCCAACACCTCCTCGAATAGACCACCCAAACTTGGTCTGCACTATGAAACGTAAAATCGTACGTTGTGCTTAAATAATCAGCACAGCCTTTAAATTCCATGTTTAGATTCAAAGCTTGATTTGTAGACTTAATGGCAAAGAAATCTGTAAAATTAGCTTTTTGAATTTTTTTTTTTCCCAAACACATGATTTGCACCAAATGAACCATATATTGTTATGGCGTTTGACTAGGAAATACAACTTTCAAGAAGTCCACACTATTTTTCACCAATTGACTAGTATTTAAAAAACCTTTCCTGCAGAAAACGTCCATTACTTTATAGTTCTTTTGGAAAATTCCGTGCAGATTCGTCAAACCGATGCTTGCGATAATTTGTTTTTTACCTATGGACTAATTAAATGAATGATAACAGCGTCCGTATCACCGATTCTACGACACAAATACACACAGACAAATATTTATTTATATATACTAATACACAAGTAGAATAAACTCTAGTTACGTTTAAATTACGGCTGTGTTGCATACAAAACGGATTAGCTAATGAAAATTGTAATTTTTTGTAGGTGCACCACTCCACTTTGGACATGTAGTGCTCATAAACACATACGGCATTACACATTTAAAACACGTGTATATCAACTTTGTAAATGTGCATGGGTCAGAGCTGAACTTCAACATTTTGTTTTAGGATGGATGGCTCTTGTAGCTGGAGTTGTAATCACTCATCCTCTGGGAGCTATGGCGTTTATTTGTGAGATATGCTGATACCCTCCTGGATATGCTGGTGCCTCTTCTTTGCCTCTTGCACAACGAATACATAAGCATGTCATTCGGAAGTACTTGTCTAGAGACAGAGAAGCCAGTGCTTAGTTTGAGCCGGTGGATGCAAGTGAGTTCCACCGGCACTCATTTTTTGGGAACTGCACTTATTATTCCTCATTATACATTTACGGAGAGCAAGACAGGCAAAGAAGGAGGAAGAGAAAGATGGAAAAACATCACAAACATAGAGGGAAGGAATCCTAAAGGGGCAGGAGTGTCTAGGAGTGGGTTAAAGAGGCGCCGAATACGCAGCCTTCGTATACGGTGCACGGACATTTAATAGGATCAGCCGCAGGCTTCTGGGAGGAGCTTTAGGCACTGGCACTCATAGTCTTACAAAATAAGCACTGAAGGAAGCCCAGAGAAAGTGTGTGACCAATCAAGCACAAGAGTATCCTTTTTTATTGGTTCCCCTTACAGGGTTGGGTAGTTACCCATCACCTCGACTTGAGACTGGAAGAATGTGCTTGGCCTCAAAGAGGACCTACGAGGAGCAGAAACATGTCGCTCATTGACAAAGCGTTATTACAATACCCTCTTTTTTCAGGTTTGTGAAAGGGTGGACTGAATAAAACTATTTTTACCAACCAACACACATTGTAAGTGGCTCTTTGTGATAAAAGAATAGCGATGACATGCTTAACACTGATACATTGTCAAGATCTGGTGTAAAGGCCGAAGTGGGCGACATCAGTGTGGAGGAACAGTAAAAAAGCTGTATAGAAGATTAGGATAATACCTTGTTAACACTATAAATAATAACTAATGACAGTAGACTTTTAATAAGTTCCCTCAATGAGATGGAGCACTACAGGATGAAATATGAAACAGCAAGGGGTTCGCCTCTGTTTTTTTTTTTGGCCAGCACTGTTATTGCGTCAGACCAATGATAGAGGTGCTGGAGCGGGAATCAGTTCACCATTTTTAAAGTATCTCGGTCTGCCATCAAACGGGCTAATTTCCGTTCTATTTTGTCGGCCTCTGGTTGCATGGATCTTTCCCCATTAGATAAATTATCATCGCAATCATTAGTCTAATATTAGTCAATAAAGAGGGTGGGTATATGCATGTGTAAAGGGTTTTATTAAACAAATCTTTTAGTAGATCATCTTTATTACAAATCAAAAGTTGAATTGAAATTAATCTCAGTAGTCAATATCTGACAAAAATATAAAATCAATATTAGTTAATCAAATCATGTAATAAATGCATTAGAGCCCGTTCCATTAAGGAAAAAAAAAAACTATTCTAAGCATCGGGTGAAAATGGCGTTTGTCAGAATCTATAAAGAGTTCTAGTCCGAGAGAGTGAGAGAAAAGCATAAAGCTTTGGCAATTTAATCAGCTCAAAAAGATAAAAATATCAAAGCAGAACTACCAATAAAGAGAGGTTCAGGAAACTCAATAGAGTCTCAAGCCAATGCAACAAAGTCTAGGTCAGAATAAAACTCAATAGTAAGTGAGTCAAAAAGAGAATGACAAACATGTGGTGGCCTACCCTAGGAACAAGCACTATTATAGACATCACATTTTGTGATGCTTTTGCAACATGCTGCTCTTCTCGTCTCCCGTTAGCCAATCGGCGTCTGATGCTCTCCCAGAGAACAGGATCACTTCTCATCTTCTCACACGAATACAATAGTCCTCAGACAGCAATGTTACGTTTGCAACTAAATTATAACAACAATGTGCTCACGTGGTGTTTGCTTCATTCAGGCTTACTTTCCCACATATACACTACAACTTTAACCTTCTATTATCTAGTCTGTGTAAAAATCGAAACATCTGTATTAATGAAAAAAGATAACATTTTGCAGAATCACCATTGATAGGGAAAAACAAGTAGGTTAGAAAGTCAAGATCATGTTCTAAACTCTGCATTTCAATGTATGAACTCTTCATTACCCCATTAAACAACAAAAAGTAGTCATGTGTTAACAGTAGTATTTGAGGAAATAGAAACATTCTGCGGAAATACTTGAAACTATATAAGCAACTCATTAATTATTATGAAAAAACATGTTCATTGAGAGGTCAAGAATCAAACCTTTTATATGCATTTAGCATTTTCTATTACAGCTTGTTTTTCAAGCAATGTTCCTTTAGTTATTTGAGGCCTAGTATGAGTAAATGGGGTAACCTGCAGATTTGTGCCTTATTTTCATCAAAGCTTGAACGTTAATTCTGCATATTCCATTATAACCAGTAATTTTTTCTTGTTCAAGGTTCAAATGATCTTTATTCGGTCAGCAATTGAACTATAATTTCTTGTTAATTCTCTTTCTCAGAGGCAATTCAGGTTTTCAGTCTGCACCATGTGGGCTACTTTATGGCTCAACATAGGTATGCAAGAGAGGCAGTGATACAGTTACTATGTTCAGACTTTCTAGCTATCTGCACAAAGGTGAACCCAATAACCTAATCTCATGCCCTGAGCTCAGAGAGAAAGGCACTATGGGATTCACCTAGACCACATACACCGTTATAGGGTTGTGTTATGTGGTGTGCCCCATAGTTGGTAAAATGGCTTTTGATAGTAGAGGAAGTCACCACCATAAATCCGAGTTAAGGAACTGGGTGCAAGCACCTTCTTTTCCCGTTACGCAGTCTCCCACTGACCCAGTAGGAGCAGGGAGCCTCCAAAAGAAGAAAAGATACACGTTAGCCCCAGTGTGCTCTTAACAGCAGATTGAGTCTAAGGTGCTTGATCAGGAAGGCAGTCGCAAGTTACCCTGAGGTTCCAGAACAGAGTGCTCTGTGGAAAAGAGAGCGGAATGCCCATGAGCAGAAACTCCTTGGGAAAAATAGACTAAATCCCAGAGGAGAACCATGAACCAGGGTGGGGCCAAACATCGATCTGGCCAATTAGGATACAGGGAATAGGGGGAACGTTTGGAAGGGGAAGGATCACCGCCCTAAACAAGTTCCCCGGTTAGAGAGGGCATATGATAACTAGCAGGACCACTCCAGGCAGACTAAATTTTCTTTTTCCAGGCAAGTGAATGAGGAGACTGGGGAGGAAGAAAAGGGGGAGGGTAACCTGCTAGCTTGCAGGACCTCTCCTAACCGACTACATTCTGGCACGCATGCTTGCTGTGCACGGTTTATGATTAAGAATGCCACATTAAGTAGATAGCCCACCTGTCCTCTCAGAACCCAGCACCCCACCTCTCCATAGAGTCACTCTGGGATTGCATATGTGCATTTCAGGGGCATAACACAGGCCACTGCAGCTCATGTGGTGCAGGGGAGGGTATGACATTCAGCCAAAGGTCAATGATATCTGTGAGATATGGGACACTCAGGGGCCCGCTCCTCACATTCTGCAAGGTGGCCCTATCATTTTGTCTTTCACCACTGGTGCCTTTGATTGCTGTTCGACTAGGTCTATACTATATTACTATAACAAACATCCATCCATCAGCCCATACAAAAGAAACACACATAAATGCTCATTCCATTGGAATCCGCAGAACCAATGAACTGAAGCCAAATAGAAGACAAGCCCCAAGTCAATGGAACTATCCACTTTCGGTTGTACTGTGAAGAAAATGGCGGCGCTAGGGCACTGTATAAGCTTTTCATGTAGAAATGTGGTGCCAACTTTTAAGAACTGACCTTCATTTCGCTACTGCTAATACCAGTCTAAAATAACCAAGTAAAGACATTTAAAACCTTGGTGCGCTGTTTAACGAGTGCTTCCATTTCCCTCTGAAGCCTTGAAAAGGTCAACAAAGATCACCACATAGCTGTCAAAATAGCTTTTATCCTGTCAAGAGTAGAGAAGAAAGCCAAATGGACTGTAAGAAATGTCAAGGAAAATGATTGTGTGATCCTTGGCTAGTCATTTTACCTGTCTGTGTCTCATCTTACTCTACTGTCACCGGGTAATGACTATAATATAAACAAATATAAGCACACTGCACACATTTATCTGTAACTGCAAGACACAAACCGCAAGATGCGTTATAAAGTTGTGCTTATATGCTCTAAGTGTGGTAGGAATGCACAACACACTATGAATCATGGTCAAGTGGAAGGTAATTTAGGAAACACATTATGGCTGTTTTCATCCTTTAATGGCCTACAAATAAGAAAGCGTGTCTTAAACACAGGCTCACAAAGAGCTTAAATTCACTTCACAAGTTCCCTTTGTACAGGCAGGTTTAAAAACAGGTTCATTAAAAATCTGATTAATAACCCTTCTGGAAAAATATTAGTATTGACGGGCAACAACAAACAGGATTTGCCCCCATTTGTTCAATAATATAATCGAAAATATCATTATACTATAATATTCACATGATAATCCTTTCCCTCACGCTTTGTGGACAGAAATTGTGAGGCCGAAAATAAAACATAAGAAATGGTCACGTATTTGTAATCCTGGTTTTGCATCATATGAATCTTCAATGAAGTCATAAATGTTACAATGATTTCCAGCTGAGTTTATGGAACCAAAACACTTCACATTAATATATTTCTCTAAATTTCAATAGGTAGGATCCAATGGCCAGTATATCTACAGCATGTGAAGCACTCTTCAAGAGTCTATCAGACGAAACATTTTTCTGAAATGTAGACAACCAAACTCGAAATAATCCTTTCTCAAATATGTTTTGGAGCATCCACACCCAAAACAGCTCTATAAATGTCTAATTCTGAGGAAAAAGCAAAACCTGACAGGTTTACATTAAAGACGCTTGAGAAAAAAGCATCCTGTCCCTTTTAAGGCTCAAGGAGCTTCCACTACCAATGATGCTTTGTACGGGTGGTTGCCTCAAAGCGCCAGTTCTTTTTGAAGTGAGAAACTGAGATGGGGCAAATTTGGATCAACTTTTTTTTTTTTAAAGATTTTTTTTTGGGTTTCAGCATTCAAGAGAAGATTACAAACATTGGTGGGCATATGTTTCAATCGAGTTATAGCTGGTTCATACAGTATAACAGTGCAAGATAAATCACACATTGATTCCATTTGAGTGTCTATTATTTCTGGACATATCCAGCTCTACGGTTGGGGATATACACAAGCCCCCTCTATGTGCATTCCAGCCGCCCCACTTCCTATCCCATTTCTTGGGGCATCCTCTAGCTTTAAAGACTTCTTTCTCTGCGACCATACATTTGTCAAATTCAGTTGCCTAAGTCTTGGTTGTAGGTCTTTCTACTGCCCCCTATTTCAGGGCGATTGCTCTCTTTACTAAGGTATATCCCAGAGTGGCTAGTTGTTGCTCCACTTCTGTGAGGTCAGTGGCTTCACAAATATTAAGAAGCCCTAACGGTGGTGTCAGCACTATCTGTTTTCCTATTGCCTCTTGCATTTGTAGCGTAGCTCGGTCCTATATATGCCGTATGTGCGGGCATTCCCAAATTATATGATAGAAGGTTGCCTCTTGCTGACACCCGCGCAGACATAGTGTATCTTGCCTAGTTCCCATTTTCGCTAAGGTGACCCCCGTGAGATATGTTCTATGTAAGATTTTTAATTGTATCAGCCGGAAGCGAAGAGTTATGGCTGCTTCCCTGGGGGACATCAGTGCCGTTTGCCAGTCCTCATCATCCATATGTCCGATATCAGCTTGCCACCGCTCTCGGAGAGTCCGAAAAAGATCTGACAGGTTGTTACATAGTTTACGATATGTTAGTGAAGTGGCTTTGGCTGGGATGGGCACGGATAGTAGCCGGTCTTCCAAGGGGGCGGACTCTGGTAATTTACTCATGTCGGGGAGTGCTGCTTTGAGTGTGTGACGGATCTGCATGTAGCGAAAAAATTCTCCCTGAGTCAGCTCATATTGTTTCTGTAGGTCACTAAAGGTGAGGAGTTTACCCTTTTTTACTAACTGGCCCACGGTGGAGATCCCGATTGTGTCACACTTATCAAATCCTGAGTGATAACACAGGAGCCCCAGTTTTTGAGAGGCCCACAGGGGTGTGGCCTGGGTCAGCACTCCAGTCCAGCCCAGACGTTTTGTGGCCTGATGCCATATTTCCACTGTCTGGGCCATAGGTCCCACATATCTCCCTTTCCGGGGTTTTGTGTATAAGGCTCCCAGGTATCCCTCCCTTTCCACCTGGTATCTGTCAAGCATGTATGTTGGGTCTGTCGGGGAACAGTACAACCAGTGATTTGTTGCCACTAATTGCGAGGCCCAGTAGTAGAGTCGTATGTCCGGAAGTGCAATCCCTCCGTCGTACCACCCTTTGGTCAGCTTGGACAATGCTATACGAGGCGCGCCTCCGCTTCATAATAGTGAGCGGACCTCACTTTCAATACCCTTGAAATACGAGTCGGGTATCTTGTAGGGGCAGTTCTGGAGGATATACAAGAACCTCGGGAGAGCAAGCATCTTGAACAGGGCGGCTCGTCCTAACAGTGAGAGCGGTAGCGTTCTCCAGTGTTTGACATCATTGCGGAGGTGGTCTAAGGGGACAGCTAGATTTTTCTCATAGAAAAGTTGAGGGTCAGGAGTAATAAAGAATCTAAGATAGCGAAATCCGTCACAAGCTATCTCAATCTCACATCCCGGTGGAAGCCTGGGAGTTGGGCCCCGAAGAACAAACAGCACCGATTTAGCCCAGTTAATGGCATATCCGGCGTATTTGCCGAAATTTGTGAAAATATTCAGAAGTCTATGTATTGAAGTGCAGGGGGACGCTAGATATATCAAGATATCATCTGCGTACAGTGATATCCTGTCTTCCGTTCCTGTCTCCCATTTCAGCCCCCCGAGTACGACATCTCCTCGCACCCACGACGCCAGCGGCTCCAGTATCAAGGCAAAAAGCAAGGGGGAAAGGGGGCAGCCCTGTCTAGTGCCTCTACCCAGTGGAAAAATACGGGACATGGATCAACTTTTTGTTTCGAATATCCAAGAAGAGAAAGTAAGCCTGGGAGGTGGAATGCTGTTTTATGACTTCAATGAAGATTGTTATGATGAAGAAGTAGAACACCAAGTAAATAACTATTTAATCTCCTTTGGAGGATCTTCACTGATAGTCATGAATGTAAAATTAGAACATCCCAGTGGATATTGGGCGCTAGAAACAAAAGCTGTATTTACAAGGCTTACATATAATAAGTATTTTTGAGATAGCTCAACTAACAAAATAGATTTCTCCAGGTGGCTTGACTGACAGAGTCGGCTTTTACATCAGAATTAAGGCATTAATGCCTTGATTCCATGTGGTTGCCTTGCATGCGTCTCCAAGAGGGAAGTTTCTAAGCCTTGTCAAGACGAAGAACCCTTCAAACATAGAATAAATTATGAGAATGTTCCGATGGAAAAAACAGTTTGGGAAAGAAGACTGATAAGGTCATTGTCTGATTAATAAGTAATTACGGTACTAAGTTAGAGAGTAATTAATATTGAGTACTTATCACTACCCTGTTTGAGTGAAAAACAGTGTAAGGCTCAACAGGGTATGAATTTCACTAGCCCAACAGACAGATGTTACTGCTATAAAAAAAGTGATCTGATGGAAAATATGCTGCAATGACGCCTTGTCAATCGGTTTGAATGGAATGACAAAACAGGATTGACCTCTTGAGGAAGGGAAAACAAGCTTACTGAATGGAACACAAACGTCTTCAGACCTTCTAGAAAGTCAATGACAATATGCATTTTGAAGATATTTGGTTTGGGCCTTCCTATATCCTGTAACTACAGCAAGGTGAATCTTGATTGATTAAATTTGTAATTTAGATTTGGCTAAACGCAAAGGTACAGAATGACAGGTGGCAGGATTACGTCCGTTCCTTTGGCACAATATAAATAATCTTTTCTTCTTGAAAGAATGCCCCTGGTCCTTCAAAGTGGATGCATAGTTTTCCCACATAGTGTAGGATTACCCCGAGGTGGGCTGCTCCTAGGAAGCAGTCACTTATCTCCTGTCAGCAGGTACCAGTCGGACAAGACTATTCGCTGCAGAGGGCTGTCATAGGCTGGACCCTGAATTTTGCAAAACAAAAGCAATAGCTATGGCTTGGAAGGCCGTTTCGGCTCCTACGGTGCGTCAATTGAGGTAACAAAAAAGGCAAAAACTGAGAGTGCAGCATTACAGAGGGAGGAAGCCGGAGGGATGTGCAAACATCCTCTAGCAAAGATGTAGGATGAGGTGCTACAGCCATTTCTTACTGAGCCGAGGGCGGTGGGGTGATGAGCCCTTGTGCACTGCTACTGATGACTTAGTTGATACTCAGAGGATAAAATGGAGGGAAAGAGTGCAACCTTATCACTAAACTAGATGATAACATAGTGGAGATGTACCCCATCTTTGCCTAAGATGAAACTACCCTGTGAATATAATCTGCTATTGAGAAGAATGCATAAGCACGGTTATAGATATCTGTACATATAGTGAGCTAAACCAACATAGTTTAATGTTACTGCTTCGTTCATAATGCAGTTCTTCACTCGAAACAGCATGCAATAGGATGAGACATGATTATGGGGTTCGATGCACACCTTTCAGCAATGATCAACAGATAACAGTTGCTGTGGAGCAGACTTGTGAATAGCAAACGAGACAGGCTCCTTAACTGTTAATGTCAATGATAGAGCATAGACGTTATCTTTCATCTATCTCTATGAATTCACCCTGGAAAAATGATTTGACACATTAAATTACGAAAATGACAAATGTGTGTTAGGTTACCAAGTTTAAGAAAAACGCACAAATGAAGTTTGATTTAGATACTGCATCGTAAAAGCATGCAGAATGTTAGATGTAGGTTTCTGATTACACTTAACCACTAAAAAGCTAATGTAAAGTTTAACAAACATATTAATATATGTTCTCTTTATGCATAGATGAACGTAGTAAACAAACAATAACATAGAAATTTCTTTATAGGATTAAAACTGCTTATGTGTTAGAAAAACGGTAAATAACACAAGAGTGTGTAATGTGAGCAGACATTGATAAGAAAATAGATGCTATAATAATTTGTGCTATGTAAAGGTTTATTTTAAATGCGCTTTACAAATCATGAATGATGTATTAACGTATAACGTGAAAAGAGACTTGCAAATTATGTGCGAAATAATACGGAAGTGTTAAAAAACCAATTTTTAAGGGTACCTTATACTCACATGATGTAATTGCAAATTATTAATCTGCCTAATCGAAAAACTAATGCATTCTATTCAATAATGTGAGATTCATATTTTAGCACAAATTCATTGTGCACAAGCTGTGTTTCATGAAGGCCTCAAAACTTACTTTTCTTTCCTAGCATGAACTTGTGAACCGAATAGTCTGAAGCCCCTGGGAACTTTTCATAAAGTTTCTACTTGTTCTCTAACACTCAATAATTTCTTTCACGTTTGTAGCTTACTTGACTAGACTTGCAACAAAATTGTTACTTCCTAGAGCACATGCTTGGGAGAGGACTGACAAAGGATGAGAACATGAACTTGGCCACTTCCTAAATGTCACAACCAATCATATGACTAAAGTACAGTGGTCCTAAGGAAAATGCTAAGTAATGGATTACTTAATTCTTCCAGATTTGTATACTTTTACCTACTACATCATCTCATCCTACTGAAACTGACCAATGGGACAGAGTGGTCCGACAAATTTGTGATGTCAAGGGGTGTAAACCAGAAATCAATGGAGTATAATTGCCTAAACTCTGACCAGGGGTAGTTCCTATCTTATCCATCTCCCCTCTACCCGACGATTTGGACTCAGAAACAACGCGAACTGTGATGAAATACTGCATTTGCTACTGGCTGGTATGCTTACGTAGTGGAATCTTTTCAGCTGGAAGGCTTCCAACAAACAGCTGTGGCACTGGCGCTGCAGTACGGACAGAGGCAGACAATCCTGTCCATGAACTGGAACTGGACATTCGGTGATTTACTGAACTTTCATCAATAGGGTTTGTATGAGAGATAATTGATTTCCTATAAACTCACTTCCTTAGGATAAAATCTTCCTTGGCTGAGGAAGATAGCTCCCTTCAGATTGAAATTCACAAGTTGTTAATGCTTAATAAATCTGTTCAAATTCTTAAATATAGATCTGTGCGCTAATCATTTGAAATTTGATAAAATACAATTTGAGATGAAATACTCTGCTGATTCTGTTTTATTATTTGTTGTGGCCCATTAATCTGCTTTAAAATTTACTGACCTAGAGGTGGAATTTCCATCAATAATAAATGATTGTTAACCATTATCTTATTCGAGGTCCTCATATGATAATTGTTCATTCCCTAAGTATCCTACTCCCTTTCAGCACAGAACAAGATCGGAGGACCTAAGAGATTTAGTATGGTAGCTGAGGTTATTTAGAGGTTAAGAGTAACAAGATTCAAATGAAATAAGTTATAAGGCCCAAAACGTTTACGCTACAATATCAACGAGAGCAGAAGAGTGAACATGCACATGTTTTTGATTCTCGGTGCACTTCTAGCAATGCGCAGAGGGTCACAAAATGGAATACTTTACTGCTGATATTGATTTAAAAAAAAAAAAAAAAACAGAACTAGAAACTGAGCCTACTCCTGCACAATATGTGGTCAATATAACCAGTCCCCTCAAGGACCGTTTGTGTTCAAGCATGGAAATGAGATGGCAGTGAGCACGGAAAAAAAAACCTATGAAAGAATCGCAGGTAAGAAAAAAGTCTAGAAGCCTATAGGATAAAAAGATGACAATTTAGAGTGGCTTAGGCAGAGGGAAACCCCAGAAGCAGCTGGTAGGCCAGACTAGAGGAACAATCTAAAACACCTGAGATTGCCTGTTTTTATCTAGTGTCAACGCTGCATTGTGGCCATTCCTATGCACCCTGAATAAATAGCAAGATTTTCTAGTATTTCATTTAATAGTACATAATTTAATGGTCTTGAAAGGTTAGGACGCAGATGTGGCCTTGTCGGTTTACTTGCTACCTGGGGTCAGCAGCGAGTACTCATTCATCAACAGAGAGCACCCAACTCGCGGAGCTACCTTGCCTACCAGAAGTTTTAAAAAATCCACTAGTTCCATGAATGCATACCTGATTACCTTCTCAAAGCCTGGTTTCTGCGATGCCACAGCTCCCTACTCGGCCTCAGCAGGGTCTCTAGTAGTCAGGCAGTGGAAGACAGGCAGGCAAAAGCATCACTCAGGTCTGCCTGGCTGAGCCACTGCCAAGGGAGATTTGTCACCTCCACACACTTCAAAATTTTCATCAGCAAGCAGCTACTATGCCACCTTTTAGTCACTAGAAAGCTTATGTTACAGATGGATCTACAGTGTTAGTACATTTCTGTTCGAAATCGCCCATGGGTCTTGGTAATGGTCTATTATTTGAAGCCTTAATTAACTGCATTATCAATCAAGATAGTTATTAAGGGCTCGTAGAAATTCCTAATGCTTTCTTCCTTTAAAGGTTGGCTACGGAGTTTTATTTTGAGATAATCTGAACATTTCTGGTACAATGTATTTTTTTGCGTTTGTCAGTCAAGACTTGATTTCAATTATGGTGGCTCCAGTTAGTCAAAAGTATCTTTGAATAATTCTGCTTTCACCTGTTTCCTGAACCACAGATGGATTAAGAGCATTTCAGGGTTTCAGACTTTAGGCTCCTAATGCTGTGTTTCAGAGGTTTGAGTTTTTTTAGTAAGATTGTTTAACAATCTGTTGAGCCAAGAGCACTGGCTGAAACACACGAAGGAACCAACTTTTATAGAGTGAGAAAACATCTGTTCCAGTAGTCCTTGTGCATACTACACAGAAATTTTAATTGTATTCTGGCATCCATTGGAAGCCAGATGAGATGTTGTAGAGCTGTTTTGATGTCTTAGCATGTTTGGAAATATAGGTTCAGTCTAACGGTATTTTTGTTTTTTTACGTATTGATGTATAGTTAGTATATTTTAAGGAGGATCAGCGTATATTAAGTTGTAGTAATCCAAGCAATCATAAGTATCCTAATTAGTTTTTGAATAGGATAGTTTCCAGAGGGAAAGCCCGCTGAGATGGCTGGAAGTCAATGTTATGTACAACTTGGCTAATTTGCAGGTCAAATGTTAACACTGAATCATGGATGACATACAGATATTTGACTCTTAACGAAGATTGGAGCAAGGCCCAATGTTGCGGCTCAAAAGGGTGAATTTCATCTTGTGTGCTATCCACACAACAAAATCTCTGCTTTAGAAATTTAAGACAGGTATGGTTTTCTTCCACCAGATTTAAATATGTGCTAGAAAACAAGGGATGTTGATTTTGTTTCTTGATCCCTTCTCAAGTTAAAGGTAAATCTGTTCATCATAAATTTACATCTGAAATTTGCAGGTGCGGCTCTCAATTATCTGCTCCAACTGATACATGTTGGAAGTGACCAGTAGTGGTGAAAGAGAACAGTACTGTACAATGCCACAAGATACCGTGGATCCCTCTTCTGACCCAGTACAAATTTGATAACTGATCTAAACTAGGGCCATTCCCCAACTACTTCTTTAGCCTAATAATAATATTTTATGTTGAATCGTATAGTAAGTTGCTGAGAGATCCAGGAGAATCTATGTGACCAGATCTTCTACAACCAACGCAGTGGCTAGGTCATCCCTAATGTCAGCAGCAGAAGATCATGTTCTCTCATCAGTCAGGAGTCTAATTCTCAATCATGAAGAAGATGTTTTGTTAGCTCACTTTCCAGGATTTCATTTGTCTAGAATAGATGGGATGTGAAATTGGGTTGCATACCACCTTTGAGTCCACAGTGGCTTTCTTCATAGCAGGTAAAATGATGCAATTGGTCAGGGGGTAATGCCTATACTCTTTGTGATCAAAGCATTCACTAGTTTTGTGATGTCACAAGTGAGAATGGGGAGCAACTCTTTGATGCACCAACGTCCGGTTCATATTCAGAGTTAATCTACAGACTCATCTTATGGCTCAAATACGGTTAGTGCTGCCTGATTGGTTTGTGATAGCTAGGTATTGTACAGGGTTGGTAATGGATTCAATGTTTTTGTAGAATTTAAATGCGAAGAATGACTCAAGGTTCTAGCATTGTTGTTGGGTTGAACCACGTGTGTTTTTTAATGTCTCATAATTATTCAATTCACAGTAATAAATTTCCATCAACTGGTTTCAGACCTGCCTGATAAGGTTTGAATCGAAGTGTTTGATGGCTTTAGAGAACCCCCTGTGCAATTGTCCTTGTCATTCATCACAGATTTGGGCTACTGATACTTTCTTTCTGCTGGTGTTTTCATTTTGAGTGGAGTTGAGAAGGAAAATCCACAGGGAGGGTGCAAGAGAGAGGCAGGAGATACTAAGTATGTTTCATGTTATGTATGGTTTCTTCTTGAATCTCCTCATCACCTCTGCACTGGTTGTCTGAATACGCAGTTAATGAAGAAGGGAGAGCAATGCATGCCACACACAATATAATACTGGAAAATGAATCCACCCACAATAAGCAGATGTTTTACATTACCAAGTTCAAAGTATGTCATAGACAATTTAAGTTCACTACTGCTGTCTATGGCAGCTCAGTCGAAGACACCCCCATTGCTGATGGTGAGTCATTGACAATTACCACGAGTACAAATCCTAAGGGGAATATAACTGCATACAAACTGAGAAGGCTCTCTAGGCTGGACCACTGGTAACAACAGCCAATTTGAATGCCATTAAACCACCAAGGTTACTAATAAAGCCCTGTCGGTAGTACATAAGCTTTTACAATTGCCACCTTTAAGTCACTGGCAGTAAGCAGTGAAGTACTCGCAATGCTTGCTGAACAAAAAAGGAGTACAGAAAATTGATAAACTGTCTATTTTACCAAGGATGAAAAGGATGGGAAAGGATTGTGGATCTAGAACAACTTACTACACAGACAGTGGAGGAGTCTCAGTATCTGTCTCTGCCTCAGAAAGCCTTTGGTCAAAAATACTCCTGTGGAAGAGTTGAAAGTTAGATGTCTAAAGTAAGGTAATGTAACATTAGATTTTTAAAGGTGCATATTAAATGAGAATTGCAATTCACGTTAAAACTTCTGGCATTTGAATTTTTAGGACAGTAATATTTCCCCACTACAATGTGCCCTGCTTGTATTAAACTTCGTATATTTTTCCCCACTGACTTATTAGCTATGACCTAGTAGCATTTCTTTTTCCCTGGTGTGTCTGATTTTAGAGGGGCATAGTATTGATGGCTGATTGGCTTGGTGAATCATCCCATATAAAAGCTTGAGCAAGAGCTACACCACATGCTGTCTAATATAATGTAAGTACCAATCAATCACTCTGGTGATAACAAGCAGAAACCTAATGATCATTTGTAGTGAAGCAGGATTGCTGCTTGGGGGCTTTCTTGTGTTTGAAGTCAAAATGCCAATGTTTTGTTAAGGGAAAAGTCCTAATATGAAGGAAATATTCTGATGATTACTGTATGGGTGTGTTTCTTCTGAGTAGCCTCCTGGGCGGTTCCCTAATGGGGGTGTACCTTTCAAAGATGCAGGTAGAGTCCCACTCACTTATCCACCTACATCACTCCTGACCGCTCACTCCTTTCTCATCGGATTCAGAGAGCTCCTACACTGGTCACCTAAAGAATCTCCTAAAGCCCGCCTACTGACCCAAATCAGGTCATTGGGTTTGAGAATAATGCACCATCAAATTTCAACTCTGCCAGTGCATGAACAATGTTTTTTTTTTTTAAACCTTTATTTTTCAGTTTCATTGAACAACAGACAGCAGAACGGTCAACATTATACACAGTTCATGGCAGGTCACATTGGGAAGCACTATCATACAAGTAACAAACGCTTGGGCAGCCTATCTCCTATATAAATGCAAACCTTTTTCCCACTTCTACCCCACTGCTATCCTTCTCACTCCAAATAACTGACTAATATCCACCACTCAAATTACTTTCATATTTCACTATACTAATTCACCACTAATCCTTTATGGGTTTCCGGAGTAGCGTGCTACTCGCCAAAAAAGCGCTTCAACACCCCATCAGGGGTAACGAGCGCTATATAAATACAAACCTTTTTTCCCTCTTCTATCCTTCCGCTATCCTTCTGAATCCAAATAACTGACTAAGCTATCCGATACTCAAATTACTTTCATATTTCAGTATACTAATTCAACACTAATCTGTTCCGGAGTAGCTTGCTACTTGACAAAAAAGCGCTTCAACGCCTCGTCAGGGGTAGTAAGCACTATATAAATGCAATTACAAAACAATACAATCTCCAGCTCTCTATGTTGCCTGGCTACACACCAAACATGCAGCGTAAACACCCTAACATTACTGCGGGTAAACCTCCCCCTACCTTGATTTGTATCATCATCCGCATGTGCATGGACAATGTTGAGATGGGCTAAGAGGTCAGCCCACACATCCGATGACTGATTGTACACAAGTGCAGCTCAACTTTTGTCCACGCAACATAGGCCCTAGTTACAGGTTACGGCAGCTTTTTGGATGGGCTGGACAACAACTCAAGATGCTAGTACTGGCAAGGCCTGAAGAGGAACACTCACTGACGAGTAAAGGAGACAAGACAGTTGGCATGACTGGATCCTGCTGTCAGGTGCCCCATGAACATTATAAGAGCAGCCCAGAACACTTCACTTCCCTTCTGTGTCACCAGGGCAGACCTCAAAGGGAGCACTTGGTCTTCTCACTCCCACGAAGTCAAGCCATTTACCACAGACGATCGGCTGATTCCAGAGACTACAGGTATCGTTGGGCTTTGCTCAGAGCATTATTTTGAAAGTTCACGGTCTGTTAGAGTGCTGAGATGCATTACCCCTTACCCCCACTCAGTGACCCCACCTTAATTCTTCCATTGTAATCCTGGAATTGCCAGTCTGCCCATCCATACAACTTTGACCCAAAAGACATTAAGGCTGCCAACTGACACATCCTTCCTCAGAAGGTGCATCTTGGAAGCTCTCTTACATCTGTCTCTTTGACAGTGTAGGATAGTCAAGCTCTAGTAACCTTGGGACACCTTTCTGGACACTACCCTCTCCTCCTCTTCTAATGGCCCATAACTGTGAAGCTTCAGCCCAACACTATTGGGATACAGTGATCTCCAGGGTAATAACATTTTTCGCTGCCCCGCGGTGATATTTTGTATGGTCATTGTTTGCACACATCCATCACTAGTGTGGCAAACTCTATGCAAACTTCCTTGGGGGATTTATCACTACTATTCCCTCAAGCTCTCCGACTCCGGTTGCCCTTCCCTTGCTGTGCCAGTTACTCCTAGAAAGGACAGCAATCAGGACCAACTGCCACTCCTCCTCCCCAATCCGTTTTCCCACCAAGAAGATGAAACCTTACTCAACTTGTGTTTTTCCTTCACTGATGCTGAACCAATGAGCAACCAAATAGGCATTATAATAGGGGAAGCGGCAGCCTTCCTAAGCAAACAGCAGGGACCTTAAGTTGATAATGATCCACGTCAGTGGGATGTTGAACACAAAGAGTGATACAACACATCAGTCGCCGCAAGATAGAAATACAGTCTGATGTTTTGTATATACATCACCCAAAGTGAAGCAGAATTTTGTTTCTGCTCTACTTGGCCTTGTTAACAAATGTCAATAGCGGGAATGGTATTTCTGAACTAACAGATGGGACCAAATTCTCAATCACCAACAAAACAGCGGCTCTACACTGCCCTTTTCATGGTCATTTACAAATATATTTGATAACATTCTGTATGTAGCAGGGCTAATGGGTTTGCTGGACATTTTTCGGTCTATCTATTTGGAATCCTCACTATAATGTATCATTACTGAACTTGGACACTGTCAACATGCCAGCATTGATGACTGGTTCCAGGGTCAGTAATGCTGTCAACACATGAAACATCAGTTTCATAACCACCACTCTACTTCTGAGATCCCATTGACCAATCTACTGTGTGTACTGCTGGCTACAGCACTATTGGTAGTTACAGACTGCAATCCGACAAATCAGATTGGCGACGTTTGTCTAGACATTCCAATGAATGGCTAATTTCAATCACTGGGTTAACTTAGAAATGCAATTTATCTGTGTGTAACGTCTGGGGTTAGTTCATTCACAGGTAGATGTCACCACTGGTTTAAGCCACCCTTTCAAAATATAGTAAATGATTCACTAAAATGTTACACTGGATGGCAGTGAGAATACAAAAATCTAATTCTTTCTGACATATTGTTGTCGGGGGGCTCCCGGGCTGGCTGACTCAGAGGCTCTCATTGACTCAGATGTCCTGCTACTACAGGTGCAAGAGCACGGCGGGCCCTTTAATACCCCCTGGACTCCCCGAGAGGAGCAACCTGCGTGCGTGACGTCTACTCCGGAACACCAATCAGCGAGCGGCTGTGGGGAGAAGAAGGAAGTGTCCGGTCATCCTGACCCTCACGCCGACGAGCGAAAGGAAGTAGCCGCGGAGGAGAAGAGGCTAGAAGAAGACGCTGGGAACGTCGCGGAGACAGCTACGATCAAGGTTCCTGCCCGTGGAGAGTTACCCAGAGGAGGACGGCACCGCAATTCGCCCCGCCACGCTCCAGGAGGAGGGTGACTGGAGCAGGTACGCTACCGCATACGGGGGATCACACAGTCACGGGGAGGGTACGGGTAGGCTGTGGGTGGTCACCGCAGAGCACTTCTTTTCTGGTCTCCACCTTTCCGTTTTGCCGTTGGTGATCCCTCACGTTCCCCTTCCCCTTGTTTTCAAGATCGAACAACGTCCACTGATCCGTGGTCTATTTTTCTTTTCTTTTATTGCCTGCCATGCCCTGGAGGACCGCGGAGGAGAACTAGGAAGCCCCTACCTCCCGACATTCCTGGTACCGGTGAAGAGGAACCGCTCCTGGAACTTGACTCCCTTGGGACTCTTTCTTTATTTTTCTTTCTGTGAATAAACGAACCCCAGCTTGAGTGTTAAAACGCCTCTCGCTTCCTTTGGGGACACACACCTTCTACCCTTTCCCTGCGCATCCGACAAAGTGGCGGAGAATGCGGGCAAATCTCCATACGAAATAAGATGGAACAACTAATCTCCCAGATGAGAGAGGCCCAAAACAAACTCGAATGGGCCGTAGAAAAAAACGCCAGTCAGGCTGAGATGGATCGGGCTGTCTTCACCTCGGCTATACAAACCCAGGCAGACAACGTTACAAAGCTCGCAGAGGGGCAGACACAACTGCTACAGGTTTTGGCACAAGGAAGAGCTCCTGCTTTACCCGGAACGTTGATACCGCTACAAAAGTATGTCCCTGGCGAGGATCCGGTTTCATTTTCTTTTAACTTCGAGCGAGCTGCCAGGGCTAGCGCTTGGCCTGCAGACCGGTGGCCCTTTTACCTGGCGCCTCTACTCACTGGCGAGGCGCAGGCCGCGTATCAGATAGCCACCCGAGATGGAACCAGAGTATATGGCCAAGTGAAACAGTTCATACTGGACAGACTAGGGGTTGATGAGGAAGCCCACCGCCTTCGCTTTCGACAGGAACAGGGTGGCCCGGGAGACACCCCAAAGACTTTTTTACAAGATAAAAGAAGCAGCAGACCGCTGGCTCAAGCCGATGGAGGCCTCACGAGAAGAAATCATGGATAAAATATACCTAGAGCAGTTCCTGGAAGCACTACCTTATGGTACACAGAGATGGTTGAGACAACACGCGGGACTTACTCCAGAACATGCTGTGGAAATGGCCACGTCTTATGCACGGGCTCAAAACAGGAGTCTAGTGAAGGAGCCTGAGAAGTCTGTGAAGCCCCTACAGTGGGGGAAAAACGAAAAGAAACCTACCAAAACCTTCGGTGATTCCCCGAAACCACGGTCGGGACGACTTGAGGTTTTCCCTTCGACCGGACCCCAGTGCTTCGAGTGCGGGGAGTGGGGCCATATAGCCAAGTTCTGCAGGAAAAGGAAGGAAAAGAAGGAAGACGAGCCCATGGACGTCAGCTACCTGCCTCAGTCGATCCTGTACGCTCAGGAGACCGGCCCGGTGTTTTATGTGAGTCTGAGACTGAATAACCACCCTATAACTGCCCTTTTGGACTCTGGCTGTAAACACTCTGTTGTACGATACGAACTTATCCCCCCTCGTCTCTCTTGTCCGGCAGATATGTTTCTATCAGATGTGTACACGGGGACATTAAACAATACCCCTTAGCCAGAATAACCTTACAAACACAAAAAGGGCTAGAAGTTAAGGGCTCTACCTCTCCTCTCCTCCCTGAACCATTAATCATCGGTATAGATAACCCTTGGTTTTCTGATCTGTTAGGTGAGACCCTCAAAAACAGTTCACACACCCAAAGGCCACACAACAATCTCCTGACATCCGAGCCATGGGCTATCGATACTCACTTCAGAACTGCCCAACTCAATGATAGATCTCTTAGCAATGCCTGGCAAAGCGCCAAAGACACCCTTAACGCCCCTAAACGGGTGTATCCTTGTTTTATAGAGGAGAATGGCCTCCTGTATAGGGTATCCAAGGAAGGCGAAGAACCCCAACTGTTAGTCCCTGCGGGTTTTAGGGACCAAATACTATTCTTTGCACACTACCACCTCCTGGCGGGTCATTGTGGGGCTGAGAAAACCTCTCAAGCCATCATTCGTAGCTTCTTCTGGCCGGGGTCCACGCTCAAGTTAGGAAGTACTGTCAGGAATGTACTATTTGCCAAAGGAAAAACCCCTACATTCCTCCAAAAGCCCCCTTGAACCCTCTCCCTATCATTGGAAAACCCTTCGAGCGGGTAGGAATGGACCTTATAGGACCCCTTCCTAAATCTACAAGGGGTTATCAATATGTCCTTGTGATTGTCGATTATGCAACCAGATATCCAGAAGCGTTGCCCTTACATTCTGCTAATACCATCACCATAGCCCAGAGACTTATAGAAGTATTCTCCAGAATGGGGTTTCCCAGAGAAATAATAACCGACCAGGGAACCCCCTTCGTGTCGAGACTGATGAAACAAATCTGTAGCCAGTTAAACATCAGGCACATAAAAACCTCAGTTTACCGCCCTCAAACAGACGGTTTAGTAGAGCGATATAACGGCAACCTAAAGCTTACCCTTAAGAAACTCCTTACAGGGGATGGGAAACGTTGGGACCAACTCCTCCCTTTGGCAATGTTTGTTATCCGAAGCCAAGTGCAGACTAGCCTTGGGGTGTCCCCCTTTGACCTTCTCTTTGGTAGGAGACCACATACGCTTTTGGAAATCACTAAGGACAGTTGGGAAAAGGATAGCGCCCATGAGGCCCAGACTTTGTTAGACTATGCAAACCAGGTCAAAGCCCTGCTTCATAAGCTAAGGACTTTAGCTCATGACTCCCTTGAGAAAGCCCAAGAAAAACAAAAGCTGACGTATGACAAAGGCAAACGTTTAAGAGAACTGGAAGCAGGTGACTGGGCTCTGATACTACTTCCCTCCTCTACTCACAAATTAAGGACGGAATGGCAAGGACCCTATCCAGTAGTAAGGAAAGTAGGAAAAACCTCCTATATCTTATCCCTGTCCTCATCTAAGACTCAAATGTATCATATAAACCTTAAGAAATGACTGGGTCTTCCACCAAATAAAGCACATACGGTTTCAACGGTGTAGACCCAATCCCACACTGTTGAATCCACAATAATCAACGATGAACTGACTGGGGATTATAAGACTGATATACAGACCGTCCTTCATTCCTTCAGGGACGTATTCTCTGATCAACCCGGACGGACGCATCTAACTATGCACTCCATTCCAACCCAAGATGGTATCACAGTGAGACAGCGCCCCTACCGGGTCCCCGAAGCACAGCGTCTGGCTCTCAAGAAGGAGGCAAAGCAGATGCTGGAGATGGGTGTCATAGTCCCGTCCCGTAGCAACTGGTGTTCCCCTATAGTGCTCGTACCGAAACCGGATGGAAGCATCTGGTTTTGTATCGATTTCAGGGCGGTAAACAGCATCTCCAAACAGGATGGCTATCCCCTTCCCAGGGTAGATGAGTTGATAGAACGTCTTGGTGAGGCCCAGTACATATCCACTATCGATTTAACCAAGGGCTACTGGAAGATCCCCATTAACCCTAAGGATCAGGAGAAAAACGCTTTTTCTACCCCTGACGGTCTTTTCCAGTTTACAGTCCTACCTTTCGGGTTACATGGGGCCCCTGCCAGTTTTCAGAGACCGATGGACACTCTCTTAGCTCCTCATCTAACATACTCCTCTGCCTACTTGGACGACATAGTTGTGTACAGCAAGACCTGGGAAGACCATATGACTCATCGACAGTCTATTTTCTCCGAGCTAAGAGGCGCCCACTTACACATAAACGCTAAAAAGTCCAGGTTCGCCTTTCGGAAGGTGAAGTACCTAGGGTATTTGCTGGGGAAAGGCATGATAGAACCCCAAACAGAAAAAGTGAGGGCTATCCTACTTCCAAACGTGACCTTCGGGCTTTTTTGGGCCTGGTCGGGTATTACCGACGTTTCATTTCACACTTTGCAGACATAGCCGCCCCTCTTACAGATCTCTTAAAAAAATCGGCCGCAGCCTCCCAAATCCGCACCCCCTCAGGAAAAGAGTTGTTAGCCTTCCAGACCCTGAAAACGGCTCAGACCACCTCACCCGTATTGCTGACACCTGACTTTCGCAAACCTTTTGTACTCCAAACAGATGCTTCCGGGGTTGGTATTGGTGCGGTCTTGTCCCAACATGACAACGAAGGATTGGAAAGGCCGGTTCTATACATCAGCAGGAAGCTCTTCCCTAGGGAACGGGTCTACCCTACCATTGAGAAAGAGTGTTTAGCAGTGAGATGGAGTATAGAAAAACTGCGCTATTACCTCGAGGGTCGCCCTTTTTTGTTATACACTGATCACGCCCCTTCGACTTAGCTCCAGCGTAACAAAGGATGCAATGACCGGGTACTCCGGTGGTTTCTGGCGCTCCAACCGTTCCAATTTGAGGTCCGTCACCGTAAAGGCTCAGAGCAGGGCAATGCTGATTTCCTGTCCCGTTTTTCTCTTTCCCCCGATCTTCCCCCGGGTGTGTCGGGGGGCTCCCGGGCTGGCTGACTCAGAGGCTCTCATTGACTCAGATGTCCTGCTACTACAGGTGCAAGAGCACGGCGGGCCCTTTAATTCCCCCTGGACTCCCCGAGAGGAGGAACCTGCGTGAGTGACGTCTACTCCGGAACACCAATCAGCGAGCGGCTGTGGGGAGAAGAAGGAAGTGTCGAGTCATCCTGACACGCACGCCGAGGAGCGAAAGGAAGTAGCCGCGGAGAAGAAGAGGCTAGAAGAAGACGCTGGGGACGTAGCGGAGACAGCTACGATTAAGGTTCCTGCCCGTGGAGAGTTACCCGGAGGAGGACGGCACCGCGATTCACCCCGCCACGCTCCAGGAGGAGGGTGGCTGGAGCAGGTACGCTACCGCATACGGGGGATCACGCAGTCACGGGGAGGGTACGGGTAGGCTGTGGGTGGTCACCGCAGAGCACTTCTTTTCTGGTCTCCACCTTTCCGCTTTGCCGTTGGTGATCCCTCACGTTCCCCTTCCCCGTGTTTTCAAGATCGAACAACGTCCACTGATCCGTGGTCTATTTTTCTTTTCTTTTATTTCCTGCCATGCCCTGGAGGACCGCGGAGGAGAACTAGGAAGCTCCTACCTCCCGACATTCCTGGTACCAGTGAAGAGGAACCGCTCCTGGAACTTGACTCCCTTGGGACTCTTTCTTTATTTTTGTTTCTGTGAATAAATGAACCACAGCTTCAGTGTTAAAACGCCTCCTCGCTTCGTTTGGGGACACGCGCCTTCTACCCTTTCCCTGCGCATCCGACAATTATTTATATAAAGCAGCACTGTAACAAAGAACCAAGCAGACAAGTATGATTGTACATAAAGAAAAGAATCATAAGCACAAACGATGGAAAATCAAGTGAATATAAACTGCTGCCGAAAATAGTCAAGAGAAAACATTGTCTTAAGTAAGATTTCTAACCTTTTTCTTCCGCACAAAACACAACCATTTCCACTGCACAGGCAACTAAACTACATCACAAGAACACTGAAGGTGCATGGCTGGGTTACTGTTCAAGCATGCAATGGGCCAGTAAATATTTAAAACAAAGAGGCATGCAATTTCAAATATAATATCTAAATGTTAGAATTTAAACTGGAGAAAATGGGCCCTTTCAACAAGATCCCAAACACTACTGCTACCTTGCGACTTCCATTAACTAGTGAGCCCCTCCAAACTGGCTACAGATAGAAGTGAAAGCCATACATTAAATATCTGTTCTTGACGCATTAGTGATCACTAGACATGCTGCGAAGCCTGGCTACCAGTGGGAATGGATTGTTTTTCTGTTATTTAATATTAACATTTAAAAAACAGATCAAGCATAAATGGCTGTCTGTTTTGCCACAATCAGAATGCTCTGAAAGTTCTTCGTATTCCTTCCCCTAACAACTCGGAAAACTATCACATAAACTCTAATTTCGTCCGACCATGACTAGGGCAATGCTCTTTACCTAGAAAGATCAATCACCTCATCTGACTCACCGCTTACAGGTCATACCAAATGCAGGTGACTCAAATCTCAAATGACTCGCCATCTTGGAAACCTTCACCGGCTTCCGGACCATTTTCAAAACCGTAAGAAATGGTCCCTTGTACTTAAACAACAAACGTAACATCTTTTTTCTACACGTGTTCCAGCTTCACGTCAGCTCCACATCCATGCACTAGCAAGTATACCTCGTATTTCTCGATAAAGGACTCGAGTCCCCTTCTTTTTAGGTCTCGCCTAGCAATGCAGCGCAAAGCGCTGCTCGCTATGCGAGATCTATTGTTGTCGACTTGGGTCGGAAGGGGGACAGGACATGTGCACGTGTATGGTGCGAGCAGGAGTTGTAATAACGCAGCAAGCCGTACGCGTGCACATCAACTGTCTGTGCCGAAGCTTAACAGACAGGAGAAACGTGAACGCGTACGGCTCGCGGCGTTATCACAATGCCTGCTCGCACCATACGCGTGCACATCTCCTGTCCAGGCGCGGCGCGCTTGCATGCATTATCAGCCGGTATTTAACCACCTGCAGGCTCCCGCTCAACCCCACTCACCGGCTGTTGTGGGGACTCTGCGCTGCTCCTTGGTTGTTCTCATCGGTGGCAGGGGGGACTCGCCTCTTCACCCGGTCATCATGCGGCATTCACGAAGGCGGGGTGGGCTCCCGCCGGTTCCCTCTACTGCTTGTTGTGATGTGCACGCGCCCGGACAGGCGATGTGCACTTGTACGGCTGGCGGCGTTTTCCAGGACAATGCGCGCATGCGCGCTTTCACTTTCCCTCCTCTCTCCCCGTGATCTCCTCCCCGTCACAAAGTCACTGCTTGTGTGAGGCTCCGACTCCCCAATGTATCCTTCAAAATACAGCCTCAAACGGGCCTCCAAGAGCAACTGAACGCATTGGATGGCTGTATATAAAGAAATGCTTTTGCAAAATCAAGTAAATATAACTGCGACGATAGCTTCCATTTTGAAAGGTAGGCTGGTTAAAGTGCAGTTAATGTTCTGACTTGGTTCCTACTTTACTTGCCTTTAATAAATTACTCGGGTATACATTTTTCACTCACTATCTATAATTTGTTATCAGCAGATACGTGTATAACTTTTTATTTATTTAACATTGTTTACTTATTGTGGATTTAAAAGCGAACTACTTTCCCATAAAAGTTCAACTCTGGAGAAAAGACGAAAGTGCGTTCACTAAATTGGTGTATATTCATTCCTGATGATGTGCGCTCTGTTCCTGTAGTGGTGCCAAGGACACAAAGCGCCACTTCTGCCCCCCCCCCTCCCCCGTCTGCCTGCCTTGCTGTGCAGGCCCGAAGCGCTTCTCTCTATGATGGCTCAGGAGCCTCAGCAACACAACAACCCCCACTAAGGAAGGGTCACATCTGTACAGGAGCCTCCGCCAGGCTGGAGACGGCAGATGTACCGGGGCAAGGCGGCGGGATGAAGCGGCTGGGAGCGCACATTCCCAAAGTTTGAAGACCCTCCAGCAGAGCGCTGTTTCCACTTTTATACCACACAGTCCCGCACCCACACACACATCTTCTCCTCCGAGTGACGGTCACTGTACAGGTCTCCCTCTGCCATCCTCCGGGTGGCTCAGTACCTGACTACACGTTCTCACCTGGCCCCAGGTCCTATCCTCCCCCAGTCACTCTCAGCATTTCTGTCCCCCTCGAGTCCCAACTCTGTCACTTTTCTCCCTCATTTACCCTTTTCTGACCTGTTTTCTCTAAACTCCCCCTTTGCTGAACTATTTCCTCCTTCTGTCCCTTCTTTTTCGCCTGGCCTCCTGTCCCACAGGGGTGGAAACAAGAGCCAGTGGGGAAGCAGAGCGTAGTGTTGTATTATAGAATTTGTATAAGGGCTTTAAGTGGGATGAAAAAACTGCAGGGTCTCTCAAAGGGGCGTGGCCAATGTAATTAGGGCGTGGCTTACAAACACGTCCGCTAAGAATATGTGCTTAGCATAGTGTGCTGCCCAAATTGTATTTTGCTGTTTCTGTCATTGCATCCAGATATATGATACAACAAGTAACATCATACCTACAAGTCAGGACTATTGACTTTGTCAATGGTTGTTAGTGGCGTCTCAGCTGGCACCACGGAGGCACTGATCTCGCCGAAGGTGGCACACACTGATTGGAGGAGAGATTATATTTGCACAAACCCAGACTGTAAATACCCTTTGTTGTTAAACACTGCGGAGGCTCACGAGATGACGCCGCGCCTTAGCAGGCCCACGGAAAGAGCGCGGTAAGTGGCCCTCATTATCCCCCAGATTCTAATTAGCCCCATGAATAGGAGGGGGGCGGGGGGTGGAGAAAGGGTGCTGGGTGACGCCGGCACCCTCATCCAGCCTCTTCGTAGGAGCGGGCAGAAAACACCTTCCAGCTCAGGGTTCACAAAGGAATCGTTGCCATGCCTCAGAGAGCCCGTGATCTTCCTCAATAATTCAGTGTCGCTAATGAAGGGCGATGATAAGTACCGATGTGACTCATGTGGAGAAGCTGGGTGCTGGAGGGATTCGAGGCAGATATGTCCATCACTTGAAGCAGCACATTTACAGAAGTCAGCTTTTTGCATTAGAAAGGTATAATTCTTTTTTGACATTTCTTCAATTGTATTCGGAATTTAATTCATGTAAATCGTTTTTTCACCCAGTGTTCTTTTTATGTATTTTTAGAGTGTTTATAAGGACGGAAAGCAATGGAATATAGTAATTAACAAGGTGCGTCACAGGCAGAAGCACACACCTGCCTCCACCTGTGCAGAATTGCCCGCCACCTCACCCTGTTCTTTTATACGCATCATTTTAAGACTGAATTAGAGGAATTTTCTCCCTTGCAAAAAAAAAAAAAAACCTTCAAGAACGTTAAAAGGACTTTCTAGCTCAATGAAGCATATTAGGCGTACACTGGTTCATGGTACTGTGACATTTGCACAACAGAATTTGCATTGGTTTGTTGGGTGGACACCAGGGCTTTAAGTGGAATGAAAAACCTGGGGCAATAGGTCTGGCATTTACAAGAGTTTGAGCTATTGGCATTGTAAATGACAATGCCTTTTATGTGTTAATTATCAAAACAGATAAATAAAAGGCATTGCCATTTACAATGCCAATAGCTTAAACTCTCACAAATGCGAGACCTATTGCATTGCAAATGCTTGTTCTTATATGGCCGCAAAACGCTAAAATTCTCTCCTGATATCTCTCTGGCAAATGCCATACCATGTTCCTTTCAGGAACCAACTTAAGACTTGGTTGTTTCAGCAGCAGTAAGATTCTCTTGCTTCTGTCCTCTGAATCCTCACGCCAGTTAGTCCTTTTTAGATCTCGCCTACGCAGAGATTGGTCAATTACCTAAACACGCTGGGAGACACCGGTTCAGAGTGGTTTGGTGGCGTCTTCAATATGCTGATGGTGCGAGGAGGGATTTTCCTGCAGTCGCCTTTCTTCGTATTTTCCAAAGAAGTCTGTCTGTCTGGGTTTTATGTTGATGTAAGCGCGGCATTAGGGCGTTATTAACCCCATTGTCTCACCATTTTAGTTATTTACTTAGCGCCAACTCTACCCGAAGGTATTGCAGCGCTTTACATAATCACCAGTTATATTATACAGGGACGCATTCATTTTATTTTTCTCACGGGGAGATTTAGTGATTTACCCAGAATCTCAGGATGCTGTGCCCACGCCTAGACTCTGAACTGGTTTCCAGTTCCAAAGTCGAGTAGCGCTGCCATTACGTCACATGGACTTTTTTAATTATGAAACAAATTATTCCACGAATCCTTAGAACTACGAATGGGCACTGACACGCACAAGAAAGCCATTCAATCATGAGCACACTCAAAGCCCATTTCATGTATTTTAACAATAGCTCTATCACAACAAACAGCTCAAGTTGTGAATGTGCAAGACCTAATAAACCACCTAGACCAACATTGGAAAAGAACCGAAACACAGCGGCAAATGGGCACATTAATGCAAGAGCATCATCCAAAGAATTTGACAAGTCAAGTTTTTTGTGTGAATTTTAGTGCATGCCGGAGAGACCACAATAAAATTGTCATTGAAGTCCATTCTGTCTGTTTGTTTAAGAAATGAGATGATGTCCACCAGCAAAAATGCTACAGCAGGCAAACGCAGCGCAACTTCAGCCATTCTGCTCTGCCAGCGAATCACAAGTCCCTGCTTTTAAGAGGCCAAAGAAAACAAGCATTGGCATAGCCAATAGGTCTCGCCGTTGGGACCTTATAAGTGTTTAGCCATGCAACACTTGTTTTATCTGTTTTAAAAACAACACAATATAAGGCATTGTCATTTACAATGCCAATAGCTCAAACTCTCGTAAATGCGAGACCTATTGCATTGCAAATGCTTGTTTTAGAGTAGCACCTCACGATTTATAACATCTATTTTTAGGGGAGAGGATGTGGCCAAACGGCTAGAGTGGTCAACCTCGAACCGGTTCGAGTCTCGGTAGGGACTGCATCCTGTGATTCTGGCACATCACTTAATCTTCCCGTGCCTAACAAAATGAATGTGTCCATCTATAACTTGCAACTGGTGCTCATGTAAAGCGCTCTGATACCTTCGGGTCGAGATTGCGCTATTTAAAACTAAAAAAACAACATATAGAAAGACATTGAGCTCACCTCAGAAGCATATTAATAACCAACCTCCCCTCTATGTTTTTCATTTAATACTTTGAAGCGTCCTTGATTTGGAATATTCTGCAATTTTGAGAAGTGAAGCAAATTAATGTTTATAACCTCATCAAGCCCATTCCCTCATTGGGCTATGCGCATAGAGGTGCCACTGAAACTAGGGTACCACTACAGTGAGAAAGCTGTCTGCAATCAGTATGAAGACACCAACACAGTGGAAGAGGTGTCATCTTTATATCTCCACCTTAGACGCAAGTGACTTTTGAATGGATTTCTCTCGATATGGATGACTTCTTTTCAAATTCAGATGAAAATACAGGCATGCTTGACTCTAGGCGGCAGTGTTGTCCTTAGAAGTACCATGATTTGATGAACTATAGTTCCTTCAAACTTAAAGTAATTTCTAGTACGTGACAAACGGACACTGCCCCCTTGTCGAAATAAGTGCAGTAGACACTTGATGAGTAGACAGAAGGATTAATGAGTCATTGTGGCTTTATTGATCATTCACAAGTGCCCCTTCACCAATGTGCAAGTACTGAGAGGAGGCGGCGGAGTACAACCACTTTCCCTCCATGTGGCACATAATCTGGTAACCTTAGGGTAAGACCCGGAATGTGTCTTTCCCTTACATTTGTTTTCTTCACATTCTTTTAAAAGTTTGCAAAGAGCCACATGTATGCAGCATGGCGTGCTGCAACGCTCACTTAGAAAACAACATTAGGACAAGAGCTTTTAATAAAGGCAAAGTTAAATGTTGGAAGCTTGTCTTCATATCTATGGTAATATCTTTACCTAATTGCAGGGAACTACTGATATGTTGATGTTGACTATTCTGCAAGTGTTGTGTTTTTCAGTTTTTTTCCTACTTTTTTCTATACACCGCACATTATAGAAAATACCAATAGCGTAGAGGTAACTGTATTAGGGATTCATTATTCCTGAAGAAGCCCATCGACACTGTATAGGGCTTTCAATTTTGCCCGAAACATGCTGACTAAGGGATGTACCGATTGATTATATTCCCAAACATCCAGTGGTTATTATTAATCTTACTGGTGGCAATCTCAATAAATTAGAGTTGGTTGGCCCCCAGGTAAGTTCCCGTCTATCACAGGAAAAAAAAATCCATAAAAACTCCCTTTATCAGGAGCCCACTGTGAGAAGTTGGCCTGGCATATGCTGTCCACTAATTAAAGTGGGCACCTTGCACCAGTCCAAACGACCCTTATTGATGATTAGGTTAAAGACAACCTTATAGAAAGCTATCCTAGTGGTAGCTGTGGAGAGCAGCCTTCAGGCTAAGTCTTGAAGGAATGTAAAGCAGCTTGTTTTACCAGTCTATAACCTCTTGAATGACCAAATGAAAGGAGAACCACACCAGGTATATATAAAATATATGTATTTATTACTAAACACTCTCTACTAACCTCTTTATGAGATTAGAGAACAAGGCACACAATATTACAGTACTAGAACGACAGTAAATAGCACAATACACAGTGGGCTCCAGGGGAGACCAAACCATATATTAAGAAAGTGGTATAACAACCCCGACTTGACTAGACACAGTGCCTAGAGCACGTAGAATCGCTGGGACCCCAAGGAACCACCCAAGGTAGTGACACAGGGGACCCACGGAGGACGGAGTGCAGTGTGGGAACACAGACGCGAGCTCCGTACAACTCTATGGGAAAGTCACGGTTGGAAATTTAGAGTTTAAGGACACTTCGGAGAGGACTTCAAGCAAACCCAGTTAAACTTAGAAGGTTCTAAGGCCAGCACCCATGTGAGTACCGAGGTACCCGTGTTACCTAGCCCAGGGAAGCCAGGTGCATAGGGGTCAAGTGGTGTCTGAAACCCTCGTCGTTTTCAATGGCGTGATGCGAAGAAGTGCTGCTGCCGTGGAGAAGAAAAGTGTCCGGTGTGACCCAAGCCTGGATCGGAGATGAGAGGAACCTGAAAGCAGAGGGGACAAAGTCTGGGTCACTTCACGTGACCAGGAGCGGAGCAATCGAATGCCCACCGATGTCGGGTGCTTCAGGTGCGAAGAGGTGAAGCTTGACTCTGCAGCCCCGGGGACCAGGAGACGTCGACAATGACCAGATTCCGCAGGCGAGCTGTCCCACGAAGGATGTCGAGTGCTGGGGGGTCAGTTTCCGGATTGGAGACCAACAAGCCTTGGCAATTGCAACCCACGCGGTCAGAGAAAAGATGCTTCTTTGAGGACCAGCAAGGTCTTAGGGACATCCCAAGCTATGGAGAGTCAGGGCACGTCAGGAGCAACCAGGAAAGCCCGTCGAAAGTTAAAGTTGCCTTCTCAGGGACCCACAGGTCAACGGACCAGGGATCGCGAAGGGGCCTCGAGAGGAAACGCACAATACCAGCCCACGGAACACTCATGGAGTGTAGGCCAGTAATCTTCGGTGGAAACACTGCTCGGGGCTTGGACTACAAGTAGCCCAAAGCACAGCCTCAGGGATCGCCTAAAAGCATATGCTGCTGCAAATGTGCACGGTGTCCAGGGGTTCGGGTTGCACGGTCCCCACGAGGGCTGCGGGTCTCAGGTTTGCTGAGAGCACAAGTCGGCCTCGGGGAAGCTTGGGCACCCACTTCCTGTGCTGCAAAATCTTCGGAGTCCGTCGGGAGCTGCGTAGATGCAAACCGATCAGATGCGTTGTGGTGCCTGCCTTGCAGGGGAGTAACTCCTTTACTCCAAGGGAGATTCTTCAGTCGTCCAGCAAAGCGTAGATCGTCGAAGGTTACTTGGTTTCTGTAGCAGAGTTTAGTCCAGGTAATATCTAAAGTCCTGTAGTCAGGGTTCCTACTTTATACCCAAGGAAGGGGTGTGACAAACTCTGGGGACCCACCTATGGGAGGGTCAGGACAGAGGGGTGGCTACACCCATGTCCTTTGTCCAGTTTCGCGCCAGAGCAGGGGCTGATAGCCCCTGCAACCGGTTTGAGCTGGACTATGCACAGGGACACCAAATGTGCCCCCAGTGCAGACATCAAATCACTCTGAGAGTGCACCCACCCAGCCCCAATACACTAAAGCCTGTCTGGGAGGTGGTCACACCTCCCTGTGACAGGAAACCTATTGTCCAGCCTCCCCTGCCGGAGTTTCTTCCAGCAGCAGGAGGGCAGACGCGTGCCTGTGGCTGGCAGCATCCATTTTGTGATGCCAGGGCTCTGTGAAGCTGGTACCGGGTGTACCGGTGCTGTCATATTTCTCCCTCTAGGAGGGAGGAATCATACCTCCCACACCAGTACTGGTGTGGAGGTATGATTCCAAGGTGTTTGATGCCAAACACAACATAATTCCTTGCAGCCATTTTAAAGTTAGCATTTACAGCGAGGTTATAATGCACTTAAGAGTATATGGTTGGCTGCATCACAGACAACCCCGGAATAGTGGTTCCGAAAGCTGCAGAGGGGCTCTGCTCATGCATGGGCACCCTCTCACATAAAACCCATCACCCTTCCTTCAGGATTGATAAGGCCTACCATAGGGGTGACTGATAGGCTTATATGTGCAGTGATTTAGGATAGATATAGTGAACCTATATCTAAGGAAGGGGTGCATGCACCACCTTGCACAGGCTGCAGTAGCAGACCCGTTGTGTCATTTTGAATGGCCTCTCAGGGGTGCCATAATATATGCTGCAGCCCCTGGGAGGCCTCTGGGGTACCTATGCCCTGGGTACATAGTATACCATATACTAGGGACTTATAAGGGTACCCCAGAATCCAATCTGGAGTGTACCTAAAGTACATGCAATCAATTTAGAGGAGAAAGCATATAGACTGGGGTCCTGAATAGCAGGATCCCAGTCAGACCAAGTCGAAAACAGTGAAACATCAGCAAAAAAGTGGGGGTAACTATAAGAAGCAGATCCTACTCTCCTACACCCACTAAGATAAGTATGCTGCTTGTCCTTAATGAGGCGTAGAGCCAAGGATGATGCATGCCAACATTGGCAGGTGAGTGATATATATATATATATATATATATATATATACACCATCCAGATTATTCAAGCTTCCACTGTTCACTCTTCAAGTAATAAGGTTCGCCATACCGTATGTTTTGTTAGCAGTCTATTTAGGAGGATGTATAGAAGGCCCCTAGAATACCTCTCCTTTCCCCCCCATTTTATAGCAGTATAATAGATTGTCAAATAGATAGTTCATGACACAAACTACCTCATATTAAATAGTTAGGGTTCATTTTCTGTAGATCAATTGCATACTTCTGTGCTGGGTCGATGGTGGCTAATTTATTCTAATTGATACCACAAACACACTTTACCATATTTGGAGACAAAAAACAAGAGTAGAAGTAAACATGGTGGATCTGAAGAACTAAATTTGACTTTGGATAGGGCGTATAATTTAATCACGAGGCTGTTCCTAACAACTTCTGCATCAATTAAGAAAAGCTATTGGGGAAAAGAGGAGGGAATCAGAAGAGACAAAGCAACAAAGTTAGAGCAACAGAAAGGATGACAAGTAAAGTGAGTATCACACTTCGTCCACCTGTGATCCGAAGCAATGCTCCCTTAGAGGGATGGAGGCCCACTGCTCATGACTCGCGATTCCATCCACATCTCACAAGTGAAAGCCACTGGTTATGTGGCTGAATAATTCTGGGTGCCATGGCATCTCATGAGGGTGTGAGCCCCAACCTCCTTCAATACTGGGGTGCCCACCAACCAGGCACACGGGAGGGGCCAGTCACAGCAAACCAGAGGGATAGCTTGACAGCTGTCTTCCTTACCCGGTATTCATTACTACTTTCCCCACAGCCAGAAAATGGCTTCAAGGAGGACCCCCGTTCCTCCCAAAGTTTACTGCTGGGATGGGGTAACATACAGCAGAGAGGCATAAACGGAGGAAAGGCGGGACCTCCGTCCTGACCAATCACTAATATAAAAGATGCTTAAATAAGGAAAGTGTGACCTTTGAAATACTGCAGCTGCTGGAGCAGTACACAGGAAGACTACCCTTGAATCCTGAATATTGCTACAGATTTCTTCATTATTCAAGGAATTCTCATATTCTCATTTTTGATTCTGCAAAAAAAAAAATAATAATAATCAGTGGACTTCTAGGACTTCTTATTCTTATTTTGGGGATTTCCAAAATAATCCAAGGCAAGAGATTGTTTCTTGTTGAGACAAGCTAACATCGCCCCCTGTGTTTTCGGCTCCCCTTCGGATGTGACCGGCTTCTACTGTCCATCTGCAATGTCTGTTTCTGTGCACACATGTACTGGTTGCCGTGCTACCTTCAGGTTCCAATAACTGCGGCACCGACAGTGTTAACAGGGCGGCCAATAACCTTTTAAATCCAACAGCCTTGTGCCTCCGGGCCCTTTGATGAGGCAGAGGACAAAAATACACACTAAAAGGAAAGCTCGATTATTTATGACATTAATTATTGTTAAAAATGTATGACTGTTTACTAGAATGGAAACAAACAATGTATAATAATTTGCACCAGATCAGGGGCTGAAAGAATAATAAATCAGCGTCGCCAGGATTTATTGCTTGGCCTTACTTTAACAGTTTGAGAGGAGATTAGTTTCATTTAGCAGGCAAGAACTTTAGAGGAGAAAAGCATTACTGAGCTTTATTAGGATCAGATTCCTGCAGAGAGTACAGCCCACGGCTCAATATTTGAGTCCATCTGCTGACAACACTTATCAGGGTGATCATCCATATTACTCAAAGGTCCTGATGCTGCTTGCCATCCTCAGCACTGCTCACCCTATTCAACTCTGACATGCTTATCATGGGCTTGGCTCCAGCATTCACTTCTGTTTTGTCAACACAAGTGCGATTAATCAGCAGTAATCTTTGGGATGTCAGAATCCATTCAGCCCTCCCAGCTACAGGGTTCCTGCTTCAAGCGCCACAGCTTTGCCTTTGCAGAGGCCATGTGAACTGTGCCTGGAGTGCGGTCTATTCGGTGCAACAAAATGCATTTTCAGGTGACCGAACTGGAACCACACACACAAGTGTGTTTTTGTTTAAACAGCATGCCATGCAACACTAAATAAATGCAGAAAATATTACCGTCATCAAAAATGTCAGAGAGATGTGCAAAAATCACAGTCTGTGCTGCAAAAGCAGTAGAACTCTTCTATGATCCCAAAGAGTACCACACTGCCTTGCAGTCAAGACACCTTTCCTCTACCCTTACCACATGCTTCTTTTTGTTCAGGAGCCCGCCGCACCCTACCGAGATGTATAGAGATTTTGGACATCTACGGGTCGGCCCGGTTGCCTAAGGGTCAACTGGTCTAAATCTACCCTTGTACCTATTTGAGGAGTGGCGTTCCGAGACTGGGTGGATCCCCGTGGCGGCTCCTCTGCTAAGGCGGAGGAGCGCTGCCCCACTGCATTTTTTTGCAGTGAAAAAAGGAAAAATTAAATGATAATAACACTACTTTATTATCATTTTATTTTCACTTTGTCATACAGCTTTACGGGGCGAGGCTTGGCTGTCGTCACAGCCAGCAAGGGGAGGAATGGGGGGCACTTAAGTGAGCATGACGGACAGTCCTGCGCACTTTGCTTGTTCCCCACCAGGCTGCATTACACAGCCTGGTGAGGAACTTGCACAGGCTCCCTGTCCCCGTCTGAGCGCCGATCCATGGCGCTCAGACCAATCACAACGCTGCATTGCAGCGTTGTGATTGGCTCAGGGGAGCCTGTGCTTCCTGCTTCAGAGGCGAGGCAAGACGGTGGGCCAGCAGCAAGGTAAGTCAAGTTTTAATTTATTTTTCAATCACCACCCCACCCGTGCTATTCGGTGGCAGCTGCCTCTGGTGGATCTCCGGCTGCAGATAACGGGTGAAAGCTTCCGCTATCTGGGTATGACAGTGCACTGTCCCAGCCACGATACTGGTACCTTAACATCCTCCCTTTGGTGGCTCAGACGCAGCGAGATATGACTGAATGGTCTAAGCTGCACTGTCTACAGCAGATCGGGGGACCCTATTCAAAATGGCGCATCTCCCCCGCTTTCTATATGTGATACAGCATTACCCCTATGTGATACCGACCTCGTTCTTCAGTGACCTACAGTCACATATATCCACCTTTCTCTGCGCAGGAAGACTCCTAGGGTGTTGTTTGCGAAGTGTCGCTGCTCCCCGTATGAAGGGGGGGTTGGGATGGGTGGACATTCGTCTATACTACTGGGCATCACAGCTAATCACAACTGACGACTGGTTATGGGCAGAAAGACGTGACCCATCCTGTAGTCTTGAAATCGCACTTCTGCAGCCCCACGGCCTGCTCTCTTTACTATACGGCTGGGGGCCCCTGTGTTCTCTTCTGCCGGTAACCCAGGTCCCAACCAGTTTTCCATGCTTCGCCATTTACGGTGCCAGGACACACTCACGATGGCTACCCCCTTGTGGCATGGGCCGTAGTAGGCCGAAACGGCAAGGATATCTGGATTCAGACTCTGGGACCTAATCGTCATCTCCACGTTGGGAGATGTCTGGAGTGACGGCCATATGTTCTCCTTTCAGGAGATGGTGGACGACTTCTGCCTCCATTCCTCCCAATTTTATTGCTAGTTACAGCTGTGGCATGCCTTAGAGCACTATAAAGACAGGATCAAGACGCTTCCCGAATTCAACCCGCTTGAATGTAAGTTGGTGACCGACTCACTGGGTAGGGGTGGGATATCTCGGCTCTACAATTCCCTGGTTACGAACGCACCCAACCCCCTGGGACATTAAGATCCAGATAGGAGGTAGATGTTGGTATCCTAGACAACAAGGACTGGGCTGAGGCAATAATGGCATTGAGGGCATTGACAATATCAATGCGACTGCGCCTCATGACTCAGTATAAAAGCAATAAAAAGTGTTATTAAAAAAAATATACCTTTCATCATGAGTAGGGGGGAGAAATTAAACTTCCTATAAACAGGCAAACATTATTGCCTTATCACAGTCACATTCTATCGCCAAAAAACACCAGCAGTAAGATAATGTCATCACTACTCGCTTGTATTACATTATTACAGGCAAGTAGTGATGTCCTGGCAGAAGCAAGTCTCCCTCTGCTGCTTTAAAGGCTCTCCTCATCCCACCTCCTTTTTCCTGCAGCACCATATGTGGAAGGTGGTAACACTTATCATTTCTGTCTTTCACCTGTGTTCATGACAACACCAATATTTCTTAACTGACAGAAGAGAGTGCAACAAGAGAGGCTTGTGCAGTGGTCTATACCCAGAAAAAAGAGCAGTCGTTTCACCAACCTCATTTACTGAAAGAAGCCGGAAGGGTGGCTGAGTGAGTTGAACGCTTGTGCAGAAACATGAGGTGGCCAAGTTCCAACCCCGACAAGGAAAATTGAGCCTAGCCTTATTTCCGCATCTGTAAATTTAGCCCCATGAAATTAGATGCAGAAAGCAAGATATTATTAGTGGAAAATTGACACAGGTTGCCTATACCTTAAATGGAGAAAAGTCGACACACCTATTACACAGAATAACATACTCTCTTCTGTAGGTTTAAAAGTATATTTCAAGTCACCTTTTAGTCCTCGGCCCTTATAAAGATATTCTGCCTGAAGCTTCATACCTCTGTGTGATTATGGAACCCCCTCAGCGACCTGCAATCTCGCTTTAATGTACAGTTGCAGGTACAATATCCCAATTTACAATATTGAAGGAGCGTCAACAGTATAAGTGATGTTTAAGAAATTTGAAATAGTCTACAAAAAATCAAAATTTAACATGAAACAATATGTTTCCACAACCTCGAGAATTTGGAATAATAATTCTGCAATTTATTTAAATTAAAAGTTTGTACGTTTACTTATTACATTTTGTTTTTTAAATTAAGTTTCTTAAACAAAATAAAGCCGTCTTTGTCACTACGAGACTAATCTTCCCTGTGTAAAATGTAGCCTCGCTAAACGACAGCTATTAAAACAATACCCACTAAATACCAAGAAATGAGACACAGTAGAAGTGATCCCCAATGAAGCATTCAAACGAAAAGGTAATTAAGCAAGTGTATTACAAACTTGGTTTCAGATCCGACGTTTGCACGTTCTTGAGAAAAACTCCACTTTTGGTGCAATCTAATGCCAAGTAATCAGCAACTGGGATCCTCACTACCTAAATGGCAGCAGGCTACCAGTGGCGGGAAACCTTGTGACCTCCCACTAAGAACTGCTCAGTAAACACTCCAGGAAAATAAGCTACCACTCTTGCCACAGCTGGCCCCAAATCCGTAATCTGTTTTCTGGAGATGGTGGAGCTAGAGATGAAACCAGCAATTTGCCACTCTGATCATGTGCAGTTGTCTCCATGGAAGTGGTCAATGGGCCCAATGATGCAGAGCTGTGGATAACACTCGGCCACCTTCTGCTGGGCGAAAATTAAGAGGGTTGGCAAAAATTGTCCCGCTGGGGGCGGCAGAGTGGGATTTCAATTCTAACCCCACTCCACCCACTATGAAAATCTACCTCTAGCCATTGAGGGCAGGACATTTTTCGTAACGTGGGCCAACGTGTTTCAAAACCTTGGAATACAGCTACGGAAGAATCAATCAAAGGTAAGTGCATTTCTGAGATGCAGAGGATGTCTGAGGCATTATGCCAAATCTACTAGTACTAAATCACAAATATAATAAATATTATAAAGACAAGAAGTCTGATAAAATACAACACAAACTGCAACTTACTCTTCATAGTGACTGATGGACTCCCAATCATTTCAGCACCAGTTCCATGCCAAATCAAACCTAGATACTGAGGCACAAACGCCATATTCAGGCCTCCTTCTCTGCCTATTCCAGAACCCACTCGCACACGCCAAATTATTAAATAACAGAAGGGGAAGTGTGGCGGAGGAAAACGGAGGACTAGCTCTCGAGCTTGGTTCGTAGTAAAATAGCCTTGTATGACGGATTCAAAAATGAAATATGGGGCGTGGCTTGAGCGCCGACGAAGATGGTGGCCGCCTGACGCCGCTCCGGGATAAGGTCGGAGGAGCCGGAAGTTTTTTGCCAATGGAGTTGCCCCGTCTCAGCTTTTGATCGGGGAACTCGCTGACGGACATCTCAGCGCGTCGGATGTTGCCTTTATTTCGCCGCGGTAAGCCCGCGCTGTCCAAAAACTCCGCATTTCGCTCGCGGCGCGCTCTGTGACTGGACCGCAACTGCCATTTTGTGTTCATTGCTTCACTCGTCACGAGCAGCGCTTCTCCTCAATGGAATGCCGTTTTGAGGGAAAATGCTTTGTTTTAGGCACTCTGGAAGGTGTTTTTGATTCTGTCTGCTATCTCTTGCTCCTTTTAATATCAGTTTGAGATCTGCTTCGTCCATTTTTTGCTGCAATGATATTTCTTCCATTAAGTTGTGCCTCCAGTGCTTCAGAATAACTTGCAACTGGCCATAGTCATTTAACTGGCGGTACTGTGTCTGCTCAGGTCATTTCGCTACATTTACGCTTTTCTTGTGACATTTTTGCATTTCACTCTGCAATTTTCTTATTAGAATACCTGCATGTATATGGGGAGAAACCGAGGTGGTCGGGGCAGTGTCTTATCCAACTCATCTGCTTCACGCTCAAAATCTACCATACTGCCTACTCCTAATCCATTTTCAGTCCTACAAAGTGACTTGGAGGATTCATCACAAGCCAATATGTCCCATCTTACCGAGAATTCCTCCAACACGCCTTCGCTTGTGCCTACTTCTAACTCTCTTCCCCCTCAGGTCAGCGTTAAGAATACGCCTAAATCAAATACTTCATCATTGCTATCCTCCATTAAGCGGGTCAAAAAAGATCCTCCTACGCCAGCCGTCTCTCCTCCGCCAGCCTCAATAGAGCTGCTTCTGGATGAAATACGTGCTCTTAAGCCATACATGGAGGAGACGAATACGCGCCTACAAGCTTTGGATGATAATTGGTCTTTGCTTCAAAACAAAATCACCACTGTGGAATGTCAAGTCGAATCGCTGCAAATTTCTTCACAGCAAATTCCCCCTATGAAGGCAGAAATTTTTCAACTTCAGAAGCAAGTCGAGAACCTTGAAAATCGTAGTAGGCGTAACAATCTACGAATCTATGGTTTATCGGAGGGGTTGGAAGGATCCAACCCAATAGCCTTCTTTCAATCTTTTCTCCCACAGTTATTGGATATTACAGAAACTCCTTCATTGAAAATACAAAGAGCTCATAGATTGGGTCGTCCTCCCTCTGCCACCTCATCTCATCTTAAACCAAGAGGTGTAATACTCTACTTCTTAGAATACACTGACTTGTTAAAAGTTTTGCAGGCGGTCAGATTCAAGCGTCGCATCTCCTGGCAAGGTTCACAGCTATTTTTCTCACAAGATTACGCCAAGATCACGGCGGATAAAAGGAAAAGCTTTCTTGCAATGAGACCAGCGCTACGTGATTTAAACGCCAGATTTGGTTTAATCCACCCTTGCCTCTTTAAAGTAACTTATAAAAAAAAAACAACCGCATACGAGGATCCAGCTTTACTTCAACGTTTTCTTGAGAACTGCAGAGAAGAATCTATGGATTTCGCAAGACCGTCTTCTTCTTGAGAATCTTGTTATTTTTCTATGTCCAATGTGTAGTTCTGTATTTATCTCCTGTCTTCCTTGTTCATGACAGAATTGATTAATTATCTCTTTTTTCTCATGTCTTCCCTTTCAGATGTCGTTTCCCTTCTGTTCCTACCCTCCATTGTTTAATATCGTCTAGACCATTTTTTCTCCTCGTGACTTCCCCCGGTGGTGTTTCGCTGGTTACGCCTTCTCGTCCTGTTGCCTCAACACCCTCCACCCATGTTTGAGTCTCTGGTATGTTTTATTGTTCTTTTTCTATATTTGTTCCATATTTCATCCTTTCTTTTTTCTTTCTCTTTTCTCTTCCCTTCTTTTTTTCTCCCTTCTCTCCTCCTCTTCTTTCCGTTTTCTTACCTCTATTCTCATTTCATATCCCTTTCTATTTCTTCGAGTGCTTTATTAATGGTTATTTTGATTATTGCAGATTTTTTATCCCATACATATGTACTGTAAAGTTTTCTAAGTATTCTCTTTTTTCTTATACTTTTAGATAAATGACGTTACGTGTTATTACATGGAATGTTAAAGGTTTGGGTACGCCTATTAAAAGGCAGAGAGTTCTTGCCCATTTAACTAATTTAAAAGCAGACATTATTTTCTTACAAGAATCTCATCTCGTTACTTTCAGAAGTTTTGAAACTTAAACGTCAATGGGTTGGTTCTGTGTTTTCCTCTCCAGGTACAAGTAAGAATAATGGGACAGTGATTCTTTGTCATAAAAAACTTAAAATTTCCCTTCTATCTGAGGACTCAGATGATGAGGGTCGTTGGTTAATTGTGCATCTTAAAATTAATAATGTTCCTATTTCTCTGTTTAATGTTTATGCCCCCACTAAACCGGATAATAATTTTTAGCCTCATATTTCTTCCCTTTTTATGTCTATTCCTACACCATATGTTATTTTTGGCGGTGATTGTAACCTAGTTGTTGACCCATATATAGATCGATCCTCCAAAGCAGCTTTTATCACTTCTCCAATGCATCAGCATTTCAACTCTTTAATTTCCCATAGATCTCTTGTTGACTCTTGGAGATTCTGTAACCCTCAGCTGAGTGAATACACCTTTTTCTCCCCTACACACCTCTCCCAATCTCGCATAGACTATTTATTTGTCTCTAAATCCCTCACGCAACACATAATACATGCAGACATTGGTTCAATATTGATTTCTGACCATGCCTCAGTAATCCTAGATTTGGAATTACTCCCTATTAATGAGTCCAGCAGAAGATGGCGTTTCAACACTTCTTTACTGATTGATCAGACCTTTACTTCCTCTTTTGAATCCTTTATTTCCGATTTCTTTAATCGCAATATATCCTCTGTTCTATCCTTCGCTACTGTATGGGATGCTTTTAAAGCTTCAGCCAGGGACTTTATTATTTCTTATGTCGCTAAAAAGAAAAAACAAAACTCCCAGAAAGCTCTTGAACTTCTTAAGAATATTAAGCTATTAGAAACTCTCTATACTACCTTGAATTCTAAAGCTGACCTTAATAATCTTATTGTGGAAAAGTTTAAATAAAACAAGTTATCTACAGAAAATGCTAGCTCCTTTCTTCTTAAAGATAGCGCTCGATATTATGGTGGCCAGAACAAAGCGGGCAAACTTCTTGCCTCTTATCTTAAGGTTAGGAAGGACCGTTCAAACATTGATTATATTCTCGATTCTGACTCTTCTAGAGTAACCAAGAATCTAGATATTTTAGAGGAATTTAAGAAATATTATTCTTCACTTTATACTCCTGAAGCTACTCCAGATCCTATTTAAATACAACTCTACCTTGATTCTATCCCAAAATTCTTTCCCTCTGATATTGATTTCTCACCCTTTGAAAAAGATATCTCTATTATCATGCACTACATCTCACTAAAACTGGGAAAGCACCAGGTCCGGATGGTTTTCCTGTGGAATTCTACTCTCATTTTTCCAATTTGCTTCTTCCGCATCTTCACTCTTTATTTACATCCTTTATTTCTTCTCATGCCTCTATGGGTACATTTCAGGAAGCCCTAATTTGTTTACTTCCTAAAGAAGGGAGAGACCCTCATATTTGCAAAAAATTATAGACCAATATCTTTAGTTAACTCCGATTATAAATTATTTGCTAAACTTCTTGCTCTTCGACTAGAATCCTTTCTCCCATCTATCATTTGTTCAGAACAATCAGGTTTCATTAAGGGTAGGACCATCTCTGATAACACTAGGACCTTTTTTAACATATTGCATAAATCAAACAAATATCCTCACTCACTCGCAGCTATCTCGTTAGACGCAGAGAAAGCCTTCGATCGTATGGATTGGTCTTTCATATTTCATACTCTTTCCTGGTTTGGATTTGGACCTAAATTTATTTCGTACATCTCTTTATTATATTCCTCTCCTAAAGCTTCCATCTTTGTCAATGGCTCTGTTTCCAAACCTTTTGCATTACACAGAGGTGTTCGTCAAGGATGCCCTCTTTCGCCACTTCTTTTTATACTTGCGTTAGAACCTTTCCTTGCTAAAATTAAACAAAATCCTAATATCCATGGTTTCCATAGTGGCAACACACATATTAAAATGAGTGTCTACGCGGATGATATTTTACTATATCTATCAAAACCAGAAATCTCCCTCTCACCCTTCTTGACAGAAGTCAATACCTTCGCCTTACTTTGTGGTTATAAATTAAATCCTGATAAATGCGAAATCCTTCCTCTTAATGTTTTATGTTTCAGACAGGACTTTCTTTCAACTAACTTTACATGGAACTCTCAAAAAATCAAATATTTAGGTTTATGGTTTCCCCCCCTCTATTAAACTCACTTTATCACTAAATATGACCAGAATATAAACTACATTATCCGATTCTATCTCGAAATGGCACCCGCTTTATTTAACCTGGTGGGGCAGACTGGACACTATTAAAATGATGCTTGTTCCTGTTATTCTCTATACTCTTTCAGCTATCCCGCTTACTATTCCTTCATATTTTTTCCCAAAAATTTACTCTATCTTATCAGCTTTTTTATGGAATAACAGGAAACCACGTATGTCCCTTGCCTTGCTTAAACGTAATAAAACTCTTAGGGGTGTTAATTTCCCGGATTTTCAATTATATCATAAAGCCTTTCTTCTTAAACAACTTTCTAAGTGTTTAAATCATTCATCCTCAGATATTTCCCCACTATGGCAGGCTGTCGAATTATCCTCTCTTGATCCTTTCTCAATTCAAGAATTCCTTATGTTCACTCATAAGACTCGATTTTCATCCTCGCCTATACATAAAACTTCTCTTAACTTATTTCATTCAATTATCAACTCACATCTCCCGGAGGTTGACCGGTTTCTCAATTCTTCGATTTGGCATAATCGCTATATAACAATTAATAAAAAACCTGTATTCTGGAAAGCTTGGCGAGACAAAGGCCTGCTTTGGGTCCACCAACTTTACTCTCGCAATACCTTTCTCACTTTCTCGGAAGCACAAACACTTTTTGGTCTTCCGGATTCATATGCTAATAAATTTGAAACACTGATTCACTCTATATTCTTATTTTTATCCTCTCAATCTTTGAATCCTCCCCCCTCAATATCTCATGGTAATATCCTTCCTATATTGAATAATCATCCTAGTGCTTCTTCTATTTATAAATTTCTTACCAAATCCGTGGAGCATAGAAATAAAACCAAAGTGGAATTACAGTGGGAACGGGATTTTCTTACTTCATGGTCCATTTCGTTTTGGGATACATTATGGACTAAAATTCGTAAGACTTCGAGATCCGCTAGTACAACGCAAACGCTTTTCTTTTTATATAATAGACTCATGTTCACTCCTGCATCTTTACATAAATTTACACCCACAACGCCCCCTAATTGTTGGTCTTGTAATATTCCCAACGCAGATTTGTTTCACATGTTATTCTCCTGTCCACTTACCCATCAATTTTGGGTGAAAGTATGGTCTCAAATCAATATTATTTTTCACACCCAATTTCCTTTTTCCCCTTTAACTATTTTTCTAGGCTCACTTTCTGAACATTGGCAATCCATCACATATAATACAGACATCGTAGATTTATTAATTGCAATTGCTTTTCAACAAATTACCAAAAATTGGAAACAATCCGCACAATTATCTTTCTAGGCTTGGTGGTACAGTGTTTATTATAACCATCGACTTGATCGTGCTTATATCTCTCCTCTAGCCCTACTTATCAAAAGAGAACATTTATGGTCACCTATTACTATTTTCTTAGAATCTTCTGCTCAGAGATCTAATCATCATCACCCACTGTTAGAAGCCCCCAAACCGCCATGAATTGAATTGACTTCTCCAATTTTTTTTATATTTTTTTTTGTAAACATATTTTATTAAGTTTTGTAGAAGACATAGCAAACATCCCACAGAGCTTGGTAGGAGTACATGAGTTCCATCATACAATTTAATGCCGTTAAACATAAGTTTTCAGGGTAAGTATTCACTATCAGTTGTCAGTCCCACTTATGGGCAAGCAAGGGACTATTCATCCTAGCCCCATGATAGCCCTCAGTTCTTTGTCCTGTAGTACGTCGCAATGTACTCTATTAGTCGTAACTCTCCTCAGGGTTCCCCTGCGCAACTGATACCCAACAAAAGTCACCCCCCATCCCTTCCCAAACAACCACCCTTCCCTCCCCCCAGGCATGCCGCTGATTTGTCAAGGCCTCCGTATAGGGGTGTGGGCCAGTACAACAGTGCACCGGGGACGCTACGCCCTTGAACACGCTTTATTAATGAGATTGTACTGGATGCGTACCATACCGGTCAGTCCCAGTATGTGGCCAGCACTCATGGTCAGCGGAGTAATCCTGGGATCAGTCTCCAGCAGTGGGGCCCGCCCCATCAGGGGTGTCATCGTCGTCTACGTGTGGGTGCTTCAATAGGTCTACTAACGCCACCCATGCCCTTGCCGTCTCCAGCGTCTTTTCGTTGCCCGTCCGTTGGGCCATCTGCCGACGGAAAGCCCTTTCACAGTCCGCCCACTTCACCAGTTCCCTCGTCCACCTTAATATACTAGGGCCATTCTTCGCCTTCCAATGGCTAGTGAGTTCCCTCTTAGCTAATACCAACCCCAGATCTATAAACTTGCTAGTGACCTTATTTCAGGCAGTGTGAGGGAACCAATGTAGCAAACAATATCCTGGTGTCAGTGCTATTTCCCTCTCCGTCGTGGTTTGACTTCTCCAATTTTATATAGTATTTTCTTTGTCTTATTTACTTACAGTTACTATATAATGGTTTATTTCCATTTTACAGTCACTATTTAATAATTGATCATTTTACTATTTATCGTATTAAGCTCTTGGTAGACCTGGCATCATTGGCGCGGGTCTCCCTTCCTCTTTTCGCTTCCTATCTTTTATGTTGGCTGGATTTAGATGCTCTGGGCGCTGTGCCACTGCCAATCAGTGCCACAGCGCGAATGCTCCCTGTGTAAAGATAACTGTATGAATTGGGATAACCATAATTGGCTTGTTTGGTTTACCTGACAGTCCCTAGTATAAGTGCACTGTGTGTGCCCAGGGCTGGTAGACCAAATCCTGCTGGTGGGCCTGCAGCGCTGATTTGCGCTACCCACCGAAGCAGCTTTTAAAGTATGTCTGTGTAGCATGTTCCAATAGCGAATTACGCTCCATTTCACTGCTTACTATTGTGAGGCTATCCGTTCTCATAGGCCAGAATGGGCAGGCTGAGTATTACATCCCATAATCCTACCTGTCCCCAGGAACCCGATAGGAACTTCGAGTTTGATATGTTTAAGCTCAGGACATTGAGATACATCTTTTAGTAAGGATCATTTGCGTAGTCCGTGTTCGAAAATGCCGGGGGGGCGTGGCTAGCAGCCGAGCGGAATGGCCGCGTTCTGAAGCGGCTCCGCCATCCTCGCCGTCTTTCTTTCCCATATCCTGCCTAAAATCAACTGTTTTCCCCTTGATGCAAGGGGCATGATCCCGTGGACACCAGCGAAGCCATCACCGGGCGCCTCGAGCCCGACTGGGGGAGATACGCAACGTTGGAGCGACGCCCCCAACACCCGGCCAGAGACAACATGGCGGCCTACTCCGGAGCTCCTCTCGGCTGAGGGGTAGGAGTGGTGCACTGGTGTGCGGGACGCCCTGGTGGCCGAGGGGCGGCCCCCGTGATATCGGAGCCTGCCGTGGGCAGTCTGTGACCCACCTGTCCAGCGGGAGGTGATGCGCAGGAGGGGTGAGTGGAGCGCGTCCCTCCCCCTCCCCTCCGGCCTGCTTCTAAATCGAGGCCCCGGCTTGAGGCCTAGTCGTGGATGGGGGTTCCGGTAGCTGCTTCCGGACTCCTGGCCGACCTGAAGCGCTGTCGGGCAAGGCCGGGAGTCGTGCCTACTACCCACTGACCCCCTGAGAGCAGGAGCATCGTAGTGGGGTCCCTGAAGCGCAGCTGCGGGAGACGTGGTGGCCCAAAGCAGAGATCCTGACCCGGGCGGTGAGTGGCCTCGGCGGTTTTTGCCGGAGACTCTTCTGGGTACCTGGGGTGGCCCCTAACCCCCTGATACCTACCTGAACCCACACACACCGCTGAGGAGGAGGGGGGAGTGCAGATCAGTGGAGGTTGACGCGTGCACCCCCCCTCTGGGCCTGTTGCTGCCTGGGGCCCCGGGGGGCCCCCACGGAATCCCGGAACATGTGCGGCGCTGCGCTGTTGCCCCGGCGGACCACCCTGTCAAGTGGCTACCCCATAACGACGCTGCAAACCGGCCAACTTTGCGACAGCACTGAGGGTGAAACTCGGGGTGATAATTGAGGCCGCCATCGACCCGGCCGGAGTTGCCGCGCCCCGAGACGGTGCCTGGCCTGGTGTATGGGCCGCGTCACACCCCCCCTCCTCGTTGGAACTTTAGCCCTAGGGACATCCCGGAGCCCGTAATCAGTGGCATCCATCTGCTGAAACCAGTCAATTAACCGGGAAAACCGACAGGCCGACGGGGAGGGACGCAGTCAGATTTTCCCTCCCTGGGCAGCCGGCGGTGAGTACCGACTCCGGGTCCATACGGGGCAACTCCCACCCCGATATGGCCAGCGGAAGGGGTCCTAAAGCGGCGGCCCAAAAGTCGCTCGCAAAATTCGCATGGGGGAAAACGGGTGATGAACCTGACCCGGATGCCAAAGGTGGGACAAATGACCCTCACCCCAAGTCTTCTCAACCTGATCCTACCCTCCAAGACATAATGGAGGCTATTGCGGGAGTCCGGTCATCTCTGGAGACCCGAATTGACACTGTCAACATAGAGGTCTCCCTCATCAGAGCAGACCTACGCAAAATGGATGCCAGAGTAAAGGATGTGGAAGATGCCACAGTTATATTAGCGTCTGACTCGGACCTCCTTAAGCAACAAGTAGCCCGGCTCCAGGACCAGCAGGCGAAGATGGAGAGCCAGCTTGATGATTATGAAGGACGGGCGCGTAGAAACAACATACGCATACTGGGAGTCCCGGAGCGAGCGGAGGGACCCGCGACGGACCTCTTTGTGGAAGACCTGGTGACAAAGAGGCTCCAGCCGAAACGCCTGTCAGATTACTTCTCTATTGAACGAGCCCATCGAGTCCCTGGGGGTCGGCCCAAACCCGGAGCCCACCCGAGGCCTATCATTGCGAGAGTCTTCAATTTCCGGGACCGCGATGTGATCCTTCAAACGGCTCGAGCCAAACCGCCCTTACAAATAGACAACGGCACCGTCACATTCTTTCCGGTCTTTACGACCAAAGTGCAGGCCCAACGACGCAGCTTCCAGGCGGTGAAGAAGGAGCTACATGACAAGGGAATCAAGTACTCTATGCTCTTCCCGTCCAAGCTCCGAGTTGAGTCGGAGGGAAAGACCTGGTTCTTTTCATCCCCGGAGGACACTTTTGACTGGCTTGAGTGATGGAGAAGAGCGGGACACCGGAACAATGGCAAACACGACAGGAACAAGAACGACCCATCGACCAACGGAGCAGACAATCGTGAGGCGAACACTGTGGCTCCGAAGGGGTGAGGGGGTGGGGGCGGGGCGCTGCTCCAGGTAACAAACATAGAGACACTTGGGACCTTTGAACGCACCTGATGGCAGGGGGGGAAGAGGGGTGTGAAACTAGAAACCCTGGTTGACTAACAGATGGGAAGTTGTTAGGGCCAAACTGAGCGCTATCACAGGCAACTTGCGACATGTTTAATGTAATCGCTTGGTGTTCATCGAGGGATCTTTCTGATAGCCGTGTAATATGTATCCATCCTTAAGTTACGGCGAGGGTGGGATGGCTGTACACCAGGCACCCGCACATGGGAGGGGGGGCGACAGGCACTCTGCCTTGTTGGGGGGTGGGTAGTTTGAAATCCACTGGCAGGGGGGCAGGGGAGGAGGGACAGGGGGGAACGAGTTGAGGTTTTTGTTTTTGTTAACTGTCATGTTGAAGCGAGAATCATAAAAGCTTGGTAAATTGGTACCAATTGCAAGAGATGCCATCTGAACGATATGCTGTAGTTCAATTTCCCCATATTGGGTACCCGGCCCCTCTGGAATGGGTGTCGGTCCACGCTGACCTGGTCTCCTCCCCCTGGGGGTGGGTTACTGATTGCGCCTCTTTAACAACAACCCCATTCCACAATGTCTACTGTCAATGACATCAAACTGTCCGCCCTGACGTGGAATGTAAATGGACTAGGAGACAAGATAAAGAGGGGAGTTGTGTCACAATATCTAAAGCGACAAGCACCAGATATAGTCCTGCTGCAAGAAACCCACTTAATAGGAAATAGTTGCAAGGCCCTTAGCAGGTGGGGCTATAAGCTATTAGTACACGCAGGGTTTACCTCTGGATCCAGGGGGACGGGCATCCTAGTTCGAAAGGGCCTAGCTCTTGCACCCACACGTACATGGGCGGACCCACAAGGTAGATTCGCGGTCTTGGAGGCCACCTGGGAGGGGAAAGCGTTGAACGTCATCTCGGTGTATCTCCCCCCGGCGCTGGGGAAAACAGCGCTATCCGACCTAGGTAAAATATTGGTGGACTTGCCAGACGGTTACCTGATAATGGGAGGGGACTTTAACCTGACTATGGACGACACAGTAGATAGATACCCCCAGCGACCGGCCACTAGACCAAACACTCTCATGGCGGAATTCACCCAGGCCATGGGTTTAGCGGACATATGGCGCTCTCTGCAACCACAGATGACATATTATACCCACTATTCCAATGCGCATAGGAGCATGTCCCGCATAGATTATTTCCTTACACGTCTGACGGACGTCGGCCATTTTCAAAATCCCCATGGGCTTCCACGCGGAATTTCGGACCATTCCCCAGTGTGGGTGGAACTTAGTTTCCGCCGCCCCAAGCACCGTAGCTCCATAGTGATCAACCCGTGGCTTCTTAAGATACCTGACATAAGGGACCAACTGACTGAACAGACTGACCACTACTTTACAGAAAACCTTGGGTCGGTGGACTCCGCGCAGACAATTTGGGAGGCATTTAAACAGTAATGAAGGGTCACGCGCTAGCATTAAAAATGGGTCATATTCGGCGCCACAACGAACACATACACGCAATAGAGAGTGACCTACAACGACTAGAGTCGCTCCATAACTCCTCGCCCAGCGAAGACACAACACATCGCCTTACCATCAAACGCCATGAATACAAAGTCCTTGTGCAAGAAAAGGCGAGAGCCCGCCTATTGTCCACAAAACACAGAGTGTATGAGATGGGGGAGAGAGCGGGTAAAATGCTGGCATGGCTCGAGTGTCGGGAGCAGGCACACAGATGGGTGCCTGAATTATCCAACGATATGGGCGTGACAATATCTGACCCACAAGACATTGCAGAAATGTTTGCCGATCATTTGGAGAAGGTGTATACACCATCTACCACCTACACGTCGGAAGAATCCCGGCAACTGCTGATAGACAGCAACCTACCCTCACTATCAGAAACGGACAAAGCTGACCTGGAGGCTGATATCACTGATGAAGAGCTATGTACAGCTATATACAGCGTCCACCCAGGAAAAGCGATGGGACCTAACGGTATCCCGATAGAGTTTCTCAAATCTGTGGCGGTAAAGATAGCTCCCCACCTTAATCTAATGTATAAGGAGAGCCTGGAAAAGGGCAAGTTGCCTCCAGATCAAAGGTTGGCAGCTATAGTAGTTATACGAAAACCAGGGAAGGCAGCGGACTGTTGCGGGTCGTATAGACCAATTTCATTAATAAACGCAGAAGCCAAGATCCTGGCGAAATTGCTGGCCATCCGCCTGAATGCCGTGTTACCCTCCCTGGTCCACGCGGATCAATCTGGGTTCGTCACGGGTAGAAATACGGCGCTGAATATTCGTATGGTCCATAATGTGCTTGCGAGGCAACCCTACCTGGAAGAAGACGCAGTGATTATGTCCTTAGACGCCTCTATGGCCTTCGATTCAATAGAATGGCCGTACCTTTTCGAAGTACTCGCACGCTTTGGATTTGGCCCCCGGTTCATAGCCTGGGTTCGCTTGCTATATACCGACCTATGGGGACAGGTGCGAGTTAACAACCACACCTCGAGGGTATTCGGGCTACACAGAGGAACTAGGCAGGGGTGCCCCCTATCCCCTCTGCTGTTCCCGCTGGTCCTCGAGCCGCTGGCGGCGTGGATAAGGCGCGATGTCACTTTACGAGGGCTAAAATGGGACGAAGATACTGAAGACAGAATATCATTGTATGCTGATGATATTCTGGTTTATTTAGCCTCCCCAGACGCATCGATTCATTATCTACTCAATATCCTTTCTAATTTCGGAAAATATTCTGGCTATGCCATAAACTGGTCAAAATCAATACTCTATGTTCTCCACGGCCCCACGCCTAGACTACCTAAGGGATGTAAGGTGGTAGTAACTAGAGAAGGTTTTACATACCTGGGGATCTTAATTACCCCTGACCCCAAAATCTTTTATGAACACAATCTCGCTGCCCCCCCTGCAGCGACTAAAGGAAGATGTCAGACACTGGAGGTCGCTACCACTGTCGCTGATGGGCCGCGCGGCCCTATTTAAAATGCTAGCGTTACCAAGGTTCCTCTATGCACTTCAAAACTGCCCTTATTCTATCCCGGATACATACTTCGCTGGGGTAGAGGCGGAAGTCCATACACTGTTATGGGATGGAAGGACACCACGCATAGCCTTAGGAAAACTGACGAAGAGCTGGTATGACGGAGGCATTGCACTCCCGGATCTACGCCTCTACTACTGGGCGTCGCAATTGGTGGCCACCAATCACTGGCTGTATGGTCCACCATCTAGCCCGGCATACCACTTAGAGAGGTATCAGACTGGACGGGAAGGATACCTAGGAGCCTTATACACCAAACCCCGAAAGGGAAGATACCTCGGCCCAATGTCACAAACTATTGCAGTCTGGCAGACAGCTAACAAACGAATGGGATGGCAAGGAAAGTTGACAATAGCTACGCCTCTGTGGTCATCCCAACAACTGGGATTATTATGCTACCAAGTTGGGTTCGACAAATTGGACACGATAGGGATCTCCACGATTGGGGACCTTCTAAAAAAAAGGGAAATTACTTACCTTCAAAGAACTACAAGCAAAACATGAACTGGCGCCCACAGAGATTTTCCGCTACCTACAAATCCGACATGCACTTCACACGGCTCTACCAGACCTGGCTAACGTCCCGGACTCGTCCCCCTTAGAGGACCGACTATTAACCGAGCCCCTTCTTACTAAGGCAATCTCCTTACTTATCGCAAACTATGTAATAATATGCCAGACCCCCTCCTTACCCTTAGAGTCAGATGGCAATCCGACATAGGACAACTCGAGGACGATGACTGGCAGGCGGCCCTAATGTCCCCCAGGGAAGCGGCTATAAATCAACGTTTCAAACTAATTCAATTGAAGATTCTACACAGGACATACCTCACCGGGGTGACATTGGCCAAGATAGGGACCCCGACAGGATGCGTTCTGCCTACGGGGTTGTAACTCTATTGCAACATTTTATCACATTTTATGGGATTGCCCCTACATACGACACATTTGGGAGCGAGCAACAGATCAAATGCAAAAGGCACTGGGCAAACCACTAGTACTGAAACCCCCATTGGGAATCCTAAACATTTGGGACGCAAATGATCTTACAGACATAGAGCAGCAGTTCACCACCCTGGGATATACCCTGGTAAAGAGAGCCATAGCCATGAAATGGGGGCTGCGGACAAACCATTATTGAATAACTGGGTGGCGGCAATGGACCAATGTATGATAGCTGAAAAAGAAATCTATAAAATCAGAGGTTGCCCTAAGAAATGGGATAGAAAGTGGGGGCCTGGAATGCTCATCGGGGAGTACTATGCATCTCACCGACTGAAGAACTTGTACTGACACGAAAGAATTTTCTGAAATTGTAACATCTGAACGTATTATAACACAGCATACAGCATTTTTCCGTTAAATGACGAACTGTACACTATGATTTTACGCATGACAACTGTTTTAATTTTCAATAAAAAATTTTAAACCAAAAAAAAGAAAATGCCGCTGCTAGAAACGAGGTATTTTCTGGCCTAAGCTTTCCTGTAGGCTTTGCTAGCGTGTGTATTGGCCGTCTGGTTTTGGAGCAGCAGGGCCAGCTGGGTCAGACCTGGCTGGAGAGAGAGATCGGCATTTAGAGTATGGGGAGGGGTGACTCTTTGATCTGAGCAGGGCCGTGCCTGGCAAGGTGAATGATGGCTCCACCTCCCACTGGGCGACTGATAGCAGACCCCCAGATTCTCAAAGGGCAGGATGTCGCCTCGTAAACCAAGTGCTCCCCGACCCCACCGAACTGGTTCTGGCTGGATGCAGTGATTTGTGACTGCAGAGAACAAAGACTTTTTAGGTATAAAACGCTGCGCTGAAACCTTGTTCAAGTGTGTTCCTTCTGGATGTCAAGACGAAACTCTGTCCGAGTGAACAGAGGAAAGGAATTTGAAACTTTCACCAAGCTTGCTGAAGAAACTATCCGAGGGCCTGAATTGAGAGCGCCTCCTGCTGAAGTCTCAGAGACATTAGACTTCACCCCGTCAGCCGTCTGAATTCCTGTGCTAGGGATTCTACTTGCAGGTGAGGCCTCCGTCGAGTAATCCGGAACCTCTAGTTCTACTGTGAGGAACGCGGACTGGTAACCCTTGTTAACTCTGTGTGTGGGCTGCCGCAGCTAAGAGAGAGCTGCCGCCGTTGAGCGCCCGTCTTAATTGGAACCTTCGGAACCGTCGCTGAATCTGTGTGGGCCGGCCCAGTTAAGAAAGAGCTGTAGCCGCTGAGTGCCCGCCGTTGTGCCAGCCTGGTCGAGATCATCCTTTGTCCTGTGGGCCGCCGCAGCTAAGAGAGAGCTGCTGCTGCTGAGTGCCCGCACCTTTGCCAACTTTGCCTCATCGTGATTTGTCCAGTGGGCCGCCGCAGCTAAGCGAGAGCTGTTGCCGCTGAGTGCCCGCACTTGTGTCAGCTGTGCATCATCGTGATTTGTCCTGTGTGCCGCCGCAGCTAAGAGAGAGCTGTTGCCGCTGAGTGCCCGCACTTGTGTCAGCTGTGCATCATCGTGATTTGTCCTGTGGGCGGCCGCAGCTAAGAGAGAGCTGTTGCCGCTGAGTGCCCGCACTTGTGTCAGCTGTGCATCATCGTGATTTGTCCTGTGAGCCGCCGCAGCTAAGAGAGAGCTGCTGCCGCTGAGTGCTCGCACCTTTGCTAACTTAGCATCATCGTGTTTTGTCCTGTGAGCCGCCGCAGCTAAGAGAGAGCTGCTGCCGCGGAGTGCTCGCACCTTTGCCAACTTTGCATCATCGTGATTTGTCCTGTTAGCCGCCGCAGCTAAGAGAGAGCTGCTGCCGCGGAGTGCTCGCACCTTTGCCAACTTTGCATCATCGGGATTTGTCCTGTGGGTCGCCGCAGCTAAGAGAGAGCTGCTGCCGCCGAGTGCTTGCACCTTTGCCGACTTTGCATCATCGTGATTTGTCCCGTGGGCCGCCGCAGCTAAAAGAGAGCTGTTGCCGCTGAGTGCCCGCACCTTTGCCAATTCTGCATCATCGTGAGTCGTCCTGTGGGCCGCCGCAGCTAAGAGAGAGCTGCTGCCGCTGTGAGCCCACCACGGAGCTGCACGACGAGAGTCATCGCCACCACCAGCCCGGGCCGCCGCAGCCGCGTGCTGCTGCCGCTGGGAGCCCGCCTGTCCCCGAGTGCCCGAATCATTGTGAGTGCACGTTGCGGACCACTGCAGACAAGAGTTGTGGTCGCTGGGAGTCCGCCTGTCACCGTCTCCGCTTCTTCGAGAAGCTACGTGCTGTGTCCCCGTCCAACGGCAGGTATCTGGTGCGCAACGGGTCGCGTAGACCCAGGCCTTGAACTCAGTCAGTGCCACGTTCTGGTGAATATGTTATTGCCTTTTTAAGTCCCTACTGATTTCCGTGCATTGTGACTGGTTAAAACGCTTTTGAGAGTCTCGTGCTAAACCTTAGATAAAGATACTATTTTTCTATACCTACTTGAGTTGTGTCCTTTTGTGGTGTCGTTACTGCCTTATTGTGCATGGTCATAAATGCTTCACACACTGCCTCTGAGATGGGCCTAACTGCTCGTGCTACGTTACCACAGGGTTGAGCAGGGGTTATCAAAGGGGGTAGCCCACTTGCCCTGACTTAGGAAGAAGGGTCCCTATTTGGACAGTGGCGCCAGCCATTGCCAACTAGAGACCCCCATTTCTAACAGCTCTCCTACCTTTTCATTACATTATAATTAGTTCAATGTTATTGTACCTTTTCCCTTCTTGCTCTTTCCCCCCTTTTTTTTACAGTTTCCTATATCCTTATTATATATGCAACTGTTTGATTTTTGCTGAATGATTATTAAGTAATTAACTTATTTCGTATTATATAAGCTCATTGTAATTTTTATTAATTATATATGTTTTGTTGCATTACTCTTTCCAATAAACTTCTTTTAAACTTAAAAAAATATGATCACAACAAGCTGGATCCTTTTAGTTTCTGTTTCACCCCATCGAGTTTGACTTATTTTTCTCTTATTCATTTTTCCACTTTGTCCAAAAACAGTGTTTTCCATCACCAAACTGTGTTACAGATGTCTTGCTCTCCTCCAACATAGTGATCTTTTTGCCACGCCCCTGCAATTGGCATGGATGCCATACAATAGCATCCAAGTGTTCCACACAAAAATACCACTGCAATGCTAAGGCTGCTTTCTAGAGTGAAGTGAGGATTCTAATAGAAAGGGTACTGCTTGCAATATGCTGAGCCCGTTACTTCGGCCTCACTATAATTTGGGAAGTCAAGCACGGACGTGCTCCTTGATGCTGAACAGTACTGTTTTAGTGTCACAAGTATGTTTGGATTTGGCTAAATATTCACTACTGGGTTGTCCTCAAATGATTGCCCAAGCACCATTATTGAGTTCTGCCTTCGACTTCATTTTGGGTGAATAATAGATGGAGCTGCCCTCAATGACAATGTTTTTTTATTTTTATTTATGTATTTGGTTGGAGAGAGGGTGCTGATTAGGCCTGGGAGGAATTTTAATAACACCAGAGTAATCAGAGTAGTTTCAGTAATTTTGTGTTACTCTTTTGACGTGAAATTACAGAAAATCACACAATTATGCACATTCATGTAATGAGTGTGTAATTGGGCACAAATATCCTACTGTAGTAGCACAGGAACAAACTTAGCGAGCGAGCTAAGGAAATAGCTCTAAATACTGGGTTACACTCCTCACTTAATTCCTCATAATCTCGCACAATTTTGCTGTACTTTCACGTAATTACACTACAGCTAATTATGCAAGTTACGCCCACCCATAGAGGAGATGTTTTCCCATGGGACGATTGCCACTTTGATTAGTTCTCTATTAGCTCTTGAATACCCTTGTGTTTCGTAGGCTATTACTGAAAAGCAAGTGCAAATGTGCTTTCAAAAAGTAGTTTCTCGAGAAACAAATACAATATTCTGCATACCACACTCAGAAGAAGATAGGATATATTGTATTGTAATTACATTTATATAGCGCTTACTACCTCTGACGAGGCACTAAAGCTCTTTATGGCAGGTAGCATGCTTCTTCGGATAAGGTTAGTGGCTAATCCAGTGGTTATGGTTGGTTACTAAAATTAATCTTGTGCTCTGAAGAAAACCATTCCATGCATTTACTCCAGGTTCCTCGCACAATAATTCACAACCTACTACTTCTTGTTTTAGTAAAAAAGGCCACTTTATTAAGACAGGTGTATTTTCTTAAACTTTTATGTAAACAGCATTGAGAACAACTCAAAATTCACTAATACATTAAAATAACTCAATCCCCAAATTAGCTCAACATAGCTTCAAGAACAAAATCCCATGGTCATCGAGCATCCTAAATCTAACTGCACTCATGTTGTTGAAAGCCCCATCATTTCTCTTCCCCACCCCTGTATCCTGTCCTCTCCCCCGTCCTCCCCGAGGGATGGATAAGCCCGCTCCAGACTGTCCACCCCCAAAAACCGCCTAAATATATAAATGAAAAACCTATACCTGTCTTATAGTGGCAGAATGCTAAATGCATCCCAAGAAATCCTGAAGGCTTGCTATATATAAAAAAAAATGCACAAAAAAAAAAAAAAATACCAAACCCAAAAAAAGAGGATGGGTGGGTCAGCTAAAATTCCCCAACAACCCTAGGCACAGCCGCTGCGAGTGCTTTCCCGCCCGAAAGCCTCTATATAAAACCTCCCCATAAGACCCGCCCCTACAACCACCTGCACCTATCCAGAAATGTGGCCTGCTCCATTGCGCGAAAACACCCACGGGGAGACCGGCTCGCGCCAAGCTCCCCCTAGGTCCCCCACTGTGGTAGATTAACAAGAGTTAGGTGATCATTAGTGAGTTTATGCGCATAATTCCTGAGATGAATTGATAGGCCAGAGGATATTAGTTATTGTTAAATTTCAGGCATAAGATTTCAAAGAGGGAGAAGTTGTGCTCTCTGAGGTAAGGTGTGAGCAATTGCAGATATAAAATACGCTAAAGCAACGGTGGTACTTCACTGCGAATATTCAGCAAGAGTTTTAAAGTTGACTGGGCGTCTGCTTAAAGAGACGCTTTGCACTAAATCTCAAAATGAAGTTCTCTTCTTTGTTAGAAGCTACATTAAAAAAGAATCTACAGAGCTTTAGCATTTCATATCTGTACACATAGACCTTGCATAGACTTACTCAGTATGCAGGGAAAACAGCACACCCTCTTCAACCTACTTCGAAAGACCTAAAAAGGCACCGAGTGCATAACATTTCCGGAATCTCAGATTCACATTTAGTTAGTTTATCAGAAACCACACTAAGTCAGCTAACATCCAGGCATCACTAACTGCAGATTCAGCCTCCCCGTGAGTCCCTACAAGAAACGGTAGCCTTCCACCTGCACACTACTAAAAATAATGTGGATAATCACGGCGTGTCCCAGCGGCGCGCGCCTGAGGCCTGCAACTGCACAGCAAGACGGGAAATCCCAATTGATTCCCTGACTCGCAGAACGAGAAAACATATGGGCATGAGTAAAGAAAACATCCTTTCTTGCGCACAATTAAAAGGCCACACTGAGAGCTAATTAACAGTATAAGCAGAACTGTAATGAAGAAGATCAGTACCAATTCCGGAGGTGAACAAAATGGAAGACGCAAACCCAGGATGTTTTTACCGCTCAGCACAGGCTGTGTGACAGGCGGAAAAGGTAGGCTGCTGAAAAAGCTAGATAAGGTACTAGCATGAAACCTTGCCTCTACTGGGAGTCTACGAAAACACCATTCACAGCAGGACCTTGTGAACTTATAACACAACTGCGCGGTCTAATTAGGTGACTGGGAATACAAAGTAAATGAGAAAATGGCTGCGAAAACATACGCTGTCTATTCGTAAGAAAATGTTCACTGGATCCCCGAGACGCGACAAAACACATATTTACCACTGGTGGGTTTAACTGCATTTTTTTGTTGTAACTAATCATGCAGAACTCAAGGCAATCCTGGAAATAACTTGTAATGACAGCTACAAATTGTAATGCACCGGTCAGCATGGCAAGACAACCAGACTGAGCACTCCTCTCTTTGGGGAGTACTGGGAGGAGATTTGCCGCATCCCCTCCCAACATCTATAGAAAACAATCACTGGCAAAGACAAACGGTCTTGCTTTTATGATGCTTGCTTGTGGTGATCCATCTTAAAAACAACTTGCAGAACTGGTTGCAGGTATTTAAAAGAGGGAAAGGCTGTCTGAGGAAGTTTCAGAATTTAAAGGAACATGCTCGCCATTTACTTTCTACACAACTTAGAACTGTACGAAATGCTCTGGCCTTTTGGTGCTCTGCAGAGGCCTGGGGAGCAGATGTATGGTACTTTAGGAGAACATAATTCATTTGCATCCGTTCAAAGTACACCTTCTCCCTTAACGCAAGCTGTCTGAGGGCTGCACCCTGCTCATCCCTCAATGCCATTGTGTGCCAAGGCCTCGGCTTTCATGAAACACGTGTAAGGTGGTAGATAAAAGCATACCAACTCGATAAAGACTACTATTTAATCAAACCTGGCAAAAACCTACCCGTTGCAGTGCTTTTACAGATGAGTTGGGAGAGAAGGGAGCAACAAGGAGAGCATAACATGGAACATGCGAAACATAACATGGAAAAAAGAGAGAGAAAAAACACATGCACACCCATGGAGAACTGAAAGAAAAAAAGAAAAAACTATCTCCCTGATGTGATCTGTGTTTCAATACAAGTCATTTAATCAAAAGGAAAGTAAGCAGTAATGCGCCATGGGAGGGGCAAACATAAGAAGAGGAAGAAAAGACATCAAATAAAAAACACTTGAGATTAATAAATGATATTGACAAGAAAGATAAAGTAAGGCAATGTGCTGACCCAAAGCCAGCTTTAAGCATTGGTATTTTACACAATAGGACTTCGACAACAGACGCTGCTAACGGCTGTCTGTGGGTAAGCCCTAAAAATAGGACTAAAAAGTGTAAGTTAGAACTCAATATTCAAAATGCACTGTGGCAGAAAACTCACAAATATGTTTTCGGGGTTAAAATCCAATGTGGTTTTATTGATTAAAGTATTAGTAATAGGTGGTCCTTTGAGAAATACTTGCATGTTCATGAAGCATTCCTTCCACTATTTTTTTTCCCTGGGAAAGGGAAGGCAGCACTCACTTCCCTGAAGTCCCTTGGGCTATATGCTCACCATCTCTCTTCTTCCCAGGGAATATATAATATGTAGAGGAGGTCAGCGTCTGACTGGTTGAGTTTTTCCCTGGGTGTCTCTTTAGGTTCTTGACCGATGCTGCTGAGAGAGAGTTGATCGACGTAGAAAGGCCACAACTGCCAGAAACGACACCTGGCTGATCCATTTACTTGGTGGGGCCACAACTGCCTTGCAGTAGGACTTGTCTGCATTTGGCCAGTGGAGGACAGAAACTGCAGCAGATGCCGTGATCACTATAATAAGACCCGCCAAGCTACATTCTACCAGTAGCCCAGTTCCGAAGGGAGTCTGCACATGCTGAATACGAGAGCGGCACCTAAACTCCCACTGGACCATTACAGAACCAATATGCGAGTACGGTGGGCCTCTGTCTGAAGTCAGAATGAAAAAAGTGTAACATGTCGATTTGATCACAAGGACCTCACACAGCTTCTGTCCAGATCAACAACAGTGGTAGGAATGAGCAAACTAATTATGCATCTAAACCTGTGGGATATTGAATATGCATTTGTGCCTAATTTATGCCACTACAGGGGACTATAATTAGTAGCCAGGGCAGAACACCGCACTAGAGACTAAGGGGGTTGTAGGGCCGGGGGTGATGGTGAATCATAATCTGGGGTATCATCCTGTATTCACAAACTGGATTATGTAGTAATTCGCTCTGCTGTGCAATGAAAAACACTTTCTGTTACAAAAAGACAAGCACCAGGCTGGATATTTAAGTGATTGTGTCTATTGGTTGATTGCTGAGTTCTGAGCTCTTGCGCCCCTCAGTACATTCCCGAGAAGCCTCTGACTAAGCGCTTGCCCATGCTATCCTGAGAGTCAAGTGCGGAAAGGGTTATATTGGACCAATTTGAGGAGGTATAGCAGGATGAACCTCAAAACACAACTGAAAAACAACCCCCAATAACTACGGACAGGGCTCAGTAATCATTATTGCAATGTAGGTATTCTTATTGATATCAGTGTCCACTCAATAAACACTGTTAATACTAAAAATAATCGTCTTTATAGGTAGCTGTGAAGACATAATTAAATATTCTAACACTTCAGAGCCTATCTTCATACCCAGGAGCAATATTTCCCTACTGAGGAAAATAAAAAATGCCCCAATAAAAACCTCTGTTTTGGTTAATGGGCACACTGCAGCCAAATATGTGCATTGCAGGAGAAGCTGTGCACATTAAATGCAGTGTGATGCACTCGGAAAAACTTAGGGGGCATGTAAAGTTGTGAAAGTAGCAATTTGTGGCAGCTGCTGCAATGGATCATAAGGAGCGTTGGGTGGACTTGTGCTACTCTAGTCATGTCCCCGCCCTCAAACCCCTCTCATTTCATCGACACCTGTCGAAATGCCCTCTTCCTCCCTAACAAGGTCCCACACGTCCACTGAACTCTAGTCCAAGTCCCTGCTTCTTGGTCCCTCCCACATTATGACCTGGCACAATATTTGCCGGCTGCTTTCCAGATAGAGGATGTTCCACTCTTCATGGGATGCAAATCCAGCAGCTTGACAACAGACCAGTTGCACGGTCCATATGCTAAAAATTTGTGTGTCAGAGAAATCAGTAGAAGTCAGAAAACTTCCACCCTTCTCACTTCACAAATCTTACCTTCGCACATCTTAAAAACACATCTGTTGAAAATTCGTAGCCAAGGCTCTGCTTTAAATATTGCACCAGCTCTAATGCCCATCATGTTTCTTGTGATGCTTAACAGCCTATCAAAATGCAGGACAGTCAAACATCATCATTACCTTAGCAGGAGAATCTAAAACGGATCTTTCTTCAAAGTGCCTCAGCATGTAAATCGTCAAAGGCAAGTCACATCCACGTTGCCCATAAGGTAAACCACGTTACACACTAAAGGGGAGGAATGCTTCCAATAAGTCTAACCACTAGAAATTGCTCGGGTAGCATTCCAACACATTGTTCTTTTGCTTACCATGCGAAGTGTGGCATGGCGGGCAAAGGAAGAATGGAATGTTACCCAGAGCGATTGCCAGTGGTTAGACTTATCCAATCACCTTGTGTGTGTTTGATGTAATGCCGTAAGTGGCCAAGGGTGGGTCCTCTGCTCACTGTGCCAACAGAAAAAAGTTACACCAGACTGAAGAGCCCCTATCAGGGCAAAAACGGTTTTGGGTTGCTTGTGTTCCAGTTCAGGGAGGACCTGGCTTGGTGGTTTGGGATGGACTAATCCTATTGGAGCAGGGTAAAGAATGATTTGCATCTGGCTTAGTCCAAACGGAGGTGGCATGGTGGGCAAAAGAACGATGGTTTGCAATGGTACCCTGAGCGAATGCCAGTCGTTAGACTTATTGCAAGCATTCCTCCCATCACCTTTTGAGTGTCTGAGGTAAACCACCATAACCAGACACATTGTAACAGTGTTCAAGAATGTAAAACAGTAAAGACACACCAGTCTCCACAAGGCCCCATTATGTAAAACACCAAAACCAGGTCAATGCCTCTGTGTAGGAGAGTAGATTGACATAGTAGGTAAAGTTCCATAGTCAGGCTGGTTTTCGACATGTCCAGCATCACCACAGTATAGAAAGCCCTATACCCTGACCCGGAATGTGCCATTATATAAAGCACAATAGCCAGGCCAGTTTCACATTGCTGCAACATGTAAAGTACAAAAACGAAGCAAGAAGCTAAATGATCCTAGTTCCAAAATGTCTTGGTTAGACAGGCCTACAGTATTTTATATGTTGGAATACTACTGCAAGTAATGCCCAGTAGGAAAAGCACAAAAGTTAGGCGAGTAGCTAAATCCCAAAAAGTATGTTAAATACCAAGGTCCAGCATCCATGGGCATAACGTACAGGATCATTAGCCAAATATATAAAGCACAATAGCCAGGCCAGTGGTCATGTTGCCCCTGCAGATATGACACAGTAATCCACAAGGCCAGTTTTCACATTGCTACAAGATGTAAAGCACCACCAGGATCCTCCTTCCCCACTCACCAGCAGTTTGACAACAGTCTTGTAGCATTGGAGTCCCATGGGCGATGGATGTGTCTGCTGTTGCAGAGCGGCCAGGCCTAGGGTTCAAACGGGCAGGGAGAGACTATCAATCCAACCAAGGCACTCTCTCAATGTGTCCATCTGCCAGATCTGCATCCAATAATGTCCAGGTGCTTGTCGCGCTGACTAAAGTCTCACCACCTCTTCTCTTCCAAACAGTATGCTTTAGAGCACAGGTGCATTTCTGAACATTCACTTGATGGGACAACTAAGCTGGTGAGAGAGGGGAGCTGGGATGCAGGGCTGAGAGGAAGCACTGCTTCCTCAGGGCTGCTTTCACAGCTGGGATGAACATCTGATCCAGTTATGACAGCAGCAGGAAGCCCACTGGGAAATATTCGTGTGCCCCAGCTCGCCAATCAGCGTGAAGCCCTAAAAGCTTATACACATATCTTTCATTTATTTGTGGATTCTTCTATAGCACGCTGAACCTTGAGGTATCAGTGTGCTCTCCATGAAACATGAGGAGACATGCTTCAACTTACTTGAACTGCATAGAAGAAAAACAACTGTAAAAGCACAAACCAATAACAGAGTAAAGTTCTGTTAGGCTGGTTCCAGAAAGGCCATTATGAGTCAAGAAGCCGTGTAAGGGTGGGGCCAGTGAGTGGAAGAGAGGAAATGAGGAGGAGCCAAGATGGATGAAAGAACCAAGAATGAGAGAACAGTTGGAAAAAGTGTATGGCATAAGCCTAGAGGTGGGCGATTCGAAGCAGAAGAAAGAGGTGAAGAAATGAGAAAGTAGAGGCGAAAATGTTTTAAATAGATTCTGTCTTGTTTTAGAAAATGAGGATGAGTGATTTAGGTATTAGGATTTCTAAGAGGAAAGTTATTTGTTTTATAATGAAACATAAATAGAGATCAGACTTCTGACACTTCACTGGAAGCGAGTTCCAAATCGATATTGCAGATCCTGAAAAGGACTGCATGGCTGCTGTTCGGGTCTTGAATTTCCTCACTTCAAGTATAAGATTATATAAGCTACTCGTGTTGACTTTGTTGCCAGATTCTTTTAGTGTGGAGCTCAGATAAACTGACTTGTTCAGATATAATGTCTTGTATGTGACACAAGCCAGGTTTTTCTGGCCTCTAGAGGAAGTCAGTGAAGGACTGAAGACCAGGTCAATATGATCGTATTTTCTGGTTCCTGATAAGAGTCTACCACTTTGAATAAGACTAATGCACCAACTGTCAAAAGTCATTGTAGAGGATGAATGGTTTAAGCGTTTAGACAGCGAAAAGAGTGGCTCAGGCTTTAAAGGCCACATGCTCTACTTGGAAGGCCATGGTGAGATGTGAATCAATCATTATGCAGAGTGACTTCACCTTTGTTGGTTGACGATAGAATTCACTGTGGCCAGCTACTGAGAGTCATTCATCACAGACTCTTTTGTGTTTTTGTTTAAGAGGTATTCAGTTTTCTCAGGGGTTTCAGTAGGTTTTCTGCTATCCAGTCTTAACTCTGCGACATGCATACCTTTAGAACAGCAATGACATTAATGGATGATACATTCGGGTAGATGTGGCTATCTCCATCCTGGTGACGAGTCACCCTTTATCTTTCCATCAGAAATCTCAGTGGCTCAATGTAGAGCTTAAGCAGTGCTGGTGCGGGACTGTACCATTGGGGACGCCAAATATTCTTAGTATTTGTTTTTAGATGGCTTACATGGCCCACTGGAACCAGATCAAACTGTTCAAACTTGGCCTCCGAAACTCTGATACCTGCTGGAGCTGTGAAAAAAAACCAGGAGACTTGGGCCACATGCTGCTGGACTGCACTTTCTCAAAGAACGTTTGGGTGGAAATAGGCAAAACCATATCACAAATTCTAAATCTGAACTGGACACCAATCTTAGCCTCCCCCCTGATATGTACCTCAAGCTAAACAAAGAAGACTGCCTGTTATGGGACATCCTTGTCTCAACCGGCATAAAAGCCATTCTCTCTAAATGGAAAGACTTATCCAAACTCTCTCCCCATACTTGGTGGAAATGGGTGCAATTCTCCAGAGTTGTGGATAATTCCCTAAACACATATCTAAAGACCACATCAGGGAGGAAAGATAATATCTGGTCAAAGGTAGACAACGGCATGCTTACTACCCGCCACCCCCACCCCCCGTCCTATCCTCCTTTCTTTACTGGCTCTCTATTTCTGTCCTCACAACAAATCAGTTGGTGTGACCCTCACCAGAAAATTACTATTCATCCCCTCGACTCCCTCCACACAAACAATAACAGCATCCTCATCATCAACTCACATACCTATCTCAAGAAAACGGAGAATACTGTACTCTACTGCATTTATTTCCCCCCAACGGGATACTGTTTATTTGCTATACATTTACCATGTCTGTACTGTCTCGTTCTTATAAAATCTCAATAAAAATGACTTGAATTAAAAAAAAGGGTATTTGTTTTTGGCTGATTAGGAAGGAGCTGAACGATCTAAGGACCTCAGCTCCAATGTGGGACTCCAAGAATACATGCTGATCTATCATTTTACAGTAGATATTGTCTAGGATTTTGAGGGTTGCAGTTTAAGAACTACAGGCACTCCAAAAGCGTGATTGGTAGGGGGCAATGAGATTATTGTTTTCAATGTGCTTGCCAAATTGGATGCCTGCATGGTTTTCCTTAGCCGGGGGATGTTGATCATAGGGTGATGATACTTGTTTAGGTTTTCAAGGTCAGTTTGAGTTTCTTCTTAAGCAGAGTAATGTGTTCAATTTTAAATGAGTTAGGGAAGATGCCTTCTTTTAGGGATGAATTGATTAGTCAGCACCACAAGTGGGAAAACAAACAAAAGTTCTCTTTGATGTTGATGGAAGGTATTGAATCTTTAAAGTAGGTATATGATGTCCTTAGATACATTATAGGGTACCATAACCTATACCACCTCCACCTTTGTTTCCTGCACCACCGTGCATTTGAAATGTTTTTTTGTGCTCAATATACACTGAAATCCATTTCATGTTTGCATGCAAAGAGGTCATTATACAGACAGAAAACACGGATAGAAAAAGAAAAACAAAAAAGCTACTTTCAATTCTATATTCGTTTTATAAAAAACATTTTTAAGCCATTTAATGAAAAGAACGTTGCATGCATGTGACGCATCTATTAGGCTTTTTACCCTGAGCACATTTCAGTTTCCATCCAAGAGTCTTTTAATTTCTCTGTGGAACTAGGTGGCAAACAAGTTGGCAATTGACTGCTTTTCTATGTTGGTGAAGCTACTGGGCTGCAACTACAACCAGAGTAGTAGAAGATGATTTTTTTGGTAGTACAGGAATGGCAGGTCTTCATCTGGAATATATCAGTCGATTACTTTGAATTCCGGGACTAGTGGTGCTTTTCATAGATGCGCTCATAAAGCGTTCTGAGCATCTTAGTTCGACTTCGGTGTTAAAAAAATATCATATTCAAACATGTAGGATTGAAAATTGAAATTACATTTAATTATTACGATGGAAAATCTCCAAGTAAGTAGAAGGATCGAGGGGGTAGTAAAAAAAAAAAGTGAGGCCCATCCCTTTATAATTAATCTTTAAGCCCGATATATGTAGAGTGAAGGAGGAGGCACCAAAGAGTAGATGCACATAAAACAAGACACATCTGAAGTGTAGTAAGAAGGATCTCGCAAGGAATAGTAGCTGCATGGGAAAACGATGTCGGTATCGTAACGGGTAAATATTCCACCCCACGAGCCTCTCCCATAAAATATACTTACCCGCAGTACCAGCCTCACCTGGATTAGCCACAGTATATACAAAAGAGTGCAACGTCAAGAGACCGGTAAATAATTGAAGGTGCACCTCCAACGTAATCCACAGGAATTAAATCATTCAAAATAGTAGAAGAAAAACCACAAGAACAAGGGTTAGCAAGCAACCAAGATCAGCTTAGTGTTGAAGTTCTGTAGTGCCTCTAACTCAGGACAAAAGGAGCCTAGCTTCACAGAGCTTCGGGTCGTAACTTTGTGGGTATGCACAAAATGTCCTGAGTTCATTTTCACAACCATTTTACACATTTACCGTTAGTAATCTTAAAGGGCTGAAGTAAGTTTGCCTATTTTTCCACATAGAAATATACTCTACATTTGGAGAGTTTATTTTTTGATTTTTATTAAATTGAACGTGTACCTTGAACTTAAGACAGAGGATTCCTTGGTGGTTCAATTTTAGGCATGTACATGGACATCTAGATTTTCATAAATTTCTGTGCAACGCCAAGAGTTTCTGTGAGTCTCAAAAAAGTTAAAGTTACAGCATATGTTTCATAAAGTTACTCTTTTCCTTGTAACTTTAGCCCCGAGCCTCAAGTCATGTGTACCTAGCTGTAGGGATCTGACAGTTAACTTCCCTCCCTGTTTCTGAAAAAAAAGTACAACAATTAAAAAATCATTGAGGGAGTGGGGAGGCACTGATCCTCTATGAGATGTGTGCATATATTAACGCACGTCATCTTCTGCTTCCTGCACGTACAGAGTGCTTTCTGCACATATGCATGTAATGTGCAAAAGGCTGTTTTTCTGAGAGCACCGAAACAGGTAATAATACTTTACAGTAGGTAACATCTGTTACTTTCCCCTCAGCCATGAATCCCATCATCTGCCTCCATTAATCAGATGTTGTCCCCAATGGATCAAAATTCCAGTTCTAGGTTTACCAACAGAAGAACGAAAACTCTTAGGCAGAGTTTTCTGCCAATGGCATTTTTTTCTTTCCCATTTTCTTTCTTTGATGCGGTTGCAAACATTTTGTTAGACTTTGACTCGCTTTTGAACTACTAAAAACTCATTGAGATATTCGCATTTAAAATAACATTGAAAGCAGTGGCTGCACTGTTAAGAGATAAAAAAATCCCACCTGATTATTAGGGTGAACAGTTTAAAAAGAATTACTTCACTGTTAACTGAGTTTGTTTCACGGAAGCCCCTATTGTATTAAAAGTTGCTATGTGCTAAAATGTATAGAGTAACTTGCACTTACTGTAAATTACCTCTTAGCTCGACTGTCCATGGTGGCACGAAATCCATTTGTCCTGTTTGAGGACACTTTTGGCTTGACTGTACCCTTTACTGATGTTAGCCGAAGGCTTGAGTCCAAGTGTTATCCCCCAGATAGATATAATCAATGATGTGTTAGCGTAATAGTCATAGACTGCACAGAATACGTGTAGATAAACCTCAATTATGTTTTTGTTCCATATTAGTATACAGCCATGTGCTGTTTCCCATGTACAAAAAACCCACTAAAGTGAAAGTGGCACACTTGTTCAAAATGTGCCATTAATTCCAGATTTGTAAAGCGCAATTTATCACCCCTAAGGGTATCCAGGCACTTGGGGCCGTCGGGGAGATTAAGTGAGCTATTGATGAGTCACATGATGCTGAGCTGAGCTGCTGCCGGTGCTGGGGATCGAACCGCGAGCCCCACGGGCCGGAATCAGCCGCTCTGGCCACTGCGCCACACCTCTCCCACCATTGCTCTAATCAGAGTAGCATTTTCCCATGGTACTGAGCTCTCAAGTTTTAAGAATTCTCAGGAGTGATTACTAAGTAGCACAGGTAAAAACATCACAGGAAGTGATGACACACAACCTTTAATAACTAAGACAACATAAATGACCAGAGAAATTAAGAAAAAAACAAAATACATGCAAAATGAATAAACTAACAACAAAGTGTCTCAATGTAGACTTCTGGTTTGCAAAAGTAGTTGAGTGCAGTTTTGCCCATTCAAAGCAGCACCCCATACTGAATGAAGAGGAGGACTTCAACTGTGGTGGGACTGCTTCCTGGAACCTCTACTGGTCCAAGAAGCTGCTCTATACACAGCTAATCTCTGAATAGAGTTTTGTTTAAAGATGCTGTTCTTGCCCAGCGTGGCAGTTCATTATGCAGTCTAGTGTTTGTAGAGTGTTTCTTAGACAAGGGTTCTTCAGTGGAACGTATTTCTTTAGGCATACTCTGAGAAGAGTTCAGTTAATGCTCTCTGCATTTTGGTGATTGTTGGAGTCTCCTGTATTCAAATAAACGCAGTCCTGTTGGAAAATTAGAGTAAGGGTTTGTGCCTACTGTGGATGCCACATTTCGCAACAAGGATGGGTATTGTGTTAAAAGAATCTTGGCAAACACTATCTTCCTAAAATTTCAATAGTGTTAGGGTGACATCATTTTGGTATGAGATTTCAGAAAGATGCAGAATCAGTGGAAGAATATGTTACTTCTCATTGAAAATTTGCTTGCACTTGCAATTTTGGGAGAAATACGGATGAATGTATAAGGGATCAATTTATGTAACATTGTAAAAAATACAAAGTTAGACAGGAACTATGGCCTAAACATGATCCTAAATTAAATGAAGTCCTGGTTACTACAAAACAACTGAAACATTTGTTGGAACGTGGAGGCGAGTAACGTAAAAACACACTGCAAACAGAGAATGTACTAGATCTAAAACTATTAATAGACAAAAAAAATCAGAAGTGCTTGTTCTAGATGCTGTAACACAGGTCACTTTCATAAAGCTTAATTATAAATTGTGTGGGAAAACAGGTCACCACCAAGAATTGTAGGAGTGCAAATAATTGGGACAGATTATTAGAAGTTGCTTCATAAAAGGATGTAACTGTTGTCAATTTATAAAGATGTTAATACATTTAATTAAATAAGCGTGATTACACCACTGATGTGGTCTCTTTAAATATGTCCCCAGGAGCCTAAACAAGGCTTTCCTAAAGGTCAACATTGTGGATTTCTATTGAATGTCAAAAGGAAGGAAGTTGCATAATTTTGGTCCGAGGCAAGGCATCTTGGTTCCCCTCTCCATGAAAACACTTCTGGGTTCATTAATTACAATACCTATTTTTCAAGCATTATATACTTTTACACAATGATCTTGGTTTATCTTCAAGATCAGGATAGAAAACTTGAACTATGCGAAGTGTGTTAAAATGGTTGCATTAGTACCTCTGCTCTATCCATGTCCCTGGTCAGTTTTTCAAGATGATTCTTGACTAATTGGGTTGTTTGAAAGGAGGCCCCACTTACAGATCATAATTCTTGTCAGGTCTTTGTCCCATCTCAGTGATGCCATTCGCATCGTATTCTCCTTACAATCTGGCCCATTAGCAAAACTTGTAACTAGTAACATAATTTGTGTTTCAGAGATTTATGTGATCAGAGTACCAGAGAGAGAGAGAGAATAAACAACAGTGGATCTGATTACGATGTCGGGCGCACGCACCATAGGTCGGCGGTTCCGACAGCACAATTTGAATGCAACCACCCTATGTTCGGTCGGAAACATCAATTTTTCAATGGCAGCTTGTGTGGTGGGCGGAAAAGGCCCGCAGCACAAGCTGCCATTGAAAAATTGATATTTTTAAGCATCCCTGCACTGTGCATGGTGCCTGCCACACGGTGCAGGGATGTTTAGGGGGCCACCATAGGTGCCCCTCTGGCCCCATAGCGGAGGGCCAGAAGGGAAGGGGGCCCTGCTAGGGGCCCCCAAAGTCACTTTTTGACATCCTTTCCATGTCAGAAAGGCAGTCGGAAAATGTCACAATCCCGACAGTGGAGCCAAGGCTGGCTCCGCTGTCACTATGGGATTAGGAGTACCCCGCGCTTCGACAGGCTCAAGCGGAGCAGAATCGGCCCACGGGTTTCCTTCCGACCGCCTGCATTATAATTAGGGCTCCCGGTTTTATAGTTTTTTTTGTTTTTTTTTAACATTTCCGTCTGTATTTATCCATATTTATTTTTTGGCCATCTTATTGGTATTTATCCATATTTATTTTGTGTTTCAAGAATAAATGTCGCTGTAAAATGGTATATTTCTGCATTTATATAACTCTTTGACGTGTACTCAAACATGGATGCTTGTCACTTTTTATCAAACTAAGCAGCTACGTATAACAAAAGACAACACTCACAGGTACATATTAGCATCATACTACAAATATATGCTAAAATATGCCTGCATTTAAGGAAATCCTATCCTGTATTTTAACCCTCCATGCTGTCTGCCTGCTCAGCTCTTGTCTAGTATTCATGAAAGAGAGCATGGAGAGTTTCTTACAAGAAGCACCATTTTCAGTATTTTTCCGCTTTTAAAAATAAATACAGACAGGAAACACATTGTTTTCTGTCTGTATTTATCTGTAAAAATCAGTAAAAACGGAAAACCGGAAGCCTTAATTATAAAACGGCGGTTGGAAGGAAACCAACGATGTCGGGCGGAAAGCCTCCGACTACCTGTTGGATGGGATTCCGCCCAACATCGTAATCGGGTCCAGTGTGTATTATAGGAAATTACCATCAGATTTGTGCTGTGACTGTGTTCCCCCTTTCAACATGATGAAACTGTCATACCCCTAGTTAACATATTTAACTTACCTATAAGTCCCTATAATATGGTACAAAATGTACCCAGGGTCGGTAACTTACATGTCACTAGTGGAATGCAGCACACATTGTGCTATCCACTACAGTGACAGTGTAAAACATGGCTTCAGGCCTACCACTGTAGCTGGACTAAAACAGCTATCTAAACTGCAATTCGGCCTGTCAAAATAATTAATAACTTGCCCCTATATAGGCGTTACTGCCCATAAAGCAGGTTGTATGGCATTTAAAAGTAGGACACGTAGATATTTAATGTAAAACAAGTCCTAACAGTGAAAAAGCACCAAAGCTATTTCACTGTAGCAAGGCTCTCTTTTCCATAGGAAAAAATTGGGATGCAATATTGAATTTAACAATGCTTTCTCTGGCTAGGAAATCACTAGAAACTTCATTTTTGGACTCTTTGTAATATTCATTAACAACCCAAATTCATTGAAGTTGGATTTTTAAAAAATATTAAGGAAAAGTTAAATTTTTCTTGCCTAGAGCCTCCGGAGGCTAACTTGCCCTAGCCTCAGCTGCAGTCCTCTGAGTGCTTAACCCTGAATGATGTGTGAACACTGCTCCCAGAGCAGGAGATAAATGCTTGGGTGAGGGGAAGCGTTTCTGTTCCTCTGGCAGAAAGAACATTTGGGCAGTCCCCCGTAAACTCATTATCTTCAAATGGGCCTTCCTAGGCATAGGCAGATGTCAAATGACACATGCACAGGCCCTTTCTTTGTTATCCCAGTTAGTGGGGAGGGTGCTGCCCCTTTAACTGGTTTGAAGTGACCACAGAGGAGGTATTGCTCATTTCCCTGCCCACACCTTTGGGTGTGGAGAGGGCACAGAGGCTCTGCAAAAGGGGAGAAGGGTTTCCCCATCTGGATTTAGGAAGAATGGCATTGCGGGATTGTTTGCACTAGGGTACACAGTAAATGTGTCGTTAGGGTTACCCCTGGAAACGTTTACCCTATTGGTTAGGGAGGTTCAAGGAGTCACCGCCCTACCCACAGGCTAGGGCAAAAGCATAAATGTTGCATTTACATTACCCTCCTCAGAACACTACTGAACCTGTGGAAGATCAGGACTGAACCTGCTCTGAGGCCTGAGAAGAGCCCTGAAGGACTGGACCTGCTCTTCCTCTTGTACCCGGGATACTGTGGTAAGGCTGGCCTGCTGTTCAAGCTACAGGGACACAAGCAGCTACAAGAGGCCTTTCCTGCAACTGCCCAACTGACCAGTTCCAACTGGACTTGCCCTGGATCCAGCAGGTGGCCTCTGGTGAAGTGAGTCTACACTCCCAAGTGCTGTTCCTGAGGTCCCGGAACCCTGGGCTGAGGCAAAGTGTACTCCTCCAAATATCCTGAGAAACCTGGAACTTCAAAACCTTTTACCTCCAAAGACCACTGGAGGACTGGGACAAACCTGCCAAGCCTATATGAACAAAGTGCCTTGCCGCTTGGAGCGTTTCTGCAGTAGCAAATGCAATTCAGCTGGACTTTGAGCAGAAGGTATCCAACCTCATGGAGTCTGCTATGGCTACAACCTGCAGCCTTGCTGAGCTCCAAGAAAATGACTAAGTGCGGACATAGAAATATTCACCAGGCGGAGGCGTAAAAAGTATCCAGCCAGCAAGGGACCTTCCATGGGCTTTCCAGCCTAAAGTCAACAGCTTCACTGGGACCTCGTTTACAGCTATCCAACCTCCTTAGCCACAGCCTGATGCCTTGCTCTAATGAATATTTTGGACTTCCATTTCAGAGCCTAAGCCCAATGGTAAAACTTCCGACTGGGTCGGACCTGGTTTCTGAAGCTGACCCGCACTCCATTGCGCCTAGGTCCCAGTCCACCATGACCAGCTGACCGCAGCTTAACACTTCTCAGTGCTATTTTTTCAGGAACTTTAAAAATTCATATCTCCGGTCCCCTTTATTGGATTTTTGTTGTTTTGGTGTCATTTTATTTATTTAAATGTGCTCTAGTTTTTTAAAGTGGTATGGGATTTCTATTGTGTTGTGTTTTGACTTTATTTCTGTTTTGGCTCTGCCCAAAAACTTTACACGTTGCCTCTAAGCTAAGCCTGTCTGCTATGTGCCATAGCTACAGGCTCATATTTATTTAATTAATTTAGAGCTTAACCCTGACAAGGATTGTGATTATTATTTGAGGTAGGTAGTTACCCCCCTCAACCTATACTCCAATTTCTTGCAAGTATGCTTTGCACAGAGGGACTCAAAGCAATTTCAAAGACATCTACAGCAAAATTAGAGTTCCCTATGTCATCACTCAGAACAAACAACAAGTTGGAAATACCCCCATTTTTAATACCTATCTAAGGACAATTTTACGTTGAGTTTAGCCACCCCTCTTGTTCTTTCATACCTTTCAATTAAAGGGTCCGCATGAGTGACAAATTCACTTTTGAAGTGGCGCAGAAGGAGAATAAATTAAGCATGCAAAGTCCCATCCGGGAGCCTAATGGCGGGCTTGTTAATATGTCTCAAAGTAACTGTCAGAGACCGAACCCACTGGAGGGTAAAAAGTAGGCTATGGACTGCATGTCCCAGAGTGCAGTGTTAATGGATCTACTTAAAGGGCGCACCAGAAGCCAATGATTTCAGAAGGCACACGAGGGAAGATGCAGCGGCAATAATCACGATCTCTGACACGGCCCCTGACGAAGAAGCGAAGAGGCTTTGAAACGCGTTGGGCCAGAGACTAATGACGGGATGAGAAGCTGCATGCTTTCATGGATTAAAGTGGTTTTACTTACCTACTGCGGAGTGCGGCTTCGTCTCTGGACAAAGTTTGGGTAGAAATACAATCACGGCGGTTCCAGGCCGTGGAAGCGACGCACCGCCCGCACACCGGTCAAAGGGTCCGCATGAGTGACAAATTCACTTTTGAAGTGGCGCAGCAGGAGAATAAATTAAGCATGCAAAGTCCCATCCGGGAGCCTAATGGCGGGCTTGTAAATATGTCTCAAAGTAACTGTCAGAGACCGAACCCACTGGAGGGTAAAAAGTAGGCTATGGACTGCATGTCCCAGAGTGCAGTGTTAATGGATCTACTTAAAGGGCGCACCAGAAGCCAATGATTTCAGAAGGCACACGAGGGAAGATGCAGCGGCAATAATCACGATCTCTGACACGGCCCCTGACGAAGAAGCGAAGAGGCTTTGAAACGCGTTGGGCCAGAGACTAATGACGGGATGAGAAGCTGCATGCTTTCATGGATTAAAGTGGTTTTACTTACCTACTGCGGAGTGCGGCTTCGTCTCTGGACAAAGTTTGGGTAGATATATATATATATATATATTAAAAGTTTAAAGCAGTCAATGCTTGAGGGAGATGTGAAAGAGTAGTGGGTGCAGGTTATTTTTTTTCTAATGCTTGAATGGAAGGGCACTATGAGGGTAGTTGAAGAGGGTAGTTGAAGAGGGTACTTGGACAGAAGGAGATATATTGAAAAAAATAACCTGCACCCACATACTCTTTCACATCTCCCACAAGCATTGACTGCTTTAAACAGATTTGCATAAAAAATACTTAGCATTTGACATCTTCATTAAACCTCCTTAAGAGATCTTCACTTGCTCCCTCCAAAAGCACTCTCTCTGCAGTAGTGTCTAAGACTGCCTGCATCCACAGGTCTTTATGCATGTGTGGGAGGGTGATGATGATGCCGGAGACTTTGCAACACCAACACCTTCCCACCTCTCCTCGGCCCCTAAAGTCCTGGAATGGCAGTGAGGTGACAGGTTAAGCACCTGAGCTGACATAACTTTATTTGGCTTTCTGATATCCACGGGAAGACTAGACAGGCGGCACCACAGAACCCACCCTTCCATCACTTCCCTTGGACTGAGGACAATTGACACAGTTGTAGGCTGTTGCTTTCAATAGTACAGAAAGAGAAGACACTGCACAATGTGTTAGATGTATGTAACAACTTTCATTCCTGACATCGGCCTTGTACTGAAAGAAGGCAGCCCAACACACACTAAGTCAGAGTTTGACAGAAAGGAATATGCCTGCCAATTTTAAATTGCAGGTCTTTGCAGCATTTTTTAAATTTTCTGGTGACATACGTCAGATGTAAACCACTGCATGTGTGTCACGGGAAACCATCTCAGATCTGCGGTGTCTAAACAGGAAAAAAAATGACAACTGAAGAATATTACAAATAATTAATTCCATTTAACCAAGTTTTTTCAGGACCCCCTCTGGCATTTAGACAAACGTTCGTAAAACTAAGGTAGTTTTACGTGAACACATACACCTCGAAATTATAGAGCACATATATACAAAACATATCTTATCAGCAAACATATAGATTATGCACCATAGCTAAGTACCAGCGACAAGGACTTCCGTTCAGTGTAGAGCCGTGTTAAATTACTATCCAAACTGCAATTATAGCTATTTGGCGACCAAAAACGTAGGTTTTGTTAATGCTGATTTTCTCTATTAGTGTACGCCTTTGCGCGGACGATATTTTTGCAATTCATTTTTTTAACTCCCTATTATTGTAGTCTATGTTCTTTAGGTACAGAACTTCACTGGATACACATAGGATGCGTCAGTGCCTACATTTTACATTTCGTAACCTACTGAAGCATAAGTACAACTTTAATTAGCTATATTATTAAATGGGTATGGGACTGTACGCGGGAATCACGCCCCCTTTCAGACTTTCACAATTATTACGCCAATGCTTAGAGTTAAGAATGGGCAGCCAAGAAAAAGCAAACTAAGAGGTTTTAATTATCCAATCATACGGCCAGTATGTATCAAAAAGGTTGGACAATGAACCTACTGGGCAAAAGATTAGGTTTAGGTGCAGCACAACCGTTTAGTGATTTTAAAAACTTACCCTGGCATTATGCAAGCTAACCATCCGCTTTCAGTATGCAATGCCAATATTGTCCACAGCTACAGAACTATTATGTCTTTAGGCAAGCAACACGCAATGCCAGTGCTAACGAGAAAGGCGTATTTGGAGGCAACGGGTTCTTCCACTGTAAATAATCATCCCACTTCACAACACATTTTGATTTTATGTATAAGCAGAATTCCTTGATTGCTTAAGAACTGACTTGCAAGGGCAGCTCCTCCGTAATGGCGGAGGAGCGTCGCCCCACTGTCCTGAGCCAGCAGATCATAAATAAAATGATAATAACAAAATGTTATTATCATTTTATTTATTGCTGTCTGAGCCGCGCAATAGGTCTAGAGCCGGGCCGGGCATGGCAGGGAGGTGGAGTAGTGTGCACTTTGACAGACATGCGCACTTATGTTTCTCCAACCCAGCTATGTGGCACAGCCGGGTTGGAGAAAGGCCACAGGCTCCAAGGAACTGTCTAAAGGGCAAATGAGGCCACTCAGACTAATTCTGGCACTGCTCTCATGCTATGGGAGCAGCGTCTGGATTGGGTGGGGGAGCCTGTGCCCTGAGGCCCATCCACATCCGAGCTGGATGAGAGAAGCAACTAGGAGGCAGGGAGCGTGAGCAGAGCAGCAGGTAAGTTTTCTCTTTTTTTACATTGTTACCCAATCCTCCTCCTCCCACCCGCCCTGCCACCCTACATAGGTGGCGGCCACCACTGCTGACTTGTACATAAAGTCTATACCTCACGTCAACCCTCTAGCTTCTCTCCATTGCCTCACTACACACGCCTTTGTCCTTTCTTTTTCTGCATTAGTTCACAATCCATCCCAAAGGAGTACAGTATCATCAAGCTGTAATGCTAATGTCAATATGTTCTTATAAGAGTGCTTACTACAATTACTACAGTAAACATAGTTAAACATGCATGTTCGTGTGTTCCTAAACCCTAAACTGAATACATTCTTGGTAGGCATGAGTGGCATTGTCTTGTAGAAAATAATGGGGCACAACCAGAAGGAGTGCGGTCAAAGGTGCACATGCTTGCGGCAAGCTCAAGCACGTCCCTTCAAAGCCTTATGCATAAAGGATTATTAGTTTTAATAATAATATGATAGTTGATTTAATGAGAATATTAATAACAGAGGCAGATCTTTAGGCATGAAGCAGCAGTTGTTGTGTATGAAGGAGACTTTAGGACTAAGAGTAAATGAGTCAACTCTTTCCATTCCCATAGTGGGTGAAGTTAAAGTGGGAAGACAGCAACATCAACAGATATCAGAAACCAGGTAAAAACATTTCTGTTAGCTGTCTTTTCGAAATGACCATCAGCCTCGGTGCTTTGGTCTAGGGAAAAAGGCTGGGGGGGGGGAGGGATAACCTAGGTGACTGCCTTCCATGCAACATGCCAACAACATGCCCTCACAGACGCCACGGATGAGTCAGAATTTAGAATTGTAGAGGATTTACAATGAACTCCTTTTTGTAGTTTCCTTCACCTGTGGATACTTTGCATTACAAAATGCCTTTGAGGCTTGTAAATAAATCTTTTGCACGGTCAATGTAAAATTGAAGAGCTCGTTTGAACATACAAGCACACACAAACATCCGATTTATGAAAATCACTGTACTAACATGCAGGAAATAGCAACTAACAACTGGAAAGCCATTCAGTAGCGTGGATTCGGTCCAGACTACACTTTATTAAAACCTCTCTGTGGAACAGACAGTCCATCAGGCCATCAAAATGTCGACTTCACAATTTCAGTTAACAAATAAGCAAGCATGATATGATCCTAGGTTCCTTGGTTGCCCCATTAGACCAGTGACCCTAGAGAGTCTGTAAATGGCTAGTATACAAGTAGGTACGCTTATAACAGCAGAGCTGCTCAGGGACGCTGATGCAAAAAGACAAGTGGAAATCATCACATTGTCCCCAGCTCATCCACTGCATTAGGGAAGCAATAACAACCTTCATCTATGAAACAAGGGTGTTAGGTTGCGTACTACTTTCCTTGTCTCAATGGGGTGCAGAAAAAATGCTAATTTTCCATAATAATCATTGCTCACCTCATAAATCTACCCCAGGCACCCGCATGGAGCCAAATATGTTGCAACAGGTCTACTGCGCCAGTAGGTGGTGCTATGGCTCCCAGATGACTGATTATACAAAGAAAACAGAGGTTCCTGTGGACACTTAATGATTAATATTAATATATATATCAGCACAATCGCAATAGAATGGAGATACATATATGTCAGAGAAAAAAATGACATGTAACACAGAATGTGTAGAGAAACAAGGTATTTTTTATGATATCACATTTGTTATAGAATTTCAGTGCTCAGAGACAGAGACAGACGGGTGCAGTTCTCTTCGACAACTCAGGCGAGATTTTTCCGCTGCAGATTGACTCTGAACCCCGTATTGGACCATCTGAGTCCTAGAAACACTGGATTATCTAACGGCAACAAATTTGCGTTCACCGCATTTAACCAAAGGCCCCCCCAAGTATCTCAGGCCTCGACCAACCACGCGACACCGCCCTCTGGATACAACGTAACCAGCATACCATCGGATATTACTGATTGCCAGTACCCTCCCCTCCACAGGTGCCCGGCTGGGCCCTATGTGAGTATCCTTTGCTACCCTTCACTCCCACAGGTGCTCACCACAATAACTGTCAGTCATCCACAGGTGTCCCTACATTGATAGGTCCTGATGAGACCCCACACTGTTAGCGGGGTCGAAACGCTGTCGACAACTTGAAACTAACCTATTCTCAGTTCCTACTATTATATTAGGAGGCTGTTATCATTTACTGTGTACCCATTGAATGGTCGTTTCTGGAAAAATATTGAAACCTTGTTTTTATGTCACAAAAAGTCACAATCCATTTTGATAGGTTTCACTTTTTCACTTGGGACACTTCGCACTGAAATTCTATAACAAATGTGAATTTATCATAAAAAATACCTTGTTTCTCTACACATTCTGTTACGTCATTTTTTTCTCTGACATCTATGTACCTCCATTCTATTGCGATTGTGCTGATATATATATTAACCCCTTTCCGCGGCGGGCGGGGCCGCGTCGGCCAACGGACATGTGCAGCACTACCGAGGTACTGCTCGCGACGGCGCAACGAACGGTTTAATATTAATCATTAAGTGTCTACAGGAACCTCTGTTTTCTTTGTATAATTGTAAGTACCCTGGTTCCATGTGAGTAGGGTGTCCCTTGTGTCTTTATACACGGTCCCAGATGACTGAGACACCTCCCCAGATGTGATTTCATGGAGCCTTATGTTATGAAACCAGGCACTCTGAAGCCAGCTGTCACTCGTCCCAACGCCATCCCCACGCAAAAACCCATATTGTGCAAGGACATGCCTGAAAAAGTGTAAGCAACGTAGTTCATAAACCAAACTCTTTTCCATGTTGTCAGCGCTGTAGCTAAGCTCAGAATGAAGAGGCAGACCAGTCGCTAAGGACACTGCAGGTAGCTACAGTATCCACCATAATTCTCATTAACAAAAGGAAGTAACTTTTTCTTCTGATGGATAAGTCTACCTGCAGACTCCTCACTAAACTAATCAAATACCAGAGAAGTACCTCATGGAGGAGGGTCTGAGGGGGAAAAATGGCCAAAAAACAGTCATCACAGCCATTATATGAAATCACCCAGACTTGGTCACTGACAGATAAGAAGAGATTTCTGAAAAGGCACTTGAAAAACAGGCAGCACCACAACAGAAGCCTCATTTACACTGGAGTGAACTGATCCGAAGGGACACTTATGATGACACTGATGATGAGGCCTCAGGTAAACACGTTGACGACCCTACAGACCTCACCCGTATTGCTGAGGAAACTAGCGAGGATCGTCAGTCTTCTGTCATCCTCATTAGAAGCCATCTTTCCAGGCCCTTTACATTATCAAGCTCTACAAAGATTAAAACTTCAACCCCTTTGTAAAGGTTTAGCATATTTGGATGTGATAAATCTAGATCAAGAGTCTCAACTAAAACTTCAGTGTTGGTTAGACCATGTAGATGCCTGGAACAGCAGAACAATCTTCGTTCCCACCCCAGATCTAGCATTAGAGTCAGATGCAAGTCTGACATATTGGGGTGCCCGATGTGGCAAGTACTTGACTAGAGGCCCATGGTTAGAAAAGGATTCCGACATGCATATACTGTTTAGAGGCATTTGCCAGGTCCTTGAAATACAAAGCATCACAAAGAACAGAATATGCTGTTCAGTCCTTCGAAACATGCACAATTGACGGCGGTGAGATACAAAAATCATATGTGGGACCAAAGTCCAAAATCTTATTGGAATTAACATGGACTTTCTGGAAATATTTCATTCAACGCAGTCTGTCTGTTCAAGCAGTGTATCTCTCAGAATTGGAGACTTTATCATCCCATATTCAACAAACATTTTCTCAAATGGGGTCTTTTATCAATAGATCTTTTTGCCACTCTTCTAAACTCACATTACAATCCTCCTTCAGTTGGAGACCAGATCTGCTAGCGACTGCAACTGATGTACAGGATTTTTCCCACAAAACTACTTATGCAGTCCCACCTTTCATTCTTATCAACAAAATGCTAGCCAAGTCAGACGGCAGAAAGCCTCTCTAATTCTAATGGCGCCCTTTAAACCATCTCAGGTATGGCATTCAATCCAATTGGAGTTAGCAATATATTTTACAATCCTCTTTTACAGTTTTCCCAGGGGCCTCATGCACAATCTAATACTCAACGAACCTCTGACTCTCATAGCTGTAAAGGTATCAGGATAGTCTGGCCTACACTTGGCATTTCACCAGAATCTGCAGAGTACATCCGAAACTCTTGGGCTCTCAGAACAACAAAAGAATATCGAGTAAGTAAATTTATTAACCGATCAATTATTTAAAATCTTTACAGTAAAATGAGATTAAAAATCGTCACCCCTCCCCCGCTGTCTGCCCCTCCCTCAGACCCTCGAGTCTCTTAGCAGTGTAAGTCCCGCTCTTCGTGCAGTTTCACAATTTAATTGTTCCTTCCTTTCCAATGGGCAGGCATTTTTTGTGTTATGTGGCAATTCATAAAAAAACTGTTAAAAATCTATACGTTCAAAGCGCTTATACCTATACGCAGGGAGTCTAAGAATAAATCATTATCGTGCGCCCTCGGATGTAAGAACGCTGCTCTGTTTCACGGCATTTGGCACAGCCTGTGGAATGTTCAAGTGCCAGAAGTCGGAGATAAAGTTCTATTTTCTCGCACCTCGCTGCTGTTATGATGCCTCAGCTGTCTACGGTGATTGTCCGAGGTGCTGGAGTTTTTAAAGGTGTAAACTTTTCAGCTGCTGGGCCCAGCTGCAACACTCATTGATGGCTCTTTGTTGCCAGAATCCGTCTGTTTGATTTTAAACTCGGACCACAGAGCGCCCAGGCTGTTTTTCTGTTTTAGTTTATAAAATGCAGCGGGAGCTGGGGACTGTGGCAGGGCTGCGAGTGCCTGTCTGATTAGGTATGTGAACTTCGCCACTCTCGCAAGGATGCAGGTTTTTGTTTCAGAAAAACACCAGTCTGAAGCATCCTTGCAGGTCCTTGTGCCCTTGTCCCTGAAAATGGGACATAGCAGAAGATGACGCTCACCGGCCAGTGTAGGGCAGCAGCATAGTAGATGTAACCAGGAATCTTTATGATGATAACAACCGACAAAAGGCTGCTCCATCCTTACGGGCCCATGCTAAGTTGAAGTCCGAGATCCTGAGTGCAATGAGCCGCATGAACAGAATTTTCCTGTGTGCTTTAGCTGAGAGCGCCTCTCGTAAGTATTGTTGGGCTTTCCCCGGGATATATGACGAGTCCAATGCCGTTGTATTAGGGTTATAACGGAGTGAGGCCCGATCCTTTTCATACAAGATAGCCCAAAACTGCCGCTTCACTGCATTTGTCCAGGCAGATAACAGAATCTCGAGTAAGGACAGGCTCTTTGCTTTGGTCTTCAGGTTCCCAATTGCTTGGCTCAGCTTGGAGTGCCAGGGGGAGTCCGCTTCTCTGAAGATCGAACCCACATGATGCTTAAGGGTGTTATCCGAGGCTTTAAGGACACTGATGTAATACTTAATTAAATCCCATTGTAATGCCGGACCGGGTCTGCAAAGGCCTAGTTCTAGCTGTAGCCTAGCTTTCCTGGCTTGTCTTGGCGCTTGCATCACTGCCTTGTAGGCTTTTATCTGGGCTGTCGCTATAGATTGATCCAGGGCTCCTGGAAAAGTCATTTGGCCATAGTTGATGGCCGGAATTAGTTTTGCCTTGAGGACTGTAAGCATTGGCTCCGCTGTTGGACTTGTCAGGCGTTGGCTTAGTCACCTCAGTGTGACGATCACTCGGTTGGTCTTTGCGCTTCGATGTTTTATATGAGTCGCCAGGGTGGCCCTCTCTGAGAGCCAGACCCCAAGGTAGTTGTAGGCAGATGCTGTCTCTATTTGATGGTCTCCCTGTTGCGAGGTAACTTGCCTTTTGTGAGGGTATTTGCCAAATACAACTATCTTGGTTTTGCTCCGATTGACTAACAGACAGTTTTCCTTATTGTACTTGTGAAGTTTGTTTAGGGCTCTCTGAAGACCCACCCTAGTGTGGTCCATTACTACTGTGTCGTCGGCGTACTGGAGGGTTGGGAGCCTCACCTTGCCCAGTCTCGGGGCCACTATGCTGGCTTCTTTCAGGGCATTCCCCAAGTCTGCAGTGCAGAGATTGAAAAGGAGGGGGGCCAAAACACAGCCCTGCTTGAGCCCATTGTTGGTTTCGACTCTTGATGTGACTGCTGTTGGGCTTATTTTGACCTGAACCCATGTCCCCTCCTAAAGAGCTGTAATCGCTTTCAGAAGCTTATAGGGGATCCCCCAGGCTATCAGTTTTCCCCAGAGCCTGCCTCGGTCTACCCTGTCAAAGGCCGTGCTATAATCTCTGAAGCAGCCAAACAGGGGCGGGTGCTTTTCTTTAACCGATTGTTTGGAGAGATAAGCCGGTGCAATGATATGTTGTCCATTGTTGAGCTGTTTTCCCTGAATCCTGACTGATGGAGTGGGAGGATTCTTTTTTTATTTGCCCATTCCTCCAAGTCTGTCAGTAGTATACGGGCGTAGGCCTTTGCTTCCAGATCAAGCAGGGCGATGAGCCTGTAATTGGCAGGGTTTGAGTGGTCGCCTTTCTTATGGATGGGGAAAAGACTGATCCTTTCCATGACTTCGGTATTGTTGCTGTCATGAACGCATAATTAAAAAGTGGAGTCAGGATTGAGACTAAGAGTGCCCGAGCTAGTTTGAATACCGAGGCGGGAATGCCATTGGGCCCTCGAGCACCATCATTTCTCATTGCCATGATGTTCTTCGTTATCTCACCTTCTATGAATAAGATGCCGAGTGGTCTCAGGGCCTGCTTCCTGTGCACTCTTAATGAAAGGTCCTGTGTCTTGGCCTGCGTCATGTACATTCTTAATGGTGGGCGCCTGTCTTCTGGAGGATCTTTCATGTACAATCCTTTCAAGTACGTTTCCCACACATTTCCTGCTACGCCATTCTCTTTTGTCGGATTTTGGGTGTCCAACTGATTAATATATCTCCATAGTTTAGAATGTTTTTTTTCCTTCATCAAAGAGAACACTTTGAGCCATTTCTCTTCAATAAGCTTTCTTTTGTGCTCCCACGCTTTCTCTTTATATGCTGTCCTCAGGGCGGCTATGGGACTCGCCTGTGGCCGTGTGCCCCCTTTCTTTTTTGCCTTAAGCGCCTTCCTGGGGGCTTGTTTGCCTTGAGTTTAGCCCTTCGGTGCGCGTGGCTCATGAAGTGATGATTCTGGTCTAGGTCTCTTGTTTTTGGGATGGACCTCCCCCAGTTTCTGCTGTAGTTCTGCCGTGAGGACTTCCCAATGACCTATTACCTTCGATGGAGATCCAGGGTTGTGGAATTCATATCGCCGACGCCCGAGACATGCTGTCTTTTGACACAGACTAGAAGATGTAATGTCTATTTTGTCCAGTGAACAACTAGACATCAATTTGCGGTAAAATGGTGCAGAAATACGGCATCTCACTCTCTTCTGGCGTGGTCCCTCCCCTATGGAAGGAAGCTATGGTAAAGGCACTGTTTAAAAAACTCAGCCTTGATCCTTCTAACTTGGGAAACTACCGCCCCATTTCTCTGCTTCCAGGGGTCAGCAAAATTGCTGAAAAATATTTCAACTCGATATTGTCCTCATTCCTAGAGACTCACAAACTTCTCCATCGGTCCCAGACAGGTTTCTGTCCCCTCCAGGGAACAGAAACGGCTTTGCTCTCAGTAGTGGAAGAGTCAAGAAAGATAGTGGACTCTGGAGGAACCGCTGTGGTCCTTCTCCTTGACCTCAGCGCGGCCTTTGACACAGTAAACCATCGCATCCTGGTCCACAGACTCAGAAAACTGGGTGTTACCGGAATTGCTCTGTCATGGTTACAGTCTTTCCTGAGCAATAGATCCTTCCAGGTCTTTGACAATGAGGTGAACTCTAAGCAGATGCCCCTCTGTTGTGGAGTACCTCAGGGATCTTCCCTGAGTCCCACCTTATTTAACGTTTACACGTGCTTCCTAGCAGAGGTGGTATCACCTTTTGGAGTACACATAGTCACTTATGCAGATGACACGCAACTTGTGATTGGGCTTAATAGAGCCGAAAGCTCCCCTCCCAGTCTGCGTCCATGCTTGGAAGAAATTGCCAACTGGATGAACGAGTCCTTCCTGAAACTGAATGGGGAAAAAAGCGAAGTTATGATTCTGGGCAATCGTTCTCCCCTTGATCTAAATGCAATTTGGCCGACCTCTCTCGGCTTAGCCCCCACCCCCAAGACCCAGTTAAAAAGCCTGGGTGTTTGGATCGACCAAGACCTCACATTTAAGGTACAAGCACGGAAGACGGCAGCCACGTGCTATGGTATCCTAAAAATGATTCAGAAGGTTCTTCCCCTTCTTCCTTTCCAGGCAAGAAAAATCATGGTCCAGGCCCTTATCCTGTCCCGTTTGGACTACGCGAACGCCCTTTATCTGGGTGCCCCCGCTGCTACTCTCTCCAAACTTCAGACTATACAAAACTGGGCAGCAACACTTTTATTAGGCATTCCTAAACATCATTCAGCCAAACCAGCCTTGAGATCACTCCATTGGCTGCCAGTCCGGGAGAGAGTCAATTTCAAAGCCCTATGTATTATTCACAAGTCTCTAGCTGGAATAGGCCCCGCCATTCTTCATAGCACTATCCAGTCCTACCGGCCCAACAGAAGCCTTCGCTCCAAGACTATGAATCTTGTCATCGTCCCTAGGATTAGGAAAGCCAGAAGCGGATGTCGGCAATTCTCTTTTAACGCAGCCAGGCTCTGGAACTCCCTTCCTCCCCACCTACGTGTAGAAACCAACCACCTAGCCTTTCGCAAATTGTTAAAAACCGCGTTTTTTCCCTAACTGGTGAAACTCCCCACTACTACTGCTACCAGCGCTGGGATGCCTCCGGGTAGCCATGCGCTATATAAATGTTATTTCAATTCACAGCCAATAAGGATGACTGTAAGAAATCCCATACATACTGGAAACGTGTGCAGGTCTGTGAATGGCTAAAACCCCTTGACTAGACTCTAGCCTGTGATTGGCTGGGGAGCCCTGAGCTCATCCTAGCTAAAATGTTGCTTCCTACTTGGGAGGATAGTTGGGGGTGGGCTCAGAGGCAAACATTGTTCTCCTATTGGCTTCTGAAGGGTGGCTGCAGAACACTGCACAGACCTGCTCTTCCCCGAGCGCCTGGAGAAGCTACATAGGACACGCGACAACTATGCAGCTCCAGCTTCTAGTGCGCACCTCCAACAGTCTCTGGTAAGACGCTGGAGCCTGGGTACTGAAGGAGACATACAGTTTGGGTTCATAGGATGTATGCTGTAATCTTTCTCTCTCCCACTTTCCCTGTCCAAGGCCTCACATGACTTTCCCTCGTGCTCCGTGCCTATGCTGCTGCTTTCTCCACTGTTGCTTTCTTCTCTGCCTCTTGTGCGTCTACCCTGGGCCTCAGGTGCCTGTCCTTGGTGCCCCTCCCGTTCCTCTTTGATCCCCTGTGCTCTCACAGTTGTTCGTGTTTTTAGCCTGCTCGACAGTATTTGTCCGCCCCTCCTTCACAGGTTTCCTAAGTTGTGTCGTCTTGTGGCTCTTTTGCAGAGTGCTGGTGGTCTGCTCAATAATCCGTCCAGCCCTTGCCTTTTTGCTTCTACTGCATGACTTCAAATGATCTGTGCCATGAGTGCCCAGTATCGTTTATTTAGTCCGATTTGCAACGTGTAGTGCCTGAGGCCTACATTTGCTTAGGAGGTGGCTGTGGTTAGAGGGAGCCATTAAATCAAAAAAGATACTCTGCTCTGTACAAAACAGCGTTGAAAGCATAACCCAGAAAAATATTTTTTGATTGATGGCTCTCTGAAATTAAAACTTACATGCAATTCTTCCTTGCTGTCATTATTTGTAGAGTAAAATAAAAGCTTTATATATTCATATATTTTATTTAGTGCACAAATTATTACCTTGCTTACTTCAGACTTGCCGTACCTGAAGACGAAAGCAGAATGCCCACATTCTATGGGTGTTAGCACCGTTTAAAGTTTGCCTGTGTGTTTTATGACCACTTCCTGTAACCCACTTGTTTTACTCTGTCTTCTTTGTTTTTCTTTGTCTATCTCCTACACGTAGCCTGTTGCAGTTTCTAATAATTTCCAACAATTAACCAGACTATACAGTTATTCTCTTATTGGCATTTCATAACCACTAATATTTCCAGCAATCCACTCCATCTGATATGAGGAGTAGCTGCAGAGAGAAATTTAAAAAATGCTAAGCGCAGGCATCAGAATACTTGGTCTCACAGACCACCATTGGACACATTAAAAGCCTTGTAATTAATGATTATAGTAACTGTGACTCCCTAAAACTGTAGCAACAAAGTTGAGAGTATTAAACATGCCTTAAATGCATTGACCTAGCAAATTGTTATATCCTTCACCACATCCACAAGCTTTGCTGGAAAGAGACCAAGGCAATTAAAACTTTTCTCTGACATTTCTGGTATATGTAGCTCAAAGGTTGAATCTTACCCAAAGCCTTTAACAAAGCAAATGTTCATTTGCTACGTAACCGAACGGCAACGTGGGAATGTACTGCTAGAAAGCTGATGAACTAGTGCTTTAAACCTGTGCTTTCTACTCATGTGCCACACATATTTATGATCTAAGTCGCTAGTGGGTCACTTCATTTGCTACTCTTTCTGTGAAAGAGTGCACAGAACGAGATGCTTCTTTCTAGAAGAGCCTCCCCTCCAAAAAACATTTTGCCAGCTAAGAGATCAAACACACCCTGAGCTCGATGCTGCATGAGTATCCTTGATCCCCAGCGTCATACAGCATTCCAGAATGTCAAAACTCGAATCTGCCATTGCTTTAATTAGATATGGCTTTTTAGGTGGGTATTTGTAGAAATGCAAAGTTATTGACAGCAGAGAAAACGTGCTGCTCTCTAGCCCTCAGTATTTGCCAAAACCATACCTATACTGAGCTGGTGTTGTGCCATGACAATGCTAGGCAGCAAAAAAACAAAACTTGATGTGGCGGAATTGATCAAACGACAATGAATAATTTTTGTCACTGAAGGAAACCTTAATTAATCCCTCAGTGGAGAAATATTCTCATAAGACATATATCTTATTACACAAGCACTCACACCAAGCTGAGATCCAGATATTTTGTCTCTATGCATATATTTGTCAACAAAATTTCAAATATTTACATTTATATACAACACAACAACATGAATAATACAAAAACTGAGACAAAAAGGTTACAAAAATATATATACGAAAAACATATATACATATATAATCTCTTTAACCGAAACCTTGTTGCCCAAATTTTTTGGGGGGCTGCGTGAAGCTATTATGTACACAACTATAGTTCGCAACCGGTATCTATAAGATAGCCCTTATATCAACACCCATCTGGGGAATAATGAATCTCAACCCGGTCAAATTCGAGGAGCTGAATTCCCCAATTGCGATTCCTCTCGGTCCCGAAAGTAAAGGCGCCAAAACAGCGCGGTTTTGGCGCCTTTACTTTCGGGACCGAGAGGAATCGCAATTGGGGAATTCAGCTCCTCGAATTTGACCGAGGTGAAAAAATGACGCCGGGTGAACTGAATTAATCCTCTTTCCCCGGATCGGCGATTGATTTTTCTTTTGAACTCCACACGTTTACAAATCGGCCCTCCACAAAGTAGTCCTGTACTCCTGGTTCCGTTTACTGTATCCCGATAGATGTAGTGTTATCGGTTACCTTTATGCCCCTATTCTTGATGAGGCCTAGCGGAAATGGGCTGAAACGCGTCGACTTTATAGACGAAAGAAGCCCTGACAATTTTGATTTTGATGAAAAAGAGATGTACAACCCCATATAATGTAGAAAAGGGTTGAGATTCATTATTCCCCAGATGGGTGTTGATATAAGGGCTACCTTATAGATACGGGTTGCGAACTATAGTTGTGTACATAATAGCTTCACGCAGCACCCCCAAAAATTTGGACAACAAGGTTTCGGTTAAAGAGATTATATATGTATATATGTTTTTCGTATATATATTTTTTGTAACCTTTTTGTCTCAGTTTTTGTATTATTCATGTTGTTGTGTTGTATATAAATGTAAATATTTGAAATTTTGTTGACAAATATATGCATAGAGACAAAATATCTGGATCTCAGCTTGGTGTGAGTGCTTGTGTAATAAGATATATGTCTTATGAGAATATTTCTCCACTGAGGGATTAATTAAGGTTTCCTTCAGTGACAAAAATTATTCATTGTCGTTTGATCAATTCCGCCGCATCAAGTTTTGTTTTTTGCTGTTTAATTTGCCCAGGTGCGTGTGGAGTATGAGGGCAAAACCCCTTTTTCTAATGTAGATGACAATGCTAGGCAGCTGCCTATGGTACCCACAACTCAGACTGTAGGGGCAAGTTGCTGGTAGAAGTATCAGTCACCATCATGTCTCCATTGCCAGGCTAAAAATGTGTCACATTCCTAAGTATGCCAAATATTCTTGCACAGTTAACAACAGGTGAGACTGTCCATGACCGAGGTAGTCAGTGCAATTTAGGCTTTGTATGATATGTGACCGCCTAAGCCCATGCTGCGGCTCCTAGGCAACAGCCTGACTGTCAGTAAGGCTTGGGAATTCTCTATAATCTGAGCCATTTCACAGTGCTGTGTAAAACAGCTATAGAACATCGGCATGGTAAGATGTGGGCAAACCCTGTGTACAGATTAAATGAGATGGGTGAACTACAGCACAAGTGGCCTGCACAAAAGAACTTGAGAAACAAGTTTTCACACCTCAGATGCTAATGAGGAGGTCTAAGGACATATAGTGTAGCAACATTCCTCTAGCAGCGATGGCCCCAAAGCCTTTAATACAGCTTGGCCCATGGCAATAGCCTGCCAATTGCAGAGAGGTGTGGGCCCCCTGCTTTCCTTTTTGTATCGTCATCATGTAGGGCAGCCTACATTCATCAGCACACTTTGTGCAACAGCCTAATGTAATTCCCTGATCCGGGTGATCACCTGAAAGGTGGGATTAGCTAGCGGAGTAGGCGTGCTGGAGCTATATAGGTTTTTTGCACAAAGTGTGCCTGCAGGGTATGTGTGTCTTTACAGGCTCTGCAAAGAAAGAAAGAAAGATTTAAGATATCTGAGATGAGAGCATGTATAACATTAATGTTTCTGTGTCACCATATATAAATGATGTACAGAGTAGGTGGGACAAGTGGAATTCTTAACTGGACATGTAGATTTCTGTAATATTCTGTCCTTTGGACTAGTAGATTATTAAACAAATTCCACACCCCTGAGATCCTGTCTCTGGGCGTGCTTCCCTCGTTGCTACCCACTCCGGCAGTTTGGTTCAGAGACTGGCAGTCCATTTTATTCTTTGGAGGACTCTGAGCCGCTCTTCTCCCGTGGGTTCACCTGTTGCTTGCTGAAGAGCTGCTGGTTGCGTTGCTAGTTGAAGGGAGGTGCGCAGTGGCCTGTAATCGCTTTCTCCTCTCTCGTCGACTACAAAATCACCCAGCTTCTCAGCCAGCCTCTCATTGAGTAAAATGTAAATGATTTTAGATACATTCGTGAAGGTCGGTTGGGGGCGCCACGAAGAGGAGCATTTTTTTCATAAAGTGAGTTGATTGTAGCTTAAAGTTTTGGAGAAGAGAGACTAGGGGCCCGCCTTGTCCCCATTACTGTGCGAGTCTGGTGCCTTATCCAAGCCTCTCGTGTTAAAATCTCTGACGATGATCACATGATGGTGTTTCAAATTTGATTAATACTTCTTCCATTGTGCTGGTGAAGGGTTCCATAAAAGATTGCATTTGAATTTGCACTGGATTAATATCGCAGTTTATTAACAGTAGGTGAAAAGGGTGGCGATTCACCCTGGTCCCCCTGATTATCAAAACTTGCAGCTCGGGAGATTTAACACTTATTTCTGTGAGTTTGAATTTACGGGCATGGCTTGGGAAGACCGAGAGGCCTCCTGACGGACAGCCAAAGATGTTCTTTTTCGTGGTGGCTACATGATGTTCGTAAAAGCCGACTAAAGGTGTCGTTGACATTGCCCAGGTTTCATGGAAGCACACTATGTCCCCCTTTGCAAGATAGTCCTGTGTGTTTCCTTGTCTCAGGGAATTTTACTTAGCCCTGCAATATTCCAAGAGATTAATGTTAGTTGGTTTTGGTAATCAGAAAATTTCCTCGCTTTCCGCTCTTCGAAGATGGATCTTTGTCTATTGTTAGGGATGCTGCGGCCAGGATTCCTCTGTTATTGCCTGCTCGGTCTGGCACGTTGGCGCTCCACGCTGGTTGTCTCTATATGTAATGCGAATGTTTGTAGGGGTGCTTGGTCGTTCATGGATATTTCTGCCTCCTTTTCTGTGGCTGTTTGTTCCTTGCAGAATTGATGGGGCCCCCCTCCCCTCGTGATAGGGGATCGGAACATACGGGTATTTCCTCGGGCTGGATAGTTGTACATCTATACCCCAGCTGGCAAGCTGTTGTGCTTCCCCTAGAACAGCCAGTTGAAGACACTGTTGTCTGAAACCTACTAAGGTGGAGTAACTGTGGGTGTCACCTTGTAGCTTTTTTAATTTTACCCGCTCCATGTTTTCCGACTCGATTTGTGTCAGGGTAGCAGTGTGGCTAAATAGCCGAAGGATGTTAGACCTGTTCAAGATGTCATGAGGGCCCTTGATGTGCTACCTGGGGTGAACACCACCTCGTGCATTCAAGGCATGTGTCTTTTGGCTTAGATGCGTCCCTTCAGCGCCTATCCTCCACCTGTATGAGGGCCTAAATTTGGAGAGAGGCTGTTGGTAATTCTGTGCTGCGGTCGACCTGCTGCCCCACTTGAAGTGCTAGCTAGACTTTCTTTTATCTGCTGCTCCCTATGGGAGGGTGTGTTATGCCCTTCCGGTACATTCTGCGTCTTGGGTCTTGATTGGTTGGATGCCCTGGTCTGTGTGCAGGTGTCCGTCTTTTCTGGGCTTGCCTCCTGTGCTTCATTCAATCCGGGGGCTGATGTTGTCCCCATTAGTTGCTGGTGGGCGTAAGGCATGCAGTGGATCCTCACTCCCTTGGGAATTTCTTTCCGTTAATGACCGTGGCTTGTAATGCTGTTTGACACTGAAGATAGGGTAGAGTGGCCTTAGATTGTCTCTTTCCTCAGAGCTGCGGCTGTGCAGTGTTGCCGGCATGATTGACCTTTTTACTTTCGTCCTTTTTAGTTGTTTTTTCAACTTCTTCTTGGCTCTCCTGGAGAGGGGGGCTTCCGCCCTCATTCCTGCTGCCCCCTCTGTGTTCTGGTTGAGCACTTCCCATTCACTTGTGCCGGCAACACATGGACTAGCGGGAGCTTCTTTCCCTTCCCTGCTTCTCTGGGTTTCCAGGGTGTTATCGCTTCTTTGCCTTTACTTTACTGCCTTTATTTCTGGGCTTGAAGCTAGGCTGTGTTCGTGTTTTGGGTCCAATACGGAATTTGCTCCGTAATGTTGGTTTAGAAGATCCACTGGTTGCTGTTGGTGGTTCCCCCTTACCCCTGGATAACGCTACCATATCCCCTAATATCTCAGGCAGCTCGGCCCACTTATCTATGATGGCTGCACATGAGCATAAACAGGCTTTCATGGTCTGGTTGTTGTAAATGTTTGCTTCCATCTTTGCCAGTCTGCTACCCTGGTTCGCTAGGCGCTGGGCGATTGCTTACAGGAAATAGATTTGAACCTCCATGTTTGTTGACTGCCATAACATTGCCCTGGCTAGTGTGTTTTGAGCTTCACTGATGGCTTTCAAGTGGAGGTCTTCCTGGTCTACTGTTGGTCGGCTCTCAGTACGGGATTTCTTTGCTTCTATGTTCTTCCCAAAAATTCTAGGGATGAGTTCCAGGGTTCTTTCAATTGCTAATTCTAATTTTTGTAAGAAGGAAGCAGTGAGGTCTTCTGCCTCTGAGGTATCGAGCTGTTGGCTGTTTGCTGGTGAGATAGGTGCAGCTGACCTCGGGGTGGATGGCATTAGGTCCTTAGCCTCAGGGTCTTGCTCAGGATCTTGCTCACTTTACCAGTGAATTCGAGCTTCAGTCGATTTGGGACCATTTGCCGTATTTGGTGTCGCCCTGGGGTTCTCTATGTTCAGTGAGATCCTTCTGGGCTCTGCTTCTCGGTCCATTTCTTTGCGGATGTTGCCGCTCCTTCCCTCGTTTGCCCCTTGGTGCCCCCTAGAGAGAGCATGATCTTGCACTTCCCGTTCCCAGTCCTTGGGGCATGAGTGTAATCTGCGCTTGGGGGCGGGGCTACTAAGGAAGGGAGAGTCTACCACGCCTTGGCTGGATCCTAGCCTTGAGATTTTATGATCTGTCGCATCTTCTGCTCCTTCCGAGGGGCTATCCAGAATTGTTAGCAGACTGTTAGGTGCTTGAAAATATTGTGTTATAAGCCCTTGTTGCAGTGCGTTCACTGGTGGTAGTTCCTGTTTGAGTGACAGGGCCGTGCTTCTAGTGACCCTTGAATGTGTTGGCCCAAAGAGTTCGTTCTCTTCCGTATCCATCCCTTAATGTCGGAAAGGCTTCTTTTTAAGCGCCATACTTGGAGCTCCTGTGGGAGAGTCTTTGTTTTTCTACGCCCACCTCCTTCCTTCTTCCCACCTTCACTGCCCCCCCTGAGCTGAGGAGGCCCTTGACGGTGTCTGCAGTGACATCTGCTCGATAACTAGCGCCTTGCTTTTAGGTGCCTAATACTGTGACAAGACAGGTGAGCAGGTCTTCCAGTTCAGGTATGGGGACCAAACGCTCCCTCCGTTGTTTCCGTTGTTTCACGGCTGTTCCTGCTGCCCCTTTGGGATGGCTGGTGACAACTATGGGTGAGGTGCGTGGGGGAGCGAAACGGGGCACCCCAGGCCCCACAAGCCACTCCCAGACTATCTGAGCCACCTCCGTGGGGCTCACTGGGGCCACACTCTCAGTGGCGGCGCTCTAGGGCCACCACACTCTCTCTGCCCCAGTCATTCTGTCACCTGATTTTTGCCCAACAGGGCCCCGCAAAGTTTCCACCACCGCTGCCGGGGCCACAGGGTTTCTCCCTCTGGGTCCACGCTGGGCTCTACTGCCCAGGGGCCTGGATTGCCTGTTTCCCGGACTAGGACCGGTTAGTGAGCCAGGCCGGAACTTGGTTGAGGCCGGGCAGGGCCCACCGACCCCCAGAAAGCCCGGCAATGGGCAGTTGTGTTTGAAAAAGCTGAGGGGGTCGAGGGGGGGGCGGGGGCCCAACACCGCGGGTAGGGAGCGGCGAGCTGCTGCGCTGTGCTGCTCCTCATCCGGCAGCGAGCAGTGTGCGTAGCGTGGCGTACGACGTGAGAACTATCCTTTTTATGACAAGAGCACTATATGAGAATATCAATCTCCATGGGCAGTCTGGTCTAGCTGGTTTTTGGAAAGGTCTTTTGTTCCGTTTTCAGCTCATGCCACCTTAGTAGTAATTTTTTTAGCAACTCAAGCTACCAAAGGTTTACTGCAAAGTTAATAATTACCAATCTGTAATTTCAGTAAATCACCATCCTGTAATTAGAAAACCAACTAAAGAACATCTACTTATTTGTTTTCTTTTAAAGGGAGTAAGATTTTGTAACCCTCTGCTTCCAAAATGGGATGTCAATCTAGTTCTGAATATGTTAATAACTTGGTCTGATGATTCAAATGTATCTCTTAAGATGATCTCAGCTAACTTGATAATTTTATTCTGTTTAGTAATCATCAAACAACTTTCGGTTGTTAAACCTCTAAAATTTCGGCTAGACATTTTACACACAGTGGAGTTTTTTTTAAATAATCCCCCCCAAAAAACTAAAAAACCAATTTGGGTTTATTTTTTTATCCTTATTTTCTTTACCAACCAAAACTATGTGTGGTAATTGTCTAAAATTGTATGTACAAAAGACTAGCCACCTCAGAACGTCCTCTGATACTCAACTCTTGATATCTTTCAGAAAGCCCCATAGGACAGTCTTATCTCCGGCTTTAGCTAAATGGGTTAAATGGATAATGTCTTCAATGAGCATTGACACTTCTATTTTTGGCGCACATTATTCCAGGAGGCAATGACATCTAAAGCCTTTTGAGCCAGTACAAGGATACAGGACATTCTGAGATTGGTAGATCAGTCAAATGATAATGCTTCTCATGCTTTTTAATCCCAAACCTGTTACTACACCTACTTCTTCAACAGTTAACATTCTTTAGACAAGCACAAGATGATCCTCCAGTCTTGCGATAAAATATAGATATTCCTAGTTTTTAATAAAGGAAAGTCAACATTTTATTAAAGACACACAGATGACTATTATCCCACCACGTTTTCTAATGAGTAATGCTTTGTCTCCTTTTCTTCTTCAGTGCCAACCAACCAAACTAATGCAGGTTCATAAGACGTTTTCGGATTTCTTTAATGCTGCATGGACTTTTTCCTCTGGAAGTAATTCTGTCATCACCATCAACACTTGGGAGTGACTAAGAATTTTACGTCTTCCAGGAATACTTTTACAGACTTTTCTCAAGAACCTTTTACCTTGTAACTGGTTATTTCCATAGTCTTTCTAATTTTACTGTGACTACACAATACTTAGTTTGCCTTCGCGGAAAAGAGGGCTCTTTACAGACATATTATACATATAGCTTGATCTGATTGGTATGTGTTCTTGTCCTTCTCTTTGTTTCCCATTGGCCAGATGGCACTATTAAGATTTTGGCAGCGCTTGGGCGGAGAAGAGGAGCAAAAGGTTCCTTTTTGGTGTAAACGTGAGATCCTACAGTGAAATGAAGTGGGCAAAGGGAGTCAGAGAAACAGTAGCTACGGTGTGTAAGGATTTGAGGGCTGATGTATGCCAGCAGAACCTTCATGTTACCATAGGTAAGAAGGAACTTAGGACAATAGGGAAAGAAATATCACAGGACCAGGATAGGCAATACTTGAACGGGAAAAGCTCTGTATGTTTTATGATAAAAACTTGGCAAGATGGTCAACAGTTCTCATATATGGATATACTTCCCAATCGTTGGCTAAGGAGAGAATTACTAAAAATAAGGATTGGGATAAATCATGTTATGAGAATGATAGTATTAAAAGGGCCATGATTGACTACGAAGGGAAATGTCCCTGTAACGTAGGCACAAAATGCGATATTTTGCACATCTTACTAGATTGTCTAAATGTTCTTGATGCACGTAAACTGTGGTCGCGACTAATCTTCCTAAAATATGAGGTTAAGAATCGGACACAGGCAATAGACCTGTTAACTGAAATGCACTCACTAGATGTAGCATGTGCAATGGGGAAGTTTATGCTTGAAGTTAAAAAAGTTTTTAGGGATGTTTTATTACTGGTATTGTGTTAATGAATTGTACTCCAGTTTTATAAATGATATTTGGAATCTAAATAATTGTTAAATAGAATATATTTAAGAAGATTCTTATATTGGATTTGGGGTTTTATACAGGTATTTTATAGCTCTTAGTTTAGGATGGTTTTTAAATCGAGATTTTATGTTTGTATGTCTGTACATGTTTAAGGACCTATGGTCCAAATAAACAATCCTTTGACTGACCATTGGCCAGATGTTACTAAGCCTCATGGGAATTGTAGTGTTTTCTAGTATCTTTACAGCTGCTGCTTAAAATAAAGCAAGATTAGAGCAGCGCAATACTCGCCTCCGTGTCTTTAATAAAATGTAGACTTTTCTTTAAAAAAAAAAAGCTAAGAAAAGATTTTATTCATACATTTAGACTATTATAAGAAGCCGTGATGGAGGAAAGAAGAAAAATAAGAACTTGAAGTAATGTAGGTAGAGGAGTACGGCTTTTAAATGTCAGAAAGCTGCCCAATTGAATGCAGTTTGCTTCTTCACACAATCCACAGACAGGAGGAGCACGGGATGTCCAATCATTTGCTCTACCCATCTGCAAGTCCTTTCTCACTGCCTCTGTATGAGTGCAAGACAAGCGCCAGACAGCAAGAGGAACTGTTTGGCAGTGACAATTGACAGAACCTGTGCAGGTGCTGCTGTTCACATTATCAGGACTCAATGAGTGTGGTTAGCCTTGCATTTAGCGTTTCAGAGCAGGCTTCAAAATATTTTACCTGTACATGTGATGCTTCCTAAACAGAATGAAAAGCTGTGAGATTAGAGAGGACTGCTATTAAAATCTGTTCAAAGGGTTCACGGATGCCACAGCTCATAAGTTAAGTCAGTCTTCAGGTGGCAGGATACATTCCACTGAGGTGGAGAGACATGCACGCCCACTGGGGTGGAGAGACATGCACGCCCACTGGGAAGGAGAAATGACTACTATTACGTAGTGAGAGGATTGAGAAAGAGACCTCAGCAATTAAATCCGCGCGTAGAGAGACATTTGCCATATGCGTGTTTAATTGGCGTTTTATTTCTATAAAGCATTCTCTATACGTTACCATCATTTAGTGGTTTCTATCGATATCTGATTTCAGAATGCTCGCGAAATGTAAGTGCCAACAATTTAAATTAGTACAAAATCAATTTCAGAAATAGAGATGTAGAGACAGACAGACAGATAGATAGATGGATAGATAGATAGTCAGTCAGACAGACAGACAATCTCGTTTCCAGCTTTGAAGAGGCCCTCTCTGGGACAGCAAGAGTTCTTAAAATGTCTAACCAAAAGGAAAGAAAGCACAGAGCCAAACATGTCTTCCTATATTTTGTCAGAGCCGCCTGATTTGAAAAGTGCAACTCTGAATACAATGTTACTTTCGCGCCCTGGTAAATCCAGAACCATCTGGTGAATCTGTTCACACTATTGCAGTCAGCAGGGTTGTGCTTTGCAAGGCGGTAAGGCTTTGATGCTCCTGCTATTGACATTCTGCTTGTTGTACTGGCACACTTGTTCTCCTTTGATTGCCTACACTGCTGTAAAACGGTATTGATTGTGTGTGCCTGTTCTTGTGTGTAATCTGTTGGTAATTAATCCTACTCCAGTAATTAAAACAGCAATGCGTTCAGCCAAAAGTACCCTGACTTTTTCTGTTGGTGTCATACCAGCTCATTCGTTTTTTTTTTAATACTTGAAGCAAAAAGTTTTGTTGTGGGCATTAATAGCTTTGAACAGCACTTTTGGTGTTTGCTAAACTGCTTGGTTGTCGTTTTCGGTGTGGGTCCATCATCAGGAAAGCGTTTTAGTGACTAGTTACGCTCTATAAACGTCCTTTCATTTATTCTTTCGTAGCTTTCCATTGGGCCAAGACAAAGTACTATAAATGGTACATAAATTGGATAAAAAACTCATAATATTTTATGGACCTATACACAGGCATACTTTATAACAAAACGTGTTTAAAAAAAAAAAAAAAAAAAGATGCTGCAAATAGTGGTTGGAGGCTAGTGATATGACAACAAACACAAAAACATTTTGTTGCAAGCTGAGCCAACGTTTGTCATGGTCAGCCTAAGGGTTTAAGCAGGTTTGCTCAGTGGTTAGGATAGCGGTGTTGTGGAAGAGGTCATCTGCCTCACCTACTGGAGGATAAGACTTTTTATAAAAGGGTCTTGAATGCAGATTTTGGTGAGTGAGTTCCGGTATTAAAACTAGGAGTGGGCTGGCCCCGAACTCCACTATGGAGTCCCTTACTTGATGCGGAAGTACGACAATATGGTGCTCGGTCTTGAGATTTCCTTAGGGTGCTTCTAGGCTATACCGCATGATGTGGTCATTGTCGAATTGTGGGGCGTTGGGGGAGGTGGGGTTGATCTGCACATATCGTAATAGTTTCATTGAGTATAGACGTGATTTATGACGTTTTATCTTCATCTGTATGCAGTTTGGCCGGCATATTACAGAAAAATTCAATAAAGTTTGTTGTGGGAAAAAAAGTAGGAGTGGGTGAAACTCGCTGAGTTTTACTCTGCAGAGTTCCACGGAGTTACCCAAAAACTACACGAGATTCCGCAGAGTTCAGCGAGCGACGGAGTTGTGGCAAGTTGTGCTGTTTGTGCTCATTTTTAGCACCAGGAGCTTGTCCAGCTCTGTAAAATCAGTGCAAACTGCACGACACGGTGCAACAGAAGGCGCTGCTTCTTTGTGCTGCTCGAGTAGATTTTGTATTCGAGCAGCAGCTTTCTCACCACGAGTGGCAGCTTTCACAACACAAGCGGTAGCAACCTGCAGCGACCCCCGTGTTGAGAAATCTCACTGCGAGGCGGTCGACCACTTGATTTTTTCGTTCGCGCTTGCCAACTTACCGTTGGCAAGGCACACGCAAGAAAAAACTCAGCCACTTGGCGGTTGTCGGAGTTTTTCCGAAACTCCTCCCTCCAAGTGGAGCGCGGAGTGGGCAAAACTCTGCGAATACTGACGGAGGAGCAGAGTTTACCGCCCATCTGTAATTAAAACCATGAAATCTGGAGGCAGTTCACAGGAATTTGGTGTGGCTAGTAGGTTGTGCAGTAGAAGACCACACAAGAGTGGTACATGAGAGATGGTCTATTGAGTGTCATAATGTAAGGCTCCACCGCATGTACTATTCCCTTACTTTAGTATATATTCATCATAACTGTGCCAGTACTGAGTAGTGGATTTAAACCTAGAGACTCTACAGAAGGAAACATGTTAATAAAGGATTGATTAACCCATTGCCCATGTGCAAGGGGACTTGGGGGCATATCTTACTTCTATTCAGAAACTGGGACCTTACTTAGAGCTTAATGGACTGGATTCTCTGCGAAAAGCATGAAGGATGTCTTGTCCACCATGCCAGAAGTGTCATAGGCTTTAATACACCTGTAATATGGAGGATGAGATATCTGCCACGTTTGTGTCTGAGCATCCTATCCCCCAAAATCTAAATAAGGCCCTTGGCCTTTAGTGTGGAGTCTGTGGTGGAGATTAATGTTTGTAGTGCATTAGGGATGAAGAGTATGCCAAGGCTTCTAGCTGAAAGGCATCACATAAGGATTTTAGACGGCAAATGGGTGGGAGGTGCAGAGACAGCAGTATTTTAAAAGTTCAGCAATAGCGAATACAGAGAATCCAATACTCTACACCACCTTAACACCCTTCTGTGTAACCACTGCAACCATGAGCAGTAGTTTTTATTAGTTTAGCAAATAAAGAACTATAATGCCTATTTGTCTCATATTTAAAATTAAAGAGTATGCATACACAGACCAGAGTACCAGCTATATAAGTTGCTAAGTATCAAAACCTACAATTAGGACTATAGGGGCCGAAAGAAAAAAGATCATCCCACTTACAGAAGGGGACTTTACAACACTGCCTAACGGTTAAAGATATAATGTGGCATGAACTCTCATGCCTCACCTTTAAATGCATCCGTAATATGCTCACTTCTCATTTGGTGAACAGAATATCTTGCTATCGAAAAGCTCAAGCCTTACCTTAGTACAGACTACCACACAGGAGTTGTGACTTACCTCTTCCAAAGGTACACATATATCACATCAGCGCCAATAGACTTACACCAAGTAGTGTGCTGAACATAAGAGAAATCAATAAGTCAAACTTACAAATATGGGCAGCCACAGTGGAACAAATGGCATGCAAGCAGCAGTGAATGTCATTGGGAAATGGAACATGAAGCAACTGTGCACTTCACATCTAAGGGTCTTGGAACAAAATGGATATTGAGAGGCAAGATGGTAGTTGGAGGAGGGTCTGTCATTGGTTTAACAGTGGCATTGTGACCGAGGTTTAGTTTTTAACATAAAGGTATATGTAAGATAAAGTAAGCGATTAAATAAAGGGGTGGATAGGAATGTTATGAGGTGCGAGCCGATGCTTGATTGTTTGAGGGCTAAAAGGATCAGAGAATGCACAAAACAATTTGTCATTCTTAGGCATGGGGCAAAGCATTCTGAGTATTTTGGAGAAGGAGGCTAACAAGAAAAGAGTATGGTGTGGGTGTTTAAAAAATGAGGAGAGGGGCTGAGAAACATTGTCAATATGCAACAAATCATAGATTTTGCAGAAATAGGGAGGCCTGTTGGAGTTAAGGTTCTTCAGACAGGCCAGTAAGACGGTCATTTTGTGGGATAGTATTGGAGGCTGATAGGTTCTTGAAAGTACAAATTGTTTGCTGGGCCAAGTGTAGATGAGAAGGCAGCGAGTACTATGAAGTTTGTGGTGTGCTCAGAAGTGAAAAATTCCCTCCACTTGCAGAGGCATGAAGTAAGTACATTTTTGTTTTAATATCTCTTTGCCATGGTAATTGAAGGTTGGGAAAGTGGATGGATCAGGTAGTGAAGCTCTAAAGATAAGAGAGATTTCTTAAATAGGTCATATGAAGTGAATGGAGACATGGGGTTACGTTAGTGTGTACTCAATCGAGGGAGGCAGGGATGAAGTTGATAGTGTTCATTCTTCACGCAATGAGGGATTTGGTTGGAGTTCTAGCTGGAGGAATGTTTGCAGTGATGTGAATTACTGCCTGGTCAAAAGGCATGGGCTAAATAGTGATGAGGGCATGAGAGAGAGTATCATAGATCAGGATGATTCGGAGAAGGTTGTTGTGTGTGTGTGGCTGAGTGCTCATGAGTGAATGTTCCAAAAGATTAACAAAGTGCATGTGGAGGGAAAGAGCCCAGGATGCTATCTGAATCAAAGAGTGTACCTGTAACACTTGGAGGGCAGTAGAACTTCAGGATACTGGCCTTGAAAGTGACAAGGACAGTCAGGGAAATATTTTTAACAGATGAATGAAACGGAGTCAGCTAAAGGAAATGATGTGGTTGTAAGTGGCTTAGTGAGAAGGGCACTCAACCAATTTGCGACAGGAGCAGAGTTACTTGGAGGAATGTGGCTTTGTTTGTAGACAGGCCTGCTCATATACCGACAACTATGGGGTCTATCGAGGCTGTATTCCATTTTACACTTTCTGTTAGGCAGTGAGCCATGCTTTATATGTAACAGAACTACACTAAGGGACAAATAAATTGCCTCTACAACTGTATACTACTTGCCAGTGCAATGCTACACACCCATGTATGTATCAATATCATGCAAATCCCAAATGAGTCGTCTATTTGGTAATATAATAGTTCACAAAAATGGAACGCTGACCACGCAGGTTTGACTGTCATTTCCACTTTATATCTACATGCACTGTCACTGGATATAATGCAAAAACTAGAAAATGATGCATGGAATCTTGATTTAATCACAGCCACTGGTAATTACTGTGGATCTGTCGGAAATGATGCCCCAGGGGTGTTATTAGCCCAATAACATCTTATGGTATATCAATAAAAGCACTGATCAAACACAAATGACAAACACGTGTGCACGCCTTGCACTACTATCTTTGGCACTCAAGTGCTCAGGATTGTTACTTTTACAGAGCGGAGTGAGTCACACCACCATCAGCATAGGTTACAGCATCACTGAGGAGCTGTGATGTCATTATTTGGTAAATGTTTCTACCTGCCCCTCCCCCCATCCCCACTGGGTAATTGGGGACTTGAGTGAAGCTGTCATTCTTAAAGAGCAGTACAAGAGGCTGCTCTTTAAAATAGAAAATTGACTGACAAAGTAAACAAGCCATGCAATGGATATTGAACCTATTCAAAGCATTTTCAATGGGCTGACAGGTGTGTTCTAATTCATCAGCAGAATGGAGAAAAAGCGTGGTAGTTGTCTGTGGTGGATGTGATCAAATGCCCTAAAGTCCAAAAGTACCTTTTCAAGAGGGTAACAAAACTGGAAATCAGTGGCAGTCTCTTGCCGTTGACATGCAGAAGTGTGTTGTGCTAGGACACCTGTTAAGGGCAGCATATGGTTTACCACATTCTGACAGAAAATCATAAGATTTTCTGTCAGAATGTGGTAAAACATATGACACTGGGTCAAATTCACACAAAAAGTAGTCAAGCCTCCTAGTGTTTATCCTATTATTTACACAGATTTTAAGCCATTTCAGGATTTACATACTTGCAAGTGCTATGCCTCACAAATCCATGCAAATAGATTTCCAGATGTACTCCTACATCTTCACACTCTACTCCATAAAGACGTATGGCAGAAATGGGAATTGGCACCTCTGACTATTTTCTGAACACTGGAAACGCCATTTGTACCTTTCCTATACTAGACGTAGTAATGAGGAAAATTCAACCAACATGCCAGATTTTCTACAGTGCTTAGTGGAATTGCAGATAGAAAATACCTTTAAGCTAGACTGAAAATCTTAAATTCCAGTATCTGTGATACTCATAAATGCACCTACTATCCGACCCATCTGAGTGTCTATATCTACAAGTCCATTGCAGTCTACAAACTAGTATACCAGGTGAGCACATTTCAGGGGTGCCCAGGTGGAATACTTAGAACTATTCAACCTTAAACTTTATGCTGCAGAGAAATACCAGGTCCACTAACATCTGCATTCATAAACACTTAGCATATCATACCACCCTATTGCAAAATTCAGTATTGTGTCCAAATGTGAGGCATATGCCTTGGTCAGAGTGATCTCCATATTTTCTTTACCCAATAATGTGAAATATCCACCATCTGGGTCAGTAACTACTTTCTACAGCTCAATGATCTATCCTAATAACCACATACATGGACTATATAATTAGCAACAATTATGCCAGACTAGGAGAGGTGTAATTACAGTGACAATGCAACAATCATGTTGTGCCTTATGATACATGGTAGAATTTCTTAGACTGGGAGGTGGTAAGCCCTTTTAAATTGCATGTAAATTCTTTTAATATGGAACATTTTTAGATCTTGCCCACCAGACTGCGCAAGCTTTAAATAGATGAAAAGCCCTACTGTCCGCTAACAGTGGACTTCATTGCATGGCTTTATTGTCACACTCATTTGCTTGCTTCTTATTGGTTATCTTGTGTGGGCTCTACTTCCTCTTCTTGTGAGGGCTCTCCTTTAAATCACTAGCACTTCACTTGTGTCGTTTCACTGCTCATTTTTTCTTTTTAAGCACACCACAAAAGTGCATGTGTTTTCCAGCTGTCTCCCTTATATACTTCTCCCCTCTCCGCTGTGCTCGTTTTGCTCACCTATCGATGTGCGTTTTCCCAAACCCCTCCATAATTGGTTCACCCTTGTGTTGCTTCTTCTCCCACTGCTTTCTCGCCCATTGGATTTTCTCCCCCACTCCATGAAGCTCTCTCAGTTTGCTTCTCTCCGTACTGCTTCCCCTGACCAGTACCTCTCCTGTTGCTTTCCCCCACTCTTCATGATTCTGTACCCCCTAAGCTCTCTGTTGTTTCCGCACCCCATGTTGCCTTCCCCCACATTATGTCATACTTCTTTTTTTAAATCGCTCTATTTACCAATCCAATTGAATTGGTATTCAAAATCAAAAGAAAGGGCTTGCGTAATTGTGTACGCACACACATGCTTAGTGTGCGCACGCCTACAAAATGATGGTGGTGGTGTCTGAGGCGCTTTTTTTTCTCTTTTAGCGATGCTGCACAGCAGTGCTAAAAACCATTGGCAAAATCAATAAGTCCCAAAGGCAAGACCTACTGGCTTTCCCAATACTGGTCAGTTCTAGCCTCTTTTATGAATTAATTGATATATTACTCTTGTATGTTTCATAGTGATAATAATATTACCACTTCTTAATTAGTACATCCTCTCACGAAAACGAATAGCCCTCTGATCCCCAGCTTTCTCCCTTCCCAACATCCATGCGCATATACAACTGTCAGCAAAGAATTGCCCTCCATTAAAATTCCCCTCCTAAAGAACACGAATAAACATAATTACTCCTTTCACAGCTGTGTACATTTCCAAAAGCCTTTATATGATGTGTTCTATGCAACATAATGACTAAAAACAAATCAAATGTTTAGCTGGCAACTTGCCACTTTCTGGTACTCTCCTTTGCTTCTGGGGCCACTGACACAGTGGCCCCAATCCCTGGATCATCCCAGGTGGTTTCTGCTCAGCTACTCACATCACTGCTTCACAGAGCTCTTTTTCCATCAAACAACAGTGGGACACTGACCCGATCACTCTGATCTTGTTCACTACACACACCATCTGCACAGGGTCACCAGACAATTTGATGAGACACATGATTGCCGCCAAGAAGCGCGCATAATTATAAACTGTGGAAGAAGGGTGGCGGTGGGGGGCTGCATGTGGCCCTCTGATGATGCTTTATTAAACCATACCATCTTAGGGTACAAGGATCGCCTCCGTTCCAGTCATAGGACAGCTGCAACTGCCAGCTGTTAAGTCTGTGGTATGCTGTATGACATCAACAAGTGTAGCGATAGCCTAACTAAATTGCAGCCATTTTGTTGTTTGCTGCTGTATGGGGTCTCTGGTTTAGTAGTTCTAAGCGCCTTGTAGCCACCCGTCAAGAATATAGCTCCATTGCCCATCAACAGCTATGTTATTGTTTCCGTATTGAGTTATCACCAGGAGCGCACTGCATGCCACACATATGTCGCAAATTGAGTCATGAAAATCAGCAAGAATCAAGCAATTGCTCCCATGAGTTAAACGGCCCTCGTAAAGTTTATCGTCCTTCAGGCAACAATAATGCACCTAAAACAGACAAGAAAATGATGCAACATAAGCCATGAAATTGCAGCACAATTAATTCAGAAATTCTTCGAGCAAGAGCCATAAAATACTTCCCATGAATAGCGCCAGGGGACATTAACTGACTTCACATAAATTATGAAATTGCTACATTTTGATTTGAAACTGCTCCTGTACATCGTATTAGAGAGGCACAACAATTCAGCCACTGTCCAACCACCATTTTTTGGACCTGGAAGCAGGGCTGGTTCTCGAGGGGGCAGGGTGCTGGGGTCCCCAAGGACAGAAGTTGTTCCCCTGTAAGCAGCATTGATCCTCCTAGAACCTCTGCTCCTGCCTGAGGGAGAGGGACAACTGACATTAAATACAGTGATCAAACCAGACACTCTAACACCCCATCCTTACTAGAGTCAGGCCGTCTGGAAGGTACTGGTCGACTTCCCAAGGTGCCGGAGCAAGGTGGCGATAGTCCACTCCCTGAACGTTCGTAGGCAAAGAGGCAACAGTGGTGGGTGCACCTACTGCAGTCTTACTGGGAATAAGGTGCGTAGCAGCAATGCGCATTTCTCTGCATCCTGCATAGTAGAGTTGGCAGGAGAACACTCTGAAAGTGAATAAGGCATTTAATCAGCACCACAGTGTTTGCAGTCACCACACAGGTTGGCCAGAGGAACAGGGAACCACCCTGAGGTGTAACTGTGTGGTGAGCCGAAACTGGGGGAAACCACACCAGTAACCACTAGGGAAGTTGGAGTTCAGGGGTAGTTTTATCTGGTAAGGGGACTTGGAGTCTCAGTCAAAGGTGGGTATTCCTGCCTTAGCAAGCTTTTATGTGGGGTTCATCTTAAGCTTTCCCGGGAGTCCCCGGTTTCACTGTGATGGCAGGGAGATGTACCTCACACGTAATTGACGTTATAAGACTCCTCTTGGTGTTTCTGGTAATGACAAAAGTTGCAAACCACACAAAGGATCATTCTAAGGTATGGCCAGCACACTTTGATTAACAAAGCTGCTAACAGAAAATGATGTGGACTATAATACATTCAGTAGGATCCACTGCATCAACAGAACTATGCTATGGCAAGGACGGATACACACTGGGCTGTACCACAGCCCAGTATAAATAGGGCAGGTTATTTTGGCAGCTGTCCTTCTAGCTCGTGCCGTCTTCAGTGAGGGAGATAAAAGGTGCCTGCTCAGAGAGTAGAGAGTAACAGCTGGTTTTTCAGATTCAAATAACTTTCACCAGGAGGTACTCTGTTAGCATCTATAATGAATTCAGAAGCATTTGCAATCAAGCCTTCAAAAATAGATGTGTTTATCCGCACCGAAAAATCATTTGCAATCTCAACTTGTACCATAAATTACTATGCTAATTCCACTATTATATTTTAATTGTTTGCTATTTATACATCCACATGCAAAATATTCTCATAGAATTCAGTTTAGATTTGCAGGATATTCAATGATTTAGGCAGAGGGCACAAAATAAATATTTGGAAAGGTGATTAAGTAAAATATATTTTAAAACACCCTTCAAAATGTAAAAACATGCACAGTTAGGATAGGATACTAAAGACAACCTAAGAGATGTAGGCCTTTTCTTTTATTTAATATCCTGCATGATAAACAACAGACATTGAACTACTGAAAGGTTATAATGTTTCATAGAGTGAGGGTATTAGAAATCACACATTGTGGTTTAGCACCTAATTAATATCCAATGATAATTTACAAATGTTTAAAATTTAAGTCAAGTTCCACCCCATTTTTCTGTAGTTGTGCCTCTGCTGTATTGAACTTAGTAAATTGTGTTTTTATAGGGCACATCATGTTATACAATATGTCCTAGACAGTTGTGTTTGGTAACAGTATGTTTGTATTGGGTGCACAAATGTTTGTCAGCTTATAATAACTATATAAATATTTATAAAGAAAAAGACAACAATCACTCGCAAAATAAATAAAAAAAACAACCATTAACCTACAGCTGAATAGTACCACAGTAAGCTAACTGTATAATACCAATAACTTACAAACATGATAATAGTGACAGAGCAATCTTTAGGATCTATGTTTTGGCTAATCTTTGAAAGAACAAGCTAGAACTATAAAGCTGCATGAAACACACATCACCCTGGACTCTTGATAACTTTGAGAAATTAATTGCTTGTCCTTTACTAGTTAAAACCGGTGCTTAATTTGAGCAGGTGGTTGCCACTGGCAACCATTTTTGGAGACCTGCACTTATTCCTCCTCAACAGACATTTCCGGAGAGCAAGAGAGGAGAAGACGCACATAAGGGAAAGGCAGATGAATAGAAAGACAGGAAAACCGTCACAAAGGAAGAAAACAGGAACACATAAGAGTGAAATAAAGGGGCTGATAGTGTCTGTTAGTAGATTAAAGAGGCCTAGGGTGGATTCAAGACAACTCAGCCTTGGTATTCGGTGTGATGACATTTAATAGCACCAGCTGCAGGCTTTTGAACAGAGTTTTGGGCACCGGCACTCATTCTTTTACGAATTAAGCACTGGTTAAAACTCTTACCCAAGAAGTGCATACCAATGACCAAAGCCACTATTGCTGCGTAAAAAAATACATGAGTCCAAATTACATTCCCACTACCATAACAATGAATGCCAAGCGGTACAACTTCAAAACTAAAAAGGGATGGACAAAAAAAAGAGCCAGTGGGGAATATCTTCCAACAATTACTAAGATCCGCCGCTTTAAACATATTGCCCCATATCCCTATTCCCCAATAAGCCAGATCATAAAATATTTAAAATCGCCTACAAGCAAAATGTGACTTCTAGAAAAATCAATAAATACTATGAAAAAGCCAGAAAATATCTACAGAGATATGAAGGAACGAAATGCCTCTTCCTCAGCAAGTAAAATATTTAGATTTCATTATGATTCATAATTATTTTTAAAAACCTTTGTTTCCACTGAACGTACTGCACCGAACGATGAGATGATCGAGGGTGTAAAAAAACAAACATATTGTAACTATTTGAAAATACAGACTTCAAGTGACTGCAGTGCAAGATTTGTGAATGGGTTCACCAACTCAAAGGGCATCAGATGAAAAACTGTAGCTCAATGATGTGTCTACCACTGGTTAGTAGAGCAGTACCTTGCCCTTCTAAGAAGTCTCCAGCCCTGTTATGTCAGTTTTTTAGATTAATATAGTGCTCTCCAAAAGAAAACTGTTAAGTTGAAGGAATGTTTGATTGTGTTTTCATACCTAACCTACATCATTCTCCGGAAGGCACACCTGTAAAACACTCATCTAACCACATGCACCTTTGTGCTTCTTAACTTCGAATTTGTCACTTTCTGAACTTTTGAATGACATGAATATTGATTTGTTAATGGGAAACCTTTATATGCCAAGATGTGAAATAATTCAATTTTAAGACCAGTTTTCCGCAGATATTTCATATTATTGCAGATGTTTACCATAAACCTCCCAACCATACAGACATTCTTTACCATGAAAGTGACTTCTCATTTGAAGATATGGTGGTCAAACAGGAACCCCCAAGTAATAATTTCAATTCGGGTTGGAGAGCGTGAATTATTTCTGGAAGCATAAGCGGCAGGCTATGTCTGGCAACTCAACCTCAAGTATGTCCAGCATTTCAGGTCCCTACAGAAGAACGGTGACCACAGCATGAGCTATGTATATGTGATGATGACACTAACTTATAAAAATTATCAATTACCCTACCGTCCTTTTGCCATTTGTTTGATCGACCATGATAATACCCTACCATACCAGATCAGAACAGACTAACCATGACTCATTGGTTCCTGTTCAAGGACCAGGTTAATTTAACACACAATTGTTGACAAGAAGATGAATACCTTTCTGAACCCTTTTTGGAAAGAAAAAATTGACAATCTAAGAGTAAACAAGCATTCCTAGATCCAACTCCAGTGTCTATAGCAGCTGCCTCCACTAGAGCTACTTCTAGAGCTGGGAAGTCTTCCTTCAAGTGCAGAGGAGTTACAGCTGCTGTGAGAGACATAAAAGTTCCTCATTGGAGGCACAGGACAAGAATCAAAATTACATAACTAACTCAGTCAAAGTGGTCCCCCGATGAATTTAGAATTACGAAACATATGGGCATACCGGCTGGTGTGCTGTTAGTGGATCTTTCAGCGGCATTTGAAACAGCAGATTATGCCAATCTTATTTTACCAGTCTTATTTACCAATAGGAAAGCATCAGATTAGCTATTTCTGCCCCTGAATGGTTCAGACCTTTCTTGAAAAGACGCACTCAAGCCGTGACACTTTCATCATTCTGTGCTGCGGGATTCCTTAAAGATTAGCACACTTCTCTATTTTATTTAATAGATACGTTCATCTGCTGGGAGAGTTGATTAAAACTTTTGGCTTTAAGGCACTCGCCGATGCTAATAACACGCACCTGCTGATGTGGTTTAGCCACCTTTGTTCTGAAAAAATGGGCGACAGCCTTTCAGGAGTGGATGGCTAGGAATTTTCTAGAGTCAAACAGCAATATGGTTGACATTTTTGTAGTTAGTAGTGACAACACAGTCAGGTCATGAAAGCTGTGTGCTGAGGCATAAGGAAATTTCCCTGGTCCTGTCAATAAGACCAAAAATCTTGAAGCTTGATTCGATTATGATCTCAATTCCAACATCCGGAATCAGAAAATGGGATTGTCTTGCTTCAGGATTCTGGCAAGCTTAAGATTATATCTCCAATATCTCCTCAGGAGAAACATACCCCATCCAGTGCTTAATTTGTACTAAAAAAAATAAAAAGTGCCAGGGCTCTTGACAGGAGGCCACTGCAGCTTGCACCACTCATTGCCCCTGCCATGTTGCCAATGACAGTAACAACACAACTACTAACCATTACACTCCTAGAAGTGAGACAAATCAGACTATTCCAGGCCCCCAAAGCTATAAGAATGGCCATTGCGGGCCCCCCTGGTACAGGGGCACTTTGTTTTTGCACTTGGGGGGCTACATTTCCCTGCACCATGTGGCAGGCACCGCGTGGTGCCTGCCACGTAGTGCAGGCAAAAGCAAAACCTGCCTTTTTTCCATTGCGGCGGGTGCTGCAGCCAGGAAAATGGAAAAAATGCCTTTTGTGACCGCCATGGTGGCGGCCGCATTGTAATTGAAAATGTGGGACCACCTCCTTAAAGGCGGGCGGGCCCCATCCCCAGAATGATGGCGGATGGACAGAAGTCCGTCCGCCATCGTAATCAGGACCTTAGTTCTTGGCCTACGACTGCGGAATGCTCTCCCCGTTCAGCATCGTCAAACTTCTTTCTCTCTTCCGGAAAAAGGTAAAAAAAAAAAATCCCGTTCTGCATATTTCACCTACATTCTGATTTTGGAGTGCCACGCCAAAGTGTTGTTCCAAAAATGTGTGCCATGAATCAATTTTGGCGTAAGCTGTGCTTTATATATAAATAAATACAGTTATTATTCTATCAAATTTACAACATGTACATAGAAGCAAAAGAAGAACAGACATTCAAAAAATAGAACATCAGCCGAAAGATCACCAAGTTAGTGTGCATATAAAGAAAAAAGCAGCACATATGCAGTGCCAAAAAGAATGGTAGGGGAAAGGTGAAGTCTTAAATCAGCGAAAGCACACAGACAGTTCCTACATATAATTCAATCTTTCTTTGAAGTACGTCACAGGGAAATGTACATTGGGTTAGAAAGTCACTGTTCTAAAGAGCTGGAAGCCAGTGTTCTGTCTACATGCTTGATATCTGCTCCGTGCTTTAACATAGGATTAAAGACCCATTCAGAAACAATGGTTTGGATAAAACTGACGCATTTTCATAAACACACAACAAGTAAAACACATTTTGTCATATTAACTGATGTAAGTAGTTACAATAATCTCCTATACACATTATACTGATCCATTTGCAAGTACTGTAGACCTGCCCGGGGAAGAAATATCCTTGAAATGCTTTATCAACCTCTCTCCTTGCTGTCAGGTGTGTCAGTCTTCAAATTCATTCACAGTGCCTTATTTAACAATGTATTTATGCCTAAAGCTGTGGAATCTTTACCTTGATTCTGCTCACAAACTAGTGGTCTTGGGAATCTTTTAACCCTCCAGTTTATCCACCTTTGAAAACCCACGGTTCGTTCAATCGTGGAAGGTTTTGCAACCCAGACCACATTTGTTGGAGTGTGGAAATCAGGCCACCTCTCGAACACCATGAGATAAGCAGGAACAACATGCCCTTGTTATCCGAAGCATGGACTAGAACATAGAGTCAATGACTGCAACTAATGGCTTGTAATTGACTTCTTTGCCAGTGATAATGGGCACTTGTAGTGTACAATTGACTGCCCTGTCTCCCTGGGAACCTGGGCAATGTGTACTATAAAACACAGATGATTCTTGGGGGAGCTTCAGGAGAATTTATTATTAAGAGGTTCAATTGATAAAAACATACTAGACAACGTATAATGGAAAGGTTCAGTTACTGAAAACCTACTGGCAATAGCAGTCCAAAATGCACAGCTGATTCAAGCAAAAGAGAAATGCACTACAACAACCTAAAAAAGCACTGATAAAGCCAATAATAGGTCTGGCGTTGGCTGTCAGTCTTTTGGCTTTTACAATCAATGCTTTTTTAGCTCTGGCTAAAATCAAAACATTTTTGGTCTCAAAAATAATTACTTGCATTACAAGTCTCTGGCACAGAAGGAAACTGCTTAGTGTTAGGATGTGCTCCTTGTGAAATAACAGAACACAGGTGCTCACAGTAAGTTATCCGATGAATGAAGTGGTCTGTTGTAGTGTATCATGCTATAAACTGTAGGGTGGAAACAAGATGGGAACGGAACACAGACCAATGGATAAAGAAGGCTAGCTGAAAGCCCCTCTAGATAAGTATGCCATTGGAAGGGGGGTCTCTTGCTAGCATTATATCAGCCTGGAGATGTTGTTAAAACAACATTCACATTCTCCATAAATATTTTTATTTTGTAAATGTGTTTAAAATACAGACACCTGAATCTGTGTGTGCTTTAACAGGGACCTCAGGATTTACGTAATGCACCAGAACAATCACAAAAGCAGCCTAGGCTTGGAGAGGATCATGAAAAGACTGCCACACTTATAAAGCAGTGATAACCCAATGTATGAATGCCTACAGTGGACCAAGAGTGACTGCACTCACCTTCCTGAGATGTATCTTATTGAACGTTAGAACAAGTACTACAGAAATTGGTGCCACCAGAGAAAGAGCCAAAAGCGGTCTCGTATCATGCCAAACCTTCATTTTCGTATACCTAATATATACGTGTTTGTTAATGTTATTTTACAATGCTTCTCAAACAAACTAGATGCTTTCTTATGGGGGACTGCAGCTTTGAGACCACTGCCCACAGCACAGGCTCGTGCACTGATTAACCAGCTCACCTTTTCAGTGGAATTTGGGGATGTTAAACCAAATATGAATGTAATGTACAGCCACTAATTAAAACACTAACAAAAGAGAACTAACCAGATTTGCCAAGAGTTGTTCATACCAGCTAGTGGCTCTAGTAATAGTACTTTACACTTGAAGAACAAGTGCTATTGAGCACCTGACAACCATTCTTCGTGTATATCATGCAGTCAAGCGAGCGACCGAGCTAGCTATATGCATTTATTTTTTGTTCATTAAGGGACAGCAATGCTGAAAGACCCATTTCCCATACTTAGTTTAAGAAAGCTCTTTATACTTTGTGTAGCTAACAATGCACTCCCTTAGGCAGACCTAGTAAATATCCTGGCTACTGTAAAGTATTTTGTCAACAGATTCTAGGGTGGCCACAAAATAAGAGTGTGCTACCAGAAACAGAAAAAATACTTGCACTATATTTGGTTTGGAGAGAGTCCACAATTCCTCCATTTGAAAAAGCAGCACCAGTAATAACGAATGACTGAACATGCTATCGTGCCATGTACCCGAAATTCTGTGCATAATAAACTACTTAAGTAAAAGATGGGAGTCTCAATTGCATGTTCATTAGAACCTCATTGCACATAATCTGGCAAACATTCTAGACTTGAATACACTCCTGCTGCATCAAACTAAATGATTTCACAGCTAACAAATGTTTACGCTCATGGATATGTGCATCCTTGACAAGATGATTTGGCAAGCGACCCAGCACATATTCATAAACGAGCACTTTGATACGTGTACATCCAGAGCTTCTGTAGAAGTAAATCTTGTATTTCCTGGTTCAGAAGAATGAAACAAACAGAGAAAAAGAAGCTGTAGCTGAAACATTTGAAATTATTCCTGAGGAAACAACTTAGTCAGCACTTTTTCAAGGAAAACGTTAAATAGCCCTTTTGGGGCAGTCCTCTAGCCTGTGGCGCAAGATGGCGGAATTTACACTGCCCTCTTTGCAGAAAGATGACTCGTTGCCTTATCTGTGCCCACGTGGTATCTTCAGGATCCACCTAATGAGCTCCATGAAGGCACAGGCCACGCCTCAAGATAGACAACACTGCAAGAATAGTCCCTAGATGGGCCTGGATCTTCTACAGAAGACCAGAAAGTACATCTACAAGACAAATCAGTGGGATGAAATACCTCCAAAGCAACGCAACAAGATCTACAAAACTCCTTTTTTAATTCAGAATTCAGTTTAGACAAAATTGCCTTGGGAAAATGCTTTATGAAATGAAATGGAAGATTTAATGAAGTAGCATTTCTTCCACTGTAACAAAACTAAAACAGAGATGACTTATCTGGAACAAGAGCAGGAGCATGTGCACCAGAATCTCTATTCTTACTCTTGCATTTGTGGAAGGAAAACATCCCCCCTCACACTCACGACGGTCCCTGCGTCTGCCGGACCGTGACGGCCGCAAGTAAGAGCGAGGGTTGGGGGGGAAGGGGAGGTCCACCTCCCTCAAAACTTGTGCCACCCAGGGAAGCCCGCCCCCTCCTTGCTACGCCACTGGTTGCAGGCACAGATACGATAGTAAAATATAAAGCAAGAGCCAGGGCAGAATCCGTGAAGCAGCATTGTCACTTATTCTAGCTAGACATTGGAGAACCTTTGAAATGATTAGTCTTTTCGGTTATCCATACCATGAATGCACTGAAGAATAAAAAAAATAACAGAAGCAGACTATAATGTCTGAGCGGATACAGCCTAAATATATTTTGCAGGGTCAAGCTACCAAGCTGCAACAGAGCCCTAAAACAGTCTAAAAGTGACAAGAAATGCTGAAAACCACATCAAGAGAGTCCTGAGGGTTTTACCAGTGAAGAAGAGCATCACACAAAGGGGATGTCAGGGTCCCAAAGTCCTTTTTACCAAGAGGACACAAATACACTCAGTGAATGCAACTTGAAGTGCAGTAGAGGCATGGCACACAAATAATGTTTAAATCTTCTTTTTCACACCCTACTGACTTGTGTTGTTTGCATGACGCTGCTAGTGGGGAGACTGTACAAAGACTGCAGAGCCACATAAATACCAGGAAAAGAAGGTGGCTTTCAAAGCGAAAAGTACCAGATTAATTACATTCAAAGCACTCCTGAAACATGCCAAAATTACAAAGTTTGAACAGCACTGCTCAACATGGGTCAATGTACATCAAAGATATCATATCCAATGCAACAAAATTGAACGTTTTTCCTCAATCAGATACGGCATGCATGTTTACTGTACAGATTTTCTGCTGCAGTTTTACACCAAAATGAAACACTCTTAGATCTGTGTGAAATTGGGGATGACATTGCAAATATTTCTCGCATACCAGGCCAGCAAGCTTACATATCAAACTCTTTATCGCTTCTAAGGGCAAGTAAGAGTTCAAAGCTGTCTCGACGTCTCCCGTTCCAATTTCATGCTGAAAGGACCTGGACAGTGTACTGCTGTGGATTCGTTTCAGAAGAAAATATGCCAATATTCACTGCAGCTGCCAAAACTAGTTAATTAAAACAATTCACTTAATAGAAATCGTACATGATATTTTTCAGTTGTTTTGATCCCGGCTGAGACTGTGAACAACATGGAGACGACCAGTCTATCCAAGCGTACATGCACCCAACGTATAGGTTATACCACCTTCTGTGGATTACTTTTCAGTTCGAGAAATTACAACACTGCTGCAGTTTGTATACCCAATGAGCCAACTTTTTACATTTTCTTGGCCATAGATTTTACCTTAAGGTATAAAATGAACGTACGTTTAAAGGTCTAACTTGTATACATTTCCATTTTAATATTTTCTTACTGTAGTATTGAAAAAAACATTTTAGTTTTATCAAAAAATCACACAGTTTATGCCTTTATGTGATGATGATTGTGGTCTTTGTCCCTTTTCAAACTACTAGCAAGGAGGTATCAATGCCAGAGCATACCTAGAAGGGAAAGCTACCTCACTGGCGAAAAACGGTATCCTATTAAGAAATAGAGATACCTTATTAAATTGAGCACAAAAGTAACAGAAAGGTGGACACTCATATTGCAATAGCGCTTTGAAGCACTGCCCACCTCGTTCTCCAGTCTTTCCACGGATCTGTGTACCTCACTTCCTCTGAGGTTCACTACCAACCACCGACAAGGGGAAATAAAGACGAACTGAACATGTAGAATGAGCTGTTGTCCCATTCTCAATGACAGTGTTCTGTTTGAGAGCAGTGGTCGGCAAACAAGCCCTAGAACCTTCCTATCCTAGGCCTTATGTTCCACATACAGAGTGAATGGCAGCGAGGATCCTATCCGGTCTCACTGTATGTGCAACACATGTCATGCCATGTCACAGTAAACATTACCAGAAGTGCAGTGAAAGATCAGAGACTGAGAAAGAGGAAAACAGCCTAAGTGGGACATGTTCAGATAACCAGCCAGGGAAAATACGCAAAAGTGTGTTTTTGTGAGTTTATGTGTGCACAGAAACACACATACAGTGAAATCCTCATACTGGCATAATGGTGCTAATGTCAGCCATACTGTGAGAATCTACAGCATGACGGTGTACATTCCTGTTTTTGGTGGCCAAGGAAAAATGGTAGAAGTTATTGGAAAATTGTGAGCATTGAGGGCGATGGTGTCCACAACCTACAATCCGTATAATGCTGGCCTTGGCACGATGGTGGTAATTCTTTGCATATTATGAGCATCCCTGGCATGGTTTCATGATGGTGCCCTTTCGTGGTGCTGCTGGCCCGTGCATAATGGTGGTAACTCCTGGGCTATTGTGGACATCCATGGCATGATTATGATAATTTCTGGTGTAACGCTGGCCTTAGCATAAAAGTGATAACTCATGGTCGACTATGGGCATCCATGGCATCAAATAGTGATACCTTGGCATGCAAGGCAAAACCCATCCAATTGTGGCAATATTAATTACAGAGTCTTTGATGTTTGAGCACCAAACAGGCACGTTTTAAACATCAAAAGCCTGTAATTCAGGACAATTTTTTTTCATGAAAATTGTAAGCTTTTGTTTTGAACAATTAAGTTATTTTTCCAAAATTAAAAGAATGTATCTGATAATAAATCATGTGTATTTTCATAATGAAGTTTAGGGAATGAATGTGGATATTACAGAGATAATCACTACTGCTGCCTAAGACTAGGCTGCAAGATTTTCTGAACTACCTACATCACCTATAGCTTTTTAGGCATTTTTGTAGAGTTACTGCGTTAAAAAATACACCAACATAACGAAGCTGGAAAGCTTCATCTGATATGTTTTACCACTTATCTGTTAACCATTTCACACAACAGTAAAGAAACGTACGGGTTCTAGAATATGCCCTTCATACTTACAATTTTGAGTACCTCCCCAAGGGCGCTGTAACCTTCAAATTGTATTAATAAATCATAAGGTCTTTAGTGGTGGGGAGAGTCTCAAAAACAGAGTAAATAAATATTTCTGGAATAAAAAGAAGCACATCTTCTCATAAAGGTATGTTCTCTACAAAGGGTCTGCTTTGAGAAAAGTGGTTGATAACTAAAAACTTTTCGTTTTGTAGCCTAGTTCTGAGCCTTCTTTGCTGGAATATTTTGGTGCCAAGAAAACTATTCTTGATAAGAGAGCACCATACAAGACTAGTTATCAAGTTTCTCTCTGAATCCTTGGGAGGACAGTTTGAAGTGTTCACCATTAAAATCGAAAAGGCTCTTAGCCTAGCATCAGATGGTGAGAAAAAGATTCAAGAAAAAGAGGCTTGGATTTTGTCTACACTTTGAGGTTTATCCGAGGGAAGGGGTATTTGAACAGAGACACTTTTTATGACAGGGCGGTCTTAATGTTTCAAGGCTTACGCCTGGCGTTCAGAGAATCATCAAATTTCTATAACTACCTTGTATTTTGTTCTAAATCATGTCTCTGTAAGCATACCAAATAAAAACTTGTCTTCTCCAGCACACTTTGCTGTGCCCATTCATACACCACATAACATATATTTGAACTTCAATTGAAGAAGTCCAGTGAAGAAGTCCAGGCCCTTCCTTTCAACGTCAGACATCCTTTGACATTTTAGCAATCCTTGAACCTAGGATCCTTCTCCTTTATCTGGCTGATTCTCATCTACCTAACATTAATCACTATATCCAGATACGTTCTACAAGTCAGTCAGGGCTCCCAATGCACTATTGTACATAGAATAATGCATTATTGCGAACAATTTCATTATGCACTTATTTTACTCTACATGTATAAACTTCACTGAACACTTTGACGTGCAATCACTCTCAGTAAAGCTTGTATGCATTGTTGTAAATTTGTTACTCAAGATTCGGAGACTCCTAAAGTTTATGGCTTAGTTATTTGTCTGTGGTACAGTGAGAACGGGGTCACATTCACACAAGGGATCTAGCGGGATAGGCTCAACCAGACATCATAAAACTCACCAAAAAGTATGTCTGGTAAATCCATAAGGGGAAAAAAAGAGAATTAAGGATCACTTGTGTATATGTGTGTGCTTTGTGTTTATTTCTAACAGAAGAGAACTCCTTAAAGGACGAGAACCCTCACTCACCCGAGAGTGACATGCTTCATCATTGGGTTCCCTCCTCACACACGTACTGCAAGGTCCCTGGTGTGGGCTACAAATCCCCGATGGGGAGGAGCTGAGGTGTACATAATCCTGTAAGATTACTAATCCATTCCCCCCCTTTTCGGCATCGCGCTGGTCCGGGGAATACAACAATACCATCTGATGCGGTGCATGGAGTGAAGGGCGCGACAGGGTGACAATCGTGGATTGATCAGAAGATGTCGGATCGAGCAGCTTGTGGCCTAGTGGGTGTCGGCGCCCATGCTGGGCCGCGGAGGCGGTGCTGTGGCAGCTGCAGTGAAGGTGCCTCGTAGGCCTTGGGCCGGCGTTCTTTCGCCTGGCTGTAACCGGCGGCCCTGCCTGGTGCAGCATTGCCGTGCCCCTGCTGTTGTGGGGCCGGGCTGGGGCCTCTAGGCCACACGGAGATCGAGAGGGCCTGGAAGGCGTGGCCGCTGCTAGATACTGAGCCGGCTCGCTCGCCTGGCTGGAGCCTGAGAAGACCTACCGCGGCGGTGCTAGACGGTGGTGAGTGGAGCAGTAGCCGGGGCGAGCTCTGTTGTGGCGGCCAGAAGGCTTGTGGTTGCGGCAGATCGAGGGCTTGGAGGTCCCTGTCCAAGAAACTTCTGCAGTCTGTGCTCACCTGCATGGGAGGTCATTTTCAGTGCTTGATGGGCGAAATCAGGTGAGGCACCCTTTAGAGGAGTGGGGGGCGTACTCCTGTCCACGAAGGCAGTCGGGCCAGGTCCCGGTGCGGCGTGCGGTCCGGGGCCCCCAGCCCGGCCTACACTCTATGTGACTGGGGGCGGTGGTGCTCCCTTCCCCTCCCTGAATTTGCTAAACGGTAGGGCGGCTCCCAAAGTGGGGGAACCCTATTATCATCAGTTGTGCACATGTCTACCAGGGACAATTGCCATTGACGGAGTGAGAAGCATAGGAGCCGAGATACAGTAGTCTGCATTGTCGATCGTCAACGAATACACCCCCCAAAATGACAAAATACAGGCACTCGGGGTCCACCTCTAAATTGAGCACGAAGGACCGATATACAGGTACTGGAGCGACAACTGTAGATACTGGAGGAGCCCCATGCGCCTCACCAGACAACGCAACTTTGCTGGCTGCAATTACCCAGTCCAGGGACATGTTGGATGCCAAGATTGGGATAGTGGGATCGGATCTAACGCTGCTGAGCCAAGATCTCTGCAACGCAGTCGAGCGTCTCCCCGAGGCTGAAACCAGGGTCTCTAGCATCGAAGATATCATCTCCATGCTCCGAAAGAAAGTGGCCTGGCAACACGCATGGAGGATGTTGAAGGGCGGGCCCGCAGAAATAACCTCTGCTTTGTGGGCTTTATGGAGGGCTGCGAGGGTGAGGACATGGGCAAATCCCTCATACACTAGATTACTAAGTGGATTCCACCAGATGCCCTTTCCCCTGTTTCATAATTGAACGTGCTCACAGAGCTCTGGTGAAGAAGCCCTCCCCCCGGTGCCCGACCACAACCTGTCATTGCCAAGATTCTAAATTTCCATGACCAAGAAACTATTCTCAAACTGGCAAGATCTCAGGAATCTCTCTCCTTTGAATCCTATCACATTATGATTTTCCCAGACAACACCAAAATGGTCCAGAAGCAACACCAGTCCTTTATGGCCGCAAAAGCCTGCCTTCGAGATCTTAAAATTTCCGACATGCTCTTATTTCCAGCCCGTGTGTGTGTAATAAATAACTCCTGCACACTATTTTTTGATCCCCCTGAGGAGGTTTTCGCCTGGACTGATGAAGTGATACCTGTAAAACCTCATACACCGCCACTTCTTGATTCGGATTCATCCTCCAACGACCCACGCCAACAACAGACTAAGCTTACAGAGAAACGTCAACATAGATCCAGATCATCATGGTGCTCCAGGCACCGAAACGAGGAACAAACGGATGACCCCCGGGAGTAAGGAGTGGGCCTGCATATTGCGCCTGGATGGTCCCCTTTGCGGGGCATGAGGCTGCATCGCCCGCGCCTGGACACTTAGTATGATGGCATTTCATATTGGCTGCACATCTGGAGAGTTTTCGCCCCAAACTTTCCAGAACGACTATATGTTGATGGGGTGTTTGGGGATCCATTGGATCCGACCTTCGTTGGGGTTTGTGCGGGCTCCCCTGGCGAAAGATGCTTCAAAGGTTTTGAAGTTTTGGGGTGGAGGGTGGGAAGGTTGGGGGTTTACACAGTCATGTTTAGTTTCTTGCATTTCCTTCACAATTTGGATGCTCTCCGTGCGGTGGCCCTGTGTACAGATAGTCCGCCATGTGTTAATTTTGTGCCCAGATGACTGATTAAATGCTAACGTTCCACCGGGGAGGCTCCATATTATAAGTTGGAATGTTCGAGGGGTCCTGGACAAGGTGCGGTGAGGTGTGCTGCTTCGCCAGGCCAAGTGCTTAGGGGTCAAAATACTATTGTTGCAAAAGACATCTCCTGGGGTCTAAAACTCCCTGTCTGACCCACTTTAGTTATGCCCACACCTTTCACTCAGGATTTGCGCGGGTCTCGCAAGGAGTGGCTATTTTAATTCATCGAAGAGTTCCCTTTCAGCTCCTGAAGACTTTGGTAGACACGCAGGGCAGGCATGTTTTTGTGATGGGGCCCATACACAGGGAACCTATCGTCATTGGCAGTATATATGCCCCTCCACGACTTAGTCAAACCTTTGTAGACTGACTGGCAGACATATGGGTATCCATACTGGAGGGAGTGGCGGTCGCAGGCAGAGACTGGAATGATGTTATGCATCCTGACAGGGATAGCGGGCAATGGGGGCGATGCAGGATTCCTGCCTGAGACTCTTAGTGGACATGGTAGGATGGGTAGACACATGGAGGGCTCATCACCCCACAGAGACCCAATGGGTCATGTTCATAGAGAGTCTGAGGTCACGATATTGCTCAGTGGGCTCTCTGATCACTCTCTGATAGCACTATGGCTCCTGGTGGGCCCAGGCTCCCTTCGTTTCGCTGGCGACTCTCCCCCTGGCATTTGCAGGACCAGACATATATACACCACGCTCTGACTTAATACTTCTCCCTCAACAGCCTCCTCCAAGGGTATCTTATGAGAGGCAATGAAGCCCACTATTCGTGGAGTTGATATTAGCTTCTGCCCACCGGAGTTCAAACAGCGCAGAAATAAACTTGTACAGATGGAGGCTCGAATTCTGGAGTTGGAGAAACGCAGGAGGGAGGGGGTGGGGGAGGGGGGATGGGCACACCGACAATTGGGTCGTGCACAACAGCAGTACCATGGGGTGCTACTGGAGGAGGCCAGGTGCGCGTGGCTGGCCTCTCAAAGCCGAATCTATCAATGGAGAGATAAATCCCAGCAATTATTACACCAGCTGTGTCAGCACGCCCTGACGCTGGTTCACAGCCCCACAATTCATGTTGCCGACGATGCAGTGCTTACTGACCCGGCGGCAGTGGCCAATAGTTTCACCCGCTTTTATCAGGCCCTATAGACAAAAAGAGATGACTTGCCTGACGCACAGGTTACGAAGTTAATAGACGACTTACCCCCGAAGGCTTTATCGGCCGCGGCAAGAGCGTCACTTGATGCTTCCCTCACGGTTGAGGAATTGGCGACAGCTTTATCAGAGTTGCGGCCAGGAAAAGCTCCGGGTCCAAACGGGTTCCCCAGCTAATTTTTTAAAGCATATATGCCGCAACTGGGCACGCTTTACTTAGCAACGATCCAGGTCCCGATGGAAGAAATATGCATTTCACAGGACTGACAACATGCTGAGATCGTAGTGTTCCTAAAGCCTGGTCGCACACCCGGAACTCGACTCCTCCTACCGCCCGATCTCCCTATTCAATATAGAAGTCAAGCTGCTGCCGAAGGCCCTAGCCAATAGATTGATGCCCCACATGGCCGATCTGGTGCATTCAGATCAGGCGGGATTCATGCCTCATCGTGCTACGCGCCACAACATCCGTAGGGCCCACAATGCAACAACTGCCATGGGTCACCTGGGCCGTCAAGCCGCCCTACTATTAGCGGATATAGATAAGGCATTTGATTCTGCTAGTTGGAACTATCTATTCGCACTCCTGAAATGCCTTAACATGGACCCTCACTTTCTCTCTTACATTCAGCTGCTGTATACAGACCTGATGGTCTCAGTGCGGGTGGCGGGCAAGAACTCCTCACCATTACCTAACAGACGTGGCACAAGGCAGGGTGGCCCCCGGTCCCCCCTTTTATTTGCTCTCGCCATGGAGCCATTAGCTGCATGGGTTAGAATTGCTGCCTTAGTCCAGGGTTTTGAAGGGTTGCAGGAGGTCTCGGACCGCATCGCGCTATATGCTGATGATGTCCTGTTCTTCCTCACAGACCCACATTAGTCCACTCCCAGGATCCTTCAAATAATGCAGGTATTCGGGAAAACAACAGGACTATATATGAACATCGGCAAGTCTATATTATGGCCGCTGCAGGGGTCGTCAGGTGATAGTTCACGGGTGGTGGACCTAACTGTGGCAGTGGACGGCATGCAATATCTGGGCGTCTTCTTGTCAGGCAGTCAGTCTATCTCCTGGGATCGCAATTTGACCTCTTTGACGGAACGTATGAAGACTGAGATTAGATCATTGTCGCATTTGCCCCGGTCCCTCTATGGCCGATCCGCCATGTTTAAGATGGTATCCCTTCCCCACCTCTATCAATTGTAGAACCACCGCTACCCAATCCCCACTGTGTGGTTTTGGCATATCAATGCAAAGCTATGCCAGTTTCTGTGGGGGGGTGGTGCCTCCTGAGTGGCTCTGCGAACTTGCTTCCAATCTACCTACTGTGGAGGTATCGCAGCCGCGGATGTCCAATCTTAACAATAACAAAGATCTACCAATCTTTAATCACCAATAGCACTACAACCTTAGATGCCCACCGGAAAGCGTTGCAGAGTGATTTAGAACATATTGATGGCGATGACTGGACGGAGGCGTTGGTGTCCCCGCGTGGGGCTGCGATCTCATCTCGTCTGCTTCAATTTAAATATCTACATCTTGCCTACTATACCCGACATAAGCTTTGGAGAATGGGGCTTGTTGCTTCCCCCATTTGCTTGCGTTGTGGCAATGAAGACAGTACCTTTTTACATACAGTATGGGCATGTAGCGCTCTCGATCGGTTCTGGAGGGGATCGTGGCGTGCCTGGCTGAAGTTTTGGCGTGGGATCTTCCACATCACCGAAATTACTTCTGCTACATAGCACTGATGGGATTGGGGGTAACAGATATAAACGCCACCTGCTATTTCTTGGTCTTACCCTTGCTAAGCCAAACTTTGGAAGGCCGAAACTCTGCCCCTGCTGGGTGTTTGGAAGAAGGGGATGGACTTTTGTATGGGCCTAGAGTTACCTAGAATTCAAGCGAGGGGATGCCCACAGAAATATTCCAAAATCTGGCAGCGATGAGCAGACTATTAAGGCTTGATTCTTGAACCCATCGCCTCCGTGGACAGGCATTCAGATACTGAATTTCGACAATATGGTCTGGAAATAAGTAATGCTTCATAACTCAAGAATTCAGCGGACTGTGGGCTGGGTGGACATGGGGAGCACTGGCGCGTTAAAGCGCATTTTGTTACGTTGTTGTTTTGTATTTTACTTTCCTTATTAGCAAACATGCTTGGTTCAAGCTTTGGAAATAATGCCATATCAATGTGTGCAAGCCACATTGCATCTGTATTCGGTCCTCTTGGGCTATATTGTGGCAGGAAATCCAATAAAACGTGTTGTGAAAAAAAAAGAAAGCAATTAAGAAAATACCGGCCTCATAAAGGTAAGCCTGGTGAGGACGGCGGTGGCCTGAATGTATCCTGGGTCTACCGTCATTCTATAGTAAAATAGAAATGGTCCGCTCTCAAGCCACCGGGTAGCCCCTCAACCGCAGAGCTGCTGAAGTCAGCACGGTATGAAAGGGGCGTCCCAGCGAGAGTCCAGTGAGATCGGGGCCCATGTCTGAGCAAATAAGTTACACTTAGAGGGACAGAGGAAAAGTTCTTAAAGCATTTCAACATCTTTCTTAAAACCATGTTTGAGAAACTGATTACCATTTACACGCCTACTGATGCAAATGAATGGTCTGAAATTGCACCCGTTATTACTGACCACCCCTTTCTTCCAGCTTTCCCAATCCGGCAAAAGGATATCATATTTGACCTCTAGATGCCCTATTTCGTGCATAATAAGTTAGTTGCATTTGTTTGTAGCCTCTTCTCAGGGCCTGATCTGAGCGACTACTTTGAAATGGACCTTAGTGCTCGTCTTTATAGGTGGGGAAGAAAACATATGGGGCCTAATTAGTAAAAAAAAAAAAGAAAAAGTAGTAGATGTGTAGTACTGCTATGAAAGGGTGCATATTTCCTACATTCTGAAATGCACAGAAATGGTCAGGAGTTAGGAATTAGGATAAAGGACTGACTGCACATGTCGCTAGTGCTTCTAAAAAGTCGCTAATGTAAAAGTCCCAGAGTTTCTCATGATGTCATGGTTACCTTTACTAAAACCGCAAATACCAGTGAAGTTGAAAATATGAAGCCACTATAAATATACTGAACTGCACCAGATGTGCTACACTCATTCTGCAAATATTGAGGTCGCAATGCCCATTGGGTGGCATCGCAGACAAATATCTGTAAAATAATGTCCACAAAAGAAATCAAGCGTGCCATAAGTTGAATAAGCTTCACTCACTGCATTTGAATGGTCTGAAATTCCTACTAAGAGAATCTAGTGAATAATATCCAATAGGGCTATTTAGGGTTTCTTTAGTATCTCAAGCCACAGGAACCAAATAAGGGCATCCCACTTTCGAGTAGTTGTACAAAACCTGCTCGAACCTGCGAATATTGCTTGTGGGAAATATTTTGACAGAAATCAAAAGCAGCCTGTGTAGTTTTCTAAAATTGCAATTTTTCATTTGAAATTTCTTTCATTTAAATTCTCAAAAAGTAAACCGTTCAAATACTCTGCAAACATTATATAAATGTTATTTTCGTTTGAACAAAACAATATGGCTATTTTGCTGGAATGTTTCTCAATATCATTGTTAGACTTGGCATATTTTGGCGTGTTTCCCCTGAGTTTTTGCTTTCTGACCTCCCGGTTTTGACTCTGTTTGTGCTGGCTTACTGCTGATCAGTGGTTAAGTGCAAGTGCTCCTATGGTAAAATGTGTTATGGATTGGTGTTTCCATGATTGGCCTATTTGATTTACGTGTCAGTCCCTAGTAAAGTGCACTGCTCGTGCCAGGGCCTGTAAATCAAATGCTGTTGGTGGGCTGCAGCACTGGATTGTGCCACCCACACAAACAGCCCGAAAAGGTAACTCAGACCTGCCATTGCAGAGTCTGCGCGCAGTTTGTAACTGCCATGTCGACTTGGCCAATGCACACACTTGCCAGTCCCTAACCTTCCCTTTTCTTACATGTCAGCCACCCCTAAGGTAGGCCCAAGGTACCCCTGTGGGCAGGGTGCAGTGTATGTGAAAGGTAGGACATGCCCTGGTGTGTGTGGCATGCCCTGATAGTGAATTACTGCCAATTTCGTTTTTCACTATTGCAAAGCTACCTGTTCCCCATAGGACAGAATGTGAAGTTTGTTTATTGCATCTTATAAACATAACTGGCCCTGGGAACTCGGTAGGAAAATAAAGTTTAGTATGCCTGAACTCAGAATCTAAAGATGCATCTTTTAGTGAAGGTGATTTTTACATTCTGTGTTTGAAAATACCACTTTTAGAAAGTAGGTATTTTCTTGCTCAGTCATCCTGTGTGCCTCTGCTGGAATGTGGATTGCCTGTCTGGGTTTTGGATGACAGAAGGCTGGGGAGCAGGAGTGGCTCCAGATAGTCTAGGTGGGTCAGGAAAGGGCTGATTAGACCTGGGCTGCAATTGGGGAAGGGGGGAGGAGATTTCCTTGCACCTCAAAGGGACTGGTCTGTCTCTGACAAAGCCGTCTCCACCTCCTGCCAGGAAGTCACACCAGAGAAGGCAGAACTGGTTCTGGCTGGGCACAGACACTCTCTGCCTAAGAGATCAAAGGATTTTGGGATATAAGTATTGGGGGCCAGACCCCTGAACTTTAGAACTCTTTTGGATCAAGAAGACTGCCAAGAAGAAGAGCTGGAGACCCTGGTCTCACCGATGACGCCATCTGACGCCGCCACCGAGCCGCTGCTCGCACCGCGACCTGAGGGCACCGCACCGCTGCACTTCGCACCGCAGCACCCGACGCCTGCCGACGCCAGCGCTCCTAACTTCAACAGAGAGGAGTTCGATCTGCAACGCGTGACACTTCGAGGCCCCCCGACGACCCCTGCACAGACCTCCGGAACCGACGCCTGCGGACACCGTGCTTTCGGAAGCTCAACAAGAGGTCGCCGACGCCCTGCATTTCTAAAAGGTACTGTTTGCGGGTCTTTCCGACACCGTAGCTGGCCTGCGACGCCGCGGTCAGCCAGAACTGTTTGGATTTGTTTGTTCACAATGCCGTGATAGCCCCGGACGGAGCTATCGACATCAAGGAACTGTTTTTCAAGCATATTTTGATAGCTGAAGATTTTTTAAGTACTGTATTGTGGATTTTTTATCGTTTTTGGTCTTGTCTTAAGTATATAAAAATATTGGATATTTTTCTAAACTGGTGTGGTGTCCTTTTGTAGTGCTTACACTGTAATACTGTTGGTTATGTGCAAATGCTTTACACACTGCCTCTAAGATAAGCCTGACTGCTCGTGCCAAGCTACCAAGGGGGTGAGCAGGGGTTATTTTAGGAGTGTAACTCCCTTATCCTGACTAGAGTGGTGGTTTCTGCCTGGCTTTGGCACATGCCCTAGCCTACCAAAAATCCCATTTCTAACAATCATAAAATGGAAGAGTGAAAAAATTGTAGCAAAAAGGAACCACCACATCTGGGGTGCTGGTACGATTTTAGAGTGGGGGTGCGGGCCAATAACATCACCTCACAAAAAGCACAGGGGATATTTAATAATGTTTCTTTCAAAATAGAAAACTGCTGACATAAGAAAAACATTTGAAGACTCCTTTTATTGCTCATTGTCCTTGTGAACTTTAAAGTTTTGTGAGGGTGTTGTAGCACCTCCCGCACCCCTAGTTCCTGCGCCACTGTCTACATCTTTATCTTCAGGTCAGCCTTCTGCGGGACACAGAAATTACAACACATGTGTAGCAGATCCTTTGAACGATTGGCTCAATAGTCAGTATCTGAGAAAGTGCACTCTTCAACTTGCCGTCCCCTCATCTCTGCACACAGGCCAGTAATTCTTGCTAACGGCAGACTGACTCATAAGCCTGGTAATCCCGCAGAAGATCTCTTCTGGGCTCCACCATGCATACAGACATCTGAGATAAAAAAAGGAGGACAGGGGCCCACTACCACGTTCAATTTACCCGACTGCTGCTTCAATCGCTCACACAGAAACACTTAAAGACATAAACCTACCACATGAATGTTTTTCACAATCCTTTCCACCATGATCTATGGACCCAAGCTACAGAAACCTGAATCACAAGGGAAATGTCAGCTCGCTTGTCTAAACATGGGGTATTGTGCCACATTAGAAGAAGATGACAAGATTTCTTTGCAGGGAACCAACATCCAACTCGTATCAGCAATATTAGAACATTGGAATGTTGAGCACTCCATTGTAGACAATGCAGTGCTCCGGGCTTCTTCTGGCCAGTAAAAGCCCGGAGAGCAACATTCCAATGTTGTTTTCCTTTCACAGCTGTTGCTGTGAACAAAAGGCCTCAAGGAGCAAGAGGGTATTTCAATCCCCTCGGCTCTGTGAGGCCTTTGTTTTACAAATTAGAACATTCTGCTCTCTAGGGGCAGAATGTTTTAATAGCCTTAGAGCCCTCAGTATCGGGCTCTACCGACCGTGAAAAGCCCGCTCCCTCACTGGAGCGGGCCTTTAATGGCCGGTAGAGCCCGCTACGGCGGGCTCAAAGGCTATCATAGACACAACAGGCAGTGGCAACTGTGAGCACACCTAGAAAACAGCACTGCTGTCAAAGCTTGGAAATCCACTCTAGTGAGAACATTAAGGAGCACAACACAAACACTGCATATCTTCCACACAATACTTTCACACGCAATAACAAATAGAAACCATCAATCAATTAAGGTAAGAGCCTACATAGATTTCTCCACACTGACACAATACATCTCACGAGTGGCGATTTTAAAGCAAATTGCACAAATGGAAAAACAAGTAGAAAAAAAATATTGCAAGGTAAGGAGTCATACCTGCGTTCGTAAAATCTCTCCTTTTGACAACTGCATGTCCCCAGTCAGCTCTTTAACCGTGATGCCCAGGCATTCCAGACGCTTGCTGAAATAATTTGTCATCTCAGCTGCCAGGGCCTTCATGGGAGCCACATATATAACCTGCACCGAAAGGACACACAGGTGATAAATGAGCAGGCCCTTGTTGCCATTTGTCTCGTGGCAACCAATACAAATCACAATTTATTGTGAAATATGATTCGAGGCACTTACGGGGAGAAATCTTAATCGTGATATATGGTAAGCAGTTATCTTCGTTGGGTAAGTGTGCAGCTGTTTAGAGGACAATGGATTTTGTTTATATAGCCTCATCACTTTGAAAATTGGATCTGCATCAAAGCTAAATGTATTTTCATAACTTTCCACTTGGGTAATACGATTTTCAGCGCACAAATAAGGAACCCTTTAATAGTAATGAGCTGAATCAAGCACCATTCTTCATTGACATGAGAAAGTAGAGCATCCTTGAAAACTTCTTCATTTCACCATAAACTTACAATGAATTACATACCCGCGTTAGGCTTGGTGCAGACAACTGGCCCTGAACAGTCTTACCTTAAAAGAGTCCTTTTTGATGACTCCTTGTTGAATATTCTGACGGATCTCATGCAGCACTGTCAGCATGGCAATATTGGTCTTGCCGGCCCCTGTGGGCGCACAAATCAGCATGTTCTCATTTGTGTTGTATGCCGTTTCGTACACGATTGACTGGATGCGGTTGAGTTTCTTGACTCCCTTAAAAACCATTTGTCCATACTGCAAATTATTAAAATGACATCAATTAAAAAACAGGTTAAAATTCTAACATTTAGTTTTTGCAGCACAATCGGCTAAAAAAAATAGAAAATCTACTAAAATAAAGAAAAAAAATAAAGAAAATAGTTCAAGTTCTTCAGACAACATTACATATAAAGGAAAGAACAAAGCTAAATGAGCACATAACATACATTTTTTGAAAAACAAGTTCAGAAAAATGCTTGTTTGCAGCACACAACAAGGTTTTTAAACTCCGTTCTCAATCATACTTCGCTCTTTCAATCGATTCTCTCTCCTACCCGCTCTAAATAGCTGTAAAGAATCCTGGTTGGCAACTCTAAAGTTCGAAAATTTGCCTTGGATCACCCCTCTCTTCTCCACCAGTTGTCATCACACTGGCCCTCACTTGGAGTGGTTCAGATTACCAGAGGCACCTGATGAACTCTGAAGTTGATGGGGCATAAATACTTACTTCAAATTTTACCAAAAAAGCCTGGCTTTCCATAAAAAGGTTCAGGTTCTCGCGGAGTTCCCACTGGGTCAAATAGTACACTTTACAGCACAAATTTTCATAAATTGACTAAAAATCCAGAATGACTGAACGGGCACTAATGAAATATTCTAAAGTCCTACCCTAAGCAGGCATGTTGAGGTTCTCCCTCTCCAAACACACTGCTGGTGAAACAGTGGAGTACTTTATGAGGAAAGAACAATCGAAACAGCAAACAAAGTTGGCAATCTGATCAAAAGCCCATGGAATGCCCACATTTCACCTACTCGAACGAAAAAGGTTCAATGTCGAGGAAGATGAGGGGTCTATGGACCTCCGAAATGCATCATCCTTGTAGAAGAACTGTTGTGCAATTTAGTGAATCCAAAATTAAAGAATTGATTCCTTGATCAATGGTATACATAACCGTTTACTACATTTTCTGACCCAGAGCAAAGGATTTTATTTAAACTCTACACACCTTCCACTATAGTAAGAACAGGTGAATGTTACCAGAATTGCGGCAGCAGAGAGGGGGTGTCCGCGGGTCACCCTGGGCCTCAGGGGGACCACCGAGCCGGACAACGATTGAGAGAGAGAGAAAACTCTGTCTATTTAGACCGTGGTCTTTAAACACCAAAAGATCTCGGAGAAACAAATAAATACCATACAATTCCTTAAAACTATCTTATCTTAGTACATATATTAAAAGGTCCGATGTCCACCTCCTCTCCCAATAGCAGCAACATTTTCAATATTATGTACACTTATATTAAATAATTAAAACAGCATAAAATTCATTAGAACAGCAGTACCATTAATACTCTATTTTAAAAGGGGTACATTATCCACTTCCTTTCCCCAATAGCAGCAACATTTTAAAACAGTTCGATTTCATAATGTTTCATTACGGCTAAAATAATTGTGTGATCGGGAGATTTTAAAAGTAAATAAAATTTCTAACCTCCCTTAAGTTTATCCCGTACGAAACTGTTTATACCTTTCATGTAGTTTCCTAGTGCAATAGCAATATCAAGACTTGTCATGTCTGTCAATAAAACAATAGCTTGGGCTCGTGACCTTATTCCATATTTTAAGAATACTGGGCGTAAAAACAATTTTCTCAAATCTAAAACCGCAAGGCAATCTAGCAATATATGCAAAACTTCAGCTCTGGTCCCAAGCCCACATTTACATGTTCCGTCTGGGTATAACATTTCTGCGTTTGTTTTTCCCTCCATTAACCATGGGTTAATGCCAATTCGTACTCTTAGGATTTCACACCTAAGCCCATGGTTAGGCAGGGTTTCCAGATACGGATACCATGCAGCATTTACCCAGGAGCTTATTATACCATGTACAGATTTTTTCTTGCTCAGATATTCCAGGTCATGCATCCTCGACTGTTCCAGGCCTTGGTACCTGAGTGATCTCTTGGTAAATTCTACATCCAGAGGGTGCTGTGCTGAGCTCACATTTTAAACTCCCTGCTATAGCCTGGATTTTCTTTCTCGCATCCTTGGCCCATTTTAAGCTACTGTGCCGGATCTCCTCACTACACCAATGTGAGACCTTCTGCACTCCCCCTGGATCCTGGCGTTTCCAGAATCTTAACAGAGACATTTGGGCCTGACTGCTCCACGCTATTGTTCCTGTCTCCATTCTAATTGCCTGGATCATTGCGGAGCTTGGTAAGGACAATAACGTTTTAGGGCCTTGCCTTCTTCCCGATCCCATTCTCCTTTGCCACTTAAGGTGAGAACTTCTGTCCCATACAATACTTGGGGTGGGATCATGGCTTCATAGGCCTTTAACATCGGTCTATGTGACATGTCCCCATAATCCTTATTGAATTTTTTCAACCCACAAATAGAAGAAAAGGCTTTTGGTTTTTGTGCTTCTAGGTGGGTATACCATTTTAGGGAGCTGTCGAACCAGAGGCCCAGGTATTTATATTCTTTTACAATTTCCAATTTTATTTGTCCTAGAAACCAGTTAAAATTTTTGTCTCTCTTACCAAAGCATAAAATCTTTGTTTTATCCATATTTACAACTAAAAACTTTGCCTCACAGTACTCTCTGAAAACATTTAATTTCCTTTGGAGCCCTAGCTCAGTTTGGTCAAGTATCACGAGGTCATCTGCATATAGAAGACTTGATACTTTCCTGCCGCTCATTCTGGGGCTTGCACTTCTTTCCACTTCCAGTGCTGCCGGTAAGTCAGCTAGGAATATGGCGAAGAGCAGGGGGGCCAAGACACAACCCTGTCTTAGCCCATTCCCTATGGCTATTTTCTGTGTCAGTGACCCTTGTGTGTCCTTAATTACTTGGGCCCAGTTCCCTCTATGTAGTTCTTTTAGGATGGCCAGTAGGCCTTCCGGTATATCATACTTTATCAGGCACTCCCATAAGCTCTTACGGTCCACTGAGTCAAAGGCTGCCTGAAAATCAACAAAGCAGCAATACATTTTCCCCTTTTGCTCTATTGATTTCCGGGCGAGTGCCCAGAGGGCGAAGCAATGGTCCATGGTGGAATGACCTTCTTTGAATCCCCCCTGTTCTACCGGTACCACTGACTTCTGGTCCACCCAATCTTTTAACTTACATAATATTATTTTTGCGAAGATCTTTTCCCCAATATCTATCAGATTAATTAATCTGTAGTTCTTAGGGGCATGCATATCGCCCTTCTTGTGTATAGGCCTAATTATTGCACCCTTCCAGTTATTGGGGAGCTTCCCAGTATCTAGAATAACTTGAAACATCTTGGAAAAAAATTCTGCCCACCAGTTCAACTGGGTTTTAATTAACTGGGCAGGGAGGTTGTCTGGACCGGCTGCCCTAGTTAACTTCAGAGATTTTATCGTGTTTTTCACTTCTGTGGCCGAAAAGTCGGGTTTTAAATCTGCTACTAGACCGCTCCAATCTGGTAGCACACCCTCCTCCGGTTCTCTCCCTGGGCTATATAGTTCCAGCAGATATTCCTCCCATGCTGCCTCTTCTACCACACAGTTCATTGCGGCCGCCAGGCGGTCTGCTGCTGATTGAACCAGGTTCCAAAACTGGCGTATATTCTTTGGTTCTATTGCCTAAAGCAACTTTGTCCAGCAGCCTTCTTTATGGACTCTTTTTGCCTTTCTAATTAACATATTATATTCTCTTTTTAGTTTTATGAGCTTATTGACCCTAACCTGTTCATAATTTATGCTAAGGCTACGTGCAACTCTCCTTAATTCCCTCTTCTTTTCAAACATTCCTTTGAGAACCACCTTCTTTGTCTCTCCGGCTTTTTTAGATTCTTTTTAGCATTTAATTTATCTTTCCTCAGATCATCACACAGACTTTGGACCACTTCTTCAATTTCTCCCACATACCAATCCAAGCACTGACCAGTTACTGTGCCCAGATCTAGGTTCTGCTGAAATGTTACTATCCGGGCTATAAATTCTTCTGTTAGCCTCGTTGTAATTCGCCTGGGATATCCCACTTGTTGTTCAATGACTTTGTTACTGGGATTCGGATGAACATCTAGGAGGTCTAGCTCTAATGGGTTGTGGTCACTCCCTTCTCGGTTTGTAATCCTAAATCCTTTAATTAAATCAAAATTCCAGAGTGACATAAAGACGTAATCTATTGGGCAGTTTTGTGAACCTAATTTAAAAGTTTTCTTCGCTGGGCAATCTCGGGGTTGTCTTCCATTTAGGCAAAAGAGGCTTTTAGTCCCCAGATAGTTTCCCAGCTGAATATCATTGGTTGTGGACACACTATCTGGGAAAGTTGCTTGAGTTATATTATAAGCCTCCAATAATTCTAAGAACCAGCAGTCTACTTTCTTTGGGTTCAGTTTATGGTTAAAGTCCCCCATTAATACAATCAAATCCATGTCATATTTTTCACATATTAAGTCCATATCTTCTTTAAAATAACCCATTTCTACGGCATATTCCTCTGTACTCACCATTGCATATAAACATTTAAAAGCATCAATGTTGTGTTCATTTTGTCGGTAACTGACAAAGTTGACCTGCATGCAAGCAACCATTTACATTTTACAGTTAATTCGGTCACCTTCTTCACTATTTTAGTTGACAACAGTGTCATTATTCCCCCCGCTGGGCGCCCAAACCTTTGTTTCCTTGCCGAGCGATTAAACTGGCGGAAGCCATCGAATGTTGGGGTCTTGCCGCATAGCTAGGTTTCCTGGATACAGATGATCTCGGTACTTTTTCCTAATTCCCTTATATTTTCTTGTTTAGATGATCTCCGAGGCCATTTATGTTCCAGGAAACTATTCTTATGCCATGCGGTGTACCCTTTACCTATTCGACGTCGTCTAGGAATCCTTCTTCACCAGGCATCTCAGTAAACCTGTTTGAGGGGCCTGCGTGGCTAGTTCCCTGACTCCAGTTTCCCCACCAATTTTCCACATCTGAATTATTTGCAACTATGTTAAGATTTCCCCAGCCTACTCCTTCCTTTTCTTCCTGGTCGATTATCCTTATTGTCTCTTTCTTAATCCTGCGTGGCACCTTAAAAAATCCTTTCCTTGCAGCGCTTTACCTTCTACATCTATTTCCACCTCCTCTTCGGGTATTATCCGTATCCCTTCCTTATGTACCTCACTCTCTGCTTTTTCAATCATAATCTTTACCAAATCCGAGTACACCAATACCCTGGTCACCTCCTTTCCTTCCTTATTTTGCTTAAATCCCACTTGCCTTAAGTCATTTGTCCCTATATCTTTCAAGTTTGGGCACAGGGCAAACGCTTGCAGAAGTTGTGACCTATTTAGCGGCAGCCTCTTCCTTAACTTCTTACCACCTTTACCTGTTGGGATTGGTTCAAAGTATAGCCACTTATTCTCTTTACCCTCCTTCCTTACCCCTTTTAGTGCAAGATGTTGTGCCATATGTGCCATGTAGGTTTGATTATTAGGCCTTCTAGTTCCTGCATCCCGTATATTGCCGGGTTGGAACCCTCCACCGTGGCCGTGGCCCGCACGAGGACCAGCGATTTTAGGCTCAGTTGGAGGTATATACCTTACTTGTTTCTCCTGCATACTTGGGTTACTATCTAATTGCGCATTTTTATCTTGCTTCTTTGGGGTATTCCTCCTTGTTATTCCCCTAAAAGGGTTAGGTGGCTTTAATACTTGGACCTTATCCCCAGATCTCGCCTCTGCACCCCTGGATCTTTTCACTGTCTTGTCACTCCCCTTTTTTTGTGGCTTCCTTCCTACTCGTCCCGCTCGGTTAACTAGCCCAAATCTGAGGACCTCGCCCCTTCTTAATACTCTCATTGGCCGTTTTGAAATATAAACCTCGTGTGTTTCCTTAGGTGAGTCGACTGTTACGGTCAGTTCCTCTGCAAGGGGCTGCAGGTCTGGGTCTGGGACTGGTCTTATCATAGATGGCATTTGGCATCTAATCCCCTGTAACTCACCCTCTATTTTAGCTAGATGCTCTTTTTGTACTTTTAGAATATCATTGTTTGACAACGTAACTTCTAGAAGCCCTTGTAGTGTCCTCTGTAATAACAACATAAGGTCCAACATTGAAGAAGCAGGGGTAGCAGAGAGTTCCAAATTTGACCCTGGGGTTAAGTTCAGATCCTCACTCTGTTCTGTCACTATTTTCTGATTATCAAGCCGATTTTGACTTTCTTTACCTTTCGGCCTTGGCCCTCTACCAGGTGTACCCTCTCCTTCTACCCTTATATCCTCATTTGAAATCAGACAGTCTGTGATCCTATCTCCGGATCATAAGTAAACAGTCCACATGGTGAAGAGGATAACCGTGGTGACAATAAGCCCTTTTGATCCAATAAGAGCTGTAGAGACTGATTGGCCGAGAATTGCGACTCTATTATAATCTCCTCAAGGGGTAATGAGGTGTTCCCACTCCCACTTTCATTCTGCGTAGCGGCCTCTATTATCTCTATATCAGGGGCCTTTGCTGGTGAGAAAACTTTTTAAAAATGTTTCCCCACAAATTCTTTTAGCGAACTTGAGGCAGTATCACCCCGTCTTTTGCTTGTGTCCACGCTTCTCTTGACTTTTTTCTTTATTCCCTTCACTGGTCTCGGCTCTGGGCTCCCTCCACTTTCTCCAGAGGTTCTCAGATCCACTGAGATCTCTCTTGACCTCAGTTTATGTTCCAGGGTACTTTTGTTTTTCCTGGGGGCCATTTCCAATGCCCGGCTCTGGGTTGACAATCTCTTCGTATTCCCAGATTATATCCCTACCCCTTTAAAAGTTTCAAGGGGGACCGCCAACAATCTGACAAACAATCCGTCAGGCAATCCGTTATTCTAGTAAGGTTAGAACTGGTTCTTGGACTCCAGCACTTACCTCTGTTGTGCAAGCCGTATAAGCCGTTTGCCCGTGCCCGTATCCGTGTCTGTTAAAGTTACTTTTCCGCTCTGGGCCTCCGGATAATTGCCTTTGCCTTTATCTTACACGATCGAACGCTTCGGGCTCCGCGCTAACCTGCGCTGAGCCGCAAAGCTGTTCAGCCGTTCGGCCACTCGGCGATTTCTTCGCGTTTCTACTTTCAAACAGCTCCACTCGTCGCTCTGCTCCGCTCGTCGTTCTCCTCGTCGGCGCTGGCGTATGGCGTAGGGGCGGGGCTACAGCAACCGAGAGTACGGCGTACGGCACAACAGAGATTCAACGATTAAAAAACTGACCCCCTGCACTGAAGAAACCACTACCTGCAGTGAGAGACACAATTAAGGTATCAAGTGGGGTCACAGTGCCACCCACAAAAGAGGAGGCTGGCACCCTAGGCCTCGGGCCCCTGTGGATTGCCGAAAATACTCCTGCCAAACTACTACGTGATACCGGACGGCGGAGCGGCGGATGAGAGCTGGGCGCTTTGATGGCACGGAAGGCCGTCCCACCGGAACTGAATAAAGATATAAGAGTGGTGCGTACCCTGCAACAGTAAAAACAACAATTGATGGACAGAATGCAGAACAATGTCATACATTCACCCCAGTACAGAGATCTGGGCCTAAATCCATCGTTTTTTTGCTCACCATGCCATTCCAGTTTGAACCCAGCCATATGCAAATCAGTCTTGACCCTGTGCCCAATGGGAACAGTCCAGCCCGAACTGCCAGGCCAGGTCCTCGCTGGACTGGAAACAAGCATCCTAGGACCGGTTTCGGGGTTTCACCCCTCTTCAGCCAAGATAGCTTGATTCCAGTGGCATGGAGAGCACGGGACCCACGTCTGGGCATACCCGTCCCACTCGGGGTGACAAATGCAAAAACAACAATTGATGGACAGAATGCAGAACAATGTCATACATTCACTCCAGTACAGAGATTTGGGCCTAAATCCATCGTTTTTGCTCACCATGCCATTCCAGTTTGAACCCAGCCATATGCAAATCAGCCTTGACCCTGTGCCCAATGGGAACAGTCCAGCCCGAACTGCCAGGCCAGGTCCTCCCTGGACTGGAAACAAGCATCCTAGGACCGGTTTCGGGGTTTCACCCCTCTTCAGCCAGGATAGCTTGATTCCAGTGGCATGGAGAGCACGGGACCCACGTCTGGGCATACCCGTCCCACTCGGGGTGACAAATGCAAAAACAACAATTGATGGACAGAATGCAGAACAATGTCATACATTCATCCCAGTACAGAGATCTGGGCCTAAATCCATCGTTTTTTTGCTCACCATGCCATTCCAGTTTGAACCCAGCCATATGCAAATCAGTGTGTCTTTTGCTTTCTCGCCCTAAGTGTGCCAGGTATGCCCAGACGTGGGTCCTGGGCTCACTGTGCCATTGGAATCAAGCTATCCTGGCTGAAGAGGGGTGAAACCCCGAAACCGGTCCTAGGATGCTTGTTTCCGGTCCAGGGAGGACCTGGCTTGGCAGTTCGGGCTGAACTGTTCCCGTGAGGCACAGGGTCAAGACTGATTTGCATATGGCCAGGTCTAAACTGGGGTGGCATGGTGAGCAAAAGAATGATGGATTTAATCCAGATCTCTTGACTGGGGGCAAATGTTTTGATTTGTTCTGCATTCCGTCCATCAATTGTGTGTCTTTTGCTTTCTTACCCCGCAACAGTGGCTGAAAGAGTGACAGCGAGAGTACTGGCTGCAACATACTGGGAAACGAACACGATCAGACCGCACCTACTACATACTGGAAAGCTGAAGAAAAGCATTTGCAAGCCCACTGCCCAACAGTTATCTATGGGACGTCTGCGGTCGACCACGTCACAGACAATGCCCCGGACCGGTGCGGATGGGCTGCCCCAAACTGAAGTCACCACGAACCCAGAGTCTCGGCACCCAACATTAGCTGCCAAATTGGACACAGTACTAAACGCAGTTGAAAAACTCGATGTAACCCTAGACCAAACGCGCAAGTCCCTGGAAGCTAAAATCGATAAAGTCACGACAGACTTCACGCTCTTGCGCGCTGATCACCGCTAGCTCGCTGAGAAGGTGCAAACCAATGAACTCACACTGGCAGAACAGCACCCAGCGACATGCTCGAACACCACTGCACTACAAAACCTACTAGACAGGGTGAGCACCCTGGAAGAAAGGCTGGAAGATGCAGAGGGCCGATCACGCCGGAACAATGTGCGGGTGGTGGGTCTCCCGGAAGGTGAAGAAGGCCAGGATGCGGTATCCTATGTAGAGAACTGGCTAAGGGAGCTACTACTCGAGAACACATTGTCCCCCCAGCTTGTAGTAAAGCGTGCACACAGAGTACCGGCCCGTAAACCACCTCCAGCACGAATCCTAGGCCGCTTCTGATTCGGCTACTGAACTATAGAGACAGACACTGTCCTGAGAGAAACCCGCAAGCTGTCAGACATAAAAATACAGAATGCGCACATCATACAGTTTCCTGACTACACAGCGCAGGTGCAGAGACATAGGAGCTCCTTCCAATCAGTGAAACGGCGACTGCGTGAATTGGATATGCGCTACTCCCTGCTGTTCCCGGCTAGACTTCGAGTGGTGACGAAAGGTGCCACCCACTTCTTTGATTCCCCGTCGGACGCTTGGGACTGGTTGGAGGGACTGGGGCTGGTGACCGGATGCACATCACCAGAAAATTAAGCGAGATCGTGCCGGGACAGAGGCAGCCGCAGAAGAACTAAAACCAAGAGGGCAACTCAACAAGCCACACCAAAAGTTGTCCCCAACCTGGAGCAAATAATACTAGAGCGACGTGAAGCCCTGCAGGTGGCGGCGGCGGCAATTCGCAATCGGATGCACAGCTCAGACCAAGAAACAAAGTCTGCCAAATCAATGAACGAAGAGGATTCCACCCGCTCATGGCTCGAGGGGCCGGACTGACCAACTCTGTCAGTGGTGACGCCACAAACCTCTGATGATATAATAAAAGCAGCTGCTGGATGATGGCTGATCAGGCGAAGGCCCACTGAGTTGAATGATGGCCCCACTCTGGTTGGACTAGGCGCTCATATCGAACAGGCAAGGACCTAGTTCATGTGACTGGGACACAATCACGGGTGGCTGCGGGGTGGGACCGCTACGCCATATGAGATCAATAGGTACCATCATTCTCAAATTTGAGCACATAGGGCTCTCTCAATGTGACACCACAGGAGCACTTAAGAGCTGACACCACCATATACACGACCCCCAAAAGGCACCGACACATTCTGTATTTACCATGATTCGACGTTATAGTTTGAGAGGACACTCGTTGTGGGTCCACTCTAATGAAGTTGCACATGTTGTAGTGCTGAACCCTATTTTTCTTTTCACACCCGTAGAGGGAGGAAACTATGCCCGAACCCCACATAAGCAACCATTTTCATTAGACACGGTAAAACTAGGCCATACATCTCTCATGAACGACGCACACACCCATGAACCCACATCAAGGCACACGTTAATATTATTACCTGGAACGTAAGGGGCATACACACACCAGCAAGACGCTACTCCATATGCTCACACTTGCAACGTAGGGCTACCAACATAGCTCTCCTGCAGGAAACTCACCTAACACAAGCGGAAGCGATCCAACTCTACCGATGATGACGAGGACAAGTGTTTAGCACTAACTTCTCCTCTCAAGCAAGGAGAGCACTGATATGGGTAAGAGCGGTTACTCCCTTTGAAATAGGGGAGGTGAAAGCAGATGAAGGAGGCAGATTTGTGCTCGCAAAGGGCCGATTAAATGGCCAAACTATCCTGATGGGTTCCATATATGCCCCCAACACTGAGCAGGCAACATTCCTTCGTCAACTCACGAGTGTCCTAGCCCCCTGGAGCCCGATCCCCTGGCTATTGGGCGGAGACTTTAATTCTGTGCTTGACGTCACCTTGGACCGCTCATTTCCCCCTCTGACACGCACTACTGCCCTATCGAATGCTCACGATCTTAATCCCTGGCTCACCCACAGGTCCCTGACAGATGTATGGCGTGCTCGTAACCCTGATACACGCATATATTCCTTTTACTCCCACACACACGACCTACATGTCAGGCTAGACCGCATTGTGAGCTCATCTTCACTGTTACCCCTTGTCAGGCAGATAGACTACCTAGTCTGCATACACTCCGATCACAACCCCCAGCACATGCGGCTTGGCTGGGATGTAGTCCTGCAACCTGTCCCCACCTGGCGCCTTCAGCCAGCGGCACTGGAGGACCCAGCATTCTGTGCTTCCTTAGGTACTGCCACGGTGGAATACTTCGACATTAACGCGGGCTCCATAAGTAACACGCTTCTTGAATGGGAGGCATTTAAGGTGATTATCAGGAGACACAGCATGGGACTCGCATGGAACATACGCAAACAGTTAACTGTGGACATAGGAAGGGTAGAGCGCAAGTTATTGCAACATGAAACCAGGGTGGCGTCAGGTATGAGCGACATGCGGGGTTTGGCATCAGCACGTAGTGAACATGGGGCACTATTAGAATGGTTGAGAAGTCAAAATTACACAGCGCGCTCAGCATGCACGCATGCGGTGTCAGATAGACAGGGCAGACTGTTGGCGTGGTTGCTGCGCCAGGAACAGCTCTGACATCCCATACATGCAATACGCACAGCTGCAGGACACACAGTATACACGCAACATGAGATACATGCGGATATGACTAGACATTATGCCACACTGTATGAATCTACTGTCCAACACGACCAGGCGCGCGTGGACACCTTTCTGGATTCGGTGAACCTACCCGTCGTAACACCGGAGCAGCATGAAGCGCTGGATACACAGATTGCACCGGACGAGGTCAGATAAGCCATCACTGCTTTGGCGACGGGTAAAACCAGAATCTTCCACTTGTAAGCGGACCTATTTGATGGCAACCTGGGTTAAGTGCGGACATCTATTTGCTCTCAGATGACATTCTGGGGCATGCTCCCTCTGACGGTTACGGGCTGTGTGGCCCTGATTAAAATGGTAGTTTTACCGTGGCTTCTATACTACTTCACCAACTTGCCCTTGTATATACCACCACCCTTCTTTCGAACCCTTGAGGGAGTGGAAAGGGGTTTCATCTGGGGAGGCTCCCGTCACCGAGTGGCTATCCGGAAACTACCTACCGGCAAATCAAGGAGGGCTGGCACTACCCAAACTAGAACAGTATTATCTTGCTGCACAACTGCAATGGGTGGCCAGGTGGCTCTCCGAGCGTCAGCTACCTGACAAGGAAGCCATTTCCCCACCCCGGCCCCTTTGTGCCCTCCTCACTTTGTTTCACCTATGCAACAAGGAGAAGTGCCAACCCCGCTGCTGCTCAGCACAGTATACCGCTGCTACCGCATGTGCTTATACATAACACAAAGTGCGAAACCGTTTGCGCCCGCGCTGCCGCTGCTGGGCATTCCTAGAAGTTGCACATCCATCACGTCGCTGGAGCTACGCCACTGGGAAGAGGTGGGGATCCATGATGTTGGAGACTTATATCGTGAAGGTGCCCTGATACCATTTGCTTCGCTGGTCGAGAAGGACGGACTCCAGCCGGGTCAGTTCCTCTTACATCATGCATTCATAGCAACGCTGAGCAAACACTGGGACGACATGACCCAGGAACCCCCAATACACTTAACGATGTCATAGAGCAAGGCCGACAACTCACAAAATGGTTCGCCGCATCCCTCAGGCACAACACAGTGGCAGCACTGTCATCCTTGCGACAAAACTGGGAGGGGGACCTTCACCGTCCCTTTACAGATGCTGAGTGGACCACTGTAATACAAGGTCCTATTAGCGTACCACGGAATATGCGGTTTCGATTAATACAATACTACATAACACAAAAAGCATATCTCACCCCGGCTAAAATGAATAAATAATTCAACTGTGCAGAAGCAGAGTGCCCGCGATGCTAAACCGTGGGCACGGACTTGTTACACATGCTGTGGAACTGTCCACGACTCGGAGAATACTGGAAGGCGGTAGCCGAAGCCCTGGCTCGCTGCACGGAACACGCGATACCCCTGACGTGGGAGACGTGCATCCTACATATGTATCGCAGGAGCAAAAGTCAAAGAGTGACCTCTCGCTTTATCGCTTTGGGGCTGGTGGTGGCGAAACGATTGATCACTAAAAGACGGAGATCCCCTGACCCCCCAAGGCGCTGGCTTGGAAACGCTCCCTGCAGGTGTGGGCTAAAGCGGAAAGTGTTGCACCCACAGGGAGGATACACCGGGCCTACGTAAAATCCCAATTGCAACATACTGGGACACAATTTTATGTGACCTGCAGAGACAAGACGTTGGCATAGATGACATATTGGCTCCCACCACCACTACACAACGTGTATTAGAAGAGATGCGTTAACAGCCAAAGTGCAGAGTAGAGGGACTGCCAGTAAAACCACAATCAGATAATACCAGATGCAGTCCTAGCACCGTGTACTTAGAGTGCGGCGAGTAGGAGCGTACACACCTAACGAAATTACGAACAGGAAGGGTTGCTCTAGTTCGAGTTAAAAAGAACACTATTGTCCTAGTTTTAAGTTGTCCCGAACGTTATTGCCTGCTTCCCAATTTGTCAGACCGACCCACAGTTCACACACTAGCATAGTACCGATGAAACACCCCTAATGGCTGACTCCAAATTGACAGCGCGGATGGGGACTAAATGGGCTACACACAGTGAGATACAACGGCAGATTCCTTAATGTGTACAATGTGATTATTATGCACAAATTAACTCTATGCAAAAGTTGAACCTGTATGTAGCAAAAGAGTGGATGTAACCTAAAAAATTATAAACTGTGATGTGAATGTCTGCTTTGTTCATTAAAAAAACAATAAAAACAGATTTAAACAAAAAAAACAGGTGAAAGTAACTGTAATTATTTTGCAAGTAGTCAGGACTACAATTTATGCCAATTGATATCCTAAACTGTCAAACAGAACAAAATATATTTACATGATTTAAAACGCATGACAAAAAACATATGCATTGCTATTGATCCACACTGTCGCCGCGTAAGTGAAATTATGTGCAGTTATTTATTAGTGATTTGCTGGGGTTGCAGTGAAATGGGGGTCACTGGAATTAGAACTCAGGTTTAGCTAATAACTCAGCCATGCACCACATTGAATTGAATTGAATTGAAGTGAAATAACATTTTTATAGCGCATGGCTACCCGGAGGCATCCCAGCGCTGGTAGTAGCAGTAGTAGTGAGTTTCATCAGTTAGGGAAAAGCTCAATTTATAGTGTATGGCCTGGGTAAATGGAAAATATTGTTCACACGCACTGGACAAGCCAATAGGGCTCGCCTTTGCAAGGCAAGTGTTGACCTATTTGCTTTGCCAATGCTGTTTGTACTGACGTTCCATGCACTTTTTTACTTTGGTTATAGTTCCACCATGGCCATGGGCCATTTTGCTTGTAGGAAGGGTTTGAAACTCCAGTCAGACTTTGGTAAAGACTTCCATTCAAGCGCTACGAGGCCAAACCAATGATAGATTGTGCTCTATTTAAATGTCATTACCTCTAATTGGCTCTGGTAGTGCCCCACTAGCCTTTCATTGGCAAGGTCCGGCACAGTACTTTGTCGGACCCTCTGAGCACTTTTTTGAGTCCTATGCGTCATGAGAAACAGCATCTATTTAATAACACATTTCAATAGACCTATGTCTGTTCTCGACTCCCGCTGCTTCTACATTGTGCCAAGAAATACACAATGTGTGTTTCTTGACAATCATGGTCCACAAGACTGCACATGGCCAACTAAGATGGCTTTAGTCAGCAAATGAGAGGGTATTGTGGTAGCTGGATATAGGAGCGTGGTACATGATCAGGCATTAAGAGACAGATCTAAACATCACTGTTCTGACATATTGAACAGTGACTAAGTTCACTGCCGCCCCACTTGGCATTGAAACTGTAATCCAATGTACAGACTTTCCTGAGATTGAACTCAGTAAGACACTGTCCCAGTAAGGATGTGTAGCAGCTGCATGCTTTTAGTAGCTTTGAGTATTGTGCTCACAGTTCACTTGAATCATCTTTTAGTAGCTTTGTGCAATATATTGCTCAATTTCCATGTTTCAGGACAAGATGAAACATCTACTTTCACTGACCCTTTTATGCTCATGTGTATGACATGCTGTTAGTGTACGCTGTATGCCTCCAGTTGGGCACAACATAAAGGCCTCAATTAAAGGACCATCAGCCCTCCTTCACTGGAGTCTCATCCTGACTGTGAGCTAGCTGGAGCCTAATATCTAGATTCCAATGTCATGGAGGGAAAGATAGTGATATGCAAGATCTCCTTGACGGGAACCTAACAAGAGCCATATCCTCCCTGAGCCCCCAGATGACATTCTGGAGCACCCGGCCTCAAACAGTTCAGGGCAGTTTCTCGTTAACTAAAATGGTGATGCTCCCTCGCCTTCTGTGTTTCTTCCATAACCTTCCGGTAAATATCCTGAGGTCCACCTTTTGGGCTCTTCATATGTCTTTGGGCACTTTTATCTGGAATAAGGGTAGGAGACGTGTGGTATTAAGGAAACTACAACTGCCTGTAGATAGGTGGGCCTGGGAACGTCCAATTTAGAGCACTACTATTTAGCAGCACAGATGCAATGGCCTGCGAGATTACAGCCAGGGAGACTGACAGAGGAATTGGGCCTGCCGACAGTGGAGCGGGCCAGGCAGTGATTAGTGGATTTTACCTCCACAGGCAAGACTCGCCCCCGAGAATCCAATCACTTACTGCACGTAGCCTACGGTAGCTATTGCAGGGGATTGCGACTCATGCTGTTGATACCTCATTACTCCCCGGCAAATTAGACTTCGTGCCATTGACTCATTCTGCAAATCGCTTGGGCAAGAGGGAGTGGAGACGTGGGCTGAGGCTAAGGGTGGGAACTCTGGGTGACTTGTCCAGTGAGGGCATGCTCATCCCTTATCCCCAGTTACAGGAGGATTGTTGGTTGCCACCAGGGCATTTCCTTGCTCATGGAAGGCTGCTAGCCACATTGAAGCAGTTATGGAACATTACTGACTCGGAACCGGAGCAACATCCACTAGTACACACAATACAAGTTATGGGCAATGGGCATAAACTAATTACGTGGTTTGCAAGAGTGCTAGCGCCCACCACACTAAATCTACTGCAGGCAACGTGTAGATGCTGGGAGAGCATCTACACATTAACACCTAGGGAATGGGAGAAAGCCCTACATTTTTTGAGGAAAGTATCCAGAAAATCAAAATGTCAATACATTTAACAAAATATACTTCATAGGGCCTACCTCATCCCCAACAGTCTACATAACATGTTTGGCTCCTCGTCACTATGCCCTAGGTGCCGCCTGCCAAATGCTAACATAACCCACGCGCTCTGGAGCTTCCCAGTGGCCAAGTCCATGGTATGTGTGACACATGTGAGACTTTGTAGTAGGTACATAAACACTCTATGCTACTTTACAATGTGTTAAACTGGCTGGACAACACATAGCTCACTCCAGCAAGTGCCATAACCACCAGAGTTATCTTACGATTGTCAAACCCTAGAAATTGCTAAGTATACAAAGATCTCCAGAGCAGGTGCCTTAACCCTGTAAGATATTTTAAAAAGGAGTCTGTTTATGGCCAATTCAGTAAAAGAAACAAATATACTGTCACATTTGTCCTTGTTGCCAATTACTTAGCAACAGAGTTTAAAAAAAATAAATGTGTTATGTTATTATGTTATGCAGATTTGTAGAGCACACTATCACCCGGGAGGGTATCCTGGTGTGAGCAGCTGTGAGTTTAGACACCTAGGGCCTAGTGGGACTACTCGAAAAGCCATGTCTTCAGCTTCTTGCAGAATTCAAGAAGTGAGGAGGAGGCTCTTATGTGTGACGGCGATCATTCTATGCTTTAGGAGCGATGTAGGAGAAGGCTTGACCACCAGATCTGGTTTACCATATGCGTGGGATTGATGCAAGTACAAGTCCAAAGGAGTAAGTTGATCAAACTTAGTTTTTCAGGACTCTGCCCTTCGTGAATCCACCACCTTTCTGCTGCTATACCTGGACCCCCAAATTTTTGAAATCCCAGACTAATTTTCTTTCCAGTTCTAGCACTGAATGCACATCAGCATGAAACAGGTAGTGCAAAACCTAAACACAAGCTGGGTTAGGGCTGAAGGTTGACCCACCTGCTCTAACCAAACTTATGATATGACATGAGGTCACATGATGGACAAGCCCTAAAGTACCATGATCTGCCATGCTGCACTGCCTGAGGCTAGTGCAGCATCTCAGATACATTTTGCAAATGTGTGATATCAGGCTGTAAGCTAGTGCCTGACACGTGCAGTACCGAAGAACACTCAACATCCCACTGCTTTATAGGATGTCTGTTTATATATAAACAAATGAAGTTTATTCTTATGTAAAAGCTGTAAGATGAAGATGAGCAGGTAGCGAGGGTGGAAATTAGTTTGTAGTTGGTGCCCTGGCGACCCGAATGGGCGAGACGCCGCTGCAGGTTTTTTCCTCTTACATCTGCCCCCCTACCTACACAAAGTTAACAATGAAGATAGTACCAATAACTCTAGAGAGCAGAGTTAACATTGAGTACAGGTAAAACTCTAAGGTTCCCCTGAGGAATGAGAAATTACTGGGGGAATCTCCATTTCTGGGTCAGGTTCTCTTCTTCCGCCGTTATTCACTGAGAAATTTCAGACAAAATCAGTTGGTGAAACTAAACAGATCCGCTTTCTTCCCACAGATTGCATAATTCCAATTGTAGCCAGTAACTGCTATTCAGAATTAAGAGGCCACCCATAAGGAAGGCCTATGAGACACATCTTAGTCCCAGAGTGGTTTGTCAACCTTATGCTCTCTGTAATTTTGTGTGCTTCGTCTTGCCATGTGTGTTCCTCTACCTCTCGATGTCCTCGAATGAATTTATGTACATTGTCATCATTCTCTGCATCCCAGGGGCGCTATGAAATTATAGATGGGGCTGCAGACGCTTGTGCAGCCCCTTCTGTAATACCGACAGCGCTGGAGCACAAGGAGCGCCAGCACTATCTTCAGAAGGTGTTCCCTTGTTTGCATGGGGTTGTGGCCCAATACAAATGAAGGAATCGCTTTGCCTCTGCCCCTGCACCATAATATTGATGCTGGTGCAGAGGCAAACAGGCCCTTAGGAGGTGCACTGACAGTGTGCCACTAAAAGGTTGCACACTGTAAGTGCGCCTCCTTAAGTAAGCCCTCTGGAGGGGGCAAAAGGAGTCCCATGAACCCTCACAGACATCCTCCTGCAGGCAGGTGCAGTCACTCACTGCACCTGCCCACCAGGGGATCTCTCTCCCCTCTTTAAAGTCCAGACTCTGCTGCCTGCACAGTGAAAAACAGGCATCTTGTAAACAACCGCTCCATATTTCACTGAATGCGTTGTCCCCAGGGCAGACGCAGGCTTGAGGCTGCCCTGAGGGCAGGGCATTAATTGTAACAGGGTGCATTGTCCCTGTTTGCACCCTGCGCACCTTTAAACAGGGGCAGGGCGCCCTACCTGTAATACGGGCCCTAGTGGTTTCCAGGGAATATTGGGCCATGGAATCCCGAAATCTTTCAACCAGTACTCTAGCCCTTAATTCCCATATGTTCAATCTCCATATGAAATTCTGTCACGTCGCCCATTACCTATTATTTAAGGAGAGGGGTGAGTGGTCCGAAATCCTTTGTGCCAAGTACTCCGCTGCATCAATATGGGGAATCGCAGTTCCTGGAACGAAAAGGTGAACTAGCCTAGAAAATGAACCATACGCAAAAAGCATACTGCTGTTCCCTACCATGGAGAAGACATCAGACATCGACAAGCCCAAACCAGTGAGCAGATTTCACCAGAGTCGTCAAAGGGTAAGACCATGTTACTTCTTCCTGTGGATTTATCTACCTCTGAAGTGATGACATCTTTAAAGCACACCCAGAACATGGACTGACAGTGGCATCTCCAGCAGCCGTCGGACCATCCAGTCATTTATATCTCCTGATTGACACTGAGACATATACACAGAAAAACGTGTAGGCCTGTCGACATAATTTAATGGTGATCCCTACATAACTCAGTTGGGGATCGATCCATGTTTTAGTGACTGCAAATGTGACATTCTTTTTAACTAGTGTGGCCACTCACCAGGATACCTTAGTATCAAAAAGCACTCCAAGAAGTTCATCTCTAAAGGAATCATTCTGGAAGGGTCCCTTTAGAGCACCTGGGAAATGCCCGAATATTGAAATTGTTTCTTCTCACTCTCCTTTCTGCATTTACAGCCCTGTCTACCAGAACTTTGGAGGTGGTTATCAATCGTGCCCCCGTGGTATTGATCCCCAGGACAGGCTCCTTCAGATCAGACACTCGTCCCACTCACCACATTACGCAGGTGTTGGCGGAGAAGTGCTACATTTACACTGACTTTCCCAATCTTGGTGTCCAGGGAAGTTATGGCTTTGTTTATGGCTAGAAGCATGACATCAGGAGTCGAGGCAGAGCCTGTGTGTCATAACCTCCCCACAACTTGTTGCCCCTCTGAGGTATGTTTTTCGGCATGCATATATGGTTTTGTGAACTAGTCTGATTGGGAATCGGCCAGTGGTTAATCAGGAAAAAAAAAAAAGAAATACCTGCCGGGGCTCTCGTCAGGAGGCAGCTTGTACCAGCCCATTTCTCCTGTTAGCGCCGCCTAAAACAGAACCAACTACTAACCATGAAAGTGCGGAGAGGATGTGGCGTAATGGCCAGAGCTACCGACGTCGGAGCTGGGGAACTAGGTTTGAGGCTCGGCTCAACATGCTGTGATTCTGGGCAAATCACTTAATGTCTACCATATATAAATGTGTCCTTAACTGGTGCTCATGAAAAGCGCCGATGTTGATGATTGAGTGCTAGTGCTGAGCACTGGAAACCACTGGCTCAAGTGAAGCACTGTAAGCAGCCCATCCTCATCTTTCGCCATTCTGGGCTGGTGGAAGTACTACTGTCACCGTGCTAAAGCAATGTGCCCCTTCCAATGAGATCAACAGCCCAAACGCAGCTCGTCATGCCCTCTTATCATCTGAATCTTCTTATGGGGATTATGAAATGACTCCATGTCACTGGAGACACAGTGCTGAAGCCCAGAGCGTTCATTTAAGAACTCTAATGTATTATGGGAGTTAAGTCTTGGTTCATATAAAGTGAATCAAGAGAAATAAAACTACTGTTTTTTAAAAGCTTGTAAAAGGAAACCGGAGATGGGAGCAAGCTGCCCCCAATACCATGGAGTCATCTGCTATCTTTAGACCCAAACGAAATTCAAGGAACACAGGATCGGTGGTAAATCTTAAAGCCGGGGTTATTCTCACGCACAAGGAGTGAAGGAAAGCATGCAGTTATATTTGTCCGTTCTGTCATAAAATATCATTTTCGAACCTTGTGCGGGCATATGATGGCTCCAAGCCATGGAAGCAGTTATGCCAGAGCAGGAAGAGTAAAATGTTTACTCCCAAAAACATTATGGATTAAAAAGGTTTTTTTACATTTAGTGAGGCAATCAGATGTTGAAAATAGCAAAATAGTTCTTTGCATATGATGGATTCAATTAATTTGCTTCATTCACCTAATCTAAAAAAAAAAAAGCTTTTAAAACCAATCTCTGGATAGCTCTATGCGGACTTCTGTCCGTGAAAGGCAGAATGTTTACTATTAATGGGTTTCCATCTTCAAGTGCGAGTCACCAGTTCTGGAAGACAGGCAGCTGTACCCGAGGAGGGGACATATTAGACAGCTCTGACAAAACTTTGAAATCTGAGGGGAGCGATGCAGAATGGATGGGTGTAAATAAGGACACGTGGCAGCTCGTACAACATGCAGCCCCCCTGCTCTTTGGGCCCTTCCACCCTCGCCACCAACACGGGTAAAGCATGAACCTGTGGAAACGCGGCTGTAAAGACCAAGGCGAGGAACTGTAAATTCCGTATAAACAATATTTTTCATTACCGCAGCCACAACGAGATGCAAATATAGGCTCTAAGGCATCACTGCTACTGAAAGAAAGTACACAGTGGGGGATGACGGGTAGGCCTCAGTAAGCTGCTAACCACGGAGTTGATACACAGCAGCGCCAGTGGCCGTTTGCAGCCAGACGTATTAACGCCGCGCCTTTATTTCGGGCTTTGCGTCGGTTTCTCGGTGTAATGCTGATCTAACCTTGTCCATCATTGCGGGTTGTGCCTCAGTGCAGTCCCAGAAGCGCTCGAATGGACGTACAGAAGTGCCAAGAGGTCATGCATATATAGTGAGAGATTAGAGAATCGCCCTGCTGGAAAGGACTCTCCGAGCTTGTGTACTGTGGGCCAATTCAAGAAACTGCGTCTGCGCCTCGGGAGACAAAGAGGCCTTCCGGCTCATTATATCATGGCCATTACTGAAACTAAACATAAAAAGAAACAGCAACCAGCCAAAGAAAACAGGACCCAACAGTGGATCTTTGAATCTGTGTACAGTAATGCACGCAAACGTATCTGCAAGCTTTATGAAACAATTAACTCTACTATTTCCAGCAGTTATATTTCCACCTGCCTGCTTACTACCAGCCCGCACAACTGCAGTGCACTCCATCAGAGGCGGTAAGGCCCAGGTGAGTGGCGAGGAAGAGAGGACCGCTAAAGCAGGACCTCTGAGCCAAATACACAATCCACCCGACAAATATGAACAACCCCTGCGCTGGACAGCACAGCCACAGAAGCAATACAGAGAACTTAACAGGCATGAGTTACAATACATTAGCAGAAGACACAATACTTAACTCAGAGGAAGGTAGGTATTCGCTACTCTACGCCACTCCACCTCACTTTACTCCATTCTACGCCACACCACCGCACTCTACTTCACTCCACAACAGTACTTCACTCTATGGCAATCCACTCTATGACACTCTACTTCAGTCTACACCATTCCACTCTATGACACTCTGTGCCCAGTGGCGGCTCCTCCACTAAGGCGGAGGAGCGTCGCCCCCACTGCTTCAGCTGCAAGCTGAATACAAAACATAAAATGATAATAATGTTTGTTATTATCATATTGTTTTTTGCATTCAGCTTGCATCTGAAGGCTGGCGGGGTTAGGCTAGGCTCCCCGCGTCACAGGGGGAGGGGTGGTGGCAGCACCTAAAGTGCGTATGATGCTTTGACCGCCCGTCTCGGGCCGGGCAAAGCGTCATGCGCACTCTGCATGTTCTCCACGCAGGCTGTATTACAGCCTGGGTGGAGAATATGCACAGCCGTGCCAGCCCCTGTCTGATCGCCAAACCACGGCGCTCAGACCAATCACAATGCTGCTAAGGCAGCAGCGTTGTGATTGGTCAGGGGATTCTGGGAGGCTGTGTGCTTCCTGCCGAGAGGGAGAAAGAAGGGGCGGTGGCTGGCGGTAAACAGGTAAGTGCAATTTTGTTTTTATTATTCCTGCCCCCTTGCCAGCCCCACCATCCCTGGTCAGTAGCAGCCACTACTGTCTATGCCACTCCACTCTACAATGCTCTGCTCCATTCCAGTCTACCACACTCTACTCCACTGTAAGCCACTCCACTCTCCATAAATGTTCGTCCATCATCCCACTTTATGTTTGTCCATCTTCCCACTATTCCATGTGTCTGTCTTTCAATACAAAGGAAGGTTTTCTTCCTTTCTAGTGTCAGAATGTGTCATTATTAAGGTGGCACTCGGGAGGCTGAGGAGCAAGGGCTGGAAGACAGATTTTATAGGGAAGAAAACGGATAGCCATTACTGACCTACCTGGTGATGATGTAAACCTCCTGACTCTACTATTCTTTGACTTTGTGAATTATTCCTGAACAAAAATCGTATACAAACCAATTCCCCCAGGACTGAACAAAGAAAAACAGCATTCTTTCTACAAAAGCCGCTTTGCTTAAAGAAATCAAGAGGAGATCTGCCAGTGGGTATAACTTAAGTTGATCTGAAAGACAGCACAAAGTGACCTGGGTTAAAGGAGGATGCTACTAAGAAACACTGGTGCACCTCACTACCTTCATCTGTCAAGCATTACTGTTACTATGTGAATGCAAGGCTTTAATCTGTACTCTGTCATTATACTTTACTCTTTTATCACCAATCTTTCCCAATCTAGTTATTCTCATCTTTGTGACCAATTCCCTCGTACCTTTTGCCTTCTTTTACCTTGTTACTTTTGACCCAATTTCTCTTTTAGTCCAGATTATAAATATTTCCTCGTTTTGCTCTAAAACACGTTTGTTTCTTTTAACTTTGTTTTACATTTTGTCCGGATGCAAAGGTTAAATAGGCAGAAAGTGAACGAAAGAGAAAAAGCAGAGCCCTGCGGGCCACAGTTTCTGTCCCAACAGATAAAATAACTTAGCAGACCTAACCCTAAACAAGTACTGGCAAAGCCAATAGATGTGGCTTACATTAGGAGTCCAGACTAAAAATTAAAACATCTTCTGCACTGAAAAAAAGATTGCTTTCAGTATATAACCCATCTATGAAATACAGTAATTCATGTGCGATGATTCAGTCTACTTTTGAGGTATTAAATAGTCCCTCGTGCAATGCAATGCAAGCACTCCATAGGAAGATGACCGATACATCAGACAGTCAACAGCATGAAGTGAGAGGAATAGGCCTCTGGGTAGAACAAAATTACACTAGATACATTTTCAGAAATTGGTAACACCAGGTACACAAGACAACTGTGCTGTCACACCAGAGCTAAAAAGCATAAAAATGTACATGTTTGATGGCCCAAACCCATCACACATGCACAGTTTTAACTTGAGCACTGCTGCTGGTATGAAGGACAAGAGCTGTGAGGTAGTACCTCCAGCGCAGCGGCGTAGTGTGGGTTGCAAGCCCTGAGGCAAGGCAAGTATCCTTCCACTTTTCTTTTAAAATTCTGCGCCCCTAAAATTGCCCTAAGAATTTTGCGCCTGGGGCAACCGCCCCTGTGCCCCCGCCCCCACACGGTACACCACTGGTCCAGTGTGCACATTTTCTGCTCAGCTCTTCCCAACGCCCATACAGTCCACCTGCCACTGAAAGGAGGTCTTACACTGTAAAACTTATGAATATAAAAAACTGAGCGTCATTTTAGGAGGCTTTATCAAACAGCATCAAGAACAGCACAAGATGTCCATGATATTCACAAAAGGCCAGTGTATAAAACACGGACTTCGATATAGCTTGGGTACTCACTTAAGAGACTATTATTTTTAATTATATTTCACGTTTGGCAACTCTTGTGCAGTGAGTGCACTGCACTGCGATATAAAATCTCAACAAAGTGCGTTTCATTTTAACGGCTTACCGTAGGTATAATTAACGGTGCCTACAAGTGTAACAATATACAAATGCACGTCACCTAAATTAACAGTATAGCATTACCCTGCCAAAACAAATACACTTCCACTCCAGATACCCAATTAGACGCATCAGGTAAAAACTTTCTGGCTAATTGAATACAGCTGTTTTACATTTCAAGACCCATTGAGACATCAGCAATCTATCACTAGAGAAGGCCGCAGTCGGTGATGTGCACTTTAAAAGATTTAGTGCCGAATCACAAATGGGCCTCCGGAAACTGCCAAAAGAGGGCAATCCTTATTCCGATTACTAATTAATCCCAGGCATCCATGCTGCTAACAACAGTGGCCATTTGTCCCACGCGTAGACAACTTACAGCTCTAAAGTGATTGGCAAATGGAAGATCCCGCGAATCCTTCATGAGGTAGAGCATGAGTTAATTTGTCCTTTCACCTATTTTTTTTTTAAAAGGCAGACTACTCTCAAATGAGGCACTGGCTTTGAAACGCAAGGATAACACCCAACTTCAACACTTCAAGACACATGAAGCAAAAAAAAAAAAAAACACATCGCCGCCATTTTCCTGTGATGGTAATGGAATGATAAGCCAAGAAAAATAAACCAATAAAGAATACTGCAAAATGAGGCGAAAAAAACAAAATACTGCAAGACAGAGAGGGGCGGTATTTACTCAAACATGGCTAACACCTTATTGCGAGTTATGTGTATATATCCTGAAGCGAGATTTACAGTACTGTTTGATGCATGGCAAATTTTAAGGCTATTCATATACGATAAATGTATACAATTTATCTGGGTGGAGATCATTCAGAGTCAAGGGTCAACTTGAAACTCTGGCATGGGCCTAATGGTCCTACTCTGACATGCCTTGTTTAGAGCAATTTAGGGCCTTCAGGGGTAATCTGGACATGTTCATGTGGAAATGGAACTTTAAACAGCCAATTCCTGCCCTCGCTCAAGGATTTCAAATTTGCTAATGTAATATAATACCATGAGCAGCTCAAGAGTCATTTTAAGATGGGGCCCAAGAGTTCTGACCCACCTGCAAATGCACGGAGCACTCCCCCACAAAAACATTTGTAAATATTTTTTAGAAAGTACAATACTATCCAAGAGTTTATACCCCATATAAGGCACTGCAGCAAATGAAACATACACAAATATACTTGCAACAGCCACTGCTGCCAGATAGTATACAATTGAAAAGTACTCCATAGAGCTTAGAATGCATATGTGTAGTGTACAAAAGTCAAGAAAAGGCAGACCAATTCAGAGAGAATCCAGTCTTATTACCATGGCATATTGGACAAATGAAGAGTATGATGATCTAATTCAGTGACAGGAGCACAAACTAACACAACTTGCTTTAGTGTTTCACTGGAAGGATGCATGGCCTGCCCTGAATGAATAATTTTCCACACAAAATAACAAGGGCCTAGGGGGCGCTAGGTGGCGCACGACCATGATGGCCACGCTGCAGTGAGGCTCTTGATGCCCGGTGGCATAATCCGGTAACTTATCCTGCCCATGATCGAGTACATGCAATTTTGACGGGTTTTAAGGACCCGTTGTGACCCCTGCTTACTAGCGACACCCTTTCGATCCACCAGCGAGGGTTTTATCACTGGGATAACACTCTTATACTTCGGCAGCGTTGAGCCCGGCACAGACGCCACGGAGCTCAACAACGGCTTCGCCCACAACGCAAGCCCCGAGGCGCCATGCGGCGTGTAGGCTACGTAAACGGAATCAAAATTGCTGAGGGCTGGAGCGCTGTGCAGATTGAAGTGGGACCCCCCCTGGATACGTCTGTCCCCATCCGCTGCACAGTAGATGCTGCATTGACCACAGAAGAGCGGGACCTCCGTAGTGTGGAGCCCTGGGTGGAGCCGTTTACGGGTGAATCGTAGCGCTGCAATTATACGCCCTGGGAGACAGCTGGGAACCCCCGCTGCGCAGTGAGTAGATGCCCGTGCGACACGGAGAGAAGGAAGAAGAAAATCTGTGTAGTGTGTTGCCAAACAAAAAGGAACAAAAAAATAACTTTTTCTCCCGAAATATAGGACATTGTTGTCGTGTGGCGAGTCGCCCTTCCCCCCCTGCTGTGGCGCCAACTCGGAACGCTGCATCTCTCTAGATGGACCAATTTTGCGATAAAAGCTCAGGAAACAAAGAACTCACGCTGACACGAGGGATGATTTGGCTGTACAGATGAAGTGGTGATCCAGACCAACAGGTGGAGAGTGTGAACACTAATTGACGAACGTACGTGCAGTAGCACTCAGCGGTAGACTCTCAGACGGAAAAGTACACTACACCGTGCACCTTGACGTGCGGTATTGACGAATGTGTGCATAAATTTAGAGGTCTGGTGTGTGAGGTCGCCGGCGCTGGGCTCAATAGATCTGAGGCCTATGGTCTTAACCATCACAGAAACTGCACTACAAAAATAACACAAGACCCTCTGCTGAACTGTGACCTACTCCACTGTTGGTTGCAGGATTGTGGAGCTGTGATACTGGCAGCAGGGTTCCCTCGCACAATACTGTGATCACCCGCCATGGGGAAAACTGACGGGAAACAATCAAAACTCCCCTTTGAAGCAAAAAAAGCTTCCATGCGCTCGAACTCTGATGAGCAGGACCCCGCGAACGCAGAACGCACACAGGACTCAGTGGATGCACAGGAGGATGACATCAGGAGCCTTCTGCGTGCTATGCAACACAGCCTCACTTCTATAGAGAGTAAAATTGATTCAATGACAACTCGCATGGACTCAATAGTCCACAAATTAGATAAACATGACGAGAGAATTAAAGATGCGGAGAAACGAATATCAGACAATGAAGATACCACGGCCACAGTGCAGAAACAAGTTGCTCAAATGGAAAAGATCCTCAAAGTTATTGTCGCCAAAAATGAAGACTTAGAAGCGCGGAGTAGACGCAACAATATTCGCGTGATTGGTGTTCCGGAGAGCACAAACACAGAGCGCATGGAGGACTTTATTGAACTACTGCTTGACACATTTGGCGCTGATTCGTTTTCGTCGCAATTGATAGTGGGAAGGGCACATCGCTCGTTGGGCCCTAGACCACCTCCAGGAACTGCTCCCCGACCGATTATCGCACGCCTACTCAACTTTCGAGATCGGGATACGGCTCTTAAGCTGGCCAGGGAAAAAAGACACTTGAGCTTTGAAGGCAACGAATTTACCCTATACCCTGATTTTACGGCTCCAGTTCAGGAGGCGAGACGGAAGTTCATCCCAGCCAAACAAAAACTTCGCCTGGCACAAATAGATTACGCCTTAATGTATCCAGCACGATTGCGCGTCACACATCAGGGTAAACAACATTTTTTCATTAATTCGCAGCAGGTAGACTACTTCCTTAAGCGCATTAAACAACAAACGTCGTCACGATCAACGCAGGACAATCCATCTGGATTGCCGTCTTCAAAACGGGCTAGAATTCAGGGTGGAATCAAAACACCATGAATAATACCTTAATCAACAACATATCATCACAGAAACATTGACTTTATGTTCTAACGATATGATTCCAGCGGAAGATGGAGGTACAGAACCAATTTGAAAAAAAACCAGATAAGAAGGAAAGCGGCAGATTTCCTGAAGATCGCCTACTTGCATGGCTAACGTGGCACCTGATATTCAAGACAGACACTGCCATGGCGCTGTTCTCAGATAAGTGAATTGGACAAGGAGCTGTATGGAGGGTATTAAGTAATAAAGGAAATTGAACTTTAGCATGGACTATACTGGGCAACCCTTCCCCCCTCAAAGTACTGGTGAGCATGTCATCATACAGTAGGGAAGGGATCTCTCTTGTGTGCCCTCTGGTATACCCCCCCCCAAGGGCGTTCCCCTGTATACTTGGGTAAATTGACAATGTTGTTTATGGGGTTATCTGTTTTGGGAGGTGTGCGGGTGGAGGAATACCAGCATGTTTATGTTGCTGTTGTGGGAGGGGTGGGACGGGGAATATTGTTTAGCCTTCACAGAGGACATGACGTGACATGGGTTAATTTAATGCTAATTGTATAAATTACAATCGTTTTTACTCTGTTGCCATCACTTTATATGCTGCTGGGGGTTGTCTGATTGGATTCTGGGAATTTTAACTTCTCGTCTATTTTTATTTTATTTGTTTGGAGTGTGTTATACTCCTTTTTACTGTTCAATTTGCTGCTTTTTAGTAACGGTGTGTGTTATACTCCTCTTTTGCTGCTTACTGCTCTTTACTTTGGCCAGTTAGTTATTGGCGGCCATCTTGACAGTGCCGCGCGCCATTCTCGCTTAGCACTCTAGCTGATGCACGCTGCTCGCCGTCCACACTACCCTACTTTATGGGCTGTGGTCGGACGCGCCTAAGGTAAGCCCGTCTGCGCCCGTCAGCGTCAAGTCAGTGGCCAGGGCCACGTATGCTGACCGATGCGCGCCGGATGTTGGGGCTCACTACCGGTTTTCTGGTGAGTCTCTCAAAGCACTTCGGCCTCCGCCCTGCCTCACATATTGCTGTAGCACTATGCCTTTTAAATCGGACTTTGTCTGCGCAGCCTGTGGTTTTGTTCCAAAACCAGAGCTTTTGCCGATCAAACCGCATGCCAAATCCACGAGATGCCCGCGCATTAGAGCTGCCCTCATAAATGCCAGATCATTGAGGAAGCATCATGCTGATGTATTTGACTTGGTCTCGGATAATTCTCTGGATTTGCTGTTTGTTACGGAGACCTGGCTTGAAGCAGCATCTAACCCTATCGTTGCGCTGGCCACCCCTGCTGGCTTTAAGCTTTGTCGGGTGGACCGCCCTGTTGGTAGAGGGGGTGGTTTAGCCATCCTGCACAGGGATAACTGGGTTCTCCACAGCGATACCTCTAGCATATGGGACGAGTGCGAGGTTTTGGATTTTAGCATCCACTTCTCCGATCATTTTACGCTAGGTGGCTCCCTCATCTATCGCCCCCCTGGGTCGGCTAGTGCCTTTCTTAAATCTTGTGGGGATGCCATAGCTGAGCGTGCATTGCGCTTCTCCCACTACATGGTTCTGGGTGATGTGAATCTCCACCTTGATCAACAAGATGCCAAAGACTCTGTGGTTTTTCTTGATTCCCTTCAATTAGCCTCTCTCTCTCAATGGGTCTCTCATCCCACTCATCAGGGTGGCCATATTTTAGATCCCATCTGCTCTAATTTTCCGGTTCAGGTGGCTGAGCCCTCACCGACCTCCTGGTCGGACCACTTTCTTATCTGCTTCTCCTGGGAGATCACTCAGCCTGTACGGCCTACGTACTGCCTTCGCCCTCCGATGTTCAGTAAAATCGATCCTCTTCAATTTATGAGCTCTTTGGCTGCCTCTAGGCCCGCCCGTCAGTAAGATCTTGAAGGGAGTGTGACCGGGTTTACTAAATGGATAGCTGATTCAGTGTCTTCATTATCTTCACCGCGCTTGCCTAAGCTGGTGAGGGAATCCCCTTCTAAACCCTGGTTTCTACCGGAGCTTAAAACTCTGAAACATGAGTGTAAAGTTCTGGAGAGGGCCTGGCGTTCCAGCGGCTACTGCCCTTTGGCGAAACTCACTCTTCGAGCTAAACAAAAAAGCTATTACGCCGCTATTGCGGCTGCAAAAGCTCGATACTTTGCATCACGTATTGACCAGGCCAATAATAATTCAAAAGACATTTTTTCAATTGTGCAAAGCTTCATGTCTGCAACTGCCTTGGTGTGCTCCTTACCTGTTTCAGAGTCCTGGTGCAATACTCTTGCCAAGTCTTTTTCTGGACAAAATTTGCGCCATCCAGACCACGTTCTCATCTTGTGCCTCAGCGCTTACGCCCTGTTCTTTTGTCCAGCCTTTAGCAGATCCATTGCACAATTTTTCATCCTTCCTGCCAGTAGATTTACCTAGTACCCTCAAAATCCTGAAGGCTTTGAAATCAGGCTCTCCAACTGACCCCTGTGCGGCCAGACTTCTGGCCACTGTCGCAGATTGTATCAATCCTGAGGTCAACCAGATCATCAATATGTCATTGCGGGATGCCTTCGTTCCATCGTCTTGGAAACAGGCGAAAATCCTCCCCCTCCTTAAAAAGCCGTCTCTTGATCCATCGATTCCCGGAAATTATCGTCCCATTTCGCTTTTGCCTAGCCTGGCGAAGGTTTGTGAAAAGGTGGTCACAAACCAACTCACTGAGTACGTTGAAACCTATGGCCTGCTCCATCCGGCCCAATCGGGTTTCCGGGCTGCATACTGCACAGAGTCAACATTATTGGAGGTGTCGGAGGCGATTCGTGAGTGCCTGGATGCCGGCGGGAGGGCAGCTTTGGTTATGCTGGACCTCTCGGCGGCATTCGATACAGTGCCTCATGTCTTGCTTCTTGATCGCCTCTCGGAGATCGGCGTATCCGGGTCCGTCTGGGGCTGGATCAGGTCTTTCTTGGAGGGTCGCTCGCAGCAGGTCTGGCTTCCACCGTGCGCCTCAGTCCCTCAACCAGTGGCTACGGGTGTTCCACAGGGGTCATCCCTTAGCCCTCTTCTCTTTAACATCTATGTCACCCCGCTGGTTTATCTCGCGGAGGCTTTAGGGGCTAAGGTGATGGCCTATGCTGATGACACCCAGCTGCTGTTCTCCTGGGGTCAAGATGAGGTTGCCGTTGTCCCTGCTCAACACTGCCTATCTTCGGTCTTTCACTGGCTCGCTCAGGCACAGCTTAAGTGCAATGAGGAGAAATCGGAGATCCTTTTGTACGGCACATTCCCTGTCAACTTCAGAGAGAAGCTATGGCCCCCAGGTTTCCCTCTACCTAGCTTTAAGGGAGACTCTGTCAAGAATCTGGGGTCTGGTTCAATGAGAACTTGATTTTCTCATCGCAGGTTAAGAAGTTGGCCAGCACTTGCTTTAGCATTCTGAAGACCCTGAGGAAGTTTCTTCCTCTTTGCCTAATTCTGCAAAGGAAACTGTTGTCCGTGCTCTAATTCTTTCCCGACTGGACTACGCTAACGCACTGTATGCTGGCATTCCAGGTCACCTTTTGAATAAGTTACAGGTGATCCAAAACTCGGCCGCCAGACTCCTGCTGGGTCTCTCCAGCAGGTGCAGTGTGCGTTCTCATTTGCGATCTCTGCATTGGCTCCCGGTGGAGGCGCGAATAAAATGTAAAATTTTATCCATTGCCCATAAAGCCCTCTATGGTCTGGGACCCATTTATTTGCAGAAGAGGATTGCTTTCTATTCTCCGGTGAGACAGTTGCGTTCCTCCTCCCAACTTTTGGCACAGACCCCGCGGTTTAATCGCCAGAGGCTTGGTGGGAGCTCTTTTACCCGGATAGCTGCACTGGCATGGAATGCACTGCCATTGGCCTTACGGATCGTCAAAGATCCTTTGATCTTTAAGAAAAAGCTGAAAACCTTTCTCCTCTAGCTCTGTCCTCTGACTCAGACTCTGACCCTTTTCAGGCTCGCGCCGGGACACTCCTCGGAGTATCTGTGCGCGGTATAAGTTTATATAACATAACATGTACAGAATCAGGTGGGCAGCATTGGGTATGCAATTCTCTCCAGAAAGTATATAACAATGGAGTTGTGTCTCGGGACACCGCAGTACTAAGTATACATCTTTTGATGTGGAATGTCAGGGGACTTGGGAACCCACGGAAACGTAGGCAAATATTAACATACCTAGATAGACACCACATCAACATTGCTATGCTCCAGGAGACACTTTGATCCCCGCCGAAATCCCATATTTGCCGACAAATGGTTGGCGTATAGAGTCTTCTCCTCGTACTCCTCATACTCCAGAGGCACAGTGATTCTTATTAAAAAAAACACTCCATACGTTCCAGGAGGGATGTGTTCTGACCCACAGGGGAGATGCTGCATGATGTGGGGTAGGCTGGGCTCGCACTCTGTCACACTTGTGTGTTGCTATGGGCCCAATATAGACGATCCAGACTTCTATACCACCTTATGGGGAAAGATCCTTGAGTTGGGGTCCACACACATAATATGGGGAGGGGACTTCAATACGACACTACATCCAAAAAACAACAGGTCTAACCCCCTCCCACACCACTATACAAAAACACACGGCATCTTACTGGATAGGTTCTCTGACTATGGTCTTGTGGATGCGTGGAGACACATGCATCCTGCAACAAAGGAGGGCACACATTACACAGCCCTGCACTCCACATGGTCGAGATTAGACTACTGCGTGGTGTCCCGGAGCATAGGACCTTGGATAACTAATGCAGAACATCTGGCTAGGATATACTCCGATCATGCTCCGGTCCGCTTGACTTTATCCCCTACGGGATTGAGTATCACCCCTAGAACTTGGAGGCTCAACCCGGAGGCACTACTGGACACTGTTTTCCAGACTGAACTGGGACAAGAAATTACAGATTTTTTCCAAAGAAACGTAGGCTCAGTCGCACTTGTTGGTACAGTATGGGAGGCCTTCAAGGTTACAGTGCGGGAATTTTGTATAGCCAAAAGCTTTCGGGTCTTGAGGGATATAGGGCGAAGCCTACAGACACTAGAGAATGAGCTAAAAAAAACTGGAGTTTGCAATGGGGACTGGCATGAATGGAGAGCTTCAAGCAAGGTTCAGAGACAAACTCTCGGAATATAAAGATACTGCAGAAAGGGAAACCTGAAAATATTTTATGTCACGTAGATACGGGGAAGAAGAACGACCAGGCAGAGCCCTAGCGGAAGGAATTCGTAAACCGCGCTTCTCTAGCTATGTGATGGAGATTTCAGATGAAAAAGGGGTGAGACAGAGATAGTGAAGATATACTTTACACCTTCACCACATACTACACTGACTTGTATAGTACCCGTAGACAACAACCACTAGACTTGTCTAACTACCTACGTGATGTAGCAATTGGATGGCTAGGGGACGCACAAAGGAAATTTCTAGCGGCGCCAATCGAAGATGATGAAATTCGTGCCGCAATTATGCAAATGAAATCAGGCAAAGCCCCTGGGTCCGACAGACTCCCAATAGATTTTTACAAAACGTATATTAACCAACTGCTCCCCATTTTAAAGGAGGTCTTTGAGGAAGCCCAAGAGACTGGCGCTCTTCCGGCTTCCATGAGGGAAGCTCTTACCATATCCCTCCTAAAACCTGGAAAATCTGCAGATACATGCGACTCCTATCGGCCTCTATCTTTGATTAATAATGACGCAAAAATCTTTGCTAAAATACTGGCCTGATAGATTGAGTTTGCTGATGGAAAAGTTAGTGCTGCCAGATCAGGCTGGCTTCATTCCGGGGAGAGCGACATCACACAACCTCCGCACACTGTTTTCCATACTGCAAAATGTAGACCCTAGATTGGCACTCGTGGCGGGCTTTCTAGATGCCACGAAGGCCTTTGATTCAGTTGAGTGGGACTATCTGTTTGCCATACTGCAATGCATGGGAATGCCGAAAAGTTTCCTATCATGGATACGCCTTTTATATAACTCCCCGACAGCCAAGATTCTTATTAATGGTCGGATGTCATTGCCCTTTTCAGTTACAAGAGGCACGAGACAAGGATGTCCCCTTTCCCCTAAACTCTTTGCCCTCGCAATCGAACCTCTCGCGGCCAAAGTGAGACAGCATCATCAAGACAAAGCTCTGCGCTGCCAAATGCTGCAAATACTCATCTCTTTATATGCAGATGATATTACTCTTTACCTCCGAGACCCTCAACAGAATTTAAATCCCATTTTGAGAGAGTTTGTCCAGTTTGGAGGGTTCTCTGGGATACACATAAATTGGGGGAAGTCCCAGGTATTTCCTCTCACTACCTCCGCGAAACCATTTAATCCTGATTTCCCAATAGAATGGTGCGATTCAGAGGTTAAATACTTAGGAATTCATATCACAACAGAACGTGCCGAATTGATGCGCTTAAATTATGGTAGAACCTTAGACAACATCACCAGCTGTGTCGCAAGATGGATTGCGCTTCCATTATCTATGGCGGGGAGAATATTTCTCATTAAAATGGTGATACTCCCCCGACTCCTATATTTATTTTGAAATATCCCATATTACCCGGGTAGGCATTTCTTTGCAGCGTTACGCACTGAAATGATAAGGCTTACATGGGGTGGCAAGCAGCCTAGGCTGAGATGGGATGTACTGACCAGACCGTATTCCCAGGGAGGTTTTGACGTTCCCAACCTGGAACTATACTATATTTGTGCGGAAGCTCACTATGTGCATTATTGGTTTCACCCACCTAAATATATGCCACATGTGGCACTGGAACATTGGCTAGCAGACCCAATACCCCTGGAGGGTGCTATACTGGGTACATGGAAACCTCGAGAAGCTGACCCTACATCCATCTCCTGTACGGTGACAGCTTGGAAGCGTATAGCCGAACTGCTAGAAGCCCCTATGCTATACTCACCTCTGCTTCCCTTAGTGTACCATCCAAAGATGCCGGTACTACAGGAAGGCGCTTTTAAAAAAACCAAAGCAAAGTTTGGTATAACGTGTTGGGGAGACCTATATCTGAATAGTAAGTTCTGCAACATGCAGCACATTTTCACTAAACCAGCACCCTCCCCTATGGACACTTTTCTATATGTTCGATTGAGACAAGGTATTAAGGACTACACACCTAATTATCCACAAGAACCACAAGAGTTAACCCTGCTGCGGTTGATGCTGAGATGTGAAACGGCGGCACACGCAGTATCCACATTATACCACAGTATTTACACCACACAAACCCTGGAACAATGCGCCGCGAAAGCCAAATGGGAGGCAGATATAGGGTAAGAAATAGCGGACAAACAATGGGGTTATTGCTGTGCACAAACAGAGCAGGTCTCGGCAAGCTGCCGTCAACGTATTATTCATTATAAATTTTTACATTGCACTTACTACACTCCCGTTAAAATGCACAAATTTAAGTTACAAGACAATAACTGTGATAGATGCGGGATGTTAGAGGCAGGTTTTTTACATCTCGCCTGGAGCTGTAATAGCGTTCAGGAATAGTGGAGACAAATTTTTTCAGCGTTAGAGCAGATGACCTCATCAGCTATTGCAATGACACCTACAGTCGGCCTACTGGGATATACAAAAAAATTTGAAGTTGGTTACAGACGTTTTGTCTCTTTGGGGCTTTTACTAGCCAAAAGGAGACTTGCATGCAGATGGGGCCGTGGGAGAGCGCCCAAGTTTAAGGATTGGATCAGGGACATGATATTCTGGCAGGATCAAACACTTACCTACGCTGAGTTACTCCCACTGGCCCGGTGGCTGGGCAGCTGACGTGACTGGGCGCCCCTTCCGTGGCCACGAAAGGGGCGAAAAGCAGAGCTGAGCGGAGGGCGTACAACAGAAAGGCCCAGGGACTTGGCCGTAGCCCGTGAGTCCTTAAACCGCTCCAGCGCATGGTCTGCCTTTGAACCAAAAAGACTGACTCCATCAAAGGGCATGTCCATGAGTGTATTCTGGACATCACCCGAGAAACCAGTTGTCCTCAGCCAGGCGTGGCGACGTAGCGCCACCGTCGTAGCAAGCGATCTGCCCAGCGAGTCGGCGGTATCAAGGCCACAACGGATGGTGTATTTAGCCGCATCTCGCCCTTCCGCAATGGCGCGGGTAAGCAGTGTCTGGACCTTCTCAGAACACTGCGGCAAAACAGCCGCCACCGAATCCCACAGGGAGTGGGTATATCGGCCCAAAAGGCAAGCGGTGTTGACGGACCGCAAGCCAGCACTGGAGGAAGAAAAAGCCTTCTTCCCAAATTGGTCCAGGCGTTTGGATTCCCTATCCGGGAGGGGCGGTACGGTAGGCGGTTTGGGAGGCAGAGGCTTGGACAACCAAGCTCTCAGGGGTGGGATGTTGGGAGAGAAACAGGGGGTAGCCCGGAGCAGGGCGATGGCGTCGGGCCACGTTCCTATCCACAGGAGCCCCTGTGGTGGGTTTGGACCAGGTACCCAAAAGAACGTCAGTGAGTGCATCATTAAACGGCAGCACAGTCTCCGAAGAGGAAGCCGCCGGCTGAAGCACTTCTGTCAGGAGGTTAGTCCTGACGGCCACAGTAGGCAACTGGAGATGTAAGGCTCCAGCAGCTCTACGCAACACCGTTGCAAAATTAGCCCCCTCCTCCGTAGCCACGGGTGGAGACAGCATGCCAGTGTCAGGGGAGGTGTCTAGACCACTGGCATCCCCAAGTTCCTCAACCCAGTCCGGGTCAAACTCACACTGTTGTGTGAGAGGGTCCTCAGACGTCTCCCAGCTCTCCTGGTCCTCCTCTTGTTCAAAATATGGAGGAGGAGGGACATTTGGGACCCAAGGTCTCATCGGCGCCGGAACCGGCGTCGGGCGACGTCGGTCCGGCTCCATGTCCGGAGCCGGAGAGAACCGGGGAACGACGTCGTCCGGAGCCCCGGACGGCGTCAGAAACGGCACCGGGGACACCGGCGTCGGCGGAGGTGCGGTTAGGTCAACCGGCGCCGATGTGGGTTGCGGCACCACCGGAGCAGGGATCGAGGCCGGGGCCGGAGCCGAGGCCGGGATGAAGGCTGGTGGGACAGGCGGCGCCGGGACCGGAGTCGACGGCGGCGCCGGGGCAACTCCATCAGGGCCCGCGGGGCCCGAAGGCGCACCGGAGGGACCTGAAGGCCCGAAGAGGCGGGCCATGGCCGACAGGAATTCCTGTATTTCGGCCTGAGTCGCCCCCGACCCCGGAAAGAACGGGTAATTCGGGGGCGGCTCCACAGGCATGTCCGGGGCCGCGGGGACGGTGCCGATTGGGGCCTCAGCCGAGTCGCGAGACCGGCGAGGCGAAGTCTTAGAGCGATGACGCCGCTTAGACTTCTTGTGCTTCAACTTACCGGAGGAGCGCGAAGACTTGGATTCCGACGAACGGTGGGGACTCCGCGACCGGCCCCTCGACCTCTCCCGGGACCGGGGCTTGGTGCGGCGCGGAGCCGACTGCCGGACCTCGAGCAGCTTTCGAGACCGCTCTCGCAAAGCCTTCGGATGAAGTTTCCGGCAGTCAGGGCACAACTTCGTGTCGTGGTCTCGGCCGAGACAGAAGAGACACTCGAGATGCGGGTCCGTGATCGACATCATGCGAGCACAGGCCTCGCAGGGCTTAAAGCCGGGCATCCCTACGACACCTTAGGAGTCGTGAAGACTCGTTTGAAGAAACAGTGAAAAAATTCACAAAAAGGATAGTCAAAAAGTGACTAGGGCACTGCTCTTCCCGGATCTGCGCTTACTGGCGCGGAAAAAGAAGAACTGACGTCAGCGCGCAGGGGCGGCGTCTAAGTACTGCCCGCGACGTCATCCCGGCGACCACGACGCCGTCGACGGACGCGGAGCCGCACGACGCCGCCTACCGACGCGCAAGGGTACTGCTACGCAAAAAACTTTCCGGATCCAGCCTGACGCCTGGGGATATCCTAAGATAAGGAATCTGTCACTAACGTGTCTCTTTCAGATGTGATGATTAGAAGTATGTAGAAAAGGTTTCTGTGGATGAAAAATGTATTGCAAGCACATGCCCTTTACTGCACGATGTAAACTGTTAAGAATATCATAAGAAATGTACACAATGTATAGGTATATATTGGCCCATGTACCTCATGTATCGAAACTAATATATGTTCGATAAATAAAAGTAAAAAAAAAAAAAAAAAAAAAACAAGAGCCTATAAAAGATATAAATTTGCAAAGGGCCAATGGGATATGTTATGCACACTTTGTATAAGGTACCTGTTAGATTTGGGGGTCTCTAGTTGGCAGAGGTATGTACCTTTGTCCAAATAGGGACCCTTGCGTCTAGTCAGGGAAAGTAGGTACACTCCCGAAATAACCCCTGCTCACCCTCTTGGTAGCTTGGCACGAGCAGACAGGCTTAGTTCAGAGGCAGTGTGTAAAGCATTTGTGAACACATACAGTAATCAAGTGACAACACTACAAATGGACACCACACAGGTTATATATTTATAAAAATAGGTATACTTTATATAGATTTATCACAAGACCATAAACGACAAAAATAATCCACACTACTGTTAAGAATACTTAGTTCTGATCAAAAAGGCTTAATTCAAGGTTCTGTGCGAAGTCGGTAGCCTCCTCCGGCTACGGCGGAGTCGAGAACAAACAGAGTCTAACAAATCCAGCTGACCGCGTCGAGACGGGCCAACACAGCGTAGACAGACTCGGTCACAGTACCTTTACTTGAAGCGGCAGGCACGGGCGTGCGAGCCGGATGGCTGTTCTGTCGCGGTCGCGATGCAAAAATGGAAGCGTTGCAGGACGCGTTGTCCCTCGATGCGGTGCAGGCAGCGGCTCGTTGACGTCGTCGAGACGGAGTCGGTGAGACCAGGGCCGTGCGTTGCAGGGCGAGACGGTGCTTCGATGCGGTGCTGGCAGGTTGCGGTGCGGCGACGGAGCCGGATTCAGGAGCTGGCGTCGATCAGTCCGGACAGCGGTGCGAGTCGGGCGGTGCGTCGCAAAGCGTGCGAGCGGTGCCCAACTCCGGTGCGGTCACAGGACTCGAACTCAGCAGCAGTGACCGTGTCGGTCGGACCAGTTCGATTCGGCGTAGCGAAGCGTTGCAGGACGCGTTGTCCCTCGATGCGGTGCAGGCAGCGGCTCGTTGACGGAGTCGGTGAGACCAGGGCCGTGCGTTGCAGGGCGAGACGGTGCTTCGATGCGGTGCTTGCAGGACACCGAGTCGGTCGTGAGAGTCGGTCACAGCTCCCTACCTCTGTAGCCACTGAAACAGAGTTTCCAGCAGCAATTCACAAAGGGGGTGAAGTCCAATGGTCCTGGGACTTCGGTCAGGGGGCAAGCTCTCTTCCAAGCCCTTGGAGATCCTTCACAAGTTGATGAAAGTCACAGCAAAGCAAAAGTTCCTTTCTCCTCTCTTTGGCAGTCAGGCAAACCACTGCAGGCCAATCCCCCAGCAGCACTTCAGGCTTAGGGATAGTTTCTCCTCAGTTTCTTCTTGGTTCCGCTCCTCAGTAAAGGTTTCTTCTTGTTCCCAAAAGTGATCTAATTTTCCTGGGGTCTGGGTGCCCCTCTTATACCCTGATTCTCTTTGTTCTCTGGAGGCAGAGAGGCCTCTGCCTAGTCCAAAACCAGTTCTGGTCAGTCCTGGAGCACTTTGTTTTTCTGACTCCTTCTTTCCTTTCAGAATGTGGGGCAGAGTGCTCAGCCGCCCGGCAGGAGGTGGAGCCAGCATTGTGGAAGGCAGGCACAGCCCTATTCAGACCCAGGTGCAACTCCTCCCTCCACTCTGGCTGCAGATCTTTCTATTCAGCCCTGCGCTGACTCACCCTGTCTCCGGTAGCCACCCCCAGCCCCTGTCACTCAATCTCCAGACAAGGAATACACAACCTAGCAGAGGCAGGCTTGGATAGTTAGGCAAGAAAATACCTACTTTCTAAAAGTGGTATTTTCGAAAACAGAATGTTAAAACCAACTTCACTAAAAGATGTATTTTATCATCCTGAGTTCAGGCATACTAAATTCGTTTTTCTACCAGGTTCCCTGGGTCAGTTCTGACTATAAGGTGTAATAGTCAGTCTGCCCATTCTGGCCTATGGGGAGCAGGTAGCCTTGCAATAGTGAAAAACGAAAATGGCTGTAATTCACTATTAGGACATGCCACACACACCAGGGCATGTCCTACCTTATACTTACAATGCACCCTGCCCTAGGGCCTACTTTAGGGGTGACCAACATGCAGTAAAGGGAAGGTTTAGGGACTGGTAAGTGGGTGTACTCACCAAGTCGACATGGCAGCCCGAGGCTGCACACAGGCTCTGCGATGGCAGGCCCGAGACATATTTTACAGGCCGCTTCTGTGGGTGGCACAACCAGTGCTGCGAGCCCACCAGCGGCATTGGATTTACAAGCCCTGGGCACACTGAGTGCACTGTACTAGGGACTGACAAGTAAACCAATCATCCAATCATGGAGTCACTAATACATGTATCAATTAACGATAGGGAGCACTTGCACTTTGGCACTGATTAGCAGCGGCAAAGTGCCCATGAGCATCTAGTCCAGCAAAAACATATCGGCAACCGTGGAGGCATTATGAAAAAATGGAAGGGAGACCCACGCCAAGGATGCCAGGTCTAACACGTGTCCCCTCCAGCTGAAATGTGGGGAGAACTATCCTACCCCTAGGGAGTTCTCATCGCTAAGGCGGAAAAATCTGGACAGTCCATCAGCATTGGCGTGTTCTGTACCAGGGCGGTGTTCCACCGTAAAGTCCATCCCCTGTAGGGAAATGGACCACCTCAACAGCTTTGGATTCTCACCCCTCATCTGCATCAACCATCTGAGGGGCCTGTGGTCTGTCTGAACCCGGAAGTGAGTCCCAAACAGGTATGGTCTCAGCTTCTTCAGTGCCCAGACCACAGCAAATGCCTCACGCTCAATAGCACTCCATCTCTGTTCCCCGGGAAGTAACCTCCTACTGATGAAGGCTACAGGTTGGTCTAGGCCCTCCTCATTGATCTGTGATAGAACAGCCCCTACACCATGCTCTGAAGCGTCGGTCTGAACAATGAACTCATTGGAGAAGTTGGGTGCCTGGAGCACAGGCGCCGTGCACATGGCAGTCTTCAAGGTGTCAAAAGCTTTTTGACAGGCGTCAGTCCAAATCACTTTCCTGGGCTGCTTCTTGGAAGTCAGCTCGGTCAAGGGGGCAACAATGCTGCCATACCCCTTGACGAATCTCCGGTAATACCCGGTGAGTCCTAGGAAGGCTCTCACCTCTGTCTGGGTCTTGGGGGCTCCCAAGCCAGAATGGTATCAATTTTCGGTTGGAGGGGCGCCACCTGGCCGCTCCCAACCTGGTGTCCCAAGTACACCACAGAACCCTGCCCAATCTGGCACTTACTCGCCTTGATTGTGAGGCCTGCCCTCCGCAGCGCCATCAACACTTCCCAGAGGTGGCGCAGATGCTCTTCCCAACGGGCACTGAACACTGCGATGTCATCCAGGTAGGCGGCACTGAAATCCTCCAGTCCAACCAACACCTGGTTGACCAACCTCTGAAAGGTGGCAGGGGCATTCTTCATCCCAAAGGGCATCACCCGGAACTGGTAGTGCCCATCTGGTGTGGAGAATGCTGACCTCTCTTTTGCCCCATCAGTCAAGGCGATCTGCCAGTATCCAGACGTTAAGTCAAACGTGCTGAGGTACCGCGCAGCCCCTAACCGATCTATGAGCTCATCAGCTCTGGGGATGGGGTGGGCGTCAGTCCTGGTGACGGAATTGAGTCCCCTGTAGTCCACACAGAACCGGAGTTCTGGTGTGGCACCAGGCGCGGCAGCTTTTGGAACCAAGACCACGGGGCTGGCCCAAGGGCTGTTAGAGGACTCAATCACCCCTAGCGCAAACATCTTGGAGACCTCCTCCTTGATGCAGGCTCTGACCCTGTCAGTCACCCTGTAAGCCTTGTGCTTCACAGGAAGACTGTCCCCAGTGTCCACATCATGGACGCACCAATGAGTGACACTGGGAACCAGGGAGAACAGGTCAGGGAACTGTCCCAACAGTTGGCGACAGTCACCCTGCTGCTCAGGTGTCAGGGAGGTAGAGAGGTTTACTCCCTCCACTGATCCATCTTGCTCTCGGGCTGACAGGAGGTCAGGAAGAGGCTCGGTCTCCTCCTCCATTCCATCATCTGTAGCTAAGAGCATGCCCACTTGGGACCTCTCCAAGTGGGGCTTCAGGCGGTTCACATGCAGGACCCGCAAGGGGTTCCTGGGAGACTGCAAGTCCACCAAATAGGTAACTGGACTCTTGCGCTCCACCACCGTAAAAGGGCCGGTCCACCTGTCCTGGAGCGCACAGGGCTCCACAGGGGCCATGACCCACACTTTCTGACCAGGCTGAAGCTCTACCAGAGTGGCATTCTGGTCGTACCACCGCTTCATCTCCTCCTGGCTGGCTTCCAGATTTGCCTCAGCAAGCTCTCTGAAACGCCTAGTCTGGTTCCTGAAGGCCAGCATGTAACTGTATACATCCTGGGGAGGTTTCCTGGGAGATTGCTCCCAGCCTTCCTTGACCAAACTCAGAGGTCCTCGCACCGGGTGTCCATAGAGGAGCTCAAAGGGACTGAACCCTAGAGACTTCTGTGGCACCTCCCGGTATGCAAACAACAGGCATGGTAAGAGGACGTCCCATTTACGCCTCATGGGTTCTTCCAGACCCATAATCATGCCCTTGAGGGTCCGGTTGAATCTCTCAACCAGACCATTTCCTTGAGGGTGGTAAGGAGTGGTGAACTTGTAAGTTACACCGCACTCCTGCCACAGGGACTTCATGTACTTGGACACGAAGTTGGTACCTCTGTCAGACACCACCTCTTGAGGGAATCCCACACGTGAGAAAATTCCCATCAGTGCCCGTCCCACCACGGGGGCCGTCACTGTCCTCAGAGGGATGGCTTCAGGGTACCGGGTGGCATGGTCCACCAAGACCAGGATAAACCTGTTGCCCATGGCTGTCTTGGGGTCCAGTGGCCCCACAATGTCAATACCCACCCGTTCAAAGGGGGTGCTGACCACAGGGAATGGCTGGAGAGGAGCCTTGTGCTTCCTCCCACTTTTTCCACTTGCCTGGCAAGTCTGGCATGTTCTGCAGTGAGTGGCGGCACTCCTGCGCATCTGGGGCCAATAGAAATGGGTAACAAGCCTGTCAAAGGTCTTGTCCTGCCCCAGATGTCCCGCTAACGGTACATCATGAGCCAACCCCAGTAGGAAGGCTCTGAAGCGCTGGGGTACCACCAGCACACGGGCTGACCCAGGCTCAGCAACCTTAGGCTCTGAATACAGGAGACCATTCTCCCAGTAAACCCAATGTGATCCAGACTGATCACCTGCTGCCTGGTCTGTGGCCTGTTGCCTCAGACCCACGAGAGAAGGGCATCTGTTCTGCTCCTTGCAGAACTCTTCCCTGGAGGGTCCTCCTTCTTGCTGCCAATGGGTCAGCTCAGGTAGGTCCCCCAGTTCAGCTACCTGTTCCCCTGTAGGCTCCAGGGCATCCCCTCAGGGTCTGCCTCCTCCTGGACCGTGGGAACCTCGGGGCCGGTTTCCCGCGCCCCTGCCTCCTCTCTCTCCGGCAGGCACCTGGGCCTCCCTCTCAGGCTCCAGGTCCTCTTGAACACCTTTAGCTGCCATTGACCGGGTGGTCACACATGCCCAATCAGGCAAGCCCAACATTTCTAAATGCGCACTCCGCTCCACCTTAGCCCAAGGTGAGCTCTCCAAATCGTTCCCTAACAAGCAGTCAACAGGCATGGCTGGCCTCACAGCTACTTGAAGAGTACCCGAGACCCCCCCCACTCAAAGGGAACCTGAGCCACCTTGCAGTGACTCTCTGTGTTGTCAGCGGCAACAACCGGATAGAATGCATCAGGGATAACCTGCTCTTTAGACACCAGGTGACACTTGACAGCTGTCACACTGGCTCCTGTGTCTCTCAGAGCCTCCACCCTATGGCCATTGATGGTCACCCACTGCCTGTATTTCTTAGTGTTCTCAGGCAGCGGGGTCCTAGGGACCATCTCAGAGTCTCCTAATGAGACAAGGGAAAACACTGTGGGATCCCCCCACCTTGGGCACCCAACTCCTCCCCCAGGGCTACACTAGCCAACTGCCGGGGGACTGCACTGGTGGGTGCTGGTTTTCCATGCAACGGGCAACGAGGATCGTTTGCCTTGTGGCCAGGGGCGCCACACTTGTAACATACCAGTGGTCCCTGGTGAACAGGGGGCCTGTCAGGGCCACTGGCTTCTTCTCAGGGGAGGCTGGGAACCTTTCCCTTGGTTCCCTTGGGGTCTACTTTGGGGCCCTTTATGGAACTCCTTCTGTTTACCCTTGTCCCCCCACTCTTCTGCTGGGGACCCTGCCCACCCTTGGCGGAGTCTCCCACGTGACCCTTGTGGACCCGGGTACTCACCCAGCGGTCCGCCTCCTCAGCAAGCTGCCTAGGGTTAGTCAGCTTACTATCAATCAGGTGCTGGCGTAGCTCAGGAAAACAATTACCGGACAAGTGCTCCCAGGCAATCAAATCAAAGAGCGCCTGAAAATCAGTCGCTTTGCTACCCTTTACCCAACCATCCAAGGCTCTGCAAAAGAAGGTCACATATTCAACCCAGGTACTGCTTTCAATCTTACTACAGTTCCTGAACCTTTGCCTATAAAGCTCAGGGGTCAAACCATATCTAGTCATTAAGGCATCCTTCATGTGGCTGTACGAATTATAGACTTCAGAGGGCAAATCCAACAAGGTATCCCGCCCTTCACTGAGGAACCGTCCCCACAACCCCGCTCCCCAATCCTTCTCAGGGACCCGGTGGGAAGACATGGCTACCTCATAGGCTTTGAACCACTGCCCTATGTCGTCATTTTTAAAAACTCCTTCACCACATCTTTGGGAATATACACCCTAGCTTCAACAGGCACAGGCGGTACACTGCCACCAGAGGGAGTAATCTCTAAGCTCTTGGCCTTCAATTCCAACTCCCTCAAAACTTTCTCATGTTCAAACTGCATTTTCTTTTCCTCTAGGGCTAATTTCCTTGTTTGCATTTCGAATTCTAACTGCTTATTCAGCTTGAGTTTGGTCAGCTCCATTTCGTGCACCCTACTCTCTTTCCTGTCCTCCAACTCCTCTGGAGACAGTCCTCTGGCAGAAACACTGCTACCTACTGGGGAAGGTGGTCTTCTAGCCCCTAGACCCAATAGCCCCTCCAGCTGCCCTTCTGCATTCTCAGCCCCCTCCACAGGGGCACTCCTTGATTCGACCCAGGCCCTCAGCGCCTTTTGGAGGTCCTCCTTCCTGGAGATCCCGGTCATGGACACTTTAAACTTTTTGCAGAATTGCTTGAGCTGCTTAAGGGTGTAGCATTCTAGCCTCTCTTCTTCCCAATCACATTCAACAGAGGCTACTGATGCTGGTTTCTCCATAGTGACTGAACTTGGCATTTGCAAAAATAGGAAATCCCAGAAAAATGCTATTAAAGTATGTGGTTGCGTTTTGGTCTGCACTCACTAAGTAGTGTTCACCAATCACTGTACATGAGTCACAAATGCAAGTCCAGAATCCTCACCGCTGACCACCAATGTTAGATTTGGGGGTCTCTAGTTGGCAGAGGTATGTACCTTTGTCCAAATAGGGACCCTTGCGTCTAGTCAGGGAAAGTAGGTACACTCCCGAAATAACCCCTGCTCACCCTCTTGGTAGCTTGGCACGAGCAGACAGGCTTAGTTCAGAGGCAGTGTGTAAAGCATTTGTGAACACATACAGTAATCAAGTGACAACACTACAAATGGACACCACACAGGTTATATATTTATAAAAATAGGTATACTTTATATAGATTTATCACAAGACCATAAACGACAAAAATAATCCACACTACTGTTAAGAATACTTAGTTCTGATCAAAAAGGCTTAATTCAAGGTTCTGTGCGAGTCGGTAGCCTCCTCCGGCTACGGCGGAGTCGAGAACAAACAGAGTCTAACAAATCCAGCTGACCGCGTCGAGACGGGCCAACACAGCGTAGACAGACTCGGTCACAGTACCTTTACTTGAAGCGGCAGGCACGGGCGTGCGAGCCGGATGGCTGTTCTGTCGCGGTCGCGATGCAAAAATGGAAGCGTTGCAGGACGCGTTGTCCCTCGATGCGGTGCAGGCAGCGGCTCGTTGACGTCGTCGAGACGGAGTCGGTGAGACCAGGGCCGTGCGTTGCAGGGCGAGACGGTGCTTCGATGCGGTGCTGGCAGGTTGCGGTGCGGCGACGGAGCCGGATTCAGGAGCTGGCGTCGATCAGTCCGGACAGCGGTGCGAGTCGGGCGGTGCGTCGCAAAGCGTGCGAGCGGTGCCCAACTCCGGTGCGGTCACAGGACTCGAACTCAGCAGCAGTGACCGTGTCGGTCGGACCAGTTCGATTCGGCGTAGCGAAGCGTTGCAGGACGCGTTGTCCCTCGATGCGGTGCAGGCAGCGGCTCGTTGACGGAGTCGGTGAGACCAGGGCCGTGCGTTGCAGGGCGAGACGGTGCTTCGATGCGGTGCTTGCAGGACACCGAGTCGGTCGTGAGAGTCGGTCACAGCTCCCTACCTCTGTAGCCACTGAAACAGAGTTTCCAGCAGCAATTCACAAAGGGGGTGAAGTCCAATGGTCCTGGGACTTCGGTCAGGGGGCAAGCTCTCTTCCAAGCCCTTGGAGATCCTTCACAAGTTGATGAAAGTCACAGCAAAGCAAAAGTTCCTTTCTCCTCTCTTTGGCAGTCAGGCAAACCACTGCAGGCCAATCCCCCAGCAGCACTTCAGGCTTAGGGATAGTTTCTCCTCAGTTTCTTCTTGGTTCCGCTCCTCAGTAAAGGTTTCTTCTTGTTCCCAAAAGTGATCTAATTTTCCTGGGGTCTGGGTGCCCCTCTTATACCCTGATTCTCTTTGTTCTCTGGAGGCAGAGAGGCCTCTGCCTAGTCCAAAACCAGTTCTGGTCAGTCCTGGAGCACTTTGTTTTTCTGACTCCTTCTTTCCTTTCAGAATGTGGGGCAGAGTGCTCAGCCGCCCGGCAGGAGGTGGAGCCAGCATTGTGGAAGGCAGGCACAGCCCTATTCAGACCCAGGTGCAACTCCTCCCTCCACTCTGGCTGCAGATCTTTCTATTCAGCCCTGCGCTGACTCACCCTGTCTCCGGTAGCCACCCCCAGCCCCTGTCACTCAATCTCCAGACAAGGAATACACAACCTAGCAGAGGCAGGCTTGGATAGTTAGGCAAGAAAATACCTACTTTCTAAAAGTGGTATTTTCGAAAACAGAATGTTAAAACCAACTTCACTAAAAGATGTATTTTATCATCCTGAGTTCAGGCATACTAAATTCGTTTTTCTACCAGGTTCCCTGGGTCAGTTCTGACTATAAGGTGTAATAGTCAGTCTGCCCATTCTGGCCTATGGGGAGCAGGTAGCCTTGCAATAGTGAAAAACGAAAATGGCTGTAATTCACTATTAGGACATGCCACACACACCAGGGCATGTCCTACCTTATACTTACAATGCACCCTGCCCTAGGGCCTACTTTAGGGGTGACCAACATGCAGTAAAGGGAAGGTTTAGGGACTGGTAAGTGGGTGTACTCACCAAGTCGACATGGCAGCCCGAGGCTGCACACAGGCTCTGCGATGGCAGGCCCGAGACATATTTTACAGGCCGCTTCTGTGGGTGGCACAACCAGTGCTGCGAGCCCACCAGCGGCATTGGATTTACAAGCCCTGGGCACACTGAGTGCACTGTACTAGGGACTGACAAGTAAACCAATCATCCAATCATGGAGTCACTAATACATGTATCAATTAACGATAGGGAGCACTTGCACTTTGGCACTGATTAGCAGCGGCAAAGTGCCCATGAGCATCTAGTCCAGCAAAAACATATCGGCAACCGTGGAGGCATTATGAAAAAATGGAAGGGAGACCCACGCCAAGGATGCCAGGTCTAACAGTACCAGAGGCCACTTCAGAGCGCTTATTCTCTAACCTAATATGCTAGTTTGTGGGTAACCCCCATAGAACCCTTAAGGTACTACAGCACAAAGGCTTAGGCTTTTTCGTGGGAGGCCAGGAAGAATTTCCAGAGGAGGTCAAACAAAAAAAAGTTACTTACTTTTGGTAACAATCTTTCTTGTAGATGCTCTTATCTACTTGCAGATTCAAAACCTTCTGCATATCCCAGGCTTCAGGCTGGATCCAGAAACCTTTCAATAGCTTTTAGTGTCCATAGGGGGAATCGGCTCCATCTGTCCAAAGGGGGAGTCGGCTACATCTCTGTGATGGAAACAATCCGTTGTGCCTTTGCAGAGAACAGGATGAGATCAACATCTAACAGCAAGGCGCAGTACAAAATCTAAACTTGGAACAATTATTAGAATGATTCTAGTAGGAAACCACTCTTCATAAGTGGAGGGCAGGGGGGGGTGGGAGGGGGTTGGGTCAGTTAGGAATCTGCAGGTAGACAGAGTATCTACCAGAAAGAGCACACAAGGTAATGGGCGAAATGCTTGCAATAAGTCTAACCACTGGCAGTCGTTCGGCGTAGCATTCCAACCCATCGTTCTTTTGCCCACCATGCCACCTCAGTTTGGACCCAGCCATATGCAAATCAGTCTTGACCGTGCTCCATTCAGAAGAGTACACCACAAACAGCCAGGCCAGATCCTCCCAGAACCGGAATACCAGCAACTCAAGACCGGTTTGGGCCTCTTCAGTCTGGTGTAGCTTGGTTCCAGTGGCACAATGAGCACAGGACCCAGGTCAGGGCATAGCCTTGGTAACTTAAGGCATGACTTCAAACTGATGAAAGGTGATGGGAGGAATGCTTGCAATAAGTCAAACCATTGCCAATCGCTAGGGGTAGAATTCCAATTCATCGTTCTTTTGCCCACCATGCCACTCAGTTTGGACTCAGCCACATACAAATCAGTCTTGAGCCTGCTCCAATCGCAACAGTCCAGCCCACACTGCCAGGCCAGGCCCTCCCTGAACCGAAACAGAAGCAACGCAAGACGGGTTTTGCCAAGCATATGGGTGGAAGAGCTGGAGATTGTGGTGCAGAACCTGCCCCTTCGATTGAGAGAAGAGGCCTGCCCTGTGAGGGAGATGGGGACTCAGACAAAGTTGCAGTTGGTCCGCATACCATACCCTTTTCGGTCAGTCTGGGGCATTTAAGTTGACTTGGACCTGATCTAGCTGATTCTTCCTTAGCAACCGAGGTATCAAGGGTATGGGAGGAATTGTGTAGTGAAGTTGGAAGCTCCACTTCAACTGAAACGAGTCCCAAAATGCTCTATGCAACCGCTACTGGAGAGCACAGAAGGGAGGACAATTGGCATTGCTGCAAAAGGCAAATGGGTCCACCTCAAATGTGCTGAAAAGGATGAAGATGGTCTAGACAACCTTTGGGAGCAGTCGCCACTCGTGATCGGCAAGGTGAAGCCAATTCAGGTTGTCAGCCCTGACATTCAGAGTACCGACCAGATGGTTGGCAACCAACCAGATCTGGTGCTTCTGCGCCCAAGATAAGTGTCATAGTGCTACTCCACAAAGATGATAAACTCCTGCTCCTCCCTGCTTGTTGACGTACCAAATGGTGGTCATATTGTCTTTGAAGATCTGGACAGACTAGCGGTGAAGGGATGGCAGGAAGCCCTTGAGAGGCAGCCAGATAGCTTGCAGCTTCAACATATTGATATCAAACATCTGTTCCTCAGGAGACCAAAGGCTTCGAATCGCCAGATGCACTCTCTAACCTAGAGTGGAAGCATACATTACCACTGCAGTCACAACAGGGGGAGGCTGGAAGGCCATCCCTTGAACTAAGATTTCCTCCATATTCCACCAGGTCAAATCTGCAGTAGCTTCCCCGAAATCACTGTAGAGTGTGAGACATCTCTGCCATGTCAGAAACCACTGCTTACAGAGACACCACTGGAGAGCCCTCGTACCAGCATGCATGAGTGGCCAGTTGGATGCAGGAACCTAGGACACCTATCAGGAGTAAAACCATAAGGAATGGAACGCATGCTCAAATTCTCAAATATCATAGCCTGAATATCAGAAATCCTCTGAGAAGGGCAGAAAGGCTCAACTCAATGTAGAGCCCAGTACAGCACCTATGAACAGGATGCGCTGAGAGGGCTCCAGGTGAGACTTGGGCATGTTGATGGAAAACCCTGAACCTACAGCCAGGGCTTTAAGTGGGCCGGGTCTCACCGGGTCTGAGCACCGGCAGTATTCTAAAGGGAGGCTCGAACCGGGTCTCTATCGGGCTCTGTTTTGTGCCCTGGCACAGGCGGTCCGTTTTTTTCCCGGACTGCAGTGACAGCAGGCACATCGATGTGCGCGTGCTCACACTGCTCACTTCTCACTAGTGGAGAAGTTACAGCATTACGTTATGCCAGGTGAGCGTTGTAGGGGAAGGGAAATCCTTTAAAGAGAATCATTTTCTCTCTGGATTTCCCGTCTCTTTTTGAAACGCGGGAGCAGCAACATCGTCATAGTCTCACCAGGGCTTTAAGTGGAAGCTTTTTCAATATTATATTTAACAAGCCATAGTTGCTGCTTATTTATCTTATGTAACTCACAACCATTGACAAAGCCAATAGTAGGCATGATATTACCTGTTGTATCATATATCTGGATGCAATGACAGAAACAGCAAAATACATGTCGGGCGGCACACTATGCTAAGCACAGATTTTTAGCTTACGTGTTGTTAAGCCACGCCCTTAATTACATTGGCCACGCCCCTTTAAGAGACCCCCCAGTTTTTTCATCCCACTTGAAGCCCTGCCTACAGCAATGACAATGTCAACTATAGGTGGTATAACACCATCTCTGGAGAACTGGCCTGGAGGATCCAGCTGTCTAAATATGGAAACACTGTCATCCCTGGTCTTCTGAGATGGGTGGTGACCACCACCATCACCTTTGTGAAGACTCATGGAGCAAAAGTTAAGCTGAACAAGAGGACCACAAACTGGTAATACACGGATACCACTGTGAAGCATAGGTACTTCTTGTGTGCCCGCAGAATCAGTAAGTGTAAATACGTGTCCAATAATTTGATAGACCCTATCCAGTCTTCCGCTTTCAGTGCTAGCAACACCTGCGTCAGTGACAGCAGCTTGAATTTTTCCTTGAGCAGGAACCAGTTCGAGACCCAGAGGTCTAGGATCAGATGAAGACCGCTGACCTTCTTTGGGACAGAAAGTACCAGCAGTAGCACCTCAGGCCTCGTCCCTGCTCTGACACTAATTCCAATGCCTTTTCTGGAGTAAGATCTCTACCTTCTGCTGAAGAATGCATAGATAGTCTGCAGAAGGGAGGGAAGACAAGGGGGGAATAGGTTTAGGGGCCTGTTGAAAGGGTAGAGCATACTCTCTTTCCACTATCTGCAAGGCTCATTGGTCTAAAGTTATGGTCTTCCAGGCGTGTGCAAAAGGGAATGCTCATCCTATAACTGGCAGCATGTGCTTAGACAAAGGGGAACTGGGGCTGCTTCCCTTCCGTAGCTAGGGAAGAAGAGGAGGAGGGAGGGAAAGGTAAGGCTCAGATTCTACCCTTGCCACAACCCTGGTAATGATTAAACAAGGTTGTTGTTACTGCTAGCCTTGCTGTCTGCCCACAAGAGGAGAAACCTCTGGCAAATCTCACATGATGTATCAGGTTGTGGAAGTTATATGTATCCACCCAGTTCCTCAAAGTAAATTGGAAAAGTAGCCTGTACGAACACTGCCCTTTTTAGTTTAAAGGCTAATTTATATCCCTCACTTTCGGTGTACCATGCGCCACATGCTGGTGTGAAGGGGTACTTTACCACATCAGTTTAAAAAGCACAAGTTTAAATTAAACTTTGATTCCTCCCATGGTCCAACCCTCCTCCAATGTACTCTCTACATCCGACACCTCAGTGTCAATATGTTAAGCCAGTTCGAGTGGTCCATGCTTTAGCTCTGCCTCGTGTTCATAAAACAGTATTTTTTTTTTTAACCAATGGCTAAAAATATCAGTTTTACCACTGGTGAATAAGGTCAACATGTGGGAAAACATTACCAAGCAGAGAATGCTGGGAGGAGGGGAGCACTTGAATAAGAATCAAGCAAACCGATTGAAAAGGACAGCTCTACCACAATAAGCATGAGCTCTTGTGCTGGCATCAGGATTACATTTTAAAGAATTTATATGGATAGCACACGTGGCTGCTCTACAGCTCACAGAAACGGAGACATAAAAATGTCAGAAGGGCTGCTTGAATTTGATTGGAGTGGGCATGAAACTCTTCAGGGGACAAAGTTCCAAATTTGTTCTAGCACTAATGGAGTCCTACAAGAAATAGGTACCCGCATGAAAGTGTTTTGGCGAAGAGCACTGCTTAACTCATTGGCGTGAATGGTCAGTGTATTCAGGTTATACATTTTTCTCAGCCTCTGGGGCATGGTGTCTAGAAAAAGAAAGAAGAAGAGACTTCTCCAAGTTCACTCGTGCTTACAGTATGCTCGAGAGGTGTTGGGACAGTGATGTCCCCTGCATGGTAAACAGGAATGTGCCTGTGGCCCCGAGTACCTGACAGCATGTGAAACTGGGATCGTAACCTTTTGTTGGCCCTGGCAACATTGTAATCTTGCATGTGCAAAGTGGCCTAGGCCCGTGCTTGGCAATGTAATGTCCAGAACCTGTTCTGTGACAAAAGGAGGAGGGGGAAGGGGGCGGCGGCACACAAAAATTGCTCTCATAAGGACATGCATCACATAAATTGATGGTGGAACCGTATTATGTTTTGTGAATCCCTAGTGTGGCCAGATCGTCTCTGTGCCAGAGAGAACATGGTCTACTGACCCTTCTTCTGTAATGTTTCACTGTTATGTGAAATCTAGAATACTGGGATGATATTCCATGTGTGTGTATATGTATGGTGGTAGTTTCAGTGTTGTGAGAGTCTGAGTATTGGGAACAGTGAGTTCTTTTTTGGCATCAGATGGAGAAAGAGGATAGCTTCCCAAGCCAGTGGAACTGCAATGCCTGCATTCTTTTGTCTGGAGGTTAGAGATCCAGATACTTGAAGTGAGAAAGAAGGTGACAACTTCTAGAAATTCAATGAGGACCTGGTTAGCAAAAGGCTACAAATGAGTCCTTCCTGAATACTGCCAGTTGGTTGATGTTAGAGGTGAGAAGTGGGACAGCAGTTTGTTATTTCACGGTGAGATCATTAGGCAAGGTTTGCCCTTTTTCTCTTCTACGATTACTGCTTCAGGAAAGTTGAAAAGAGCCAGATGCAAGGATCGCACACTCCATTGTGTCTTTGTTTGGGATACTCCTGCTTAGAGCAGCTACCTGCTAGGACACCCATCACCTTGAACAAAGGCTATCTATGGAAAAGTGAAAGCTCTGCAGAGTACTCAAAGGAATACTGTGTAACCCCGTCTGGTGTCTACCTGACAATAAGCTTCCCAGAGCTAAGGCATATCACCTGAAGTCCGCAGTTTCTGCTGGAGTGGCTGAAAGTTTGCCAAGTTTCTAGAAGTCTGCCTTCCTGCTGAGAGAAGGAAGGAGAATGCCTGGCCCTGAAGGAGGAGAGACTGTTGGGAAGGAGAAGCGCAACATGTTCCCGACCTGAAGAACACTCAGAGATAACTGGCTGCCCTAGAGAGTGAAGCCAGGAGTGACCCTGTGCTAAGAGTGGGTCCCGTTGTGGGGTTCCCAAGTGAAATGTACAAAGAATTTGCAAGAACCAGCACCACAGTATCAACTGGCAGCCCACTGTTAGTTCAAGAACTGGTGCTGAAGCTGCCAACACCACAAAAGAGGAGCAGCATCACAGCTGAAGGTGGAGCCAAGTGTGCCTAGGAGACTTCAACTGCCAAAGAAAGCACAGCTGACAAATTGGATCTGAGGCTGCAAATGCTGTGCCTGGTTACAAGTCTGCATGCAGCCTAGAGGGCCACAACTGTAAAAGATGTTGTGCAACCACCCACAGCCTGCCACACCTACTGCGTCCAGCAATTCCTATTCCTAAGGGAGGTCTCTGCAGACACACCGCAGTGACAAGCTGCTGTTGTGACGAGCAGGTACGCTAGCTAGCTGTGCCTGCCGCGCCTCTAGATCTGCAACAACTATCAAGCATGTAAGGCGGCTTAGCAGGAGAACGAAACAAGTCCCTAACCATGCACACAGGAATCTTGCTTAATGACTTAAGTCTTTTCACTGAATGAACAGCTGGGTTGAGAACTTTTGAACTGAGTTGTGCATCTAACCAGTGCAGTTAGCAAGTGAGGTCTGCACCTGTACCTATCTATACCTATGTCTGCATCCTATACAGAGGAGAGCTCTGCACCTGTAACTATACATATGTCTGCACCTAAGTACTGCACCTGTACGTATGTCTGCATCTTACTGGAGGCCAGCAAATATTAGAGATCTCCCAGAAAGGGGTAAGGGCACTAAAAGTCTATGCAGCGCCTTACTGTAGAACATAACTGAGCTTAAAACCCTGTGATTGTGATTTTTTTTAATGTCAAAATCTTTTTACTGGCATTTAAAGAGAACACACAAAGATAGCACAGTTGTAACATGTTCTTTGCCAGTCAAGAGTTACAGATATCACATAGGAGTTACAGCTTCTTCACAAGATCTCGACGAGCCCAATCCGTTTCGTACTAGCCCCTTCCCGGAGTACACAGAATCCCCGAGGGAAGAAAGACTGAGCTGGAGAAGCTCCCGTCTTACACAAGACAAGGAAGATCTATATAGTACGAATCTATGACATGTAACAGTTGAGTTCAGTTCACATCACATGTTCCTTGTAACAAAAATACCAATGTGATTTTTTTTTTAATTCAGGGTTTTTAATGTTAAACAAAAATACAACCGATACAACACTGTACCACTGCATTCAACACATCTTACACATAGCACAAGTAGTAGTGATCAGTTGTATGCTTGAAACACGCATTGCAACTATACGTCCATATGCAGGTAATGTATTTAGGAGAACATTAGTGATTCTCCTCAGTTTTGTCTGCGATCAGGAATCCTCGAAAAGGCGCCCATTTATCTCTTGGGTGAGAGGCTGTTGGTAGCAATTCCACATATGTTTCTGATTGTTTGTTAGTATAGGTTAATCCAGTTAGCCATTGCTTTTCTGTTGGGGTTTGCAGTGAATTTCCTGTTGGTGCTGGGTATTTCCTTTACAAAGCCCATAAGTGACATCTGCGAGTTACTTGAATAGGTAGGTCAATTATTCCTTCAAAAGCACAGACTTCTTGCATAATGTAAAAATGTTGGAAACAGTTTAATGAATATCGAATGCCTTATAAAGCTTTCAGCCAATGACCTACTCTGTAATAATGTCTGGGAAAAGACCTGATATCCTTTTATGATCAACATAAAATTTCAAAGCTCCTCTGATATCTAAAATGTGCATGACATCTAGAAAGCAATTAGTGCTATGTGTGTCCCCATTTATGATCAAAACACAAATGAATACATGGCGTAAACGATGGACATGCACCAAGTATCGTTTTACCCATGCAAGAATGAATCTGTATGACTCTGTGGGCCAAAGTGACAGCAACTAAAACATCAACTTTACAGAAAACCAGCTACAAGATGTCAGATGTTAGCTTTGCAATTGTGATCATATTCAATGATCACTGCTGACACGGACTAGTTTTAGGAGAAACTTGTGCAACAGGCCATCATGTCATCTAGTCTACTCTCTGTCACGTAAATTATTCACCAGCAAGACCACCCTGTAAGATTCCGCGCCAGTGGGCAGACAGCACCCAAGTGTCTTGTGGCATTAAACTGAAATTTCAGGCCCAAGTGTTTCAGGTATGTGTTAGAAATAGGGAATTCAAAACCTTCTTTATACCAGGAACATTCACAATCTTGCCCTCTGTACTAAGCATGTAAATTGTCAACAGAATTGAATGATCCTCAGTAAATCACCTCATTGCCAGTGACTCGAGTTCTACATATGTGCAATGAAGATAGTGAGGTGAAAATGTCTAAACCCCTACTTGATGTACACTATGCTGCATTTTCTCACACTCCCTACTGGTGTACAGCACTCTTTTGCGCCATTGTAAGCTTTGCACTATTTGACTCCCAAGACTCATACATAAAAGAAAGCAGGAAGAACAGAGGAAAAGGAAAGGACAAGGGGTAATAATAATATCGCATTTTCCTTGGCAGAATGTAGTGCTGAGGCCTGCTTTTCACATTTTGCCAGAATGGAAATCTTTAAACTTGCCCTTCCTTCTCACTTTCATTACGCTCATATAAAGGTCTACAAAATTTGAAGCGGGGGTGGTGATCGGGAATGACATTTTGAGAACATTATGTAGATATGATCACAGGCGTGGACTCCGCAGTAAGGTAGACATGTTTTGTGATGATGTCCCTTTTTTGTAAGCACGGTCGCAAGTCAGTCAGTGAGACAGTAACTTGAGAAGCCTTACTTACAAAGTAGCTTACACAGGTTATTTTAGAACTTGAAACACATTTAGATTCGTGGCCTGAGGTGCAAGTGGTGGGAAATTAAAAAGGATGCCTCCTTGCGATATATTTACACTACATTTGAAGATAGCTTAACAGTTGTTAAGAAGCGTTATTGTTGTGCTAGTTCAGGTACCTAAGGTCTCCTAACCTACTCCTTGGCGTTGTAACTTTTCTTTGAATAGAGAAATTCTCTTCCCTCATGCAATGCAGGTTAAGACAAAGGGGTCATTTAAAGAAATACTAGGCATGTAGATGAACAGCCAGACACAACAGAATGTATACAAGTTAGGCTTGGAGTTTGTGAGTTCTCTCTTGTTTTTTTCCAAAGAGAAGACCTGATAGGAAGGGGGATTAGAATCTTCTCGTTAATTCATCCTCTTCTACTTTGTTCTAAAGAATAAAGATGTGTTCTGGCTCATTCAAAGGAAATTATTTTTAATATTGTTGTTCGGCTATGTTTGCAATGCATTGCTACCAGAACCCTTTGTCCCACTGGACTGTTGAACTGAGCAAAAGCTAAATGGCATAAAGGTGTGTTTAGGAACCATTTGATCCTTTAGAGCTTCCCTATGACATAAAGGAACAGAACTACAGAACAGAACTAGAACACCAGAGTGCAAGGGTGTCTGCAAGCAGGGAGGTTTGTTCATGTACAGGAAGGTGTCCCTTCCTGCACATAAACAAACCGAAAATGCCAGTTTGTAACTTACATGTGTGCTGCTTCATGCAGCACACGTGCAAGTTACAAAACGGCATTTTAAAAAATGGCACAAGGCAGCACACATGGAAAAAGCAGAAACGCATGGAAAAAGCAGAAACGAGGAGAAATAAAGCATTTCTCCTCGTTTCGCCACCTTAAGACCAGATTTTTCCTGGTCTTAAGTTTGGCGTTACCTCCTATTTACGCTGCTCTTGTGAATAGGAGGTAGCGTCAAATTCAATGGGTGTTGCGGTGGAACGCCCACCGCAACACCCACTGCACGCCCCCTTCACGCTAAAAACAGCGTGAACGGGGCCCTATTCACAAGGCAGCGTTAAGCCACTTAATGTGGCTTAACACTGCCTTGTGAATAGGGCGAAGCCCCTATCGCCACAACGTCACTTGTGACGTTGTGGTGGCGATAGGGGCTTGAGAATATGCCCCATTGAGTTCTTTCTAATGTAATCTTAATTTTTGGCTTGGCTTGTGAAACGGTCATGACGCTCAGACACCATCTACAGTAACTCACTAAAATCAAAAGATGAAAAAGGCCTCACGTTATTTTTAATTAATAGACGCCCCACAATTCTTTCTCGATACCAAAATGGTCTTTTCTGGCTCAAAGATGTATTGTAGAGCCGGAATTCCGCGAGCCAAATGGAGGCTTTGCCTACACACTGTATGACGGAGTTACGATTACTTTAATCATTTTGACCTGGTAGCCAAAGGATCAAAGCGAGAATGAGGAGGAAGTCAGTCAGTAGCAGAATTAGGGACATTAGGTGAGAGGAATTACAGTTTAATCTAAATACTTAACTATCCTGTGGCTTGTCTTGTAACTTTGCTCTTGGTTACCTAGATGCAACAAAGCGACTAAGGAATGCCTGAATTAAATTCAGCCACTGCCAATCGCTCGGATACATATTCCAGTCCATCGTTTTCAGTCCGCCACTCTAGGCAAAGTCTAGCCGTTTGCGCCTTGGTCCTGCTCCAACACGAACTGCTGAGCCCAACCAGCCTGGCCAGGTTCTCTATCATTTAGATGATCCAATACATTTATTAGGATAATGAGCATATTGCAGTATGAACACAATCTTTTTCAGCCAACGCCAGGCTCGGATATTTACCCAGATTCTTAAATGAGAGACTCTACGCTTATTAAAGGATCAAACCTTTACTGGCAGCTATAACATTTAAACTAATTAAGAAAAATACCCTGCGTCGCTGACATTCGCTCCTGCGGCTTATTGTGCATTCATCGCCAATATAATACAACTCAAATTAGAAGTTACAACATGTAACATTTTCCCTTTTAATTGGCAGAAAGTCTTAGGTGGATTTCACACATGTCACAATCAATGGACTTTAAATATTTTAAATGTTACAAGCGTCTTCTGGTAGCCTCTTTCCTTCCCACACTGTGAGCACGTAGGTCTAACAAGCAAACTGTGTAGTTTTGCAGTAAATCTGTGATTTTCAAACAATATGCTTCAATTTGACAGAGGGTGACTTTCGTAGGTGTATGTGAATTGGGACAAAATATCCTGAAGTAGGATTCTTTTGAGGAACACCCACAAACCTCTTTCCTCGTATTTTTACGAATGTATGATATTGGCAGGATGTCAAATCCATTCTGACGAACACCCTTCATGTCAAGAAAGTTTTTTGCATAACTTATTTCAACGATCTTGTGTTCCTTGGGAACCCCATCCTTCCTCCCCCCAAAAATGATTTCTACTATCTACCTGCTTTTTGTTTGCGAGGTTGGGTTTCTCCCTCCCTCTTTCTCATCTCCTCTTCATGTCAACAGCTCTTGTTGCCCTGCAGGTAAGGGCAAGTACACTTAACACTCCGGACAAAATAGGGAGCGCAACAGTGAATCTTAGGCAAAAAAAAAGTCTCTGTCTCCTTACACAGGCACTACTTACGCATGCGCATCAGATAACGCAGGGCTGATTGCTCTCTGTCTCTCTAAATCTGTGTTAATTGAGCCTGCAGTTGCTCTAACTTTCACGTAAATGGACCTTCATTTCTTTATGAATATGAAATTATATACCTGACCGTCTTTTCTTTTTTGCAAAGTTATGCTTGGACCGGAAAAGCAACATGGCTGCTGCAAGAAGCAATGGAGCAGGTGGCTATGACAAACTAATCAGTAATAAACCTAAGGGTTTAGAAAGGAGGATTTTTGTCAGCAATGTGCCCACATTAGAAATGACTCTTAAAGAGTTGGAAGAAATATTTTGCAACTGGTCACTAACCTCGCAAGAAGTAAGAGCATACATTATTACTTGTTATTGAAACAAGTGAATTCTAATATTAAAGGTATTGTGTGCTCTGAATTCTAATATTAAAAGCATTGTGTGCTAGAACCAGCAAAATCACTTCTGATGTTTCTACATCGAATTCGTTTTGCAAAAGTTTCAGCAGCTATGTTTTAACAATTGACACACCTTATACATACAGTACAATCTGCATTGTCTGGCTCTTTTCTTCTGATCTTGGCTGTAGACCAAGCCATGCCACGTTCCTGTAAGAAGTGGATAGTTGCAGTTAAACTGTGCTCCATTTTAATTCAGGACAGTTGTGATGAGTGTAGTACTTCTCTTTCGGCCATTTTAGATTGGGGCATGCCGGGTGGACAGTGCTGTCCTTGAGATATAACTGTTTTTACCCTGCAGTTACTTTTTCCAGCATGCACGTAGTGTTTGGGTTCGTGCAGTTTCAACGTCCTGAAAAAGCCCAGGCAGCCGTGGAGGGTGAGAATGGTCGACAGTTAGTGGTATAAGTCAGGTAAGGCTAATTGGTACACCCCCGACTTGCGCGCTGCAAAACCACAGCAGTCTGAGCACGCATTTAATATTACTCTATAAATACAATTTGTGGGCTTGCTTGCCCCACCTAGTTTAAGCTGATTGCACTTGTGCAGTGAGCGTTTAACGGTTGTCACATCTCGGTGCGATTTTTCTGCCGTTTATTTTCCAAACTTAATTTTACAATTTTAGGGTGATATTTTAAGTTACTTGCAATGCTTTCCTTTTGGGATCATTTTTGCATGAATGTATTTTTGGGGTTGACAAATAATGTACTCGGTCATGGTATTGAAACTCTTTGCTCATATAGGTGTCAGATTTTTAAATCCATGCTTTTGTGGTTGCACTTTTTACTTCCTTCTGTACAAAAGCACACATCTAGAAAACTGTACCATCTCCACGTGTATGGGTCCCACAAATTCGATAGCCTATAGCATGAAATAACTTACTAAATCATATTTTTCCACATCACGGGTACCTATATCAGCACATTTTCACACAAATCATGAAATTTATATCTTACTTTTCAAAAGTAATTTCTTGGGTATGCAAAAAACCTGCCACATACAATATGCAGCCGCTGTGCAACATTGCTGAAAGTAAATTTTGCATACCTCTTTTGAAATCAAGTGGGTGATGGTGCATATGGCACGTGACTGATGGCTTCCATTGTTTGCGCATTAAAATTAAAATACATTTAAAAAAAGAAATATGGCTGAAAGTAAAGAATGAAACCCAAAAAACCCACGTTATGACTTGGCCAATGTTGACAGTGTCATATCGCTTTTATTTTCTTTACTTTCAGTCATGTTGTACAGCTGCTGTGCTGCTGTGCAATGTGGTTAAAAAAACATTGACAAAGCCAATAGATATCTTATAGGCAAGATTTACTGACTTTGCCAATGCTTGTTAGCCTATGATTCAGTTAACAGGTATCTTCTGCTTCCATTGCACTTCCTATAATCCACAGAGTCTGTCATTAGGCTGGGAGAGTTGCAGGTGGAGAAGGGTAAGAAGGGGTAAGCCTACCCAGGCACCAGCACACTGGAGGGACCAGAAGCGAACAACTACAAAAAATGGTATTGCCCGCTAAAAAACTATTGTGATTGGCTGTCCAGCCAACAATTTTCCCACTGATAGCGAGCCCAAGGCCTGTGTGTGTTGGCAGGCGGGGCTTGTGGCTGCTTGCCGGAGAGATGCGGCACAGCCATGTGGCACCATCCTAACTACCCCCCTCTTCTCAGGATGCCCTCATTAGGCCGGACACATTACAACAGCCCCCATTCTGAGCACTGGAGGCACAGGCCTCAGTCAGGCTGACTGCGGGGGACTCGCCACCTCGGGGACACTCTGAGTGCCCACCTGCCCGGGGGCATGAGCGCGGAGGACTCGGTGCGTGGGAGTGCACGGCTACGGCGCACATCGCCTCTAGTGGGCACAAACTACAGGACATGTTTGATTGGGGAGGAGGTGGCGACACCCACATTATTGAGCGCTGCAAGAGTGTTGTGCAGGAGGCCTGGGGGACACATGAGTCTGGAGTGCCTGGTGCCCGGGAAGCCCGCCCGGGGCACCATTGCCATCTCCCACCAGTGAAACGCACTGCGCAACCCCCTGATTCTTTGCAGCTCCAAGACTGAAATCATCAGTGGACACTGCCTGCAAAACCCATCAGTAAGGCCTACTGCCTGGGGGATGGAAGATTGATGCTTTAGCACCCCCCCCCCCTGTCCAGTTGCCTGCTATTAGCTTGCAGGGCGGGCCTGTCTGGCAGATGCCTGTGCCTCACGGGCGACGTGCTTCTGATGCTACACTCCAGGGGACCCTTTGACTGCCTATACGGCATGTGGCGCCACAGCTCTGGCTGATTCTCCTTGTGACAGACAAGCCGCACCGCGAAGCGCATGCTGCCCTACTGCACTGCTCGAGTCTGATTGTGCCCCTCTGATTGTAGTATAGAGACGTGGTGGAACTATGAGGCTGCGGAGAGACCTAGCTACAGCCCTGGTTTGGTGGAGAACTGAGGAGGAGCTGGGAAACACTGGGGCGCAATACAAAACAGCATAGTTGATTAGGGGCTCACAACATTTGCACTAAACATCAGGATATTTGAGGACTGGGCGTGCTGCCACTTATAATGGGGAAAACGGACGGGCACCAAACCGAGTTGCAGTTCGATGCCCGTAGCTCTGCTCGAGCACTGAGGAGTGGCACTGACCAAATGGGTTTCGAAGATTCCCCAATGGAAGAAGCCCCTGAGACGGCAGAAATGAAATCCCTACTTATCACTCTGCAGCAAAGCCCTACGTCCATTGAGAGCAAAATGGATGGTATGTGCACCAGAATGGACGCTATCAACTACAAATTAGAAAAGCAAGATGGTGGCATAGAGGCAACAGAACATAGAATCCCTGCAGTGGACATTGTGTCCACCCAGGGGGAACAGCTGCTTAATATGGAGAAGGTGCTCAAGTTAATATCAGCCAAAAACAAAGTTTTGGGCGTGAGATCCCATAGAAATAATTTATGAATAATGGGGATTCCAGACTCCACCAACACTGGCCGAATGGAACACTTCGTGGAGCACCTACCCACCACCCTATTCAGCGCCGAATTGTTCTCCAAGCTGGTGATTGTGGAGCGAGCCCACCGAGCGCTGAGGACCCGGCCCCCCCAGGGTTCCCCTCCCCGTCCAATAATTGCCAGGATTCTGAATTACCGTGACAGAGATACTGCTCTTTGCTTAGACAAACGCATTCTGCAGTTTGAGGAAAATGCAGTGTCCATCTATCCAGACTTCACTGTTGCGGTACAGGAAGCCCAACGGAAATGTATGCAATGCTGTACCCAGCACGTCTTTGCATCTCACATAGGGCTAAGGATCACATCTTCACCTCCCTGCAACAGGCTGAAGACTTCATGAGGTGGAGTACGGTGCTGGCCTCCGTGCCGGGTCGCATGACACCCCCGTCCAGACTCTCCTCTCCACTGTCAGAACAAGGCTAGAACGGCGTCCAATGGAAAGACTAAGTTTACTTGGTAGCATCATGTCTTGTAATGTTCGACCCGACTGCACTTGATTGAGGAGGGCCCAGGGGAGATTTTATCACCATCAACCTATCTTCACACCTCATTAGCACTCTTACGCTGAATACTTTTGTTGTGCCTGACCACGTATACTGTTTTTTTATTTCCCTGATATGTTGGTTTCTGAGGTATATGTGGCACTTGATGACATTCCCCAGACACCCTTGCCTTGGTGAGGTTATTCCGCGTTGCTCTCTGGGTGACCCCCCTGTAGGATGCCCCTGATTTTGGTACTTGGTAGTATATCTCTAGTCTTTCACTTGCACTACCTGTCTTCTGCTCTCCTGGGGTAACTTCTCTCCATCCCTTCTTGGTACTACACTCTTCCTATGCTACCTGCTATTAGGGAGCCCTCTTACCCCGCTCCGGCTACCTCTTGTTGCTCATTTCATCTTCCTCATTCTCTCATTCCTGTTCTCTCTTTCTTTGGTTTACCACTGACAGTGCATCGCCATCGGTGGATGTCCTATTCCACTTTCTGTTAGGGACGATGCACTTATTGACTTGTCTTTGGTTCTTGGGGCTCAGATGGTAGAGATATTCCTAGTGGGATTGGGCCACCAGTGTGGAAGGAGGACGGGAAGCAAATTGTTTTGTTTGTTTTCTTGTGCACATCTACGTATACTGTTGTTGCCAGAATGGTTGAGTATACCGAAACTGTACTCTCATGTCTGAGCTGGCAAACCAGTTTTTCGCAGCTTATTAATGGATGATAGACACCAAATCCGTGCAGTGTAGAGATACTCGTATCCACATGGAATGTTAGAGACTTGGGGGATCCGCACAAGCATAGGCACATATCCATGTATCTAGACAGGCAAACCAGACACATCGCTCAATTACAGGAGACACATTTTGTTGGTACCACACACACCACATTCGCCACACGGTGGACCTCCTACAGGCAATTCGTTACGTATTCCTCATATGCATGTGGCACGGCGACCCTAGTGCTTAAGGGCACACCGTATATCCAATAGGGGTTTCGCAATGACTTCCCGGGGTGCTACACTTTGATGTGGGGCAGAATGGCATCTTTCTCACTCACCACTGCTAACATTTATGGTCCAAACACTGACGACCTCTCCTTCTTCGATAGGCTATGGGGCCATATAGTAGATATTGGATCCACTTACATTCTCTGGGGTGGAGACTTCAATTTGGCTCTCAATGCAGAACTGGATAGGCTACATGGCTCCTCCAACAGCGTAGCCGCTCGACATGTCTGTGGCATTATGGCAGAACATGAGCTGCTGGATGCCTGCCGCACAATGCACCTGCAGATGAAAGAAGGGATCTTCTACTTTGAAGTACATGCAGTTTGGTCTAGGTTGGACTACTGGCTTCTATCACGAGAGCTGGGGTCGTGGATACGGGGAATTACACATTTAGCACGCACCTACTCTGATAACTCCCCGATCCTCCTGGAGCGGAGCCCTAGATGACTTCACCATTCACAATGTGGCGACTTTCTCCACTGTTGCTATTGGATTCTCCTTTTAGGGAGGAACTGGGACAAGAAATTAGAGACTTCTTTGACAGAAACATGGATACAGTCCCCGAGCCGAGTACCATTTGGGAAGCCTTTAAACTCACAGTGCGGGGGCTATGCCTGGCTAAGAGTGGTCGTGTGCTATGGGCACTTTGAGATACTCTTTAGAACATAGAGGAGGACATCAAGTCTTTAGAGGCGCAGCTGGGGACGCTCGGAGATCCTGAGGTGGCCAGGAAGATTAGGGCAGTCCAGTCTGAATTCCAAGAAACTGCAGAACGAGAATGTCTATAAAGGGGTAAATACGCCCAGGCGAGGACATATGGTGAGGGAGAGCCGGCCAGGTTATGCCTTGGCGTCCATGAATAATAAATTCCATTTTACAAACACTGTTCTAGAGATTAAAGACAGAGATGGCATACGCCAGACAGATTAGGAGTGTTTGCCTCATTTTATGGTACCCTATACACGTTGACAAGGACGCAGTGGGGTGATGTAGATGCATATCTAGAGGACATTGCACTGGAGTTGCTGACCCATGTTCAGAGGGAATTTCTGACAGCAGGTTTAGAAGAGGATGAGATACGGGAAGTTATAATACAGTCCCAGTTGGGAAAAGCCCCTGGCCCTGATGGCCTACCCGTGGATTTTTATAAAGCTTACATATCAGATTTGTGTTCCCCTAAGATCACCCTCTGTGTCCTGTCAGTAAGAAAGGACATGAGCAATTTTAAGGCCAGATTGCAGATACCCAAAGACTGTTGGCATTCAGTGAGGAGGGTAGGAGAGATGTATTCAAGGCCGCGGATTGGTCTAAAAGGATCAGGACTGCATCCTGCCCATCATCAACTAGACGCCTGATCCTATCAGTCTCGGGTACAAGGGCGGTTTCAGTGCCATGATAGGGTCGGAGGGTTAACAGAGAAGGGTCCAGCAACCCCTTTTGCTCCACGTAGGTCATCAAATGATGGTTAAGGTGCTTCTCCATGGTCTTGGCCAGAGTGGGGAGCAGTGAGATGGGGCGATAGTTCTTCAAATTCTTTGGATCAAGATTGGGTTTCTTAAGAAGAGGTCTAACCGCAGCCTCTTTCCACAGCCTTGGGTAGCAACCAGAGTTTCTTGGTCTGTCAATGATGTCAGTTAAGGGATGGGCTATATTGCTAGCTGCCAGTTGGAGGATCTTAGGAGGGCAGGGTTGCAGTGGAGATTCTGATTTTAGTTTCAGGAGATAGGACTCTGGGCATGAGTCAAAGGAGGGAACCAGGACAAAGATATGGGAGGTCTCTTCTCAACCTCTGTAGTGACAGGATAGTCCTCCTGCCCAAAGGTAGCAGGGCAGCTGTGTGTCTGCTTCTCTAGATTTGTGAGCGAAGCACAAAACTTCAATAAAGAAATCTTTAAAAAAAAAAAACAATTCCACCACCTTGTGTGTGTCTGGTTCACTGGCATTAGTTTGCCATAGGTTCTTAGCCATCTCTGTTACTGATGCATATGTTAAGAATTGTGAGCGTGGAAGTCTATCTCCATCCACTGGTGCGTCTCGAGAGTCCAAATCCCCGTTACAATGTAGGTCACCTACTGTCGTCAGACCTGTCTCTGTCCAACGGGACAACTGTTAGGGTCTGAACTGAAATTATGCGTTTGATGCGAAATGTTGTTTGCTGGTAACATCCATGAGTCTTTTCATGCAAGTGCGCACATCAGGACAAATAAAATCTTTTAAGAAACCGGTCGGAGGCTGGTTTGAGAAAAAACATATGAGAATATTTTCTGGGTGAAACGAGTCTCTTTTGTGTGCCAAACTGACTTTAAATTGCATATTATGAAATTTCGAATAATTTCGTGCAAAGCGAAATTCGGGAATTATGCCCAGAACTAATCGTACAAAAAAGGCAGCAGGTTTGCATACAACATGTACAGGTAAACTGAGGAACCTTTGAAGGGGCCTGTATGTGCGACAAGTATAGTCTCCAGAGAAGGCCTGAAATGCTTAATGTGGTGTTTTGAAGAGTTCCAATGTATTTTTGACAAACAATATTCAAAAATAAAGGGGGGTTGAGAGAATGCTTTCTTAATGTAATGTGCTACTTTATCAGTCAGATTCAGAAAGAGATGAACTGTCAGCAACCTTTTTTTGCTGATTTCAGCGAACATAGCAATTTCTTTCACTCAAAGACACGCTCACCAAAGGCTCTGGTGTGTGAGGCCTGGGGACCCTCGCTCTATTTGGTTTTTATTTCAAGTATTAATTGGAATCAAAATCTGTTTATTTATTCAATCTGTGCCAGTGCTTGGGAGTGCTGGAACCAGCAAAGGAATAGACTTTTACATTATTAAACACACGGAAAGAGCAAAAGTAATTAGAAACAGAGCTTGCATTCCTATTTATCGCCATGATGTGCATCAGGAAGGCGCTTCAAGTCTTGGTCACACCACCAAAATCGAAAGGCACCCTCTTAAAAGTCATTACAGTCGGACACAACTGACTAGGCACAGCTCCTTTTAATCCACTGTAAGGCAGCAATGCACAAGATTCTGGATCTCCCTAGATTCCCCTACCGCTTTCAAAGCAACCCCAGGAGGTTCCAGATACTAAGGGCCTGATCCACATGCTGGATCTCCCATCCGCCGCATTAGAAGTGTCATAGGATACAATGCACTTGTAATAAGGAGGATGGGTTATCCATCACCTTTGCAATGGATGAGGAGTATCCCATCCTCGGGACTCTAAATCAGGCCCTGTGTTTCAAAAGCCAAACAGAGAAGGCTTCTATGGCAGGGTGAGGCAGTGAAAACAGCCCTGTCTACACCATGTACATTCACTTGGGATGGAAGGGTAGTTAACTCCTGAAAGTTCAACTCTGAAGGAGCCTTAGTGGCCAGACTAGAAGACAAGCCTTGTGAGGTAAAGGTGTAATACAGGTACTGCACAGCCTGCGTGTAGACATGTCTGCCCCACCCCCACATCGATAAAGAGCATGTTGAAAGCATAGCACAGGAGAACCAACAGAATGTTATGAAAGGGTAATGTTAGACTTCAGATCTTGTGGTAACCCTGGCCTCCAAATGCTCGAGAAGATTAACGATGGTACGAACAAAGGGATAAGGCTATTAACAACTTGATGGAAGGTGAAAACCTCGAAGGCTTTGAGGATTTTCACTCTGGATGGATGACTGGGACAGATACATTCAGACCAGTTAAGATTCACATTATTAGTTTCAACAGACCAATAGTGACATTGTTCAGAGGCATACTATCTGCAAGAGACAATCCTCTAACTCAAAGGAGGGCCAAAGAGGAGGTGGAGGAGATGCATCAGGAAGAATTGTTCCAGGACCTAGCTAGGTTCCTGTAGATCGATGGTAATAAGCTCCAAACTTAGATTGCATACTGCAAAAGATCTTCAAATGGTAACCTCTGAGCACCAGACAGACACAATCACTCATCATCAGCAGGCTGGATTACAGCAACACTTTCATACACTAGAATCTCCAGACAACTCTTACACAGATTTCAGACAATCCAGAACGCAGCTGGCAGACTCATACTCGACCTCCCACGCCGCAACCATATCACACCGCACCTCAGGAAGCTTCACTGGCTCCCCATTCACAAGCGCAGTCATTTCGAACTTCTCACACACACATACTAAGCCCTTCACAACACAGGATCAGAATACCTTAGCAGCCGCATACAGTTTCACCAACCCACCAGACACCTACACTCCGCCTCACTCTCACTCGCACACATGCCCGCATCCCCAAAAGCGAAATTGGAGGTCATTCATTCTCCTTCATCACACTCAAGACATGGAACTATCTCCCTCAATACATCAGAGCCTTTTCCTAACTTATTGAGTTCCGTAAGAAGATGAAGATCTGGCTCTTCATATATGCACCTTGGAACAACACAGCTACACACCTTACTCGAGCGCCTGGATACCCTTTCGGGTGATTAGTGCGCTATACAAATCAACATAACAGATTAGCGTAAAGAAAGTCAAATCACTGTTTCACCTCATGACAAGGACAACCAAAAGAGACCTAGCCATGCACTGGATGAGTAAAACCCCTGCTTTTCTAAAGAGAAATGGTTCATGGGAAACTAGGCACTATTGTATACAGTAACAGAGGCTGTCCAAATAAATCTGTAAAATATGGGGTTGATGGGATTAAAAACTGCAGCTGGACACACCAGGAGACAGTGAGTGAAACAGTAAGACGCTCAGAGAAGCAGCCCCTACCCATCATCTATCGGAACAGCAGATCGAAGCAGCCCTAGAGAGAATGGAAACATGCAGCTGTAACCTTGGGAGGGGGGTCATACATTAAAACACCACACACTCTCCAAACAGAACCCAGTTCACACTTAAAATATATAAATGAATGTTGTAAGAGTTATTTACTGAAGAGGGATTACCTAAGCACCATCAAAAGTCTTCTATTACCTAATCCAGTGTACCAACACGCAGAATCCTGTTTTTATTTGGCCTATAGTCGGTGGCCGACACACAGAAAGATCCCAGTTTCAAGATGATAATATTAACTTATATAGCACTTCATACCAAGCTTCTGCTTTAAAAGATCTCAAAGTACCCCTGAAATACCTGGAGACTGTCTGCAATAGGTTCAGGCCCAGGCCTGCAGCATCAGCCCGAGAATGATTATACCTTATAGGAGTTGTGTTACATTTTAAAATTGGATAACCTGGTACGAACTAGCTACATACTAAAACCACTTCTTGACAACATACAATGACAATCATATGTGAGATGACAGTAACAAAGTCCATCCAAGCAGATCTCTCCAATATCTCCCTCTCCAACCTATGCCTGTTCAGGACCATGCATTTTAAACTAAAAATCTCAGCATGGACAACCCAGTGCAGTAACCAGCTAAGTGAAATTTGATCATAACTATTACCATACTGCAGAAGTGTTTAAAGCTGCCAGTTTACTGAAAAACATACCCTGCATGTCTATCGCTTACATTTCAAAAACAAAAGGGGGGGACGAAGGGCTAATAAAGGTCCAGCACACACGCCCCTGGGTAAGACTGAGAAACAAGAGAGTGCGCAGTTCCTATAGGTGGTAGGTCGGTGGGGTCCTGAGTGCGTAAGAACTACCCGTTCCTCTGCTCGGAACGGGTAGGTCGTACGCACTCCGCAACGATCAAAAATCGCGGGAGGACGCATTTCTGCGCAACTCCGCTTCGGCTCATTGGAGCCCTAAGTTCAAACAAAAGCGGTCGGTATATTTGACCGCTTTAAGGTATACTATATATCCTTTCTGCGCTTGGGACAGCTAGGCACTAAGTAAGACTTGTGCACACAACTGTCCGTTTAGGAGTAGTTTTAATGGTTTTTTCACGGTCCTGAAGAATTGCCTTGATCTTTTTAGACTTTGCGGCAAGAAACATGTTGACCATCACCAATACCTAGAGCTAACGTGGTCCATTATAACCACTCTAGGCCACACTTGTTTTTAACATAACCTAGGGTCCCAAACATTTAATAAATTTTCTCTACGAATCCCCAGAGTTATTTTTAACACCTCTCACCACTCTACTCACACACCACACCCTCACTACAACACCCACACTTCACAGACGGCAGCTCAAAAGACCTCCGGCAAAGAGCCCCCCTGCGGGGCCCGTTGGACATTGCAGCGCCGGCCCAACGAGGAGCTGACCAATGATGAAGCATGACACCCCTCAGGGTGTGTGAGGGCTCTTGCTCCTGAAGGATCAGATCCCCTGGACTCGATCCACTCAGGACACCACCGACCTACCACCTATAGGAACTGCGCACCCTTTTGTTTCTCTATCGCTTACATTTCTTCATCCATCAAACTCCTAACGCTGCATCTCACAACTCAATAGCCGCATCTTGATGGTCATCCCACATAGAATCCAAAGCAACTAACTTCTAACCACACATCTTACATAGTGGACCATGCTGCATATACAGGCAAGAGCTTCAACGCCACACATAGGGGTAGAAAGCGCTCGGAGCCAGAGCCAACTGAGCACATTCAACACAACCTGTGAGAGTTAAGTGTGTGTTTGTGAGACAGAAAGTGAGTGCGCATATGTGGGTGAATTTGTGAGACAAAGTGATCTGTTGAGGAAGAGTGTGCACGTTCAAAGAATGTGTGTCTGCTAGAGAAAGCATGTCTGATAGCGTCAAAGTCTCAGTGTGCAGATAGATTAAAAGACACATGTCAAGCATGAAAGTGTATGCACATGCATAAAAACAAGAGACTTGTTGCACAGTTCAATTTCCAGGGTCTAACTTGTATCAGCTCACAAGAGTCAGAGTCTACAAAGAATGTGTGAGTGTATGTGTGTGTGTGCGCGGGCACATGCATGCACACCTATGTGAGAGAGAACAGGAGCATGCATGTGTGTGGGGCAGAGACAGCAACCTAATGAGGAAGAGCTTGTCTGTTTTTTAAGCAGAAAAATAGCATATTGTTGTTTCATACAAGCCAACAGTCTTCCTATGACCAAAAAATGTTTTAGCTGTTTTTCCTTATTAACATTTTCCAGAATTAAAATGCGTGGATATAGGGGCTTTTAGGACATTCTCTTATCAGATGGTCTGTTCAAATGTCACTCAAATAATGCTGCCTCCGACCACAGCAAAAACTATATGACACTTGGTCAGCCCGTGTCAGCCATTGGATACATTCATTTTGAGTGACTGCATTTTCCTGTGCGCATGTATGCATCCACCTAAAAATAGCCCCAATGTAGGAAATTTCAAGATACTTGTATTCACCAGTGACTGCTAGTACTTATGTAGAGTGGGGTGTCATGACTTACTTCTAGAAAAATCAAGACATTGATAGAAATCTGCAATATTGACTCATCGTAAACTACTTTAGCATATTTATCATATGGAAAAAAGCACGACACATTAAAAAAGCCAAGTTGTATGTACATTCAAATTTATATGTTGAAGCAAGACCCCCTTCGCTTTGTGAAAGTCAACTGAAGCAAAAGCATTAGACTCAAGAGAGACCCCTGGTAACAACTAGACGCACTACAAGTCTGTGGAGACTTCAGTTAGATCTGACTTGAGAGGGGCACCTGGTAACCACTTGAAGAACTGCAGCTCTGTGAAATAATTTTGAGGATTTTGCAACTGGCTTGAGGGGGACCTCTAGTAACGACTTAAGGTATTGCCTGTTTGTGAATGTCTTGCCAACTTTTAGAACAAGCATTGGCATAGCCAATAGGTCTCGCCTTTGGGACCTTATAAGTGTTTAGCCTGAGCTATTGCCTTTGCCAATGTCTTTAAGCTATGTTGTAGAGCAGTGCTGTCTACGCAGTACAGTACATTGTGCATTTTTCACCCATGTGTTGTATTTAAGCAGAAAAGCGAACACGTTTTCACTTTTAACGCTGTCATCGTAAATACTGAGATCACTACAAAACAACATGCAATTATTGGGAAAAATGAAGTGGATCTACCGACTTTCATTTCATTTTCAATCTTAGCCGGTCTGGAGTGTGTTTTCCCTGAGTCGGCGCACGACTTTGCACGTCACCATGCCTGAGTAAAATAAATGCGCTTATCAGCATCGTTAGCAAGTCAGTGGCGAGAAGGGTGCCTGCTTTCAAGACCAATGCAGGCTCTCCTTTGACATGTACTGGAAAGCACCTTCCTTCTCTCTACACTGCCATAAATAAATATATACAAATGGCTGTGTGGGGTGGGATGAGAAGTAGTGACACTTTGTGCATCCCTCTTGCCGCTTTCCTAATCTCCACCCCCCAGCTCCCTTCCTCCCAGGCTCCCACCCACCCATGGAATAATGATTCGGAAGCATGGCTCAATCAATGCTAGGCAGGTTGTTGAAGATAGAAAGTCCCCAAGAGACCAGGTTGTAGTTCCAAGAGGTAACTTTATTCAGGTTCAAGTTACAGAAGCTTTAGGTAGATAGCCAAGATGGTAAGTAGGTCAATATGTACGCCCCACCGGGAGCAGCCTCCTAGCTGCTCAGCCTGCAATCACCAACTGACTCAGATCAGGCACCCAACATTCCAAGGCATCATCAAGATTCCACACATCCTCAGGCTGAACAGCAAGGGGAAAGAGAGAGAGTACAGAAAGAGGAAAAGTCACAACACTACATATCCTCTTTCTTTACACTGAAAAACAAAACTAAGCAAGAAGATATACCAAGAAGTAAATACATCACTAGAGCAAATATGTGCAATAGGAGATAGATTGAGAAATAGTCCAAAATGCAATAAAACGATAGCAAGAATAAAATGGCATATGAACGATGTAACGCAGTAAGATAATATCATTAAGAAATGGAACAGGAGTAAAAGATGATACAAACTAATGCAATAAAAGAAGGCATAAATACAATGCAATATAGCAATAAATTGTGGCATAGGAAGGCACACGCACACCATCCCCTTTTCTGACAAAGGAGTGGAAAAGCAAAACAAAGTAAAAACAGTATACCAGGCACCTGAAAGGACAACAGTCTCAGGAAGCATACAACACGTACAAGACTTGTACACCAGACGTCTCCGGCACCCCTACGATCTGTGAATCAAATCCGCCGTATGGCGCACAGTGAACCAGCACTGTAAGCGTGGCAGGACACAAAAGACAGATCATAGAAAAATTGTACGTACGTGGTAAACAATGAATGATAAGTAAAAACAGAATGGCGCAAAGAATGCTTACCCACAAACGTCAGACAAAATAAGGGATACACTCACCCACAAGCGAAGTACCGGGCTACACTCACCCGTCAAGCGAAAACATGAACTGGGATACACTCACCCACAAGCAAAGTACCGGGATACACTCACCCGTCAGAAGGAAAAAAAAAAAATACTGGGGTACACTCACCCATCAATCAGGAAAAAAAACCATACTGGGATACACTCACCCAAACAGCAGAAAAAGTACAGGGCAGAACGACCAGTAATGGTCACACGCTCACCCAGCAAAACAGCATAAGTACACGCACCACAGACACACGGACCGCAAAAAATACTGGGATGAACTCACCTAACAACTCACCCATGTAATCAGCAACAGAAACTGCACTGCCAGCACAGAAAAAAAAACAACTCTGAAATACAAGACTTATACTGTGCGCTTGGCAAAACAAGTAGAGTATCAGGCATACACAGTAAGTATAATGCACAACGAACAGCGCACAACCACCGTAAAGTAACAGGGATAGAAAAATATAACCAACATTGTAGCATATGTAGTAACGTATTGAATAAAGACGAAGTAAGCAAGGCAACAGTTAAACAAGGCAAAGAAACATGTAAGTTGCGCTTAGGATCTCAAGAAGCACTGTCCACCATAAAACAATAAACTAAAACAAGTGAAGTAGTCACCGTGGTCATACTGAAGGTTGGAAACGTGTGAACAGCAACAAGAAAAACACAGTACCTTGGTTGAAGATTTTCTTTTATGGAACAACTTCAAAACAACCCTCTGAAAAAAAAAAATGGAAAACCTTGGAGGAATAATCAATCAGCACTAATGTCTCGGCACGGAGGAAGAACAACAGAGAAAATTTGATGAAGTCTCCAATACCAGGACGTAGTAACTTGAAGGAAAAGAAGAAAACATCGCTGAAGTGCTGCATGACAACGAAGTTGAGTAGAGAGAAGAGGCATGGGAATTAGGAACTGGCAAATTCGCAGTGCAGGGAGAAACACTTCAGAACCTGACCACGACAGAATTCGGCTGCGTGATGACGGCATTAGGAAAAGAAATATACCGAAGAAAACGTGGTTGGCAGTAACTCTCGATAGAGAAGGAAGTAACAAATGACAGAGTCCAATGTAGTGTAATGCAGCCGCCAGCCGCAAGATGGCGGCACGCACGGTACGCCGTGCAGGATGGCTAACGGCATGAGCTTGCTTCCCAGCTTGACACGCAACAACAGTGACGGAGAGAAGAAACGTCACCGAAGGAAGAACCATGGCAACGGGAAGATGCAGCTGACGAAGATCCACGCAGCTGAGGCTCGAGGTAAGAAGGAAAGAGCGCGCGCTAAGCATGGCGCACGCTATTTTCAAACCAAGACAGGGCGGTTGAACTGCCAAATGTAGAGGAGGAACCAAGGTCGATAATAAATAAAAAATAGACTAACCGCAAATGTCCCAAGACTTGCCACCACACACAGATAATGTAAAATAAGCGTGTAAACAAAGTCTTGTAACCGGCTCCACAAAAGTAATTAGTATGGATGGCGCTTGCTAGAAGGATGCAGGAAGAAACACTTCTCCTTTACGTACGGAGCTGGCACCGAAGCAATAAGTCCACAGAATTAAGTGCAGTAAAAGGCAGATGGCAGAAAAAAAAACAGGCAACACATAACTCACCAAGCTTGAGTGAGGTGGAAAACTGGCACGCCCGAGTTGAGGCTGACGGGTGTCAAATGGTCACTGGTGGGGCTGGTGCTGCCAAGTTTTTGAAGTGGTAAGACGTAAGTACACAAGCTTGAGTTTCTTGTAAGTTGCAGTATATTTTAGTTCCAGTTAGTTGCAGTTTAATCATTGCTTGAAGTTCACGCAGGTTCGTAGTAAAATCGTCGCCAAAATGTTGAAAATAGAAAGTCCACAAGAGACCAGGTTGTAGTTCCAAGAGGTAACTTTATTCAGGTTCAAGTTACAGAAGCTTTAGGTAGATAGCCAAGATGGTAAGTAGGTCAATATGTACCCCCCACCAGGAGCAGCCTCCTAGCTGCTCAGCCTGCAATCACCAACTGACTCAGATCAGGCACCAAACATTCCAAGGCATCATCAAGATTCCACACATGCTCAGGTTGAACAGCAAGGGGAAAGAGAGAGAGTACAGAAAGAGGAAAAGTCACAACACTACACAGGTCAAACTATATTTTAAAAAGAGCATTGCACGAGTGCACATAGCACGTACAATGAAGAATCTCTGCTTATTATCATCAGGTTTGCGCACGTATTTTTCCCTATTTAATCACAAGACAAGTTACGGTGGCACATTTCTACTCCCGTGCTTCATGGAAATCATAATATTTATTGATGACTAGTTTTTCACTGAAGTGTCAGAAATTCATCTGCTGCCTGCCCGGGGGAGTCGCATGTTAATCCTGCCTGGCAGTTAAATGCCTGCTACCCCCTGAAATGCAGCCCAATGGAATGCAAGTGGCAGAAAACCTGATAACATGGCCGGCAATCTGGGGTTTGCCGGATTACAGCCACTGAGCAAAAGCTCACATTGCCACTTGGAAACCCTCCGCCCAGACGGACAACTCCTTCCTTGGAGCTGAAATTAAAGTGCAGGGTTACCATCTGGTTTGGAAAAGCAAGGGTAAAGGGAGTAAAAAGAACTTTTTTTACGCACTAACCTCACTAATTCACGCCAAAGAGCACAAAGACAGTCAGTCCAGTTCCCCCCCACCACTGAAGAGTGATAATGGAGACGAGGGGACAGTCCCGAGGAAGCAGGCAGCTCGCTTCAATGGAGAAAAAAACCGGACGTTGCAGCCAAACACCCTGACGCCTATGCCTAGCAGAAGAGAGGCTGTGGCGTAACCTCCAAAGCTGCCGACTGCGGACCTGGGAAACAACTGAGTTTGAGTCTCCGCATCGGTAAAAATGTGCCTCAAAAAAACATATAATGTAAATACATAACGAAAGTCACTAAAAATAGAATGTAAATACATGACGATCGTCACTAAAACGAACAGGAGTGGCTTAAATTCCAGCTGTGCCATTTCCAAAAAGAAAGACACTGGCTGGCTTAACAGCAAGCCCTTTAATTCTTAAAATCGTATTTACTTCGGTTAACTGCGGTCATGTGGCTGAAAACTGACTTTTTAATAAGAACCCAAACAAGCGCGCGCGAAAAGCATTGGCCGCGCGGGTGCCGAAAGTTAAAGTGATCGCGATCCACTTAATTACCCGTGACGGAGAAAAGACAGATGGCGACTGCGCGCGTTCACGCGCACATGCACGCAAGCTTGAGGCCAGCAAAAGCCTCTGGTAGCACTTTGAAAACCCCCTTACTAAAAGTCGAGCAAGCAGCGCATGCGCTGCTCTAGGCTCGACCTAAAAATCCATAGTAAGCTATATATATATATATTTTTTCCACTGAAAAATCCAAAGGTTACAAGGACATTATAGTTAGTCTCAGATTTCACACGTACAAAACCAGTGAAATACGGCAGTTCTAGTTAGCTGAGCTATCTATAACTTACGCCCCTGCAATGCAGTGCCTATAACTTCACTTATTATATCACTCATGACATGGTCAGTGACATCACTGATGACAACTCAAATGACATCACTGATGACATCATCCAGTGATTATGAGTGTGTTCTAAATATTTATGAGTGTTAAACATATATACTAAGCTAATACATAAGTGACATTAGTATTCTTTGTGTACTACTAATGACAGAAAAGATTTCAAATATATGTGAGTGGCTGTGTGTCTGTATCCATGTGTGAGTGGGAGTGCAAGTGGTTGTATAGGTGTCTGAGTGGGTGTGTGAGTGGCTGTATGGGTGAAGGAGTGGGAGTGTCAGGAGCTGTATTGGTGAGCGAGTGGGTCTGTGAGTGGCTGCATGGGTGAGTGAGTGGCTGTGTGGGTGGTTGAGTGGGTGTGAAAGTGGCTGAGTGGGTGTGAAAGTGGCTGTATGGGTGACTGAGCAGCTGAGTGAGTGGGTATATTGGTGAGGAAGTGGCTATTTCAGTGAGTGGATGGGTGAGTGGGTGTGTTAGTGGCAGTACTGGAGTGTGAGTGTCAGTATGGGTGAGTGAGTAGATGTGTGAGTGGGTGTGTGAATGGGTATATTAGTGGTTGTGGGTGTGTTAGTGATTGTGTGAGTGGCTGTATGGGTGACTGAGAGGGGGTGTGAGTAGCTCTATGGATGAAGGAATGGCTGTGTGTGCGTCTGTAAGGCTGAGTGAGTGGGTGTGTGAGGGTTTGTATGGGTCTGTGACCACCTGTGTGTGAGTGGTTGTATGGGTCTGTGAATGGGGTGTGTGAGTGGTTGTATGGGTCTGTGAATGGGGTATGTGAGTGGTTGCAAGGGTGTGTGAGTGGGTGTATGTGTGGTTGCATGTGTGTGAGTGCTTCTGTGGAAGATGTCATTTGAGATGTTATTAGTGATATCAAGAGGGATGTCACTGACCATGTCATGAATGATGTAATATGTGAGATCATAAGCAGTGCTTTGCGAAGGCATACATTATAGTTAGCTCAGTTAACTATAACTGCTGAATTTCATTGGTTCTGTACGAGTGAAAAGTGAGCCGAACTATAACGTCCCTGTAACCTTTGTTTTTTTCAGTAAGTTTACAAGGTTTTTTAAAATTTTATTTCCTAACTATAACGCCCCTGTAACCTTTGTTTTTTTCAGTGAACTTCTAAGTTTTTTTTAATGTTGCTTCCTAACTATAATGTCCCAGTAACCTTTGTTTTTTTAAGAGAATTTCTAAGGTTTTTAAAATGTTATTTCCTAGCTGTAACCTTTGAGAGTGAGTGAGTGCATGAGTGTCTCAACAGATGTGTGAGTGGGTGTGTGAGTGTCTGTGTGGGTCTGAGAGTGGCTGCATAAGTCTTTCACTGGGTCTGTGAGTGGGGGCGTTAGTGTCTGAGTGGGTGCATGAGTGTCTGAGTGAAGGTCTCATTGGGTCTGTGAGTGGGTGTGAGAGTGTCTGATTGGGTTTGCGAGTGCCCCATGAGAGTATGAGTCAGTCTGTGAGTGAGTGCATGAGTGTTGGAGAGGGTTTGTGAGTCTCTGAGTGGGTCTGTGAGTGGATGTGTGAGTGCCGGTATGGGTCTGTGAGTGGGTACATGAATGTCTGTGTCGGTCTGTGAGTGGGTGAATGAGTGTCTGAATAGGTGCGTGGTTGGCTGTATGGGTCTCTGAATGGGTGTATGAGTGTCTGAGTGTCTCTGTGAGTGGGAGTGTCGGAGTGTGAGTGTCTGAGTAGGTCTGTGATTGGGTGTATCAATGTCTCACTGGGTCTGTCAGTGGGTGTGTGTGTGTGTCTGAGTGGGTGTCTAAGTGTCTGTCAGTAGCTGTGTGAGTGACTCGGCCACAAAGGAACCACACCTGCCCTTTTATCCAACAAGAGATCCCAGTTTTGCACAAAATATATACCAAAATGGAGTACTTTCTACTGGTTAATTACTGAGTGCTACCTCCTTGGGTAAATGTCCAGTACATATACTACACTACAGCTGCATAATGGAGCACAAGGAAATGTCACCAGTGACCTTGTGTGTATTTAGGCAATGTAATTGTTCCTGGTGCATCTTTATCCAGAAATATGTGATAAAAATGAATCCTCCTAGAGAGAAGGCAACAAGCTTACAAAGAGGTAAATCTCCACCAAACAAGGGTCTTCCTTCTCAACTATATGAAGTAAGCGATTCTTTGTTTGGTGGCGATGTCCTCGCATCCCTATGCATCAAAAACTCCTGACCAAAATTGGCGGGAAACGCGCTGGGGGGCCGATTGTTAAGTTGTCCATCAACCTGGCAAAAGGCAGGAAGACCTTTGCATACTACTAAGGTGGGCGGGCCAAACGGGTAAAACGTCCAAGTGATTTGCACATTCCCATACTCTTAGTCATTTAAAGGGAGAACCATGGACTCTGCTCTCACCAGGACAGGGCAAGAAAGAACCAACTCGTCACAGTCACATATAGATTGCGCTCCAATAGATCAACGATGCATTCACCTCCACAAAGGATTCAGATCGTTTTTCAATGTGGAATTGCTGAGAAAACATACTTGCTTTCCTTTACCAACCCCTGGAGTTAGGATCATACGTCCTTTACAGAAACGGAGCTTCAACGGGGGCACCTGCTATGTCTATATGTGTAAGTGCTTACGATTGAGGTTTAATTTTTGTGAAATGAGCATCAAGGCTAGAACGGCCCCGGGAACCCCATCCCCAGAACCTGGCCACAACTTAATAGAGCTGCGTGGCCCCCCTCCCTGGGCCGATATCGGCCCCGGGGACCACATCCCATAACTGATATGGGGAGGGGGGTCGTGCAGCCCCCCTTGCTGGGCTGATTTTGGCACCGGGGACCCCATTCCCCAGGGCAGAGGCTTTATATATATTCAAAAGGGGAGTGGGCTGCCGATTTTTGCCCAAGGGATCCCCATCCCTGGGGCTGGCCCTAATTGAATAGAGGAGGGGGGCCCCCGGCCCCCCTTCCCAGGCTGATTTCAGCACCGGGGACCAGCCTTAATTTATATATATTCAAAAGGGGAGGAGGGCTGCCGATTTTGCCCATAGGAACCCCATCCCCCAGGGCCCGCCAGAAATGGGAGAGGGGAGCCGCACAGCCCCCCCATCCCTGAGCCGATTTCAGCCCCGGGGACTAGATCCCCCTAGGGCCCGGCCATGTTTCTCTGAGTGCCCTGATCCCAGCCAGGCACCCAGTGTGCAAGTTGAGGACCGCGAGGGGAGCCTCAAGGCCCCCACGGTCCCAGCTCACTCCCCCCCCTTCTGAGGGAAATGCAGCTCCCTGTGTGCAAGAGCAATAAATTCATCTCTTTCCCTGCCCGCATCTCTGCGGGCAGGGAAAGGGATGAAACCTCCGCTTCCAATGGGTTTCGGCACTATGACAGCTCTCACCCGCTGGAACCGGAATGTTTGCTTTTGCTTGACGGGAGCTATCAGCTCCTTCCAAGCACATCAATATTGGCAGGCCCCAGGGACCTGGCCCACCCGGGTGCTTGTTTGTTGAAAAACTTAGAAATGTTTTTTCAACCGCCCTTGTTTTTTTCCTTCAATTCACGGCGAAATTTGCAAATATTTCACAAAAATCACTGGGAATTTAAAAAATAAAATCATATTTTACTCTGCCCAGGGTCCCTCAGGGACCCCAAGACCAAGGCTTGGGGGTTCAGGGGATTCCTACCTTGCTCCCTTTTCTTTTTTTCTTGTTTTCTTGTGGGACTCGGCTGAATCAGAGTCCCAAAATAGCTGCAAACACTTCTTGGTTGAAGTGCTGGCAGCCAATCAGAGCTCTGGAGACCTCTGCACAAGCTTGTCATTATTCGGTAAGACTTTATGATCATAGATATACAAATTAAAATGTCTTTTAATATCTTGCAAACTACAGAATAGATATACACCAAATAACAAAGAAAACAATCTGCAGACCAAAAGCTAGCTTTCTTGCCAAATTTGGTGTAATTCCCTTCAGCGATTCGGGCTGCAGGCGTGTCTGAAGAGTTTAAAAAAAAAAAAAATGTATTTCCTGAAGATTTGTCAAACGGCGCCAAAGATATAAGCAAGTCAATAAATGTTTTTCTTATGGAAACATGGTCCTAACTTAACTACCTACTAGCGACCGCCAGTTGGTAACAAATACATATATATGTACGCATGTATACGTCTATTACACAGTGGCAGTCGCCTCTGTGTAGTTCTAGTTAGGACCTAGTAATCATAGAAGAACAATCTTTGGTTTGCTAATAACTTTGGCGCCATTTGATCAATCTTCATGTAACTTTCCCAAAAAATATCATCTACCTTAGTTCCTTCCTGGAGCGTTTCAGGGTGATCCGTCAAGCAAGGGCTGAGAAAAAAAAGGGTCACAAAACTCAATTTTCTTATGCAATTGTCCATAGGAAAATTTAACAGCGATACAGCGAAAACGGCTGAACGGAATTACACAAGAAAGCTAGATCTTGGTCTAGATAGCGTACTTTTTGTAATTTGGTGTAAATCCATTCAGTAGTTTTTGAGAAAGTAAAGTTCAAAAACTGTGAATACTGAATGGTTGAATTCGTGGGAGGCTTGCGAGAGTCCAGCAACTTCAAATAATAAAGCGATCAGATTGGCCAACGGTCCTTCAGTTCCCTAAAGGCTGTCTCGCTCCCGTGAACTCCTGCATGAGCTTGTGCTCTGATTTGTTGGCCACAACATGAAGAGAAACGTAGCTGCCGGCATTTCAGAACTCAGTCCCCGGGTGCTGATTTTTTTTTTTTTTACGGTTTAAGGGGCAGGATATGGGTTGGGGCTGCTACAATCCTACTGGGAGCCAGTGAGGCTCCCTGGAGTCCTGCAGGAGTCCTACGGGAGCACAGAGGCTGTGCTGGCTCCTGCACGTGTCCCACAGGATCAGAAAAAAATGAAGATATGGGGTGGGCCTGGTGTCTGCGGTGGTTTGCCGCGAACAGGCGAAGGCCGTGCGCAGCTGGGGGCTGCCTGCTGGTGGCAGGTCGGGCGCAGCGACTCACCACAGGCTGAACAGAATTAAACCAAATTTGGCAGAATGCTAGATCTAAAACTCTAATTGCATTTACACCAAATCACAAAAAGCACACTTTCTTGATAAAAGAAAGTGTGCTTTTTGTGATTTGGTGTAAATACAATTAGAGTTTTTGTGATACACTAAGGTTCTAAAGTTAGTCATATATTCACAGTCCTGCGGTAGCACAAATTTAAAAAATAGTGTGATCTGAGTGGCCGACAGGGCTTTTTTTCCCCTGTCAGCCATTTCTGTATCGAACGATCTGACTGGCTGGCAGCAACAGAAACAGATGTTGTGGCCACCATTAGACTTGTGTACTGAGAAAAGAAAAAAAAAAGATAGGGGGTAGGACAATGGTACCCTGAACCCCTTACAGTTATGGGGGGATTCTAGATGCCCCCCATCGGATTAAAAAAAAATATATTAGCTGGCCAGTCCTGTGGTATCCCTGCAGAAGCCAGCGTGGACCGTCATCTGCGCCGGCTCCAGTGGGATCGGTGAAAAATTTAAAAACAAGATCCTGTGGGCACAAACGATGGGGAGCCCACTTCTTCTAGACACACAAGCCCCTACTATGCACACACATCATTCTGTACCAAACCCTTTGCGAATAGGCGATCTCTCATGCACAATCAATGAGACACAGGTAGCCAAGCCGCTACAAAGTAAACCCCTTTGCCTTGTACAGAAGTCGTCATGGACAGCCCACTCCCTCCAGACATCAAGCCTCATTAGGTGGTGAAGCCCCTACTATGCACGCGCACCCATCGCCTTGTACAGAAGCCTTCACAGAGAGCCTACTCCATTTAGACACCGAATCCCCATTAGCTGGCCAAGTCCCTTCTAAGCACACTCTTCGCTCTGTACCGGGCCCTTTGTGGATAGGCAACTGCTCATGAGCAGTCAAAGATACACAGGTGGCCACATCCTTGCAACGCACAGTATTCACTTTATACAGAAGTCTTCACGGAGAGCACACTCCCCCTAGACAACCAAGCCCCTGTAGGTGGTCAAGCACCTACTCCATACGTTTGCCCTGCACCGAACCCTCCACAGCAAGACGATCTCTTGCGGGCATTCAACCAGACATGGGTAGGAAGTCCTTGCTGCAGTTGGACTTTGCACAGTATAGAATTCCTCATGGACAGACCAGTCTCTTTAGACACTAAAGCTCACTGAAGCTCCCTTGGGTATGAAACTCTCTGTAGGGATTTCCTTATTCTTTCTCATATGTCCTTTTTAGGGGGGAAGGTTGGAGTAGAATGCTTTTTAAAAAAAAATGTTAGATTCGTCCCACGGTACGCCAGAGGGACTGGTTAAATATCCATAACAAGCATTTGCAATGCAATAGGTCTCGCATTCACGAGTGTTTGAGCTATTGGCATTGTAAATGACAATGCCTTTTATTTATGTGTTGTTTTTAAAACAGATAAATAAAAGGCATTGTCATTTACAATGCCAATAGCTTAAACTCTTGCAAATGCGAGACCTATTGCATTGCAAATGTTTTTTTTTGTTCAATTCGCCCTATGCCGCGCTGTCACGTTAATGGCAAAAGCGCCCCATTCCGCGCTTTCACGTTAATGGCGGCCGCGCCCCTTTCTTTATTTCTTTAGACGAGCCGCATCTAAAGAAAGGGGAGCAGCCGCCATTAAACCGAAAGCGTGGTACGGGGCGCTTTACCAAAAAAGCATCTGTTTGTCAAGTTGATAAACAAATGCTTTTTTTGGTAAAGGCGCCCCATGCCACGGTTTCACTTTAATAGCGGCTGCGCACCTTTCTTTAGACGCAGCTCATCTCAAGAAAGGGGCCCAGCCGCCAATAATGTGAAAGCACGGCGTTGTGCGCTTGTAAACAACAAAAAAAGAGAAAAAAAAGCAAAACAAAAACATGCGCCCGTGTTCAGCGGCGCAAATAAACCAAAGATGCGGGCGCCATTGTATCAGCGTGGCATGCCGTGCTATGAAAGAAAAAAAAACTATGCGGGAGAGCGTGTCCTGCCTGCAACAGCAGGCATGTGAAAAACATTTAACAAAATAGTGCTCGGAGGCTGTAATTAAAGCCTACTGAGTAACAACACAGGTAACGGGGGTGTCCTCATGGGAGGTTACAAAATTAGACAAGGCAGTACCAAGGAGGGACTACTAAGCCTATTGGCTAATGAAAAGCCACAGTTAAGAAAGGGCAATGACACAAGCCAATGAAAAATATGGGTGGAGAGTGGGCGGAGCTTCAAGTCCATACCCGATTACAGCATGGCTGGCAGAGCAGCGCATGCACTGCCCAGGCTCGACCTAAAAAGGATTATTTACCAAGTTTGCTATTGTGGGAGAACCAAGGTACTAACAAAAAAATTATTAAAAAGGAAAATCTCCTTGTTATGCCAGCCTCAAGAAGGTGTAGGATTTTGGCGCAAAGCCATGTCTACAAATCTTTTTTTGTATTTTTGAATTTTTATGTTGGGTTAAAATTAAACAACAAAAACAGTGCTTCAAAGCTTGGAGAAAGAGGAAAAAACAGAAAGACAATTACTTGTCCTTGGGACACTGAGCCTTCTAAACAGCAGAATCACTGTCAAGAGCTACAGTGAAAATATTCTGGGAATTCACACATAGAACAGCACGCTGAGAGCATGCGACCGGTGCAGCTAATTACAACAATGCTTACTTAAATATTATTAACCAGACACCAGGAGAAAGGTAATTACCACAAGGAGTCCCAACCGCTGACTGCCTCTTAGGAAATCCAGAGAGGGAAGTCTGGAACCCACTGCCATATGGTCCTGGAAAGATAGTGCTTATTGGCTGGGTGTCTCAATGAAGGACCAAATAAAAATGCCAAGAAACCAGAATGTCTATATAAGTAATGCATTTAAATAAATCACCAGGCGCAATCGCTCTGCTGAATAAAAGAGCATGTTGAATGATGGTACCTATAAAGTGCATCTCAGCTAAGTGAGTCGCATTGTGGTGGCATAACCATGCGTGCATATAGGTCTGAAAGCATTCTGTAAATGTCCTCTCTTCAGATTATTTTCACAATGGCTTTAAAAGCAATGGAACACATTTTTGCAAAGTTAAAATATGGCATAGGATCGATGTTTTGAAATGATTTAGGTATGTTATTATATAGATTGACTGCTACAAACCATAAAATAAGTAACTGCTTAAGTGCATAAGTACAATTTTCAAAGTGCCGCATTTTGAGGGCAAACATATATAAAGTAAGCCTGACCATCTTCATAAAGAGTACTTCCAAAACCGAAGTGAAATCGCAGTGACATACTTTTAGATTAACCTAAAGGAGAAAATGTGTCTTTTATTAGGAGCAAGGTAAGTGCCCGGGCTTAACATGTAAATACTGTTTCCTGTGGTCGTTCAATCTGTTTCCACAGCGTCTCTGCTCTCTGCTGAGAACAGAAGAAATGAAGCAAATCCATGGCTATTAAGAAAACAAATGCAGTATTTAACTTTCATTCTATCCGATTATGTGATCACCTTCTTTCTTACAGTCTCTATGCGCACTGCCTGCAATTTGCAATGTTCCTGACAATCCAACGAAATTGTGAAAGAAATTGTGCTGCAATTATACAGACGACCATAAACAACTAAACAGCGCGTTTCTACATTGCTAAAATATATATATTTATAATATTCAGGATTCAGCTACAAGAAGGCGTTTGAAATCTGTAAAGTTTTAGATAAAAAGAGCTTTTTGAATTAAAGGAAAAACAATTTTCATCCTCTTGTTCCAGTTCAAACTTCTGAACCCATTTATGCACGTTCACCAAAGAAGCAAAATACTGCAGGGATTACAAATGTAATAGTCAACATTTACAGGTGACTGGTTGCTCAAAGAATATGACGCCCCACAGGTTGTAGGCTATTAGAAGTTTCGCCTTTCTCACACTATCTCGGTCAACTGCCAGCCCTGCAATGTGACGTCATACACCCTGACATTGTCAACCTCGCTGTGCTGTTTGTCCAAATCCATACAACTATCTAGACATACAGAGGAATAAAAACACTTATCACCTTCCTTCGAATAGCAAGCACACAAAGGGGCTCAGACCAATCACAACGCTGCATCGCAGCGTTGTGATTGGCTCAGGGGAGCCTGGGTGCTTACTAATCACAACGCTGCATTGCAGCGTTGTGATTGACTGTGGGGAGCCTGGGTGCGTGCTTCCCGGAAGAGACTCACTCGATGAGGGAGAGACGTGGCAAGATAAGGTAAGTGATTTTTTTTTTTTTCAAACCCAGTCCCCACCCCCGTACCTTACCGGCAGCCACTGTAAATGCTGCAAGAATGAGCAGGCAAAAGGGCCCTATCACACCTGGCTGCAAAGACATTAGTGTTTTGTGAATGTGTACACTGTTGTCCACCATCACAGCCTGGCAGCTATACATAATCCACACCCCTGTAGCGAACACTATTGCGGAGTCTTTGACAGTGGTCAAATGAGCTAGCAGGCCTTTAGAGGGTTGCTTTTTGGCCAGTGCGCATAAGATTTTGATGAAAAGGACTATCCATCTTGACAGGTCCTTTTCTACACCCCCTTAGCTATCTTTCTTTTCTCCAGAGACGCATACAGACCTGATCATCAACACAATGGTCTTTTGTGAGACCAATGTAGACACTGTAATCGTTTTCAGGGTCGAGCCGATGGAATCTCTCCTTTTTTGAATGGTGAGGAGGGAGGTTAGACCTGGGGTTTCTGGATGTCAGAGTATGCACCCTGTACAACAGGAACCACCACTGTAGTCAGGGCAGGGCCGGCTTAACGCTGGTGGTGCCCAGTGCGGCAATGTTAGTTGGCGCACCCCCCCCAATGACCACCTCCACTGCGGATTCTCTCACTAGCAACCTTTAACAGTGACCAAGTCTCCATAACCACTCTCTCTCAGATGCATTGAATTAGTTGTATAGCGCTACTCATACCAGTAAAGGATGTCAGAGCACTTTGCATCACACACACATTACACAGAGACAATCAAACATACGTGTGTAAATCAGCTTATAGGAAATGTTACATAAGCCAAAGGACTAAAAGTGTAGGAGTCACATGCAATGTTCCCTCTAATTTTTTTCCTCTGTGTGCGGCAGTGTGAGGTCTCTGTGCGCTCCAGCCACGGCAATGTGCGCCAAGGACCCAACCGCGTGTGTGGGTGCAGCGACAGGGGTTCTGACACTGGGGTTCCTGCTTGATTGTGCAGATAAATGACCTAGGTACTGGAACGGAGGAGGCCTGTTTGATGGGGCAGGCAGGGCCGGACTGGGAACCCAAAGTAGCCCTGGCAATTTTGCTGCACCGGCTCCCACCCACCAGGGTTGGGGTGGAGGGGGCAGGCAAGTGTCAAGCACTACTGCTGAAAGCTGGTCCCCAGCACTGGTGCTTTTGTTACTGAGGGCCCATATTGCAGCATCGCTGCAAAACTGCCCCAGTAACAAAACTGGCCCCCACTGCTCCAAAACTGACCCCCACCCTTCCAGCCTCGCAGGCAAACGCCTGATGCCTGCTAAGGCCAGTCCAGCCAGGGGGTGGTCTTCGTGTTGGTGACTGCCGTGCCTAACAAAAAATAAAAAATGTGCCCTCATGTAATGCAACTGGTGCTATGTAAAGCGCTCTGATACCCGATTCGGGTCAAGTTCGCGCTTAATAAAACTCTGTAAAATAAAAAATAAAATAATGGTTGTGTCATGTTCGAAATGAGAAAGTGCAGAGCATCTGCAACCACAACAAAGCTACACAATCTTCCCGCAGCCACGCTCTATTAACAAAAGGCATGCAGAAAGTCCAGAAGCAGGACGTGTGCTTTCAGAATCACTAGCATATATTAGTGATTGTAAAAGCACACGTTAATTTTAGGCTTGCTGCATGCCTTTTGTTAATAGAGAGCGGCTAGATAGCGTGCCTTTTTGAAAGTTATCATGTTAATTGCAGAGCCCGACATACTAATACACGGGGCTGCATTTAACATGAAAACTTTCAAAAGGCACACAATCTGCTGCGCTCTATTAACAAAAGGCGTGCAGCAAGCCTAAAAGCACGACGTGTGCTTTACACGTCGTTCTTTTTTATTGTATTGTATTATAATTGCATTTATCTAGCGCTTACTACCCCTGACGAGGCGTCTAAGCGCGTTTTGGCGAGTAGCACGCTACTCCGGGACCCATAAAGGAATTTGTGTTGAATTAGTATAGTGCAATATGAAAGTAATTTAAGTGGTGGATAGGTTAGTCAGTTATTTGGATTCAGAAGGATAGCAGAAGGATAGAAGAGGAAAAAAGGTTTGTATTTATATAGCGCTTGTTACCCCTGATGGGGTATTGAAGAGCTTTTTCTTGCGAGTAGCACGCTACTCCGGAAACCCATAAAGGATTAGTGGTGAATTAGTATAGTGAAATATGAAAGTAGTTTGAGTGGTGGATATGTTATTCAGTTATTTGGATTGAGAAGGGTTGGGAGGGGTTGAAAGGGAAAAAGGTTTGCATTTATATAGCGCTTGTAACCCTGATGGGTGTTGAAGTGATTTATTGGCGAGTAGCCCGCTACTCTGGAACCCATAAAGGATTAGTGGTGAATTAGTATAGTGGAATATGAAATTTGAATGGATGAAGAGGGCCGGATTAATGAGGCCCCTACAACTAAATACATTATCTATCTTGTAGTGCATTAAACACATAGTATTAAAAACAAATGGTCTTGGCAAACAGCAGACACAAAAATAATTATTTCATGGTAAATCTTGTACGGCTGTAACTGAGAAACCCATGGCTTCCTACCATCAGTGTTTGCCAGGTGCGGCATTACCAGTTAAAATAGTGAAACGCTCACAATGAGGCCCTAAACGCTTGAATGCGATTACAAGCCTCTCTCCTATCCTTTCGCTAACAGCCCACATGTTGAAGCTCCACAGCAAGAGAATGGAAGGAAGCGTCATACCCAAAAATGAATAACATAACTTAGACTAATGTCTCTCTAGTAATTGATGCTGCCTCCCTTGATAGTACGTACTGGGAGGAACATCCTGCCATCCTTCCTCTATGGTGGCAGCATTATGCACCCTAGTCAAGTGACACGTCAGAAAACCCCTCCCCCTTAACTTTGAGTTTGGCTTTATAAGGAAGGATTCTTACAATCTCGCAAATGCACATTTTTGTGGAAGCCAAGTAACTCTTGCTGTGGTTATCTACCGTCCTCTTCACTTCTTCTGTCCACCAGATCTCCTCCATACACCCTCACCTCACTTCCTTACCTATTCCTCTTCGGAAATCTCTCTCCACTCTCCAAAATCTATACCGTCTTTAATGCTCCTGTTAAGACTTCCTCTCTTCCTACCACTCATCTATTTATCCTCCACTTAGCGCCCCCGTCCTCATCCCAGTGTCAAACGCTTAACACAATCCGCTCACCATCCCCACTAAGGCCACTAGGGCTTTATGCTCAAATCTCCGCTTTCTCGTAACTCAACTTTCTTGCTGACATCCATTTTTTCAGACGCCTGCAGTCGACACTGCTCCACCTGTTACCCCGTCTTTTATAATCTCTTCTTAATTTTCCTCCTCCTTACCCACCTGCTATACTCTTTCAGTGCTTCCTTTAAGGGACACCCTTGCCTCCCTTCTGGCTCCTTCCCCACGGTACACTTTTCTTCCTCTCCGAGCTACCTTACGTCTTTCCCTACATACCACTGAGCTCATTCCCCTCCAATGCCCATTGTCCAGCTCCCCAGCCACAACATGTTAACGTGTCCCTTTACGTTCACGCCTCTTACGAGTTTCTCTACTGTCCCTTCTATTCCATGTTTCTACGTCCAAAGCAACACCAACTAAAAGTCATCCAAAGCGAGTTCCAATGAGGCGACCTAGAACTACAGCTCCCAGAAACCACCTGGTGGTGAAATGAAATGACCACAGCTGCCCTAGAGACAAATAATCACCCGGATTCTGCCGTCCCTCTGGATCATCTCCCCTCCTCCTTTCCATCGCTCATGCTTGTGCTTGCTGCATTTATTTTCTTAATGGAGCACGCTGCGGGCTGATTGTGGGCCATTGTGAAAATATTTATGTTAATTGCAGCACCGTCATGCGCTGCAATTAACATAAATAGTTTCACAATGGCCCACAATCAGCCCGCAGCCGTGCTCCATTAAAAAGACATGCATCAAGTCCAAAAAACGACGTGTAAAGCACATGTCGTGCTTTTGGACTTGCTGCATTTCTTCTCTTAAAGGAGCACGGCTGCGGGCTGATTGTGGGCCATTGTGAAAATATTTGTTAATTGCAGCGCATGACGGTGCTGCAATTAACAAATATTTTCACAAAGGCCCACCAACAGCCCCCAGCCGTGCTTCAGTAAGGAGGAAATACAGCAAGTGCAGGAGCCACAGCAACCAGGAAATTACAATTTTTCGCGCCGCTCGCGTTATAAAAGCGGCGGCGCGAATGCTCTCCCGGGATGTGCTGTGGGTGCGCGCTCCACACGCAGCACTGCGCGCTCGGGGGAACAGATGTGCGCGCGCGCGCGCGGGCGCGCACGTTACTGGGAACACTGGTCACATGTCATCCATACTGGTAGGCCGCATAGTTTAGGAGTGCTTGGTGTGGAGAAGCACAAACTCGGAGTCTAAAAAAAAAAAAGAAACAGCATAGTTGGGAGTTTTGTTTAATAATAAGAATCGATTTCTACCCACATTAACCCTTTTTGCAACATTAACCTATGCTCTAATGTATACTTTGCAGTGTATATGCAGTTCTATGATGAAAGTTAATACCTCACTATTCTATATTAGGACTTTAAGTTATAAATTGCAACTAACAAAAGGATGTCTCTTTTAAAAGCAGTAACCTGCTGATCTATTTACATTATATGCACTCTGTAATCTACATGGTACACGTTCTTTCCAGTAGGCATATTAACCCTCTGCACTACCTTCACATAAGTCAAAACATCAACTATACAAACTCCAATCTCTCCAGGAAGAACATTAATCACAGGAGTTAACTTGACATTTTTGTGAGGCCTGGTAATTGCCAGAGGAAAGGAACGCGGCAGCAGGTGCTTTAAAAACATAATAATAATGCAAATACGGCGCCCCCAGGAAGCCAGCACCCGGTGCGGTGGCACCGGTCACACCGCCCTAGAGCCGGCCCTGAGTCAGGGTAAGCTAGATACACACTAAAAGATAACCTGTGCTCACCCTTTGGTAGCTTGGCACAGAGCAGTCAGGCTTATCTAAAGAGGCAATGTGTAAAGTATTTGTGCAACACACACAGTAACACAATGAAAACATCACAAAAATGCTCCAAACAGGGCTAGAAAATAGATTTTATTCTTATGAGTAAAACAAGACCAAAACGACAAAAATCCAATAAGTAGAACTGGGGTTATGAATTATTAAAGAATGAATCAAAAGGTAGCGCTTAGAAGCAAACAGCGCTTAGGATTACTTGAGGTCACGCTGGACCGGGGTAAATCTAGAGTTCAGGCCGACCGCGATGGAGGGCAGGCCGGAAACAGGATTTGTGCAAGTCCATCTGAAAAACTACCTTGGATGGAGCAAGCGTTTACGTCTCGATGCGTCGGTTCCGATCCGCGCAGGCTATAAAGGCTTCATCGACAGACCCCTTTACGATGCAGGCGATGCGTCGTCGCTGCGCTGCGCAGCCCGTCGAAGCGATGTTGTAGATTGCCTCATGTGTCTGTGTCGAAGGGCACTGTGTCAGTTCTAATCAGCGCAAAGTCATCAATGTGTCAATTTTGACGGTTCTGTACAGCAGAAGTCACGCTTCAAAGGCCCAGGACTGGATTGGCACCATTTGGCAGGGGAGGACTCACAGATGTACAGGTGCTGTTGCAAGGTTCAATTTAAGTCTTTGATGGCCCTGAGACTTCAGAACAGGGGGAAAGCCAGCAAGCTCTTGGAGTCACTCTGGGTTCAAGTGAGATGGATCCAGTCCTGGTCCTCAGCAGGGCAGATATTAGCAGGCAGCAGGGCAGTATAGCAAAGTTAAAAAGCAGTTCTTTCAGATCAGCAGTCAAGAAGAGTGGCAATCATTGTAGCGCAGCAGTCTTTACTCCTGGCAGAGTTCTTCACAGGTCCAGTAGTGCACTGTCTTGGTAGGGTCAGAGCCCCAGTACTTATACCCAGTTGTGCCCTTGAAGTGGGTGTGACTTCAAAGCAGGCCCTTGAAGTGCACAGGTCCCCCTTTCTTCTCAGCCCTGGATTCAGACTACCAATACTATCAGCAGGGGGTAATCAACCCTTTGTGTGGGAAACAGGACATTGACTATTCAGGTGTGAGTGTCAGCTCCCCCCTCTCTTCCTGCCCAGGAAGAGCTATCAGAATGGACATGAATGCATATGAGGTCTCTGTCACACCCTCCTTCCTGTGTTTGCGGCTGTCTAGAGGGAATGCAAAAAGTGTAGCTGTCACCCACCCCAGATGCGTATTGGAGACAGCCTGCAAGGCACACAGAGCAGTAATAGCAGAGAAATGTCCACTTTTTCAAAGTGGAATTTCTAAAATAGTAATGTTAAATCCAGTTTTATAATTAAAGACAACTTATCATTACCACTCCAAAGATATAAAACATGATGCACCTACTCCTTTCTGATCAGGAATTACAGCTTTAAAGTGTTTTAAGTAATTCCCAGTGCTATCCCATGAGAGAAGTAGGCCTCACAGTAGTGAAAAATGAATTTGGGTGTTTCTCACTACCAGGACACATGAGACTTAAAAGTACATGCCCTTTCTTTTACTTACACAGCACTCTGCCCTTAGGGCTACCTACAGCCTACCTTAGGGGTAACTTAGGTGTAATAAAGGGGGAGTTTAAGGCTTAGCAAGTGGTTTTAAATGTCAGGTCAAAGTAGCAGTAAACTGCACACACAGGCCTTGCAATGGCAGACTTGAGACCGGTTCGAAAGGCTACTTGTGTGGGTGGCACAATCAATGCTGCAGGACCACGAGTAACATTTAGGTTACAGGCCCTGGGTATATGGTTTACCACTTTACGACGGACTTACAAGTAAACTAAATATGTCAACTGTGTATACACCAATGTTACAGTGTTTAGGGAAGAAGCACTTGCACTTTAGCGCTGGTCAGCAGCGGTAAGGAGCTCAGAGTCCTTAGGCCAATAAAAAGAAGGTCAGAAAAAATGCAGAGGAAGGCAAAGTGTTTTGGGCGACCCTTCAGAGAGGGCCATTTTCCAACAGAGGGGCAACAAAGTTTGCAGAGCAATAGACTTGCCGACGTGGAAATGTGTTACACCTTTGGCCAAGAAGGCTGCTCGGGTCCTCAGCAGTAATTTGTCTGGGAAAAAGTGGTGTAGGGTGGTTACATCAATAGAACCTGCAGTTCACACACTCACCAAACAGAAATTGGAGCAATCAGAAAAGCTGTTTTGAGTGTCAGTAGTTGCAATGGGCAGCTATGCATAAACAAAAGGTATGCACATAAGAAATGTCAACACTAAATTCAAGTCCCATTGTGGCATGACAAGCGGCTTCGGCGAAACATGTGAATCATGCAACAGCCCACCACAGAAAGTTATTTAAATAGAGAGGATTGATCAGGCAAGCACAAAGAAGCTCAACAAATATCCCTTAACTGTACCCACTGGAACAAAGAAATAAACAAAACAACAAGAACAAATAAAACACTCAAAGGTTTGGTTTGCAGAGGGTCATTATGACTATTACCATCCCAGGCAACAGGTTTCTCAGAGCATGGATGGACTTCTTCAAAGGGTGTTCATCTGCCAGAATAACACTGACCACTGGGGTCAACAGATTAAATGTATTCAATTGTTGCTGTTCAATCTCCATGCCCGACACTGCATGTTGTGGAGATTTGGGTGCCAAACCCCACCCGGTTACTGAGACAGACGTAGCAAGATCAGAGGGCAAATGCTCATGCCCAGGAGCTCTGGGTACCGAGCTGACCTGCCCCAGCTTGGGCTATCAAGATGACTCAATCCTGGTCTGCCCTGATCATCTTCAGCACTCATGCAGGAAGGGTAGTGGTGGGAACATGTAAAGGAGGACCATGTCCCATTGCAGTAGGAATGCATCTCTCAGTGACTTTCTAGGAGGAAACCCCAGCAACAGCAGTTGTTACACTAAGCGTTCTTGACAGTGGTACACAGATCTAACAAAGGCATGTCCCAGTAATCAAAGATGCCTCTTGACACCTCTGGTTGGAGCCACCACTCATGATCCACCCGACAAAGTCTACTGAGCTTGTCTAATCTGGTATTCAGAGACTCTGCTAGATAATTGGCTACCAGAATGACTTTCTGTTGGTGAAGTCACCTCAAGAGACTTAGTGCCTTCTGGCCGAGGCCCCCACTTCATTCTTTTTGTTGCAGTACCACATGGTGGTCATATTGGCAGTGAAGACCTGCAACAGCCTCCAATTGATGGATAACAAGGCGGTTTTCGGGCCACACAGATTGCTGGAAGCTCCTGGAGATTGATGTGAAGCTGGCACTCTGCCAGAGACCAGAGGTCTCTGAGCTCCACCTACCTCACGGGCCCCAACCCAGCAGCGATGCATCTGTCACAAATGGGAAGTCTGATTTGGGAACTGAGAGTGGCCTGACGCAGGCCAGGCTGGTGCTTGTCCACCCCCTCAGAAGATCCTGAGCCATTTTCTGCAAGATCTAGATATAGTCAGAAAGGCAGCCCCAATACTGGGTCCACTGAAACTTGACAATCTATTGCAGGACCCGTATATGACATCCGGTGTTTGTGACAAGGATGATCATGAGGAGAGGAGTCCAAGAAGCCGCAAAGCAATCCTCACCGAGACCCAGTATTGAGCCTGAAACATTGGGATCGTATCCTGAACGTCCCAGACTAGCCGTGTATAACACCGATCTAAGGATGGGCAGCCTCCGAGTTTGGCTCAGGTGGGACTTTGTTGATGGAACACCCCAAAGATGTCAGGAGTTCAGCTGTCGACTGAAGGTGGGCCACAATTGATTGCGCCCATCTTCTCTCTCTGAATCCAACAACTGCTCGATGGCATGCTAGGCCAGTAGAGGGTTGACTTCTTTATAACAAGAATGCAAAATAATTCACTGACAGTCATTCTGACGTGGGGGGAAAATGGGGTGGTAAGAAATGAAAGGTAGGGTGTAGGTAGGTATATAATCTACAAGACCCACCTCTCCAAAGTGATGGATTTCCAGCCAAGGAGGAAATGTTATATCCTGCCTCCAACTTGCTGAGTATGGCCCTGTGAAAGCAAATTAAAGCAGCTTGGCTTTTGATGCAGCAGGGGCGTAAGTTAGAGGAGAGCTGTCCCTGCTAGTGTGATTGGTGTCAGCTGCAGCCACGACCTCTGCCCTCAAAGGACTGAGCCCTATGGGTGTTATGCAGGTTGGGAGGACTGGTGTAGGCTAGTCCCCTGAAACAATTCCTAAACTTCCTGCACTATTTGTGGAACTTTTTGTCGCGAGACAAGAGTCCCAAGGATTGCGTTGTCGCTCGGCTGCTCTTAAGTCGTTTGAGCCCTGAATCAGCCTTCTCATCAAACAATCTAAAGCCATTGAAGGATATGTCCATAAGGGATGCTTGGACATCCCCTGAAAACTAAGTTGATCACATGAAGTGTATTGTATAAGCACTACACTGATGCCAATGACTTTGCCAATGCAGTCTGTGGTGTCCAAGCCAACACCTAAAACATACTTTGGGCATCCTGGCCATCACATATCGTTTGAGCTAGTGAGGCCCTGAGGCCACCCAGGACAGTCAGCCAAATCTCATTGGCCATGTATCATAAAATTTGTGACTGCCTGCCCATAAGGCCTACTGCATTCAAGAATGACTAAACTAGCCGAAAATATTCTCTTCCCAAAGGCATCAATACACAGGTAAGAAAGGCATTAAGAGTGACATTACTTGTCAACGCATGCACCAGCGTTTCAGCCAGAGGATGCCCTGTCAGAAAATCAGGATCCCCCAGAGCCAGTCAATGACGTCTGACAGCAGGCTGACTGTATGGGGGCAGAGCATACTCTGGACCAAGTGGCCATGACACTGTCAGTAAGAGCCTTGTTGAATGGCAATAGTGGCTCAGAAGACAATGGACTTGGCTGAAGGATCTCGGGTAATAACTTTCACTTAGTTTTAACAATAGGCCACTGTAAATTTAGCACTTCCAATGTCTTGTTCACAACTTCTACACTTTCTCTCGTTGGTGCCCCAGGTGGCTAGGAAATTATCTTAGTCTCTGGAGACTTATCCAGCCGACTGGGATTTTGTATATGCATCTGTAGCCCATCATCAGTATGGTGTGGGGAAGCAGGATGACCTCATCTTTGTCAACATTCGTGTCATAGGCAACATTTTGCTTACCCCAAGCCACGTAAAGGTTGGATCCAATTAAGGCCTCTAGCCTGTCATAGTACTGCAGTCAAGGCAGATGAGCAGAGTTTGGTCACAAATTGACTGCATTTTTTGAATTCTCGTAGCATGACATAGGCCCAGAGTAGTCCAACAACGGCTCGGCGTTCGAGTTCCGAGTTAGGTCCTGGACTGGCAGAGTTAGCACTGGTGTTGGTACAGCAGGAATAGGCATGGCACCTGGGGCTAGGTTAGAAATATGAACCAGCATTGAAACGGGCTTGGTATTGGGCCGCAAGGGATCGGCTTGACTGAGGGAGGGCCCTCCTTCAAAATTCTAGAGGAGCCCCTTGAGGCTTTTTAGGGCTCGAAGGCACACCAGAAGGTGCCAGACGCTAATGAAAGAGCTGCAGCGTGGCCTGCTGTGGGGTCTAAGACATCATGGGAAATTTGGGGCACGTCAGGACCAATTGCAGGACCAAATAAAAGTATTAAGACACTAGTGGGCTATGCTCTTTCAAATGATGCCATTGTGCCGTCTTGCCAAATTTCAAATGGCAGGATGGGGGTTGAGTCCCACTTAGCCATCCTGCGCATACAGCACATCTTTGCCTTCAAATTAACAGAAAAATAAGAATGGGAAAAGGACTTTATGTGGGACTGACTTCTTGAACGGGATTGTGAACAACAGCGGCGGTATCTTAATTTCAACCGTGACCTCTTCTTACACTTAGAGATGTAGAGTTTCATCTCCTGCAGCCGGATCGCATTTGGATGCAGGAGGACACATTTATCACATGACTGAGTTGCTACCCAAGGTCAAGCACCAAAGACATAGGTCATATTGCTTAAATCCTTTAATTTTCGGAGGAGACCTTTTTACTGGCACATTGTCTTAGGAAAATTTGAAGTCGTCGGAAGACGGAAGCAATTCGCAGCAGAGCTCTGGACCCGTGACAAAGGGCACTAAAAGAAAGCACTTGACATCAAAACACAGTCATGGCAGTTAAATGCGACTACAATCTGTCACTTCCAGAGTGGTATGGAGTCACAGCGGAGCCACAAGTCTCTTGTCAGCGCAGGAACATTGATAAAAAATTCTCGAAATCCTGGTGATGTTCTAAAGGTGAGGAATCTACGGTTAGAAATATCCATTACAAACCCAGGATACTAAACGCCTCAACCAATAAACACATGCAAACAAACCCAGAGACGAGAGATACTAACCAACAATTACTCTATCAAACATCTCAAGCACAATACATTCGGAATGTAGAGAACTTCACTTCATGATTCCAACCATTCAACCCTATCAGAATCACATGACACCTTCCATGTCAGGCCCAAGAGTAGAAACACCCATCACTGAACTAAGGTCACTGTCCACAGGAGTAATGGTGTATGCCAAATCAAGGACATCAACATAGTGAAAGCGAATAGAGCTACACTGCATGTTGAAAAAAATAGTGAATTAATTCAGAATGTGCAGCCTGACAAGTTCGGAAACACATGCGCTTAGTAGTAGCATTTCTGTCTTGGTGGCTACTATGCATGCATAGTGGGTTCAGTCTACATAAGACGAAAGAATGATCAGGTTCAAGGATAACAACTTATTTCTTGAATCCAGTACAGAAGTGCCACTTCAACTGTTTCTCTTGCTGCCTAATCTTCAGTTATGCTAATTCTTTTCTCTGTTTTGGCTCCAGTTTGTCGTTTTTACTCCTTTCACGTTCCTATCATTCTGCCACTTAAGTTTCCTTCCAGCTTTTCCTCCATCTAGAAATAGTCATTCCTACTCAGTATGCTCTAAATTCTGTAGTTACCAGCTTAGCCTGACAGATTCCTTAATATTTTCCACACTTTAGTTTGTCTCACTTGTCACGATATTATCCTGACTTCTGCAATTCCCATTGTGCATATTTTTCATGGAGTTTTAAATAGCCTACACAAAAAATATATAAAAGTGTTGTTCACATTGGATATCCCTTCTGTATCTGTATAAGGAACTCTTACTTTGGTAGTGGAAGGTGGCACATTACATCTGCTCCGCCTGTAACATTGTATCTTCCGCAAAGAACAACAGGCTCACCAGGGAGCAAGAGACTAGCAAGACATTCAATATCACATCCAGGAAAAAGAAACTAAATGCCAGTTCAAAAAGTCGGAACAGACTCTACATGTAAATGGAAAAGTGTGATCACACCCCTACTCGCAAGTCACTAACTTTAGAAGGAAACTTCCACCCCATACTACACTGCAAAATCTACACGCATGGAGTGACCAGGGTCATGTGACCGTTGCAACATCTGAAGTGACACCATAAACTCTAAACTTCAAACCTATATCAGGGAGAAGGACATTACTGCCTGTGCAGAACATTATATGTATTGTGTAGAGTATACAATGTGACCGAGGGTTCTCTTACCTTCGCTGAACCTAAACTGACCCAGAATTATCTGGGCCTTGCCATCCTCTAACTCTTACCCAACCACTTATGGTAAAGGGCACAGAAACTAAAATATATCTACTAAACTGCCACCTCCATTCTCCTTAAACCGCTGACTCAGGGTACAGAAAAATGCATCATGTCACCTTGCTCAGAGACACACTACTAGCCAACATTGATCAAGGGTTCTTTGACCCCGTGAGAAGAGCAAACCTGAGAACAAACTCCGCATACGGGGTCCACAAATAAATATTACACAAACACTGCACAGCAAGAGGACATTAACTTTTCACAAACCCTCTGAAGTCAAAACAAAGTATCCTGCTTATAAATCTTTACTCTCGCCCTACCCCTCGGGGTCTGGAGTCCACTACCCTAGAATAACTCAACACCTTACTTTCAACCCTTCCTTCGAACTGGGGTATAATTATTGGCGGTGACTTTAATTGCCAATTTGAGCCGCTTGTTGGTTTGTCCGGGGCCCAATTTGAGGAGGAGGACCAATATTGGTCAGTTCCCGAACCTAATATTCCGCCAGCAAGAGCATGGACCCCATTAGTGCTCCAGACCCAAGCCCTTACCCTGAATTTTTCTTTAAGAGCATGTAATGGTCGCACCAGATCAGATAGCCCGGGAAACCACACCTATAACAGACCAGGCCATACTTCAATCATTGACTACATGTTGTTAGACATGCAGTCCTGGCATAAGGTGCTAGATTTTAAAATCACCCCGCGACACGACAGTGATCACAATGCTCTTATTTTAGAAATAGCATCACCATGCACTACTACGTCCCAGGTTGATCCTCAATCAGCAGTGCAAAGCCTGACCCAGACCAATGGTGGGAGAAGAGTTCGTTGGGTTGAGTTTTCCCAATTTCAAGATAAAACGGCTAAACTCTACCATCAAGTAGTCCCGTACCTTTTAGCCACTTCCCAAATAATAGAGGACCTCGGAACACCAAACTCTCTCCTTAAGATTTCACAAAATCACCATGATTTGGTTGGCATTTTGGCCACTTTTTTTATCAAAATAAAACCCAGAGAGCCCTTAAAATGCCCAAACACAAATGGTTCAATGCCAGCTGCCGAGCAGCTAAAATACAATTAATAACTGCCATTAAAAGTTGCGATAACGTTAAAATCAAGAAAGCTAGAGCCGCATATAAAAGTGCTACTACTAAAGCTAAATATCATTGGGAAGCCCAAAAATGGGAAGACCTCAGAATTGCATTAAACACTCACGACCTGAGGTCCTTCTGGAATATCGTAAATAATGATACCAAGGCTGGTAAACCGGCTATTGAACCAAACATTGATGAAACTGTTTGGAGGGTACACTTTGAAACCCTCTATAGAAGGGATAAAGGAGGGGATGAAAGAAATGCTAGGCCCCTGGGGTACACAGGCACAAACATGGAAGTCGCCCTCTTAATTTCGGTAAGAGAAACCACCGATGCACTAGGGAAGATCCTACCTGCAAAAGCGGCAGGTTTGGACAGGATCCCCAGAGATCTCTACCGATCAGAACCCACCATCTGGGCACCGTACTTGACTACGCTGTTCAATGCTGTATTACAAGGCATGGCAATCCCCACCACCTGGGCGGGAGCAGAAATAATACCGATTTTTAAAAAGGGATCCCCACTCTTGCCCGTTAATTATCGCCCGATTAGCCTCATCGACGTCGGGCTGAAAATCTTTGCCCGAGTCCTATTGGGGCGCCTTCAAAGCTGGATGGAGGAACACAATATTTTAACCCCCCTCCAAGCCGGGTTTCGGACCAGGACATCCACGATTGATCAACTTTTTAGGTTGCAGTTGATATACTGGAAAACAGTCTTCATCGAGGGAGGCAGTCTCTACCTTATTTCCGTAGATTTAAAATCTGCCTTCGACCTGGTCCCGAGGGATAAAATTTGGGCAACTTTAAGAGATATGGGAGTCCCAGAATACCTGTGTCATCAGATAGAACGTCTCCACGAGGGCAATTATGCCCGTATTAGATATGGAAAGAATGGAGAACTCTCTGCCCCCTTGCCCGTGGAAAGAGGGGTTCGACAGGGGTGTGTCCTGGCTCCAACTCTTTTTTCCCTCTACATCAATGGGTTAATAGATTTCCTGAATAAAGGGAAGAATATTGATGCACCCAGGCTAGCGCAGCGAAAGATCCCGGCCCTGATGTTTGCGGACGATACGCTTCTCCTCGCAAAATCCCCAATGGGAATGCAGAGGACTCTTGACAACTTCAGCGATTTCTGCAAGCATCGGGGCCTGGAAATCAACCTGCAAAAAACAAAGTATATGGCCTTTAACGTAGGCAGATCTTCCCGCCACAATCCCTGCCTGGATGGCAGATCCCTCGAGAGAGTGACCATTTTTGATTATCTGGGTCTGACTCTTACCGAAAAAATGGACTGGGGTGCCCAAATAAAAAAGCAGGGCTGAAATTTACCCAAACAACGGGGGTATTTTAAAACTATATAAGAACTGTTCCAAAAAACACTTAGTCCAGTGCTAGAAATTTACAAGGTTCAGGCTAGACCTGCTGCCCTCTATGGAGCAGAACTTTGGGGCCATTGTACAGTGTATCCGCTAACCAGAATAGAGAATACCTTTATTAGACAGCTTTTGAGGCTCCCCAATAGTACCCCATTAACACCCCTCCGTCTAGATCTTGGGGTTAGGCCGATAACAGAAGAGGTGGCCCTCAGGCCTCTCCTCTATTGGCGTCGCCTCTGGAGCACCCCGGAGCTAGCTGCCTACAGAGAAGAATTAACTGATGTCATGGGCACGCGAGGCTCTGGGAGGATAACCTGGTTGAACAACATTAGGAATATCTGTGGGGGCCTGGGGAGGGCGACCTATGGAATAATGCGGAGGTCACATCTCTATCATTACCAAGAAAGACCCTGATGGAGAGCTATAGAGCGGACAAGCTCAATGAGCTTGAACAAAGAGCTACCGCCGGCCGTCTAACCGTGGAATTCTTGGCTATAAAAAATAGGTATAAACTTGAACTGGTACTGGATGTAATCCAGCCCTTACTCGCTAAAAAACTGTATGTCCAGTTCAGGCATGGAGTCCTCCCGCTACGTACCTTTACTCGAAACTGGGAGGGGACCTCAAACAGGGGTTGCCCGGCCTGCAACTATCCCGATGAATCGGAGTTGCAGGTGTTATTTTTGTAAGGGGTACAGAAAGGCCAGAGCACGTTGGTTACTCCAACTTTGCAGAAATTTGGGGACACGTCGCTGTTCTGAAGCCTATAGGATACTCAAAACAAATATGCAAATGCCCATTGTTTATTCCATCTCACGCTTCTTATTCAATATGTGGTGCACCCGAAGGGCTATCCTTAAGGTTCTGCCCCAGTAAAATGATAGTCCAGGAACACCATGAGCGAGTTAAATAGTGCATTGGTCTGGTTGTATCTAGGGACAATGGTGGGGCTTCACTATTGACTGTATTGTATCATTTGCTTTTTTAAGCTTTATTTAAATAAAAAAATTGTACATATCCGATGAAATTATGTACTTTTAGTTCTTGTTTTTTATTGACGCTTTTATGGCATTTGATTGCCGAAATAAAGTTTTTATGAAATGAAATTAAATGAAATTGCAAAACAATACACAAACACATTAAAGAAGAGCAATAGCACCCCAAGACCACAGAAAACAAAGCTTAGAACTTCTCATGGTGCAGGACCTCATTATACCTACAAATCTCTGCTATGCATCCACATCAAGCGCACAAACCCAGTACAATTACAACTATGTATGGCATTACAAAAACATGCAACCCAGAGGCTCATTTACTTCTACATCATTGCAATTCTACAGCAGGTACCTAGTCACACACAAGCCACTCCACACACCTTTGGCCACAACAACACTTTCAAAAGTTTCATTTAAAAAACATCCAACTGCCTCATTGACATTCAACTTAATTTCAAACCATTCATATCCAAATAATATTGAAATTAAGTCCAAGTTAACTCAATTCCACAATACCATCGTATTAACAGACACAAACTACCACCAGTGGCGTAACAAGACTTGCGGGGCTCCCGTGCAAGGTGCATGGAGGGGGCCTTCCATGCTCCGGACACAGTCAGGAGCTCTCAGGCCCACCCGTGCACAGTGCCGGAGGACCCTCTCACCCCCGCACTGCGGGGGCTATTGTTACGCCACTGACTACCACCTGGAACTGTGCATTCAATTCTCTAGCAGACCACTCTCTGCCGACTTGAGAGCAACCTGCAGCGCAACCACTATACTGCAAAAACCATAAAGCTCCTGAAAGACTTTAAAAACAAATGTATTTATCATTTCTTAAGGCGTACTCTTGCTGCCCACCCGTTTTAACAAGAGCTCTTCGTCACTCTCCAGATATTGTCAAAGGACTCCTCAAGCAACACAAACCCAGGGCATTTCAAGCCAACCTTCATACTTTTGTTTATAACACATACAGACATTTCCCTAAATACAGGGCCACCCACAACTTACATTCAAGACACTGGTTCTACCTCACACTCATGTTCAGGACACATTTTAAGCTATATTATGGCAAGAGCATAAACATTTTCTCTCTCTCTCTCTTTCAATATATATATATTCACTGAAAAAACCATAGGTTTTAGGGAAAGTTATAGTTAGTTGGACATTGCACTCGTACAAAACCCGTGAAATTCCCCTGTTATAGTTAGTTCAGCTAACTATAACTCGCGCCCCCGCAATGCACTGCTGATGACGTCACATATTACATCACTCATGACATGGTCAGTGACATCACTGATGACATCACTGATGACATCATCCAGTGACTGTGTGTTTCTGTAAAGTTTAAATATGTTTAATATATATGGAAAGGCGTATTGAAGAATGAGTAGGTGTATAAGTGTCTGAATGGATGATTTAGGAGGTGCGTCACTGACTCTATAAGTGAGTGATTAAACGTATCTTACTGATTGCATGGGTTAGTGACTAAACTGTGTGAATGTCTGTATCCGTCTGTCTGTTGGTGTGTAAGCGGCTGCATGGGTTTGTGAATAGCTACATGAGTGTCTATATGGGTTATTGATTGGTTGTCTGAGTATCTGTATGGGTGCCTGAGTGTTTGTGTGGGTGGGGTGTGTGTGACTCTGTGCATAGATGTGTGAGTGGGTGAGTCACTGGGTGCATGGTTTCAAGAGTGCATCTGTGATGGACTGTATGGGTGGGTAAGTGTGTGTATGGGTGTGTTAGTGAGTGAATGTATATCTCAGTGGTACATGTGTGAGTAACTACATATGTGAAAGGCAGTATATATGTGTGTTGGAGTATACAAATGGCTATAAGTGAGAGTGTGTGATTGTGAGAGTGGTTGTATGGATGAGTGTGTGCTTGTATCAGTGATTGTATAAGAGTGTAAGAATGTGGTAGTATTTGTATGAGTAAGTGAGCTGGTGTGTGTATAACTGTATCGGTGAGTAAATGGCTGTGTGATTAATTATTTGCATGATTGACTAGGTGTGTGAGTACCTCTATGGATGAGTGGCAGTGTGTAAGTTTCTATACAAGTGTATGAGTGCATATGATAGCCCTGTACTGAGTGACCATAAGTATGAGTGACTGTACGGGTGAGTGAGTGGATGTGTGTGTATAGGCCTAAGAATCAGTGAGTGGGTATGTAGTTATTGGTATGTCTATGGTTTTGAGAATGGCAGTCTGTAATTTAGAGTGGGTGTATGAAAAGTTATATTAGGGTGTGAGAAGATGCATCAAATTATCATATGGATGATGTCATCAGTGATGTCATTTGAGATGTCATCAGTGATGTCATGAGTGATGTCACCGACCATGTCATGAGTGATGTAATATGTGACGTCATCAGCAGTGCATTGCGGGGGCGCGAGTTATAGTTAGCTGAACTAACTATAATGGGGGAATTTCACGGGTTTTGTACGAGTGCAATGTCCAACTAACTATAACTTTCCCTAAAACCTATGGTTTTTTCAGTGAATTTCTAAGGTTTTTTAAATGCTAATTTCGAACTATAACGTGCCTGAAACCTATGGTTTTTTCAGTGAATTTCAAAGGTTTTTTAAATGCTAATTTCTAACTATAACGTGCCCAGAAACCTATCGTTTTTCAGTGAATTTCAAAGGTTTTCAAATGCTAGTTTCTAACTATGCCTACAGAGGTAGGACATGTGAAGAAAGAAGAAAAAACGCACAGAAAGAAGCAAAAGAAATGCAGAAAGAAGCAACAGAAGTCCACAAAGACGAAGAAAAGTGCAGGAAGAAGCAAGACATGTGCAGAAAGAACCAACAGAGGAGCAGAAAGAGGCCTTGTTCCAAAATCATCCTGTGCCCACAACTTTTTCAGACGGGTACTGGTGGTAACTGACTGACTAACCAGGCCTATAGCCAGTGCTATGCTAAAAGACACTTAGAATACAGTGAAAACACCTACATACACTAGGGAACACTATGCGTTGGGGTACCCCTGTGATTAGCATGACCTCCTCTGTAAGTCCCTAGTACATAATAGGGCAGGGGGATTAAAACTACCTCTTAAAACGCGCTACGGGGCGCGTTTGCACAGTGGTGAAGGGAGGGGTTGCCTGAGGTGACATGTGTGCAAACACGCCCTGTGGCCGTTTTAAGTTGGGAGATTAACTCCCCTTGAATCCTGCCGGTCCCTGGGGTCCAACTAGCCAACCAGGTACCTCCAGTAAGCGCCACAGAGCTGCGTTGCAGAAAGGTGTAAAAGGGGCATGGCCTGGACCACCTCTCTGCAACGCAGCTCTGTGGCGCTGACTGGAAGCACCTGGTGGGCTGAATTGGCCCCAGGGGCCCTCAGGATTGAAGGAAATTAATTCCCCAACTGAAAACGCGCCACAGGGGGTGTTTGCACACATCACCTCAGGCCCCGCCCCCTCCCTTCACCACTGTGCAAACACGCCCATGGCATGTTTTAAGTTGGGGGATTAAGTCCCCTTGAATCCTGAGGGTCCCTGGGGTCCAACTAGCCCACCAGGTATCTCCAGTAAGCAGAAGAGGTGGTGGTCCCCGGGGCTCGGGGGTCCGGTACGGACCCCCAAATTTAAATATTAGTGCCCCGGGAAGGTGGCGGTCCCCGGGACGTGTGGGGAGGGGCTCGAGCCCCCCCACACAGGTATATTTTAAAATATGAAGCCCCGGGTGGTGGCGGTCCCCGGGGCTGCGGGGGGGCAGTGTGCCCCCGCTATTATAATTAATGAAAGCCCCGGGGGGTGGCGGTCCCCGGGGCTTGGGGGGGCCGTAGAGGCCCCCCCAAACTTTAAAAAAACAAGCCCCAGGGGGTGGCGGTCCCCGGGTCCTCCTCAGGCCAAATACGGCCCCGGGGACCCCATCCCCCGGGGACTGGCCTCTCCATTTTTTATTTTTTTTTAAAAACAGGGGAGGGGGGCCGCGTGGCCCCCCTCCCGGGCCACTTCCGTCCTGGCCTCTCGTTGGGGACCGTGGGGGGTCCCCAATACCCCTACGGTCCCGCCGGCTCCCAGCGTCCTGCGGGAGCCGGCATTGCTTTCCACATGGGGAGCTGCTGACATGCAGCTCCCCTTGTGGAAAAGCAATCTGCTGCTTCATTGAAGCGAGAGCAGGTTTCCCTGCTCTCGCTTCAATGAAGCAAGCAGTTTGCAATGACAGGGCGGGAGCCGCGAGGCTCCCGCCCTGTCATTGCAAGCAGCAGTGTCCCGGGGTGGGCACCCCGGGACACTGCAGGAGCCGGCCCTAGGGGGTGGCGGTCCCCAGGGCCATCAAGGGCTCTTGGAGGGGGGCCGCGCGGCCCCCCTCCCAACAATTGCAAAGCACCGGGGAGGTGGTGGTCCCCGGGGCTCGGGGGTCCATTACGGGCCCCCAAATTTAAATATTAGTGCCCCGGGGAGGTGGCGGTCCCCGGGACGTGTGGGGGGGCTCGAGCCCCCCCACACAGGTATATTGAAAAAAAAAAAATGAAGCCCTGGGGGGTGGCGGTCTCCGGGGCTGCGGGGGTGTGCCCCCGCTATTATAATTAATGAAAGCCCCTGGGGGTGGCGGTCCCCGGGGCTTGGGGGGGCCTTAGAGGCCCCCCAAACTTTAAAAAAACAAGCCCCAGGGGGTGGCGGTCCCCGGGGCTGCGGGGGGGCTGCGTGCCCCCCGCAACTCATTAATCAAGCCCCAGGGAGATGGCGGTCAACACTTCCTGGTTTGGAGTGTTGACAGCCAATTAGCATGAAGCTCGTGATCGGGAGGGTGCGCGGATCCACCGCGGCCATAGATATCGAAACTTTTATTTTTTGAATTTCTCAGCAACTACTGAACGGATTTACACCATTTTTAAAAAGGTCGCTTTCTGAACCAAGCACTACCTTTTTGCCAAATTTGGGGTAAATCCGTTCAGTAGTTTCGGCTGTAGCCTTGCATAAAGTTTCCTATGGGAATTAACATGGGGAAAACACGTTTTGGGACCCCCACTTTTTTTTCGGCCCCCGCTTGCCGAATCACCCCGAAACTTTCAAGATAGGAGCGGACCGGAGCGGGCCATAAGTTTTGAAAATTTCGCGAAGATTCGTCAACCGGCGCCAAAGTTATTGGGAAAAGAATGTTACGAATTTCCTATGGATAATAGGTCCTAACTATAACTATCTACTGGCAACCGCCAGTAGATTATATATATATATATATATAGCATTGTCTTAACCATAGACAATACTGAGCTGACTCGAGGATACAGATAAAACAATCACAATCTGGCCAAGTTGTTAGATACTGGTGAGTCTGGCATAAGGCAGAAACCTACACATAACCAGCATGACTTACAGGTGTGCCTCAAACACGCATGCAAACCACTCAATCCACACACTTTCACTAACAACCCATCCAAACAAGTCTTCCTGACCACATGAACATTAACAGTTTCTTTTCTGCCCATATAGGTTAAGAACATCACTCTACCTGCCCAGGTGGTCCATAGTTGCAGAGTACTTATCTCTGCCCCAGTATGGCCCTCAGATAGCACTCCCCTGATTCCAGCTGGCAGCCCTCATCCCTCTTCTTGCTTTTCTCCCAATAGCTGCTTTCTACTGAATGACACTTTTAAACACTATACTATGTGCTCTGTCCCCAATACGCTTCTGACATTACCTAAACTTCTCATGTGCATGCCCATGTTGGGGAATTGTTGCATCTCTTCTCCAACCCATCGCTGCTATCAGTAATTTTCCAGGTGAGTCAATATATCCAATGACAAGATCTAAGAGCAGTCCTTAAAACTGCGAAGACCAGTGCACTGCTGCGTCCTTTTCCATTATCCCTCACTGGTATATTACACTCAGCTTTACAGGCATTATGCCACAGGCTACAAACACAACCAACTCTGAAGCTTTATTCTACTCAGCAAGCCTATCTATTCACATTACCAGCAGGACAATTCTCCTTCACCGACTCCATTGTGGTACACACCACTACCATTGGAAGACCACTTTCAAACTGGAAGCTGCTGACCCTGAGTCTGTCAGATGTCACCATCTCTGACAAGAATCCACACGTATCTTCTCTGTTTTACTTCAGCATGCACAATTTCTTTAACTTGTAACCACTATAGTATTTAACATCAGTCAGGATAGAGGTATGCCTCCTGACTGGCTAACATGCCAGCTAGATGGTTATGTTCACTGACATGGCTAGGTTTACCAGCAAAGTCGGGGTCAGTTTTCTTACCCTCAGCACATCCAAAATTAAAAGAAGGGCTGGCTGGAGGTTAAAAGCATGGGAAGAACAATTATTAATTTCTTTTTAAATTGATATGGGTAAGCTCAAAAGCATAACGAAAAAGTATAGGTTCAGACAGACTAGTGTAGCTGGTAAATTTGCTTTACTTGTGGTTAGAGAATTCCACAAACGTTCAAATGTGCAACTAGTCTTGAGCTGAGTGGTAGAGTAATAGCTAGCTCTTAGTTTGGTTGAGAATCAAATTATTATGCTCTTATTTATTTATTCATTTTAAAGGTTTTATATAGCACTGGCTAGACCCAGAGGTATCAGAGCGCTTTACAGAAACAAGAGCAAGGCAAGTATCAATGGAACAAAGGATACATACAAAATACAATAAGGGTCATGAGACATCAAAACCGAATCCGGAGCAAGGCAAAAATCTTAGGATCAATTGTTACATACAATTAAAAATAAGGGGAGTGTAAAAGAGGAACACACAATTAAATATACAAAAAAACATTTGTAGGGACATGAAGGATGGAGTTACTGAAATGAGGTCAAAACAACTACAAAATTAGGGGACATAAAGTGCTGGCTAGTCTAGAGCCAGCATTAACAGAACACTGTACAGAAAATTACAGAAATGTGATTAGAACAAAAATAAATGCGGAACCATGGAGAGCAAGGCAAGTGTAAACAATAAGGTGAACACAGGGAAAAGAAAGGCCAGCAGATCAGCAGAGGAATGACCTGATCACACGAGCCCAAAAGAAATCAGGTTCGGAAAGATTCATGGGCTCCAGTATTTATTGAGGAGATGGTGTTTCAGGTCTCTTTTGAAGCCAGGGTAGGAGGGGTTGCAGCGAAGGTCCCTCGGGAGGGCGGTCCAGATGCTAGGCGCATTTCCTGAGAAGGAGCGAGTCTGGGTGGATTTCTTTTTTAGTAACGGGGGAACGAGAAGAAGAGCATTGGAGCTTCTCATCGGTCTGGCACTTCCTGCTCTTGTGAGTTTATTGTTTAAGTAGTCCGGGGATTGAGAGTGGAGTGTTTTGTGGGTGATGCAGGCGGTCTTGTAGATGCATCTTCCTTCGATGGGGAGCCAGTTAAGGGACTTGAGGGCAGGTGTGATGTGATCATACCGTTTGCAGTCTGTTATAAGCCGGGCAGCCATGTTGAGCACGGATCTGAGGGGAGCGAGGTGAGTTTTAGGGGCTCCGGTGAGTATAGCGTTCCCGTAGAACTAGCGATTGAACGATCCTTTTGAAGTCGTCATATGGGATGAAGGGTTTGATTTTTTTGAGATGTTTAAGTGTGTAAAGTGCTCCTTTGGCTGAGTTATTGATATGGGACTTCAGTGACATATCTTTGTCCAGGGTGAAACCTAAGAATTTAGCCGTGTTGGATAGAGTGAGCGGACACTTTAGGGCTTTGAGGTCAGTGATCCAGCCTTGGATAGGGAGGTGGTTACTTTTGGGGGAGAATAGAATGATTTCCGTTTTGTTGGGGTTCAATTTTAGATAGTTGGATTAAAACCAAGATTGAATCTTGCTCAGTGTGTTGTTAAGATGAAGAATGTCGCTGTGTGATTTGATTTTGTAATAGAGTTGCGTGTCATCAGCGTAAAGGTGATAATTGATCCCAGCTTGTTTCAAAATGATAGTAAGGTTGAAGAGAGAGGGGGAGAGAATTGAGCCCTGGGGGACCCCAAGAGAGACAGGAGTAGGATTAGAGAGGCAGGAGTTGATTTTAATTTGTTGTGTTTGTGTTGGAGGTAGGAAGTGAATCAATTTAGGACTGTGCCATTAGGGCCAGAACGAGTCTTGAGAGATTCCAGTAAGGATGAATGGTTGACTGTATCGAAAGCAGCTGAGAGGTCCAGTAGGATAAGAAGGCAAGCATCTCCATTCTCTAAGGAACGATGTATGTCGTCAGCAATGTTAAGCATGGCGGTTTCTGTGCTGCAGCCTTTCCTGAAACCAGACTGGAAGGAGTCCAGTAGATTGTATTTGCCTACGTTTCTGTCGAGTTGTTGTAAGACTCATTTCTCCATGGTTTTAGCTAGGAGTGGGAGGTTAGAGATGAGACGGAGGTTGTTGGAATCATTAGGGTCTGCCTTGTGGTTTTTAAGTATGGGAGTGATTTGCCCAAGTTGAAGGGAGTCTGGGACGCACCCAGAGGCGAAGGAGGTGTTAATAATTTTTGTCCAACATGGGGCGATGATGTGGTTTAGGCTGTGTACTAGTTTTGCCGGGAATGGGTCTTTGGTATGAGAGGTAGGCTTTAATTTCGCAATGATATTAAAGACTTCAAGCTCGGTCATGAGTTTGAAATTTGTCCAAGTTGCGTCGTTTTTCAATTGTGTGTTGGAAGGGATGTCTCTAGTACCAATTGGAGTAGATTGATTGAAGAAAGGATCAGGAGGTCGGGTTGATGTGGAGAAAGGGGAGATGTTAAGAGAGATTTGCAGAGTAGGAAAAGCCGTGATTTGAGGAAAGGATTGATACATTTTGGCTATTTTGTCTGTGAAGAAGCTGGCAATTTCCTCACATTTTTAATTGGAGGCCGTCAAGTCAGGAGAGGCAGATGAGGTTTGTCTTCTGACAATGTTAAAGACTTCTCTGGGCCTATTTTTAGCACAATCAAGTTGGGTACGGAAGAAAGATGCTTTTTCTCTGAAAATGTGCTTCTTATAAGCTAACCTTGTAGATCTAAGGAGAGCTAAATGTAATGAAGAGGGGTGTTGTCTCCAAGTCCTTGCCGCTAGACTAAGTTGTCTTCTTTCGTTATTGAGCTCAGTGTTAAACCTGGATTTAGATTGGATTGCTCTTTGTTGTTTTAGTTTAAGCGGTGCAACTTGGTCAAGAACATGAGTTATTGCCTTGTTGAAGTGGTCGGTGAGCTCATTTGCGTTTTGGGAGTGTGGGAGAAGTTTGAGTTGAGCATGAATTTTTGACTCAAGTTCAGTTGGAGGGACTTGTTTGAGGTTTCTGGTCCACATCTTTGGTTTGTTATTTCAGACTGGGGGAGGAAAGACGATGGTCAAGAAGTTGAACAGAATGAGATGGTGGTCAGACCAGTCAATGGGAACGATGTCAATAAGGGACAGATCATTGCTAGTGATGATGGCGTCAAGTGTAGCGCCTTTGATGTGGGTAGGTTTGTTGCAGAGATGCTTTAGGTCATTCATCTCAAGAAGGTTTGCGAGGCGCCTGACTGTGGAATCTTCTGCATTATTCCAATGAATGTTATAATCTCCTAAAAACACATTCTTCGAGTCAGAAAGGGAGAAATGAGTAAGAAGGTCAGATAGCTCTTCAGCGAAGGGTAGGAGCTCACCAGGAGGGTGGTAGATATTATGCAATTTGATAGGTGGGGAGCCTTTGACTTTGAGTTCAACGCCGAGGTATTCAAAGGTCGAGTATTCGGCATTCTTTAGAAGGGAGAGTTGAATTTCAGTTTTGTGGATTATGGCTAGACCTCCACCTGTTCTATCAGGTCTGTCATGTCTAATGATGGAGTAGCCGGGCGGGGTAAGTAGGTCAAGGATGGCCATTGAGTGGTCATTGAGCCAGGTTTCTGTGAGGAAAGCAATGGCAATAGCCTCACTGAGGATGGTTTCAGCAATCTCCGTAGCATGTAGTGCTGCAGATCTGTAGTTTACGAGCATGCAAGAAAGAGGGTTAGGATTATCCTAAGCCGATTTGAGGGTGTGGATGGTGGTGTATTGCGCCGGAGGTCTGGGTGAGTTGTGAGTCGCAGGGGCTCAGTTTAAGCCCACAGTTACTGGGATGTTGGAGGAGGGGAAATGGTCGGTCGCCTGGAACTTAGGAAGATAGGATTTGCTAAGGGTGTTTAGTTCCAAAGTGGAGAGAGTGCAATGAGCGCGATAAGGCCTGTGTGCCCGCCTGCAAAGGGAGATGGTCGGCCAAGGGGAGCGTCAAGAGAAGTTGGGAGAAATAGTAGGTGAAGTATCATGAGTGTAGGGGCGGGCCCGGGTGTTCTGGTTAGAGAGATCCAGTCTAAGATGTGTTAATTCTGTAGCCAGAGAGTTGAGTTTCAGTTCCATTCTGTTCAGAATCTGTGCAAGAGAATTTGAGGGGTATCCTGAAGTGAAAGTGGGGGGAGACGCATGAGAATCAGTGTCGATGGGGGAGGGAAACACCACGTTGGGAGGGTGGTCAATGACATTCGGACTAGGATTTAATAAGCTCTGGGAGGTATGCTTAGGGTCTGCCCTTAGATGGGGGTTAGTGTTGGAAGAGTCATTGCACGAAGGTGTTCTCAGGGAAAATGCCTCATCGCACCTATTGCAATGGACTTCATTAGTTGTAGTGTAACTGAACATTGAGGAGAGAGCAGGAGGAGACCATCTAGAAGGCAATTGTATAGGATGAGTGTTCGAATGTGAATCTGGGTAGTTGGTTGAGTCAGGTGGTGATCGAGCATTGGTGAGAGTAGGTGAGTATGCGGTCAATCTTAGGACGGGAGGGGGCAGGGAGTTCTAAGCTATGAGGTGAGTCCATGTCTGAGGTCCTGAGGTTGACCCTCATCAGCAAGGGTGGAGATGAGTACTGCTAGGAGGAAAGGCATCAGCTCTAGGATTCGCTGAAGCGGGACTGTGAGAGGGGCCCACGCACCTTGGCGAGGCATGTGAATTATCAAGGATAGTATTAGAGAGGTTGTGCGTTAGGGAGGGCAGAGAAGTCGGTAACTAGGGCAAGGGTCGGCAGTGTGATTCGGAAGGGGTGATTGGGTTGATGGACCAATTCAGGGGGGGCCTTAATAAGGATGGCGGGTTTGTAGGAGGAGGAAGGTGAGACTGTTCGGGGAGAGTGAGTAGAGTCACGGAGGAGAGAGGACATTGTGGTGTTTGGCCCAGTTGTGAGAGCAAAGTGGCCATAGTACTGAAATGTCTGTCAAAAATGTTGAGGTGAAGGTCTGATGCTTGAATAAGAATATTCCCAGTCCTGTATACGTATATATCAATTTCCCCATTGAAAGAAAGGGAGGGGGTAATCGTCAGTTAAATGCCATACGGAATTTTGATTGTTTTAGTAATACGAAGGTGGAGAAGGAAGATGTTTTTCCATTTAGTCGGACGTTTGGAGTAGAATATAAAGTACATTTTCTTTGTGGTACTACACAGGCTGTGGTAGGTATTCACTATTTGAGTTTCCGGGTGAAGTTTCAATAATTTTTGTTTGAGATTTTTCTTGGCGTTCTTTGAGATATTTGTCGGATATATGATGTTCCACGAGTTTGGGCCATGGCTCACGAGAACAGGGGATTGTGAGGGGGTTTTGTTGGAGACATGATTTGTTACAAGAATAGAATAGTTGCAGTCTAAGGCATGGAGGCTTCTGTAAGAAACGCAACGCTGGACAGGGAGAGCCACAACGAATATGCAAGAGCAACAAAGTTAATATCAGAGCAAGAGGGTCAATAAAGCGCACCTCAGAGACTATTCCGTTAAGGAGTGGTTCTGCAGGGATGCACCTCGGAGACGGCTGGAGTCAAAGGAATGGGAAGGAGCCATCAAGGGCTAGTACTGGGTAGGGGGAGAGGAAAGATTATATTAATTACGGTTGAAGTGACAATTAGTTAAATCGTAGTGCGAGTTGTGAACCAGGACGAGGACTTATAGCACTGAATTGCATCCGGCTAATCAGCATGTACTGGTTGAATGCATGATGACATGAGACTGGAGTGCTAATTATCCTCAATGCTATCCCACTGATGCATAAAGATATAGAGAAGAGATATGAACGCATGTGAAAACCAAGGTTACAATTGCAAATATTTTTAACAAAAGCCAAATAAAAAAAGTTAAAAATAACAGGAACCATGAAAGGGCCTTTGCATCGCTCATAAAGCTCTCTATGGGCAGGCACCAGACTACATCAAGGATCGCCTTAGGAGCTACGTGCCAGGACGTAACCTCCGCTCGTCCGAGGCAGGCCTGCTGTCCTGTCAACGATTCAATAAAACCACCACGGGCGGACGAGCCTTCTCAGTTCTGATCCCCCACCTATGGAACAAGCTACCAGAAAGCCTACGTAGGGAAACCTCTCTTCTTCCATCCAGGAAAAAGCTTAAGACCCTATTGTTCACAGAGGCCTGGGAACAATACATGCTCTGACCAGGCGTACTGACAGATAGCCGTTGGTAGGGTTTAGCCACTCGCTCATAAGTGCTAAGAGACCGTTGGTGATTACGCACTATACAAATATCAATTAACATAATATAACAAAGACCCATTTGGAACATGACAAGTGAAGAACAGAAGGCTATCTTTCCGCCATTTTCCTTCTACAAAAGATGATAACCCTATAAGGTCATTAATCCAATGATCTGACACTTTACAGGAGGGCATCTAAAATTAAAGATCTCCCAGGGATCCAGCAACAAAACCACACTACATCACTGGTGTTAGTCACTCTAAAGAGGCTCTCCTGACCTCTCTATTCCAGATCTTGTTAAATACCCTGACTACAAAGTATATACGAGGTTATGATTCTCATATATACTTGATACCAATTTATATAAGAATTCTTTCAGGGGCAGGTTTGATGTGAATCTGAAGCAAGAAAAAAGAAGCAGGTTCACAGTTTATTTTTTTCAACTGTTGGGTAGCCACTGCTAGGTGCAAGGGTGTAAAAAGTAAGTCTGGGCGGTGAACTTCGCTCAGCTTGCAGAGTTTGAAGAGTTTTCCACACTCCGCGTTATGCGGAGCTCGAGGAGTTCTGAAAAACTCCGCTCCGCATAGCGTAGCAAGTTTTTTCCCTCGCTCACGTTCATCAACGTCAAGTTGGCGAGCGCGAGCATGGCAAATCAACCTCCCGGTGAGATTTCTCAATGCTGGTGGTCAGATTTCTCATTGCGAGTGGTCGCATATGCTTGCGACCGCTCGCGTTGAGAAACCCTTTGTTCGCATTGAGAAAGCTGCTGCTCAAGTAAAAATCTACTCGAGCGACAGAAAGGAAGCAGCGCCCGCTTCCGCAGTGCATGGTGCCGTTCGCGATGTGCGGACAAGCACCTGGCACTGAAAATCACCACGAACAATATTTATCTAAATAAACTCTGCCGCTTGCGGAGCTCCACGTAGCGTGGCAGAGTTTTTTTTGTACTTCGCAGAGTTCCGCGTAGCGGAACTCCACGAACTCCGCCCAGGCTTAGTAAAAAAGGTGTTGAGATAATAGATGAAAGTGGAAACAGATTTCAGTGTATTCGATACAAAATTATAAATTTGGGGTTAACAGGAAATATAAAATTTTAAACCATACACATTGCCAATTTTGAAAGCCGCACCCATGAACTAGTGGGACGTGAATGGCCATGAAAAATATATGGAGGATCTTTCGCTGTGGCAGACAAAACACTTTCTCCCAAAGTGGTCTGGGGCTTTCACTTTATCTAAGTGTGTTTAGACTAGTAAAGCATCTGCTTAAGCTATACATCCGCTGACTAGAAATCAACTAAAATAGCCATTCCAATGCAGCTTTTACCATTAAATGGGAACTTCTGTACATCTTCTAGAAAATAGTATCAGTCATAGTGCAACCATTAACAGAAAAGTACTTCTAGCAATGATCTCTAAATGAAATACAATTTGAAGTCGTCATCCTACCAGATTTTTCGTTTCCCAGGCATATACTATGTACAACACCGTGTCAGTAGAAAAAACACATGCATCTAGCCTAGAGAGACATTATGGCATGTCATAAGTAAACCGCAAACTGAAAATCCAAACGCAGTGCATGGTGCAGTTGGTCACCAAACCTATGCTGAAAGTGATGCTATGTGCAAGAATCGATACAAAAAAACCCAGCTTCAATGGAAGGTAAGAGGAGTTTAAAAGGTAGACAAACGTTAGTTCAAGAGAGTAGAATGAAAATAATTTAAAAGAAACCAGGAGACATTGTCAACAGAATAAGGGAGAGAAAAGGTAGTATGTGTAGGAAGACAGAAGGAGGGTTGGAACGCACTGCCTCACATCCCAGCACTCAATTTGCCCCAATGTATCATGGTAAATGCAGTGCATCATAACACTTACTTCAGTTGTAGTCTTTCATTTTTCACCTTTGCTTGTGCAGCTTGATGTGTGTACCTCTAGACACGTGTTTCTGGATTAATTCCTTCGTCAGTAGAGAGCAACAATTCGTTTTGGTCGTGCTGGTAATGCTGCCCAAAGTCTTCTCAGGTCTCAGTACCACTCACTGGGTGCAAGTGCATCAACACAAGCTCGCCAGCTCAGAAGGAGATGCACCAACAAGGGTGAAAAATTAAAGACTACTGAAATAAGTGTTATCATGCACTGCATTTACCATGATGCTTTGGGGCAAATTGAGTACAATGTGCTCCCACCATCCTTCTGTTTAAAAAGGGCCCCTTGAGCTACTGAGCGGATGAGCTTGTGTTGATGCACCTGAGAAGACTTTGGGTAGCATTTCCAGCACCCACAAAACGACTTATTGCTCAAGAAGGTTAAGATTTTTGGAAAATGCAGCCAAGATTCCAATTTCACTTTTCGTTCTGGTTCACGAACAAACCTACTGGGACCCCCAGATGATTATCAAGGACAGAGACCTCCTGTGAGAGTTAAGACTGCTCTCTTACCCACTGCAAGTCTTTATCAATAGGATGTAGAGCACAACCAACAAAACAAGCCCCTTCTGGTCAATGAGAGGGAAACAATGAATATGTGAGTGGAAACCTTTGAAAATGTAACCCATCCATCATTTTCTGCTATTGCCCGAGTTAAGTTGAAGGTCAAGTCCAGTCTTTTCAGACAGCACCCTATCTCCAGGATGACCATGATTCCAGCCTCAGTCTTTTATTTAATACGCGGGGGACTCCTGGGAATTGTAGGGTTCTTTCAGTTTAACTTTACCAACTAGACCAGAGGTCTCCAAAAGGTTGCTCGCGAGCTACAAGTAGCTCTCAGACTGTCTTGGAGTAGCTCCCTGCCTGTAAGGCTAGTTTAGAATATGCAGCTCTAAGGCCCAGAAAGGTGACCAAGCCGGACTGCTGCTCTAGAAGCCTTAAATAAATTATAAATAAATGTGTCACATCAGAGCAGACTGTATGGAAATCTTTTACCCTGAAAAAAATACCACATCCAAGAGAAGTATATTTCCTTAAAGTCACCGGCAGTAATGTATTTTAAGAAGAGCTGCATTACATATAAATATTTCCATCTTTTTTCTTTCCCGTTCATCCTTTTGGTCTTTCTCTTTTTCCCTTTTTTGTTTTCAGTGATTATTTTTTTTCCCCTTTTATATCCTTTCTCTTTCTCCTCCTTCATTTTCTCTTCTTTCTGTTTCTCCATCAATTTTCTGTTAGTCTTGTTTTCTTTCTCTTTCCTGCTCTTTATTTCTGCTTTTCATTCTTGCATTGTTTCTTTCTCATTTACTCTTTTGCTTGCTCTTTTTTTGTTTCTGCCTTGTTTACTTCCTTCCGTCTTTCTTTTCCCTTTGTCTCCAGCTCATGTCTGTTCCTTCTTTCCTTTTCTTCTCTTCTTTTGTCATTCTTTCTTTTCCTCCCTTCTCCGCTTTGTTCCTTTTTCTTCTTTCCCTTGTCATTTTTTTCATTTATTGTCTCCTTCATTCCTTTTTTCCTTTTGTTCATTTCTTCATTCTTTTTTCTCTGTCCTTTTTTCTCCTCCCATCCTCGCTTTCAGATTCCTTTTTCACCTTACATAGATTTCCTTTACTCCCTTTCCCGGCCTCTCCTTCCCCAATTCCCTCTTCCATCCTTTCTTTCCTCTCCTTTCTTCTCTCCTTGCTTTATTTTTTCTTTCTTGCCTTCTTCCTCATTCTGTTTCTTTCTTTTCATCTTTTTTCTTTTATTTCCCTTTTTCTTTCTTCCACTCTTTTCTTTTGTTCCTTAAAGATACTTAACTTCCTAACGCAATCTCCTCATTGATTAATTTGTGTTTCAGGTTTGTCTCAAAGGTACACTTACCAGTACTAGGGAGGCTGCACTGATAAGTTTACTTGAAGAGCACCGTGAAGTCTGCATATGCCTATTCTTAATCTTTATCATTAAGGCAGGGGCTGTTTCTGGACATCAACTGATGGATTTTAAGGCAAATGGCCGGATCATGAAAGTCTTTCGGGCTTAGCTCTCATAATGAGAGTAGTGTCATCCCGTGTATTGCATGATCAGGAGGCCATGAACCCAAGTGAGACACTATAGTCATGCAGGTTTTATAAAGAAGAGTAAAGAGGCATAACTGATCCTTGAGGACCATATGGATAAACCTTTCCCAATGCAGCTCTGCTGCCATTTATGCTGTGTACTAACTACAGCAGGCCTGGGTGATCCATGGTCAGTGTTTAAGTCCTTTTGTGCTGTTACCTAATCCATATATAAGGCAGTAGCTCAAGGTGGTTTTCATAAATCACAGGTAGCTCTCTACTCAAAAGGTTGGAGATTCCTGCCTAGACACCTCCAGATCTGACACTAGTGATTTGTATAAGGAACTCCCAGTACTGAAACAAGTATCTAAGTGGCAGCAGTTAACTGGAAACCCATCCAAGACAGTGTGATCATGTTGTATACTATATCATATATGTTTCAAACAGAACCGAAGAATGAACTATATCTGCAGAATGTCCTCCCCATCTGTACACTAGACCCCCGGTACTAGGCAGCCTGTAAAGTTTCCATAAATTGGAGCTGAGTGGAACTGTTTAGCCCTTTCTTCATCAACACACACAAGGTAGGAGCATTGATGGGTTGTGCCACAAGACTGAACATTTCTATTGAAAATGGTTTCTCGCTCTGGAAATGAAAAAACTTAGCAGAACAATAAATACTGCAGTTCAGAAAGTACTGTAATCAATTACAAGTTACATTTTTGCTCTTCAGGGAGCAATAGCCTTTCACTAGAATCCCCCAGTCAGGCCACGTTTTAGAACTCATATTTACTGTTGCAAGAAGAAACTCTGCGGCTTTGCATCTTATTTGGTTTATTTTCCTGTCATTTATGCAAATCCTCTCCACTCTAACAAACTCTCCTCCCCAAAAAATAATGAAGCAGAGGACTTTTCAGCAGATAAAAATAGGATTATTATTAGACTATTCCTAGCTCTGGGCAGATGCCTCGGGTCCCTCGATGCCTCGGCAGGTGCTATTCCGCAGCTGGTGCCCTTAGCCGTTTACAAATGTTCCCATTAGACTGCCATCCATTTCAGATGCGCGGCACTGAAGAGCAAGCGAGCGCGCTTATTAGCTTCTTCTAGGGCGAAACCATTCCACTTCAAGCCTGCCAAGGCACTCTCTCTTCCTAAGAACCTGCTTTTAACCTTGGACATCTCTTGAAAATTGTCCAAGACCCCTGGAGCCGCATGGGAGCCCAGGACCAGACTCTGCAGCAGGAAAAGAATGAACTCCACTGCAGTCTTCCAAGGAGCCGTGGTGTCGCGCCAGTATCAAGTACAACGCTACAGAAGGATTACAATGAAAAAACGTAGTACAAATATGAATATATCGTAAAAATAGATTGATGATCTTTTAACCCCTTCGCTGCTAGGCCTTTCCCCCCCCTGTGCTAAGCCTTTTTTTGGCTATTTGGGGGAGTTCGCGCTTAGGCCCCTGTAACTTTTTGAACACATAAGGTATCCACGCCAAATTTGCGTCCTTTTTTTCCAACATCATGGGGATTCTAAATCTACCCAGGGTTTTTGTATTCCCCTGGAGGGGACCCAGAAATTAGCCAAAATACAGCTAAATTTTGTTTTTTATGGGAAAAATGCGAAAAAAGGGCTACAGATGAAAGCGTCTGGTTTTTTCCCTGCAAATGGTATCAAAAAAGGAGTTGTGGTGCTGAAATCACCATCTTCCCAGCTTTCAGGGACAAGCAGACTTTTGTCAGAAACCCAAAAATATTTACACAGTTTTGGCATTTTTCTGGGACATAGCCTATTTTTGCTATTTTTTGTGCTTTCAACCTCCTTCCAGTTAATGGTAGAAATGGGAATGAAAGCAATAATGGATCCTGGAAAGCTATACATTTTAGAAAAGTAGACAAAATTCTGAATTCAGCAAGGGGTCATTTGTGTAGATCCATCAAGGTTTCTTTATAGAAACTAACAGTTAAATATAGGAAAAATTGAAAATTAGTTGAAAAAAACAACCTTTTCTGTCAACGTTTTCACCTGTAACTTCTTCGAATTATGACAGCTCTTTGAAAGCAATATACCGTTACATCCGCTGGACCTTACTGGTTGTGGGGATATATTGGACTTGTAGGTTCACCAAGAACCTGAAGAACCAAGAGCCAAAAACTGAGCAGCAACTTGCAATGGTTTTTTATTATGTACCGGGTAAATAGCAATTGTTCTGGGAAAATGTATACATGGAAAAATCGGTATGAAAGACACCTATGTATTTCTGAAATGGGAACAAAATATAGAGTTTAGAAACAGTAGATATTTGCACATTTCCGAAATTGGGAATACTCATACTAGCATGAGAATTATCGGTCATTTTTCAAAATAACTTCTTTTTTACCCATTGTCTTTCATTTGGAAGGCAGAAATGCATCGAAAGTCAATAGGTAATAACAGTTGCTTTACAAGTCTCCCGATAAAAATGCTACCTCACTTGTGTGGGTAGGCATAGTACCCACGACAGGAAACGGCTCAAAACGCAACGTGAACACACCACATTTTCACAATGAAAAATGACCCTTTTTTGGCAAAGTGCCTAGCTGTAGTTTTTTAACCCTAGCTCTGCCGGCACCTAGGGAAACCTAGCAAACCTATACATTTTTGAAAACTAGACACCCAGGGGAATCCAGGATGGGGTGACTTGACTGCCTCTTACCAGGTTCTGTTACCCAGAATCCCTTGCAAACCTAAAAATTGTCCAAAAACCCACATTTTCCTCACATTTCTGTGGTGGAAAGTTCTGGAATCTGAGTGGATCCACAAATTTCCACCCACCCCGCGTTCCCCAAAGTCTTCCGAGAAAAATGGTACCTCACTTGTGTGGGTAGGCCTAGTGCCTGCAACAGGAAACAGCGCAAAACGCAACGTGGACACACCACAATTTCACTGTGAAAAATTACCCTTTTTTGGCAAAGTACCTAGCTGTAGTTTTTGAACCCTAGCTCTGCCGGCACCTAGGGAAACCTAGCAAACCTATACATTTTTGAAAACTAGACACCCAGGGGAATACAGGATGGGGTGACTTGACTGGCTCACACCAAGTTCTGTTACCCAGAATCCCTTGCAAACCTAACAAATTGTCAAAAAAAAACACATTTTCCTCACATTTCTGTGGTGGAAAGTTCTGGAATCTGCGTGGATCCACAAATTTCCACCCACCCCGCGTTCCCCCAAGTCTTCCAAGAAAAATGATACCTCACTTGTGTGGGTAGGCATAGTGCCTGCGACAGGAAACGGAGCAAAACGCAACGTGGACACACCACAATTTCACAGCGAAAAATGAGCCTTTTTTGGCAATGTACCTAGCTGTAGTTGTTGAACCCTAGCTCTGCCGGCACCTAGGGAAACCTAGCAAACCTATACATTTTTTAAAACTAGACACCCAGGGGAATACAGGATGGGGTGACTTGACTGCCTTTCACCAGGTTCTGTTACCCAGAATCCCTTGCAAACCTAAAAAATTGTCAAAAAAACCACATTTTCCTCACATTTCTGTGGTGGAAAGTTCTGGAATCTGCGTGGATCCACAAATTTCCACCCACCCCGCGTTCCCCAAAGTCTTCCGAGAAAAACGGTACCTCACTTGTGTGGGTAGGCCTAGTGCCCGCGACAGGAAATGGCGCAAAACGCAACGTGGACACACCACAATTTCACAGTGAAAAATGACCCTTTTTTGGCAAAGTGCCTAGCTGTAGTTTTTTAACCCTAGCTCTGCCGGCACCTAGGGAAACCTAGTATACCTATACATTTTTGAAAACTAGACACCCAGGGGAATACAGGATGGGGTGACTTGACTGCCTCTCACCAGGTTCTGTTACCCAGAATCCCTTGCAAACCTAAACAATTGTAAAATAAAACACATTTTCGTCACATTTCTGTGGTGGAAAGTTCTGGAATCTGCGTGGATCCACAAATTTCCACCCACCCCGCGTTCCCCAAAGTCTTCCGAGAAAAACGGTACCTCACTTGTGTGGGTAGGCCTAGTGCCCGCAACAGGAAACGGCGCAAAACGCAACGTGGACACACCACAATTTCACAGTGAAAAATGACCCTTTTTTGGCAAAGTGCCTAGCTGTAGTTTTTGAACTTTAGCTCTGCCGGCTGCTAGGGAAACCTAGCAAACCTATATATTTTTGAAAACTAGACACCCAGGGGAATCTAGGATGGGGTGACTTGACTGCCTCTCACTAGGTTCTGTTACCCAGAATCCCTTGCAAACCTAAAAAATTGTCAAAAAAAACACATTTTCCTCACATTTCTGTGGTGAAAAGTTCTGGAATCTGCATGGATCCACAAATTTCCACTCACCCCGCGTTCCCAAAAGTCTTCAGAGAAAAATGGTACCTCACTTGCGTGGGTGGGTGGGTCAAGGACCCGTGACAGGCAAGGGCCCAAAACCTATTGAGGCGACATCAAAATTACCTATCACAAACCAACCTGGTTTTGCAAGGGGGGTCCCATGAGGTTTTGGCCCTGGGCTCGGCGACCATCTAGGGAAACCTACCAAACCCACACATTTCTGGAAACTAGACACCCGGGCGAGTCCAGCGAGGTATGGCTTGCGTGGGTCCCCTAACGTTTTCCTACCCATAATCCCTTGCAAACCTCAAAATTAGCTGAAAAAATCACTTTTTTCAAAAATTTCTGTGTAGGAAAGTTCTGGAATCTATGTGGATCCACAAATGTCCTCCCACCCAGCGTTCCCCTAGGTCTCCCGATAAAAATGATACCTCACTCGCGTGGGTGGGTCAAGTACCCGCGACAGGCAAGGGCCCAAAACCTATTGAGGCGACATCAAAATTACCTATCACAAAACAACCTGGTTTTGCAAGGGGGGTCCCATGAGTTTTTGGCCCCGGGCTCGGCGGCCATCTACGGAAACCTACCAAACCCACACATTTCTGAAAACTAGACACCCGGGGGAGTCCAGCGAGGTATGGCTTGCGTGGGTCCCCTAACGTTTTCCTACCCAGAATCCCCTGCAAACCTCAAATGTAGCTGGAAAAAAAATCACTTTTTTCTCAAATTTCTGGGTGGGAAGGTTCTGGAATCTACGTGGATCCACAAATTTCCTCCCACCCAGCGTTCCCCCAGGTCTCCCGATAAAAATGATACCTCACTCACGTAGGTGGGTCAAGTACCCACGACAGGCAAGGGCCCAAAACCTATTGAGGCGACATCAAAATGACCTATCACAAAACAACCTGGATTTGCAAGGGGGGGGTCACCTGGGTTTTTGTCCCCGGGCTCGGCGGCCATCTTGGGAAACTACCAAACCCAAACATTTCTGAAAACTAGACACCCGGGGGAGTCCAGCGATGTATGGCTTGCGTGGGTCCCCCAACTTTTTCCTACCCAGAATCCCCTGCAAACCTCAAATTTAGCTGAAAAAAAATCACAAATTTTAATTAGGGTGGTGGCTGCCCAAAACGGGCATGCCAATGCCCTCACCCGAATTAAAATTTGCCCAAAAAAATCCCTGGCATCTACTGGGCTTTTTGCTCCCCGGGGGGGGCAGAAAGGCTATAATTTTTGTGGGGGAGGGGTGGGGGCATTGGCATGCCCATTTTGGGCAGCCACCACCCTAATTCAGATTTGCCCCAAAAAATCCCTGGCATCTAGTGGGCTTTTTGCCCCCCGGGGGGGCAGAAAGGCTGTCATTTTTGCGGGGGGAGGTGTGGGGGCATTGGCATGCCCATATTGGGCAGCCCCCACCCCTAATTATAATTTTTTGTAAAATCCCTGGGATCTAGTGGGCTTTCTGCCACCCGGGGGGGGGGGGCAGATTGGGGGCTACTGCCCCATCTGCCCCCCAGGGGGGCAGAAAGACTAAATTTGCCCAAATTCTTATGGAGGGAGCAAAGGCCCTTGCCCAAGGGGCCGCACCCCCCTCCCTGGTGTCTACTGGGTGGATCCCTGCTTGGGGATCGCCCTCCTGGGGCGATCCCCAAGCAGAGATCCACTGGGAGAGGTACCATTGGAAAGGGAGATTCTCCCTTTCCAATGATACCTCTCCCATCTTTCTACATGCTCAGGGGGCTGAGATAGCCCCTGAGCACGTTGAAAGTGAAACTGAAATGAGCCTAAAGGCCCATTTTAGTTTCGGTTTCTGTGAAATGACGACAGCGCGACATGCGCGCTGGTCGTCATTTCACAGAAACCAGGGAGGGGGCCTCGGGAGCTGGGGAAGCTCTTCCCCAGCTCCCGAAGGTTTGGGGGAGAAAAGGAAATCCCTCTGCTGTCTGCAGCAGAGGGATTTCGTGCCCCTGTCCTCATGACGGAATGGTTCCGTCATGAGCACAGGGGCACCGATGCTCATGACGGAACCATTCCGTCATGAGCATCGAAGGGGTTAAACATATCAAAAACAAATATGATCGGGTGGAATGTTTTTAGTAGCTAATGACGACGCAGTAACAAAAAAAAATTGAAGGGTCCCATAATTTTACTTAAAAGCCTACAAACAGTCATGCGCACTTAAGGTGTAGCTACCACTCCTCCTCCCTCGACGTCACAGGAGCCCGGCCCAGCCCCACCCTAACTTAACCTGGCTGCAGTGCAACTGCAACACTAAAAATAAAATGATAATAAAGTTCCGTTAATATAATTTTATTTTCCCTTGTACTGCTTTAAAGCAGTGAGGCGACGCTCCTGTGCCTTAGCGGAGGAGTCGCCACTGATTAGTGACAAGCCGAAACATTTCATCTGCTGCTTACCTGCCAAACAGAGCAGCCATTGCTGTCGAGGGGACATATCATGCTACATGGCGTAATAATATCTTATGCAAATGCATGCCCCGACAACTTGAAACAATATGTACTGTTATTGTGTCCACTCATAGAAGGCTTTTGATGAGTTTCTCAGGGTTGGTTAGACCGAGGCTCTGTGAGGCTCAAGAGGGTCCTCACGCCAGTGGGGGATTCTCATTGTACCTCTGCCTTTCCACTGGGGTGCGATGGATGCAGACTCTTTTTGCTATGGTACCAATATAAAAATGCCCATCGTGCTGCAGATGCCCGAGATTTGGGCACACCTCTGTGGCACGATGGATCTCTGCTTGCACTCAACTGCTTCCAGTTAAAAGGCCTTGCCCCTCTTCTTGCTTACCTCCCATGCACTGATTCTAGTAATGTGCACTTGTCAAACACTACATTACATTCTCTGCCCCAATATGCCTCTGACACCACTAAAGCTAGCCATACAAATCCCAGGTGGACTCATAGTTGCAGAGTACTTTTCTCTTTTCCAATTCGCACTGCTACAAAATCCATATGGACTCAAAGTATGTGTGCCATCAAGAGAACATATCTCAAATGCTACATCACACCTTGCAGATGATTAGGCAGTCATCTTAGAGGTGAAGATAACAATTGAGTTCAGATTTAAAAAAAACATAGTAAGGAAATAAAGTGGCAACCCTGCCCGCAGAATATGACCACACCTTTGCCCATGCTACTAGATAAAATAGGTAACAGGCTTCTCCAACGAGTAGCTCGCGAGCTACTGGTAGCTCTTCAGCTACCTATAAGTAGCTCTCCTGTTGGCAGTTTTTGCTTGGTTGAATAAATACAAGTTTACCAAAATTGAAAAGTGTGTATTTCGAGACGAAAAAGTGTGTATTTTCATAACTCATAAGTTGAGGTTTGTGGGAAAATAGTTGAAATTCCAAAATAGATTTAAAGTTGATATTTGAGTAATAAAAATCAAACAGTATTGGGGATGTAGTGTAGCTCCTATTTCCCTAATAGGCTCTGCGCATTGGAATAATATACCCTATAGGCTTGACATAGGACTGAGGTCGGTATGTCCCTATCGAGTATATTAAACTTAATTACTTGTGCCAGCTAGCTCAGAGGCCACTAGAAACTCCTTGACAAACAAGAAGGGAGTAGTTTCTGGCAGTCGCAAAACATGACCACTTTGTTTCCCTTTAGAATCAGAACGTGTCCCAGAGTCGTGAAAACAATAGATAACTATTTCACTCAGCTCAATCGTGCATGCTTAGTTTTCCTCAAAGTTACACAGAAAGAACAGACGGGCGTTTCAATAAAAGATTTATTGAACAGTCTTGTTTCTCGTGTAAGTAAAATGAGCTGTTACGATCACAAGACAGTATGCAAGATAAATAATGTACAGTGTAAGCAGTAAAAATAAATAATACTGCGCTAGCATGATCTTTAGTAGATATTCATTTACATAAATAACACAGACTAAAAATTGCGAGTACTCATACGATGCGTTTCTAAGCTAGTTCTACCCCAATGTACCTAACCTAACCTAGTTGTAGGGAGAGGTATGAAGTAGGTGAAGTATTCCTTACTATGGTATACTAAGAGTATGTTAAGCCTAGTATGCCTAGTATGCCAAGAGTCCCTCTAGGTTCTAGTCAGCCCCATACCTTAAGAATGAGAGAGGTAGGAATCTCTTGCCAGACTCGAACTCCAACACCCCGCGAGGGAAGTCAGATCACTGGAAGCTGGACTCTCTGTGTGCAGGGATGACAGCGTCTTCTCAGTGCGTCAGGCCGGGAAACGGGCTCCTCTGAAGTCGAGGTCTCTTCTAGTTTACAAGGGCTAGGGAAGGTATATTTATACCTGAGAGGTACCTCACAATGTTAGCATTGACGTGAATCGGACAGCGGAAGACGTCATGAATGAACCCCTAAGGTATAACGGTTCATGCAGAATAGATGAGTCCTTGAAGAAATCAATAGTCCTGTGCTAGGGAAACTCCCGAAGCCTACGGGTCTGTTCTTCAAGAACTCGTTGTGACGTTAGGGTGGACGGATGTCGGAGACCATGCCTGTATTTGGAGTGCACGGTTTAATGCCTAAATAAGGACTGGGATTTTATGCCTATATAAGGGCAGGGCGAATTGTGCCTATATAAGGACATGATACAGGAAAACCTATATACGGACATCCTAAGAGGAATACAACACCCACTCCACTTTCGTGTGTACGATAATACTAAACTCCTAAACATTTAAAAATGCTAAACATTAAATGGAGTATCGCATATTGCTAAAATATTTCTTAAAACCATTTAAAAGGCATTTAAAAAACCTATTAGAATGCAAAAGGTACTGTACATTTTAAGCATTGCTTTTCATTTCAGGCATATATTTAAAATAAAATGCAATTTGAATGAAATAAGCAGTAATATTTACATGTGACAAAAAATGATCGATAAGCTTGTTCAAAATCAAAGTCATTTCATGTCATGGAAATTAATGAACTTTTTAGACAAAATAAGAGGACTAAGCGTCTGTGGAAGTACCGTGAAGTCTGTACTATAAGGCTAGTTCTACTTCAAGCAGATTGAATTGCCATTTAGTTCGAAAAATGGGAAAAAGTTCAATTTGGGAGGAGTTCCAAATTTTTGAAGTATGAAGGCCAAATTGTTACTGCATCTCTGGAACACTGTGGGCTGAATCAGAGTCAGTTTACGGGTCTGGTGTAAACATGAGATCATCTATTTCTGTAGACAAAATATCGTCCACCGAAGTTGGTGTCAGTTGGAACACCTCGTGTAGTAGATTAATTGCACAGAGATGTGAAGCATCGCTTTCAGCATAGGATGCCGCAGCAATGTTCGCGCCCGATGTTACCTGTAGATCTTTCTCGTACCTCAGCAGCAGCCGGAAGCGTCTGTGAGATCTCAATGAATGCTGTCATCAGGATTGGTAGCCTCTGGGGACAACACATAGCATGGGCCGTAATCGGGTCCAGCAGAGTATCGATATCCGTTGGCGTTGCTGATGGAAATGTTAGATAGGTGTCTAACACGCATTCTTCACCGCATAGCAGGCATCGTAGAACAGGTAAGATGCAATCTTGCCAGATTGGTCTGAATGACAGGAACCACGTGGTATTCAGGTCCCGTAGACGAGTCATGCCCAAAAGCTGTACTATTCGCTCACGGCACTTCCGTTCAAGGAGAGCTTTCTCCATTTTGCTCGGAGTGATGTCTGCGAATAGGCAGGCCATAGCGTAATAGCAGGAAGAGAAATAGAATTATGGCAACAAGTGCTAGAATTAATGGTATGCCACCAAACACCGAATGTGCAAAGTTCGGGATGATTCAGAGTATTGCCTGGAAAGGTGCTAACAGACCGGAACAGATGCTCTTAAATACATGTACAATCCCGCTTGTATCAGACATGTTAAAGATACGTCCTATCATTTCCACAAAATGTATAGGGCAGTTTGTACGTATTAAAGTCCGTATCTCAGCCGAAGTCCTTGCTACTTGTAGATCATAGGTTTCTTTGGCCGAGGTCAAAGGCACTGTTTGCTGTAAAAGCATGGCTTTCATTCTGCTCAAAGTATCAAATCTTATAAAAGAGACGTTCAGCGAAGGCCACAAAGGCGACTCCCTGACTGTGTCTATTGGGGCAAACAATACTTGCATACAGCAAGTGACCCTGGAGTTGACCGTTACTAGATATGGGATGCCTGGCAACATGCCGCAGCAACTCTGATCATTCAACATGAGGTAACTCCCATTCGAAAGTTGTCCAAACGTTGGATTAATCACAGCTGCTGGTGGCAAGACAAATTTGCCACAGAACCATTACAAGCCCCGTGTAAAGAAATGTCCTGACATATAAGTGAACCGCTCAGTGCACTTTTACAGTGTGTACCTCTCAAAAACACTTCACGATCCCCACTCCAACATCTATATGTATACGGTAAATCCCAAGATGTCTTAATGTATTCCTTACCCAACCTTTCATATTTGCCTGCTTGCATTTGTCTGAGGCAATACTGAAACTGAAAAGTAGTCACAAGTAATGTGATTTTGCCATGAATGAGCCATTCTGTAGCTGGTTTTTCTGCCACTGTGAATGGTAACTTTTCCAGTTTTTCAATGCTCAACACTGTATACTTTGCTCCTCTTTGTGCCAGTTTGATCTGTTTATCAGTTAGATTGTATTCTGCAAACAGAGCCGACGTGTTGATGAAACGCCAAGGCACATAGCCCGAACGCAAAGATTGCAGCATCCAGCTTAATAACACAATAGAACGTAATTGAGATTCGCCTTGCTGTAACATCGCCAAATCTTGTTCTAGTATGTCGATAGCAGAGGATACAATGTTGTCCAATGAATATATTCTGGAGGACAAAGTTGTTAACCCATTGTCGACCACAGTGAGTGTTTTTTCTAAATTAATATGATCAAGTTCACGTATTCGTTCAGCGGCCTCCATCTGTGACACTTTCCATGCTTCATTATAAGCAGCGTAAATGCCGGCATATATGAAACGTTTTTGACGCGGTTTTCTTGGTCCAAGCAAGAATTCCCTAAGGTCTGCGTCTTCTTTAAGTAAGGATAAGTGTTGTTTCACATCCTGTAGTGTAGATTTCTGCAGCCAATCGAGGCACAATTTACCTACACTGTATGTTGTTACTACCCCCGGATGCTGTCTTTGGACGTATCTTGGGTCTGGCCTATGAATAGTAAAGCCCTGAGTTTTATTCAGGAATCTTTCCTGACAGTTGTTCGTGTCTGTGGGCCAGATCAACCATTTTTTCCAATCAGGATTAGATCTGTTGAGTTGTAGTATATTGTCAACTGTCACCGCTGCCTGTGTATTGTTATCACTTGCAGGTGTTGGTACAGAAGGTGTTTTCATCTCTTTTATCTTGGCTAGTCCAAGACAAGATGTTTGTTGGACAGTTTCATTCAAAAACATTATTTGTTCAGGGATGATACAGGCTCTAAATAAAGCTTCCATCCCCTGCACTTGCCAATCTTTAGTACCCCAGACAGTTTTTGTGTCTATTGTGTCTTTCCATAAGTCGAAACCCTGTCTAGACAGTTGGGCAATAAATGTTGCAGAGTAAATCTGTTTCGATTAGTTAACATAGTTTTCAGTCCTGTTTTGTTTACATTTTTATAGTAAAACGTTTCTGGATCAGATGTATTGTAACCTGAAAAATATGGAAATTTGTTAGCAAATGTTTTTGAACTACCTTGTGGTGGTGTAGGACAATGCTCCCATTGGTTAAACATAAACACATTTCTAGAGTGTGCAGATTTATGCAAATAATGACCATAGTGGTTATAGCAATACAGTTGTTCATAGTCTGATGAACCCTCTAAATATTCATTTTTAGAAAATGCAGCAGATTTTTCTAGGTCAAACATTATGTCATTAACAGTCTCAAAGTCCCAATCATCAGAGTAGGTACTGGACGAAATTAAATCACTTAGTGAAATTTTAAACAAATGTGGAATGTTCAATTGTTCCGTCGGGCCAAAGATATCAAAATCTGTTTTTGTCCCACACTATACCATCCTGTATAGGAACGGCTGTGATGTTCACTGTCGACAAGTCTCTTGCTTCACGATGGGAAGATTTATGAGGTTTCAAAAGTACGTTCACGTCTTTTCCTTCAGTATTCACATGGATGTATCTGCCACTTATAAGCACGCTCACAGTTGTAACCAAAGCTAGCCAGAGCAGGAAAACAAAAAGTCCAGATGTAATCCAGAGTTCAATCCATGGAGAAACCAAATAAGTCTTTTTCAGAAAGTGAAGAAAGTCTTGTACTTGCTGCTTGAATTTCAATGATGCTGGCGTCGTTTCAGGTTCACTCGGATCTTCTGAGAACTTATCAAAGTTAATGAAATAGCCAGAAGCAGTTCTGTCAATTGTTGGAATTGCATCAGGATTTGTAGAAATCGCTGGAACCAGTTGATCACTTGCTACATTGGTGTAGACAGGAGTATTTGGATGAACTGTTACTTGATTTTCAAGAGGGATGAGTTCCATTGCATGGTTGCTTAGTCCTTCATCTGTTACTGCTGAATTCTCGATGGTTATCAGTCTTTCAGTCTGAACCTCTTGGATAGTAGCGAGAGGAGGGCGTCTGCTACTAGGTCGGAGTCCACGAGGCCTACTATTTAGTATTGGCCACATACTGTGGTTTGATGAGGTCGATGGACACAAATCTTTTCTCCTTTCTTCCAGCAAGGGGCAGCAGAAGTACTGTTCTTGTTCCTTGAACTGCTAGGACAGGTACTGGTTGTCTGTAAGAAGGTCCAAATTCCTTCTTGTCCGCAATCTTTTCTCTGACTAGATCCCCAACTTTTGGAATCCAGACAGGCCTTGCTGGGACCGCCGGTTTTTCCCCAGTGGTGGTTGGCTGCAGGAATACGTTGCTTTGTTTCGTTCTTAACTCATTCAGTTCCTGTAAAACAGCCAAACGATCTTTGATATCAAACGTTTTATTTTCCACCACTGTGCCTACGTCATCGAGATCTGGTACCCACATACTTGTCCCAAATAGGACCTCATATGGAGTGACCCCCCCCTAGAGAACTTCTTGGCAGATTGTTTAATGAGCGTTGGACCCCATAAAGATGTTTGACCCACTCATCACCCAAACCTAATACCCTAGCTGTTATAGACTGCTTTATGTCCCGGTTTTTTCTTTCCACAATCGAATTTCCCTCAGGATGGAATGGAGAGGAGTACCGCAATGCAACGCCCAGACTGGCCGTGGCTTCTTTGTAAGCCCGACAGCTAAATGCAGGGCCCTGGTCAGAATGTAGCGTGCCTATTGCGTATGTGCCGATAAAGACTCGCAAATCTTTTATAACAGTTCGAGCGTCAGCCGAGCGCTGAGGCTATATCCATAGGAACCAAGAGCAAGAATCCACTGCGACCATGATATATTTATAGTTACCGTCCCTTTGCAAGGGACCGCAGTGATCCAGGTAAACACAAGCTAATGGTTTGTCTGAAATTAACAGGGGTGTCTGCGCAGGACGTTTTACTGTTGAGACTTTCATCTGTTGGCAAATATCACATTCTAAAACATAGTTCTTTGTTTGTTTCCGAATGCCAGGCCACCAATATCTCTGCTTTAGTAAAGATACTGTGGCAGAAACACCTGCATGGGCAGAAGCTATCCCTTCGTGTGCTGCTAGGATTAGTCCTAATCTACGTTCCTTGTTTGGAATTACCCTATCCCCCCCTCCAGGGATTCGAGCAAAAGGAACGTTGTTCGCATCAATTACATAAGAGTACTTGAGTGGAAACTTTTTTGGTAACGCTGCACTGCTGCCTTTGCTTGAAGCATTGACAGCCAACATTATCTCACCGTCTATTTTCGTTTTTGAACGAGTGATCGCAGCTACGGAAGACGTCTGAACAGCCCCCTTCGCGGCTTCGTCAGCCATGAATTCCCTGCAACGTGAACGCCATCACGTTGATGACTCAGTGTGTGGATCACGTGAGCCTTTGGTAGTTCATTTTTCAACTGAACTACTTGTTCCCAAAGCATTTTTTGCTTTATTGTGCCACCTTTCGCATCTTTGAAACCATTTTCAAGCCAGTTTTGTATATATTCATTATACGACTGAACACAGTAAAAGGAATCACACACTATCAGTGTGGGGAATTCTCGATCTGTACTTTCAAGTGCCAGTTTGAATGCTTGTAGTTCAGCTCGCTGAGCTGTACAATCTCCTAGAGACTGGGTTTTTGTGACCATAGGTCTGAAGATGCCATCTCGCATACGACCTTTAACGATTGCACACGCTGCACTGTAAGCTTGCTTACTCCCTGTTGCGGGCTGTGCGTATCCGTCAGTGTAAATTATGAATTCGTACTGAGAGGCAGAATTTCAGTGGGCAGATGACATTCTTGTTCATATTGCAGGGATGCTTGTGTTTTTAAATCTGGATCAAAAACATATTCAACATCTGTTGCAGCAAGAGAATTAACCCATTGTATCCATCTTGGATGTAATGCTTTAGCATTTGGAATGCTTGCTTTTGTGACTGCTTCTAAAGCTGGTACTGGGGTTACGACAATAATGCGTTTCCCGTGGGCTAAGGCTCTTTCTTTTGCTACAGCGGTTTAAACTGCTGTCAGAATTTTTTCAGTTGAAGTGAAGCGCATTTCTACTTGTGTATACAAATGAGATTTGTATGCAATTGGTACTTTTTCACCTTCATTAAATGTTAAGTAGGTGAATCCGCATTGACCCGAAATTATTCGGATCACCAGGTTGCGTTGACTTACGCGTGTTTGTAAGTGATTTGTTGCTAACATGTTAGCCTGGAGTGAACGCAAGATTTCTGTGTGTTCGTTTGTCCAATTTTTGATTGAAAAATCAGGTTTGATTAATGCGTAGAGAGGTTTAACCCTTTCTGCGTAATTTAGAATGTATGTTCTTCCAAAATTGAGGAAACCCAGGATGGATTGTAAGTTTTTTTGCGTTTTTGGAGGTTGGAGCAGCGCACATATCTCTAGAAAGTTAGCTGCCAAGCTCTTGCCTTCACTTGAAAGCTCATATCCTAGAAATAGGACATTGAGATGGGCAATTCTGGATTTTTTGAAGTTGAATTTGTAGCCCTCAGAGGCGAAGCCCAGTATAATGGTGCTCACCCTGTTCAAGTGTTTATCCAGGTCATCGTCTGTCAGATAGATGTCATCGACATAGGACAATGCCTCATTGTCATAAATTTGTAGTAACTCCGTTACCCTCGCTGAGAATAAACCTGGGCTGTTCTTGAACCCTTGTGGGAGTCGACAAAAGTGACGCTGGGTCCCCATTATGGAGATTGCTGTTAAGTACCTGCTTTCAGGTGCTATGTTTTGACAAAAGAAACCATTTGAGATGTCTGGTGTGGTTTTATATTTTTTACGCACAATGTTATTCCTTAATGCTGTGCTGTGTGCATTTTGCACTGCAAAAGTTTTAGAACAAGTGTTTAAGTGTCTGTAGTCCAAAACTAGACGATAGGTGTTGTCTGGTTTGGAGACAGGAAACAAAGGATTGTTCATTGAGGAGGTGCATGTTTCAATCCCCCCTTGGTATTCAAGTTGATCTAAGATCTCCCTGACCTGTTTTTTAGCTTCTTGCTTTATTGGGTACTGCCTTTGTGCAGTTGGTTCATGTTTCTGATGTATTTTATGGTGAGGTGAGTCCTCATTCCATCCTACATGATTTTTATATAATGCTGGGGCCTGGGCTACTGCCCATTTCCTGGCATATGTATATTTTAGGTGAATTGGAATGTGGTTGGAGAAGGCAGGCATAATAATGTCCTCGCCATGTGGGCACTCCCTGACAAATTGTGGTCGCAAGTCTTTTTCTGCTAGAAGTATGTCATAGCCCCTTGATAGTCTTTCCCAAAAAAGTGCTTTCACCTGTCTAGGTATGTCTCCCTCCATCCGGAGTGTTATTTCATATAACTTTTGTGGAGTACTAACCCTGGTGTCCACAGTCTCAACTGTAATGTACTCATTCAAGTCCACTATCTCCAGAAGTTCCTTCAGGTTCTGGCGAGCTATTGTGACTTCTGCTGCACTGTCCAGCATTGTCTGAGCCCATTCTCCGTTCTTGAGTTGTGTTCTCAGTATTTTCGGCATGTCTGATCTTCAGACCTGCTACTTTCTTTTTGGAGAATTGAGGTTTTGTTTTATTTTTTGGAGCGTGTTTTTTTCCTTGGATTTCACGCGTTCTTCTCTATGTTCTGACCGTCCTCTTCTTTCCGAAGTCTGTGATGAGATCTGAAAGGGACGAGAGGAACGTGTATCAGTATCTTGATACCTATCAGGTTTTCTCAAATTATCCCTATTCCTGAGGTTATACCTCCTTTCAGAGGGCTCCTTTTGAGGAGACCTACCTCGGGATTGAGAACGTTTCTCGTTTGAATTTTGTTTATTAGTCTCCCACTTCTTTTTAGAAGATGTAGGAGTTTGTTTAATAGAGTCCTTCTCAGGACTTTCAGATAGTTTCGGCTTCACTGGTCTTCCACCCAAACTATCTCTGCCTAATTCTGCATAAGATTGTTCAATTATTCTGGGTAGTTCAGTTTGATGTTCTGTAACATCGAATTCCCTTAATTTTTGGCGGATCGCCACTGCTGCTGCCTCCCCTTTAATATTAGATAATATTATTGTTGAGACCTGGTCGAAATTTTTCAGTCATTTCATACCTAAATTTAGAGCAGGCTCTGCCCCGTATTAGTTTTGAATTTGTTTCAGGACATCCGGTATTACCGCAATTGACGCAATGCCATGTGTTTTAGTATAGATGGCAGCAAAGACTGAGCCCCAAGTGGTGCAGTCTTCCAGTTGTGGTGTGATCCCCATCGGTAAACAGATGGTTAGGATTCTGTGTTTCTCATACGGGCTAGTATTTGGAAATACTGCTTCGATTTGAGTAATTTTTTGAGCTATCCAAAATGGAACTTGCTCACATTTTGTGGGCATTTTACCCATGACTGCGTATAAAGTCTGTGGTGTAATTTTTAGTGTATTCCCCTGTTGAGGAGTTTGATTTGGAAGTGTCAATGGTGGTTGGACTGTGAAAGTCCGCATGACATATTGGACCAATTGTCTGTATATTTTTATTAATTCTTGTAGTTGAACAAGTAGTTCCTCATCTGACATTATATCCAGGTCAGGATGAGGTGTGTAGCCGGCTAGAATCGGCCATGTTGCTCCTGGCCTACCTAGTGGACCGAGCCTGGTTATATTTCTGTGATGTTTTAGGGCGCCTTTAAACCAGAGCTGATGCTCCTGGTATGTTAATGGAATTTCTATATCCTCGAAAGGAATGTATTCCTCTGGTGGATCATCTTCTTTGTAGAAGTGAAACATTTTTGTAACTGAATTTGATTCAGGAAATATTACCCATGAATAGAATACCTCTGTCTGAAAGGATTCGTGTGCCTCTATCACGAAAACTGCTCTACGCCTCTTGGTGGTAGGCCATGTTTTATAAGTTTTAGAGTGATGGCTCTTCTTAAGTTTTGAGGGATGTCTATAACACCCTCCTCGGTTTCAATAAAACCTGTGATGTTATAAGCTGTTACAGCTGGGTGACCCGCAACTTCACCGTTTCCGGTGTCATTGTCGGAGTCAGGCATTTTATTGTTTGAAAAATGTAGAAGAAGTTTCAAGGAAACAAAGATAAGGTGCACAATATTTTGGAACACTGTATCCTTCAACGTTGAGCAAACCAAACAGCTAATATATAGGGTGCTTCCCTATGTAGCCGTGGCGGATACTTAACCCTGCCCACTCCAGACGTCTTTTGGAGTATATGCGGTAGGGGTCTCTGAGAGAAAAGGCACGGCTGAGTTACTCAGTATCTAGCGTTGAATTACCGCCTTACCAAACGTTGGGCGCCATGTAGTGTAGCTCCTATTTCCCTAATAGGCTCTGCGCATTGGAATAATATACCCTATAGGCTTGACATAGGACTGAGGTCGGTATGTCCCTATCGAGTATATTAAACTTAATTACTTGTGCCAGCTAGCTCAGAGGCCACTAGAAACTCCTTGACAAACAAGAAGGGAGTAGTTTCTGGCAGCCGCAAAACATGACCACTTTGTTTCCCTTTAGAATCAGAACGTGTCCCAGAGTCGTGAAAACAATAGATAACTATTTCACTCAGCTCAATCGTGCATGCTTAGTTTTCCTCAAAGTTACACAGAAAGAACAGACGGGCGTTTCAATAAAAGATTTATTGAACAGTCTTGTTTCTCGTGTAAGTAAAATGAGCTGTTACGATCACAAGACAGTATGCAAGATAAATAATGTACAGCGTAAGCAGTAGAAATAAATACTGCACTAGCATGATCTTTAGTAGATATTAATTTACATAAATAACACAGACTAAAAAATGCGAGTACTCATACGATGCGTTTCTAAGCTAGTTCTACCCCAATGTACCTAACCTAGGTGTAGGGAGACGTATGAAGTAGGTGAACTCCTTACTATGGTATACTAAGAGTATGTTAAGCCTAGTATGCCTAGTATGCCAAGAGTCCCTCTAGGTTCTAGTCAGCCCCATACCTTAAGAATGAGAGAGGTAGGAATCTCTTGCCAGACTCCAACTCCAACACCCCACGAGGGAAGTCAGATCACTGGAAGCTGGACTCTCTGCGTGCAGGGATGACAGCGTCTTCTCAGTGCGTCAGGCCGGGAAACGGGCTCCTCTGAAGTCGAGGTCTCCTCTAGTTTACAAGGGCTAGGGAAGGTATATTTATACCTGAGAGGTACCTCACAATGTTAGCATTGACGTGAATCGGACAGCGGAAGACGTCATGAATGAACCCCTAAGGTATAACGGTTCATGCATAATAGATGAGTCCTTGAAGAAATCAATAGTCCTGTGCTAGGGAAACTCCCGAAGCCTAAGGGTCTGTTCTTCAAGAACTCGTTGTGACGTTAGGGTGGACGGATGTCGGAGACCATGCCTGTATTTGGAGTGCACGGTTTAATGCCTAAATAAGGACTGGGATTTTATGCCTATATAAGGGCAGGGCGAATTGTGCCTATATAAGGACATGATACAGGGAAACCTATATACGGACATCCTAAGAGGAATACAACAGGGAGACTTATTACTAATACTATTAACTAGGTGCTTGAAGCAGTGCAGCTATGACGGTTATGTATTACACATGTAGAGGCAGTCCACATTGACAAAGCAATTTTTACATTATTGCTGGCAACCATGTCTGATGCACTGAGGTGATCATAGCTGGTAATCTTGCATAAGGTGGCCACTAATGTATTTTTGTCTTATGTGGTTACTATTACATCTCTAATGATATTAGTAGCTCAGGAGGATTTTCATTAAACATAAAGTAGCTCTTACTTCAGAAAAGGTTGGAGACTTCCTGGTTTAGAATCTGTCTTTAAAATATGTGCTGCCTTTTCCCTGTGTTTGAGTACAACCTTTGTGAAGCAGAAACAATGATGGATTTGGACAAACCAGTGTTTGCTTTAAAATGTAGCAAAACTTTAAAAGACATGGTGGTACACACTAGACCTAAAACACCACACACACATAATCAGGAGACTCTCTGGACTCTTCCAAAAATCAGGTAATTTACCCTGCGGTTCTTGCTGTCTGTCACCTCACCCAACAAGAAACTGAGACAGACTTAGGGCTAAAAACCCCATACAAACTCAAAAACCATACCTTCTGCAATACAAGTGATGTCATCGATCTGATCTAATGCCCGTGTAACTTGTGTTACATAGGTATGACTACCCGTAAAGTAAGGATGAGAATAGTAGAACATCGGAGTACAATAAGATGCAAGCACTTCAAAACCAAATTAGCCTAACATTTTCTAACTTCCCAACATAATGAGAATGATATATGGTGGAAAGTTCTTGACACATCCCACTACACATCTCTAATGTATAAACTAGGGAATTTTTTGTTATATAAGAAATAACGCTGGATATTTAGACTGAGAAGCAATATCACAGGTCTTAATTACATTTCCTGGACTATCCTATCATGATATAAAAAGCATGACTTTTTTTTTTTTTTTAATGAGTACATTGCTCTGGGTTACACTGTGTAATTGGTACATCCCCTTGTATACGGAGGCATTAAACACGAACATTATGTCATATGTCTATGAGATATAGCAACAATAAGGAGGGGGACCAGGAGCAGGTTACGGTCCAGTGCCCGTGCTCCTAGAGCCAATTATTAAATCAATACCACCTAGGCGCGAAACATGTTGACCTTTTAGTTATCTAGGCACATTGCGCCTATTGGGGTAACAACTAACCTTCGGGTTTTTTATTCTGACAAGGGTACCTTCACAATAAACACACCTCTCTGGTAACCCTTAGCCAGTTTTAACCTTGCACGCACTGACTCACCCTCTATATAGGACTCACCCCACATACCCGCACGCATCAGATGGCAGTTCGCAAAAGATCTCCGCAAAAGCGACCCTTCGGGGGTAGGGCATTGCAGCGCCGGCCCGACGAGGAGCAAACGCCCGATGATGAAGCATGACATCCCTCGGGGGGTGTGAGGGCAACAAGAGGCAAGACTTGTTCTTCCCTCTAACCTGTGGGTTCTAGGCCTAGGACCGCTCTATCTGCCTTCTTTCCACTCTCTTTTTCCTCTTAGTGAGTGGGTGACACGCAGCACCCCTCCTCTGGAACAGTGTCCCCCCGTTTTTGATTTAACATATGTCTATGAGAGTCTCAGAAAGACAGCAATACCAGTGTTTGTCATCATCTGTTCTTAGATGATACTCTGTGTACCGCTTATCCTTCCTATCACATGGCCAATGGACATATAGCATTTTGATGATGAATAAAAGTGATCCTTTATGACATTAAAGAGGAACTGCGAACGCTAGTGATCGTTTTGGAATCTCAATTCCCAACAGGTTCACAGTATGCTCACACGAGTAGTATGCCCATTGTTACTATTATTTTTTACAAAATCAACATCAGTAATTCATTTTGGGATCACAGCCTACGGTAAAGTCCACTGCAACCCTTAGCACATTGTTCTAATACTAATTCCCACTCGCAGTGCTCTTAATCTCTCCTGCTGGGACTACAACTTCCATCGTCCCTGCAGCGTCCTCTCGCCAGAAAACAAACTCTGGTGTCAGACGCCACTGATACTCTCTGCTTGACACTTGAATTGGCTGCCCGCTACGGTACACGTTGCTTCCTTCTGAGGCTTACTAGGTAGGCAACAGTGGACAGCAGTGGGTAAGTACTAGTTGCAATACTCTATTTGACCTCATTTTAAATACAAAAGCTCTCATTTTATTATTTTTTTACGTAGACAAACACTCTGGGATAACTTTCCTTTCATAATTTGAGGCATTGCTTTTACCTTGCTGATTTACCATGTCTTCTCATTTATTCAATGAACCACCCCTGTTCTCATACCGAAGGGGAAAAAACCTTTCTGACCATCTGGTACATGCCATTACATGGCCTGAAACGACTACCAAACAAGCAACTGTCAGAGGATTATGGGATCTACCACCACTTATTGGACACAATAAATGCCATAGATGTTCTGTATGCCCACTAACATTGAACATAAAATGCTTTGAATATAATGGACATAAACACGATCTAAAATCATTTACCAATTGTAGATCACAGAATGTCATTTATTCGATCCGCTGCCCATGCAATCTTTTATACATTGGACAGACTACCCAGATGGTCAAGGACCGAATTCTACAACACCGCAGCCGCATCAGATGCGCGGTAACTACAGCACCATTGGTTACACACTATCAGGAACACAACCATAATGAGAATGACATTGTCTGGATGGTGATTGATCAACCTTCCATCCCCAGAAGAGGGGGTGACATCCAAAGACTCCTAAACCGATGTGAATGCCGTTGGATAGCCCGTCTTAACACAATTGAACGGGGCTTGAACACTTTGGATGAATGGAACACTACACTCTCTTGAAACCTTGCCCTTATTTGTCCTGTTTGTTCCCTAGTCTGAACTCCACATACTCCCTTCATATGGTTCCCAACCCAAATAATATGGCTGACTGTTCCCCCTCTTTTTCGCTAGCTGTATAAATGTTTTAGATATTCAATTGTGCTAGCTTTGATCAATTATAATTTTGCGATTCTAAGTACCATCTAAGTTAACTATCGTGGTTTGCTGTTTCATTTGGTCTTTTTCCCGATTTCGCTTGTGGTAATTGATTACAATTTTGTTGGGTTGGCTCCTCCTGTCACTGCTCATTATGTGGGTATTCAAACACTAACTGAACCAATCTCTCTTGATTTGGAAAGGGATCGTATTGATGTGTAATGTACAAATTAACAATTAATATGTATTTTCCTTCATTTTTATGATTGGTTAATATTGTTATTTTGTTTTCTTAATAACAACTTCTTATAATCATGTCAATCTATGGAGTACCAACCCACTTGATAATTGGTTTGCCCTTTCTTTTCTGCCATAGTCTGTCTTCATCTTTCCTTTCTATTTACTTATATGCGCGTTCTAGTGTCACAACTCTTTTTCCATGACGTGACCGGAAAACGCCCTTAAACGCGTTCGCCTTTGCGCTCACGTTAGTACAGCCTGACTTTTGCCGGCATTCCATGATTGACTCCTGACACACTGACAGACCCTTTGGCTGCCCGTTGTCCCACTTCTGACTTCTCAGAGTAAGTACTTCGCTGCATGCTCATCTTTTATGGCCGACCGGCAGCCCCATAGACGCACAGTATTGTGCACTCTTTTCCTTGCCCGGTACCTTGCGGTAGGCATTTTGGATCACCGCGTGGGTTTTTATTAGTGTTCCTCTGTTTCACTCAGGATGCTTATAGCGCCCGCCAGCCTTATGGTCTCCTCTCCCCTTTCCCTTTTCCCCTGATTGATAACTTTGCAGTAGTCATTATAGATGGCTCCCCACTACGTGGGTCCCCTTCTATGTCCTTTCCTTTCCCCATCAGATTCCGTCATTCTGTTGCTCCATTTTTCAATCCCATCAGTGCCTGCATGCCTCCCTCCCTTTCCTATCAGATTCTTTTATTCTGCTGCTCCATATCTCAATACCATCAGTGCCTGCATGCCTCCCTCCCCTTATCGGGCTCCTGCTATTCTGGTACATACAGGACAGTATAAGGAACCCATTTTCTCATCGGCGATTACTTCACACTCCATTACTGTCGTTCCTCTAATTATTTATTTACAGATTGCAGGACATATGACCGCATGCTAGATGTATTCATTACACATTCACTTTTCGCCTGCCTAAGCGTCAATTCTTTTCCAACAGACATCCTTTCATCTTGAAGCTCTTTAGTAGCTTGTTTCACGTCCGGAGCTTCACGAGGACTGTACTACTGCCTGGATTAATTACTCCTGGCTTCCATGAGTGAGTCTAATTCGTTATTCACCAAGCGCGTTTTTCACTTCTTTTTTCCTTTCTGGAGCCTAGACACGCGGTTTTTTCTTAGCAGCGGTCTTTTTAATCTTTGATTCTATCAAGGCTCCACCTCTATTCCTCCTCTTCTCTCTCTCCCCCCTCCTTTTTAGGAAACTATCTGTCCGTTTTTGTCCACTGAGTATATCGAGTCCTCCATACTTATCCTTCTTTCCCCAGCACTGCAATTGAATTAATGTAACCTGGTCCTGATGATGGCCTAAGACTTTTGCAGGCCGAAACGCCGTCGACTCCCACAGTGGAACTTTTGGCGCCCCTACCTACGGATACCCTACACGTTTTAAAAATTGAATTCTTTTGCCATTTATTGTCGTGGTATCCTGAATATGTAATTCGTGGTTTTATCTCACTTGTTGTTGCGCCCATTATTCCCACTGTTCATACCACGTCATATGTCACTTGCGCCGTCACTACATTTCACGAGCACTTGTGCACAGTATTTTGTTGGTTACATGCCATTGAATGTAACGCAGTGCTACCGATTCATGTGCTTGAACATATGAAGTTAATATGTCCAACGTGTTTTTTATATGAAATACAATTTGCATTTATTTGATTTGTCTCCCTGGTTTCTTTCCCTTTTTGGATTACAATCCTGTCTAAATAATTGTGACGCAACGTACATATATGTATATTTGCCCCTTGAAACGATACCCTTGAGACATTGTTGTTTGCTACAGATTATTGCCCTGGTCTCTTTAGGGTTTAAGGGCTACCTCCTGTAGTCTGTTACTGTCCACTTTGAGCAACTGCCTGTTGCGAGAGGTTGTCCCGCTTGGGACTCATCTGATTGTTTAATTTTCTCACCTTCTGTGTAGTGCCCACACAGTATGGTCTCCAGGGACACTCCTAATTACTCAGTCGAGTACATTCAAAGAATTCTCAGTGGACCCTCCCTCCTTTCTGCAACCACTGCCCGGACTACTACGGGAGACAGCTCCTCTAAAATTCTGCTTGACAGACTAGAAAGGCTCAAGAAGAAACAGATTCGTACTGATCTGCATGCTCGCATGCTCACGGAATATTTGAAATCAGACGTCATCCCTTTGGGACTACAAATCCGTAACGTCCCCGCCATCTTTACCCAAGACCCCAAATTTAGATCTGGGTTTAGCCACCTGGCAACAACTTGCTCTCGACACTGGATGGTCTTGGGCATAGACACAGCCCTGGAACATAGCCGTAAAGAACTGGCAGAAATTGCCGAATTGGAAAAGCTTATTTTGGAGGACAATACTATTCCGGATGCCAAATCCCTCCTGGACAAAATAAACTTAACAATTTCTAATTTTGATACTTTTGAGCAGAACAAGAAAATAAATAAGATCCAAAAAGATATCCGCAACTACAGCACCGAACAGACCTACCCATATTTGAGGGACGATTTCTATGATACACCATACCAACCACCTAGACAAAGAAATTGGGGTAGATTTCGCAACCACCAACAAGTATCTTTCTCCGACTCCTCCAATACCTCGGCTGAGGATTCCAGCCCAGGTGAGGGCCCAAGTACCTCAAGGCAACAAAGAGCTCTACAATCGAGACCTCTACCACTGTTACCAGTTGGTTTTTTAGACACAACCCGGGGCAGAGGCAGAGGACGACCGAGGGTGAACTACCAGTACCAATACTCTGGGGAACGGCAAACCAGACGCAAATTCTATCAATGGGGCCCGAACTGACAACTGACAACGACAGCATGGGTATAAGCAAAATGCTACCCATATTTAACTTGTCCCAATATGATCTTTCCTCCTACGAGATTAGTCTTTTAAGTAAAGGACTTTCTTTTGTCCCAACGGACAAAAGTAATTTTTTGAAATTCAGGAAAATTTATTAAAGTTCTTCAGGAGGATCAGACTTAAACAGTTTTTTCGGATAGACCATTACAAGAACGAAGGAACTACTCTCCCTTCCAACCTCCTTCGACCTTCAACCCACCATCTATACTAATGCCAACAGAGATATTGACCTTTGAAAGAAGGGTTCTACATGAGATGAAGATCATTCAAAACCAACATGAATATGTCCCTTACAATCTCTCAATACTAGAAAAACAAGCTCTTAATAATCTCAGGACTAATCAGGCGATAATTATCAAGCCCGCGGACAAAGGTGGTGGAATTGTCATTCAAGATCAAACTAAATATGACTTTGAAATCCTGCGCCAACTGGGCAACAATGAACATTACCGCATTTTACCTGGCGATCCCTTATCCGGGATCAGAGCTAAAATCTTACAGATAACTGAATCTGCTAAAGATAATAACATCATAACGAATAAGGAAGCTCTATATTTGAACAACAATCACCCACGTACACCTGTACTCTATGTCTTGCCTAAAATCCACAAGGACCAACAGAATCCGCCAGGCAGACCGATCGTGTCTGGTTGCGGCTCAATCCTTGAGCCTATCGGTAAATATATTGATAACATCATCAAAGAGTTTGTACCCTTGACAGATACCTATGTCCGCGATAGTATGGACCTCATTAATTTTATTGAGGATACCCCCTTCATACCTGGAACAGAATTGATGGTCGGTATGGACATCGAGTCACTGTACACCAATATCCCACATCAAGAGGGCCTGGCGGTCATAAAGGAAATTCTGGATACAAGACCACAACCAACTAGAATCCCGACTGACTTTGTGATGTCCTTGTTAGAAATCGCATTAGGGAACAACTACTTCCTCTACAAAGACACATACTATCTCCAGGTTAAAGGTGTATCGATGGGCGCATGCTTCGCCCCGAATTTTGCCATTCTCTATGTGCATCATTTGGAAAAGACTATCATTCTTACTAACGTTAATCCATTCAGAAATAATATAACTTTCTGGCGTCGCTACATAGACGATATTTTACTCTTTTGGTCAGGCAATGAGACGACCCTCCTCCAGTTTGTGGACTGGCTACATACCCAACAACAACATCTGAGATTTACCGTTGACCCCAAGGAAAATAACTTGCCATTCCTAGATCTGTCTCTCCAAGTAGAAGACAATAAGATTGGAACTGCACTGTTCAGAAAACCGACTGAACGAAACACCTTATTGCACTATTCTAGCTACCATCCTAGAGGCTTACGTGATGGCTTACCATTCGGACAATTTTTACGGATTCGCCGTAACTGTAAATGGAGAAGGGACTTTTTCAGGGAGGCGAAGATTCTAACCGAAAAACTCGTTAAACGCGGTTACCCCAAAAAACTGGTCACAAGAGCAAGAAAACGTGCCTGGTACAATCACCGTGAGAATTTACTCATACCTAAGGAGAAAAGAACTAATTCCCGCATCCCCTTTGTCTCCACCTTTTCGCCTTCAAGCAATAAACTTTCAAAAGTCATCAGAGCCAACTGGAATATACTGACTCCCCTCAATATATTCAATGAACCACCCCTGTTCTCATACCGAAGGGGAAAAAACCTTTCTGACCATCTGGTACATGCCATTACATGGCCTGAAACGACTACCAAACAAGCAACTGTCAGAGGATTATGGGATCTACCACCACTTATTGGACACAATAAATGCCATAGATGTTCTGTATGCCCACTAACATTGAACATAAAATGCTTTGAATATAATGGACATAAACACGATCTAAAATCATTTACCAATTGTAGATCACAGAATGTCATTTATTCGATCCGCTGCCCATGCAATCTTTTATACATTGGACAGACTACCCAGATGGTCAAGGACCGAATTCTACAACACCGCAGCCGCATCAGATGCGCGGTAACTACAGCACCATTGGTTACACACTATCAGGAACACAACCATAATGAGAATGACATTGTCTGGATGGTGATTGATCAACCTTCCATCCCCAGAAGAGGGGTGACATCCAAAGACTCCTAAACCGATGTGAATGCCGTTGGATAGCCCGTCTTAACACAATTGAACGGGGCTTGAACACTTTGGATGAATGGAACACTACACTCTCTTGAAACCTTGCCCTTATTTGTCCTGTTTGTTCCCTAGTCTGAACTCCACATACTCCCTTCATATGGTTCCCAACCCAAATAATATGGCTGACTGTTCCCCCTCTTTTCGCTAGCTGTATAAATGTTTTAGATATTCAATTGTGCTAGCTTTGATCAATTATAATTTTGCGATTCTAAGTACCATCTAAGTTAACTATCGTGGTTTGCTGTTTCATTTGGTCTTTTTCCCGATTTCGCTTGTGGTAATTGATTACAATTTTGTTGGGTTGGCTCCTCCTGTCACTGCTCATTATGTGGGTATTCAAACACTAACTGAACCAATCTCTCTTGATTTGGAAAGGGATCGTATTGATGTGTAATGTACAAATTAACAATTAATATGTATTTTCCTTCATTTTTATGATTGGTTAATATTGTTATTTTGTTTTCTTAATAACAACTTCTTATAATCATGTCAATCTATGGAGTACCAACCCACTTGATAATTGGTTTGCCCTTTCTTTTCTGCCATAGTCTGTCTTCATCTTTCCTTTCTATTTACTTATATGCGCGTTCTAGTGTCACAACTCTTTTTCCATGACGTGACCGGAAAACGCCCTTAAACGCGTTCGCCTTTGCGCTCACGTTAGTACAGCCTGACTTTTGCCGGCATTCCATGATTGACTCCTGACACACTGACAGACCCTTTGGCTGCCCGTTGTCCCACTTCTGACTTCTCAGAGTAAGTACTTCGCTGCATGCTCATCTTTTATGGCCGACCGGCAGCCCCATAGACGCACAGTATTGTGCACTCTTTTCCTTGCCCGGTACCTTGCGGTAGGCATTTTGGATCACCGCGTGGGTTTTTTATTAGTGTTCCTCTGTTTCACTCAGGATGCTTATAGCGCCCGCCAGCCTTATGGTCTCCTCTCCCCTTTCCCTTTTCCCCTGATTGATAACTTTGCAGTAGTCATTATAGATGGCTCCCCCCACTACGTGGGTCCCCTTCTATGTCCTTTCCTTTCCCCATCAGATTCCGTCATTCTGTTGCTCCATTTTTCAATCCCATCAGTGCCTGCATGCCTCCCTCCCTTTCCTATCAGATTCTTTTATTCTGCAGCTCCATATCTCAATACCATCAGTGCCTGCATGCCTCCCTCCCCTTATCGGGCTCCTGCTATTCTGGTACATACAGGACAGTATAAGGAACCCATTTTCTCATCGGCGATTACTTCACACTCCATTACTGTCGTTCCTCTAATTATTTATTTACAGATTGCAGGACATATGACCGCATGCTAGATGTATTCATTACACATTCACTTTTCGCCTGCCTAAGCGTCAATTCTTTTCCAACAGACATCCTTTCATCTTGAAGCTCTTTAGTAGCTTGTTTCACGTCCGGAGCTTCACGAGGACTGTACTACTGCCTGGATTAATTACTCCTGGCTTCCATGAGTGAGTCTAATTCGTTATTCACCAAGCGCGTTTTTCACTTCTTTTTTCCTTTCTGGAGCCTAGACACGCGGTTTTTTTCTTAGCAGCGGTCTTTTTAATCTTTGATTCTATCAAGGCTCCACCTCTATTCCTCCTCTTCTCTCTCTCCCCCTCCTTTTTAGGAAACTATCTGTCCGTTTTTGTCCACTGAGTATATCGAGTCCTCCATACTTATCCTTCTTTCCCCAGCACTGCAATTGAATTAATGTAACCTGGTCCTGATGATGGCCTAAGACTTTTGCAGGCCGAAACGCCGTCGACTCCCACAGTGGAACTTTTGGCGCCCCTACCTACGGATACCCTACACGTTTTAAAAATTGAATTCTTTTGCCATTTATTGTCGTGGTATCCTGAATATGTAATTCGTGGTTTTATCTCACTTGTTGTTGCGCCCATTATTCCCACTGTTCATACCACGTCATATGTCACTTGCGCCGTCACTACATTTCACGAGCACTTGTGCACAGTATTTTGTTGGTTACATGCCATTGAATGTAACGCAGTGCTACCGATTCATGTGCTTGAACATATGAAGTTAATATGTCCAACGTGTTTTTATATGAAATACAATTTGCATTTATTTGATTTGTCTCCCTGGTTTCTTTCCCTTTTGGATTACAATCCTGTCTAAATAATTGTGACGCAACGTACATATATGTATATTTGCCCCTTGAAACGATACCCTTGAGACATTGTTGTTTGCTACAAACTTCTCATTTATTAGAGCGCATCTCTGTTATCTTTAAGATGTTTATGAAACTCACTCGTGCAATAGGTTTACTAAACTCACTCCTGATATAGTCGGCTCATTTACATCATCATCTTTTTTTACCTATCACATAAATAACTGGATTAACTCCTTTTTTCTGTTTGTTTGTTCTGTCCTGTTACATAGCTTTGTACTAAAGGGTTTGTCCTAAATAAGGCTAGCAACACCTGACGACTGTGGGCAAGACCTACTTCATGACAATGCACTACAATTTTCAATTGAGTGTGACACGTGCCGTGCAATTGACAACCATTACACGTTTTAAACACACCTAGAGTTTGTGTGTGTAAAGCGATCCTGTGCCCTTCTTTATCTATGCGTTTCTGTACAACTTTTCCAGGTAACGACGACAGTGGATCCTCTTGATAATTATTGTGGGTCACTGTCTGTATCGGTCCATTCACATTTGGTCTACAACATTTTGCAGAGTGACATTTTATGGTCCAGATGAATGCCTAGAACCTCTTTGTAAGTTCATGAGCCAGGCAGAAACAGCCCTTTCTTATTGGGTTGAAGTTTCCCCCCCTCTTACTTTTTAACCTATCCCTTTATTTACCAAAATAAAGTTTTGATTCAGCCTACCACAAAATAGTTTTAATTCACCTCACAAGTATCCAGCACTCCTCATCCCTCAAACAGATCAACATCTCCTCAAGGGCCCATATCATTTCAAAACGCCTCAAGAGCTCCTTCCTATTATAGGGAGTCACAGAACACACCAGGTATCTTTGGTCCTGGTGTGAGGAGCATGCCACCTAATACTAATCTTCAGTACAGAGACATGTATTTCTATAAACCACACATACCTTTTTTTGCTATCTTTCATTTTTCGGGGAGTGGCACGTGATTGGTCTGGCCAGACACTCCCCATTGACCCAATTTTATGTTGTATCCTGAATACTGTACTGGGAGGAAAAATGCCACAGCATCACTTTGCTTTGGGGTAAAACTATCAAGGAAGTTATAGGAGATAATATGTTATAGGAAGTTTTGTATAAAGGAACAACTGCTCCCTCAGCGGGATGCTGAGGCCAACAGAGATAAAACTATGCATGCACAGCAGAAGCAGGATGTGATAAGATATGGTGACTAAACCAAAAAGGAATGTTTTCAAAGGGAATCTCAAGCAAATGTTATTCTGCATTGGCTGATTCTGGAGAATGAATTCCAAAGGTGTGCGGCCATCACAGAGGACCGTTCACAACTTTTCTTAATTCTGTGTATCACTAGTTTTGGGCGGCTAAGCACAACACTCTGATACGATGACACTGTTTGAATTTTCACAGTAATTTGACTGAGCTGTGCCAACAGATTGTCTTGTGCACATAGCCTTGACGTCAGCCTTCTCCTTAACAGCCAGCCTATACCTTGCCCGCAAAGCATAAGACAGATGTTCTCTCTTATTTTTGAGTATTAGGAGGCAGTCTCAATGAGGAGAGGAGCATCAGCAAAGCAGTCTCAATCTGATGTGAAAGATTCAGAAATTAAATATTGTTTTCAAGTTTTGTAAACAGATAAGGCCCAAAATGGCTATGCCCAAGACCTGCTCACAGACAGTCGCAACAACAAGCTGATGGGTGGAATGCTTGAATTAATCTCAGCCACTGGCAATTGCTCACGGCCCCATACCATTCTATTGTTTTTCACCCACCATGCCACTCCAGACAAAGGCCAGCCTTATGCAAATCAGGACCGACCCTGCTCCTCATGGGAACAGTCCGTCCTAAACTACCAGACAAGGCCCTTTCCAGAAGAGACCATAAGCAACCCTAGCTGCACTCCACTGAAAAGCCCCAATCCGGCAAGACTGGTCTTGGGTTGCTAGTGTTCCAGTTGAGGGAGGACCCGGCCTGGCAGTTCGGGCTGGACTGTTCATTTTGGAGCAGGGTCAAGACTGATTTGCATATGGCTGGGTTCAAACTGAGGTGGCTTGGTGGGCAAAAGAAGGATTGGTTGGAATGCTAACAAAACTGAATGTCATTGGTTAGACTTATTGCAAGCACTGCAAACGTTTCTCCCATCACCTTTTATGTGTTTGACAAATAGCTGGCATGCCCTCAATGATGGCTTCTAGATTTTTAACTTCATTGACAAGATCTAAGAAAAGCCAAGTTCTGGGGCCAGACAAAAATGTTGCCTACCTCCACCACTATGGTCTGAGTTTCGTTCAGATTCCAATTCAGGAAGCTTGCTACCATAGAAGTTGGAATCTTCCAAAAGGAGAAGTTGTGTATAATTAATCCTTGCCTTTATTTTCTATTTGATAGTGGGCACTATTTTGCACTATATTATCCAAGCTAATTTGTTTTAATTTGATAATGATTTCTTTTTATGGAATGGCATTATTTTAATGGGGTTTTAACTAATACTATTTTGAGGTTTTTTCTAAGTACTGTGATACTTTTTAAAACAATTCAATAAAGATAATTTATTCAACTTTAACATGTTGTGCACGAATGGAGTGTTTCATTCAAGACCTACTAGTTTGAGCAGTGTTTGACGGTTTTGAATAATACCTTACTTTTGTCATTAGTCCTTAGGACGGTTTGGATTGGTGTAAAATGTTTTGTTTACAGGTGCTGCTTACGATCTTAAGGATGACTAAGCGAGCTAGATATCGGACTTTACATCACATCTTATCAAGTTCTCAGATATTTCTTAAGTTAGCCTTCAATGACAGTATAACAAGGTTCAGAATATTTAGGTATGATCATTTTCGAACACAAAAGGAAATAGGTTTTTCCTAGTGGCTGAGCAGTGCTTAATTTGAGCAGGTGGTTGCCGGTGTGGTCCAGTGGCGGTGTTTTTTGGGGACTAGCGCTTATTTTTCATTATCAGACTTTGACTCGGAACAAGAAAGACAAAGGCTTAAAAGAGGGAAAGGAGGAGTAAGAGAAAGGCGAAAAAACAGGAGCAATGGGGGGAAAGCAGGCATTGAAAAGATACTGTAAGAGTGACAAAATAGGTAGAGTGTGTATGGTGGTTAATGAAAGAAACAGGAGGTGGAATTCAAGTCTAGATAGCCTTGGTGTTAGACAACCCTGGCATTCAGCAGGGCCAGCCGCAGGTTTCTGGGAAAACTTTGGACCTAGCACTTATTCTTTTACAAATTAAGCACTGGGTCTGAGACACATTGTTCAGTATGGAAAAAGCATTATTGGGCTCAAAGAGGGGTGGAATAGGGAGTGAGATCAATGTATGGTGATGAGCGAATGACATTTTTAAACGCGCATTGGCTTAATTGTCTGCTATGCAAGAGCCTAAGGGTAAGCAATATGAATAGGAATTTCTCAATCGTCGGACGAGTCTAGAGGAAGTGTGCATTGGCAAATAAGGCACAGCACAACAGAGATAAGAAGATCAATACTGTTGCTTTTAATAAAAGGGGTCACTCAATCAAAATTCCACAGACAGCCTTCAAGGAAATGCCCAAACGTAACAGGAGAAGTCTACCATAGCAAAACAAGAACAGAAATAAACAGAGGTCAGAAACAAGGACCAGAACATTCACCACTAATCTGTCTGAGGCTCAGAATGATATTAATAGAATTCTACCAAGGACTTGACATCTTTCAAGATCAGACCCTACACTTGATCAAGTCATTAGCGACAGACCAGCCGTTAATTTTTCTTCCATAAACTGTGGCCTTTCTTGCAGAAAGCTGCACTTCACGTGTTAATATTAGTGTGAAACTACTCTGGCTACAGGAAGTAATCCACCTTAGCTCAGGCAGACCAGGAGCCAGACAAAAAAGATACTGCATCCAGCCTTGGATAGTTGTGCATCTTTTGGGGTATAATCAGGATTAACAAATGAACTTTATGCCATTAAAAAAATAAAGAACTTCAATAAGAATCTACCCTTCCAGACTAATTTAATTTACAAATTGTATGTAACGTGTGGATCAACTCCCACACAGTATCTGCTTTTATAATATGCTGGAACTGTGACGGGAGATGTCAGTCAGACTGTCTTGAGAAAGGAACTGTTAATGCCGTTACTGGTATTGTCCTCCTGGGAGGGTACCTCACCAATGTATGTTATGTTATAATGAGAGACAGAAACTGAAGAACTGAAATCAGCAATAAAGTGTTTGTTGGATCCGGGTGGGTAACAGATGAGAAGAAATGTGGCAAAGAAGGTGGGTTAGTCTGCCATAAAAGTGATCAAAAGAATAGGAGTAGAATAAAAAGGGAGCTATTTACGACTGGAAACTCTTCTACGGAGCCCAGTCCCTGTGGATTGTGGGGCCCCTCTCTTTGCATGGAGTAGAATTAAAAGAGTCATAGCCCGGATGATTCCAAGGCCACACCTGGTTTCAAATGCACAAGGTTTTTGGATCACTGTATAACTGTGATCAATTAAACAAAGGCGGGCTTCTAGGAGTGAGCAAGGTCTCTGTGATGAAGATAATATCTATAATGTCACTGTCAAGGTCTTGAAGGTTTGTTGACTCTCCTCAATAATTGGTCAAGGAAAGGACGGATCCTCCCAGTAGCCATGGTGCGAATAAAAATAAGGGAAAGAATGCACTGCAAGACATCTTTCCCTTTCAATTGCCTTCTGTATAAATGATGTCAGACTACCATCTTGGAAAGAACTGGTTATAAGGCTTGTCCAGATCCCTTTACATGCCCATTATCAGAAAGTAATGGCGTTTAAATGGTAAATTTAGAAATAGATAATAACGATGTGGCCAGTATGCACTCGAGTAGAACACGTTTACTATACAATAATACAAATTCTTCTGTGTGCGTCCTTGCCTATGCGCCGTGTCCTTGGGCGCCACCGATACACTAGTCAAGAATGCTGGGAGGTGAAACCTTCCTGCAGGCAGGAGCACTTTGCAATAACGAATAGTTTATGTGCTGATTCAACAGGATAAACGATGAATTTCATGAAGCTTTAATGTAATCTTGACGATTATTTTATTTTGACAATCGATTTTAATCCATGACAACATGTAGATTTTAACATAAACAGAGAAGGTAGTGATGGTTTACAGGATAGCACATCGATTCCAAGCGATAAATTGTCTCAGCTTGTCGGTATAGGAATAACAGTATTGGTGCCCCTCAAGGTAACGATACAAAAACACCCCACTACCACGGATGTCGCCACTTGATACGGCTACTACGCCGTTTATAGAGAGGCTTATCATAGCCTGCTTGTTCTCCTTATCACTGACAAGACCGTTACATGAACGCAACTGCGCTTTTACATACTCATCATCAATTCCAAAGTGGGAGACACACACAATACAGAGAGTATGCACCTACGGTGGGAGGACTATAGCTGAACTAATCCTTTCCTAAATCGAATTTCTCCATTGGGGAACTTTCCACCTATTGGGGATACTTCCAGGGTCTCCCAGTTCCGTTTCTCAAACAGCAAGATATTTGCCTATTGGACAATCCAATTCGTTTGGATCTACATTTTCTTATACAATAAGCCTTGAAGAAGTTACAATCGTAACGAAACACGTGTCGGCTGTTTCCATCATTGCCAACAGGGAGGCTTTATGAACATGACCTCCGTGGATCAACTAGTGATATCAAGTTCTTTGTAAAAGAATATATGTCTGTGTTTTGGATTGCATTCTTCAATGAAACATTGTCACTTGATATTAAATAGAATTTTGCAGAAGTTCATTTGATTGGACTGGTTTCCTGTGAGCAATAACATTGTTCTTGAATTGTAAATGTGTCACACTATTGACAATAGTGATATAATTTTTGGAGAGTGCCGAAGTACAGTGGTTTTGTTAAACATGTAGATTTTACATTGTCTCAAGTTCCAAATTATAAGCATTGACAGTTTCTCATGTCCCAATGCATTTCAACGTTGACGGCGCAGTAGCGCGATTGACTGCAGCGCACTGATTTGTTATGAAGTGACCCCTGAACAAGGGTCCTTTTTTGACCCGAAATGCATTGGGACATGAGAAATTTAGAAATAGCCCAAGTCTGAAATCCTTCCAATCTTGATTCCAAAGTCCCGCCACCACCCTTTATGCCCGGAGCGCCAGGCCGATAGTGAACTCCCACCCCACCTAAGACACCCATGAACACAGAGATGCCACGGCTGTCTGGAAAGCAAGGATGCTCAGTCATGCACTGAGCACGGCGTCCTGAAACACACTGGCCGGATGTAAGAGTTATGGGTGATTAAGACATCCATGTCATGTGCAAGACTGTGTGCTAATCAAATGCTTATGGGCATGAGTGTGAGAGGAAATGATATTTCATTGACTCAGTGGTGCCTTAATCAGGACTGGCATTTCAACAGTGGGCGGTGCTATACTGACAATAACTTGAGTCAGACTCTGTTTGTCCAAGCTTGCGTTGTCTGAAAATCTGTTCCAGTATATACCCAGCACTGTAGGTGGGCCTGATGATTATCTCATGGAATTGTAAGTCAGCCAGGGTCTCTAGAAGTCTGCCTAAGGCAGGATGATAACTACAGGAAAGCCCAGACATTGACGTCATTCAAAAAAGATGGGAACTTAAAGTTGGTGGTTACAGTTGCAGCCAAATCTGTGAAGTAGCCCACAAATGAGCGATATTATGATTATGGCAGTGATTAGACAATTATTTAAGTTCAGGGTACTATTTAGCTTTTCCTGCATACCTTTCACATGTCCCTCAGATCTTCTTTACCTGTGCAGCTTGGGAGGAAAACTTTTCAAGTACGGTTGTTTGGCTACCATCAAACTAGGCTTATGTTAAGAAGAAGAATCTGCAATTGCATTATGCACAACAAACCTAAGTTTTGCGGCTGGGCATGCTCTGGGCAGGGCACAGAACAATTGATCACTAGCGGTACTACCTGTCCTATGTTTAGGAGGCCAAGTTGAAACCTGACATGTGCCCTCAGAGTGGCACCTTGCACCAGATATTAGTAGGGCATTGCAGGGAACAGATTTTTTATCATAAAGTCTGTGAAGCATATTATATAAGTCCTGCACAGATCTTGAATTGGTTCTTTTAGGTTCTATATGGTTAAGAGAAGTAATAGACTTGCTGCGTTCCTTGTTTTTTCCTGGCCCAGTCCAGCAGCATAAACTTTGAAATTGGGGATTGTGAGCCTTCGGTAGTCATATGATCCACTCTGACCAAATGACAGCTTGTCAAGAACAGAATATGAATCGTGCACTTGAGGGCGTCTGAAAACATCACTCCTCAGGTCTCGAACCAGAGCATCCCACAATAAGACCAGGCAAGGTACAATGAAAAATGTGCAAGAAAAAATATGAAAAGTGCGTTTGGAAATGCACCAGGGGAGGAACAAAAGACATTAGTGACCGGGTTGGGCAACTAACGAAAGTTATGCAAATCCATCAGAGATAATATTTTATTCAGAGAAAAAGCACTGCAGTTTAATTCCTGCGTTCCAGCGAAGGACAGCTTATAGCCATGGGTAAATAATGCCTCATAGTAATACTGTGCCAGGAATCCACTGATATGCCCGTGAATAAAACACCAAGAGCACTAGGACATCTAGAGTTCTCCTTGGTATCACAGGGGCAACTCATCACATCTATCTCATTGCTTACACTGGTACATCACAATCATTTTGAAAAAAGCATCCATTGTGCATCATGCCGTTAATCTTTTTTGCATACATACTTGAGACATAAAGTACACCACAGCTTGATAAGCAAAATGTACCCCTATACTTCAATGCACAAATAATCTCTTGAAATTCCTCGTTTCGACGTTCAGAGGTACCTAAATCGATTTTCTCTCCAATAGCAAAGATATGAAAGAAGTTCCACCCCCTAAAATTTCCAAAAGATCATGCCAGAGCCAAACGGGTTTTGGAGACCCCTTTATTCACGACCCGTTAGGCTTCCACCACCCCATGAAAACACCACGGCCCACCTTTTAAGGGATAAAGTCTGAAATGAATCCCCCTCCTGCGTATTGTGCATGGAGTGATTCCCACAGGCACTGTCACAAAAGTCATGCGCCCTACCGATATCAGTATAACGTTTTACAGGCTAGATACAACTCCCAAAAATGTCCCTTTCAGTAAATTCACTCTCCAGACACCACTCTGTGACACCAAATTATTTAAGGAGTTGCGGACAATAGAGGGTCATAGGAAATGGGGAAGAGCGTTGCTTCGGGGGGGGGGAGGGGGTGTCTGGGGTGTTACACACACCCAAATAGATGTATTTTCAGATGAATAGTTGGGTACAGGTGCTTTCAGTCGGGTATGGTGAGGTGTATGTCGGATTTCACCTGGGATTTTTGCATACACACACTGACAAAAACACACACACACACACTCTCATATCTGTTATGAAAGCCCTAAAATGTTTATTTTACAAACTATTGTGTTTCTCTCATTTAGTACTCCTATTAATATGTAGTACTCTTACTTTCCACTGCCTCTTAAGCCCCTCTCATGCGCCCTGCTTGTCATATAACTTATTTTAACATTATGTGCCAGCGTGATGGTCGGGAAATCTGATGCTGAGCCCCACCCCACCCCACCCCACCCCAATCTTACTGACAAAACTAGGCCCCTGGAAATGGGACCTGCTGGACATTTGGCGAGACGGTGAGATGATACCGTTCCCTGAACTGCTGGAGCAGTTTGACCGGACGGCGAGTCAATTCCTTCAATAAGTCCAGTTAAAACATAGCATGAAGGGCCATGGGAACGGACTGCGTGATACTACAGAGGAAACACCGCTGGAACTCAGAGTTCTGGGAGCCTCTCTGCACAAGCTCGAAATCTCACAGATTTACTCTGCACTACTTACCAATAGCATACCACCCCTCACTGTGCCAAGGAGTAAATGGGAGCAGGAACTAGGGAGTCTGGAAGACGACACCTGGGGAAAGGGTTGCCAGTATCCCTGGGAGGTGGCCATACGTGAAGAAGCACGACTGATGCAGCTAAAAATTCTCCACAGACCATACTTTACGAGAACTAGGCTGTTAAATATGGGAAATAATTAAGACAACTGATGTCTTTTTTTTTTCTTTTTTTTTATTGGCATTTCACACTTATACATAATGAAATATATCTTGGAACAACATTTTCAGCGCACAGGCTATATCTTCTATTCGCTCATTTACATTGTGGTTTGCCCACAGACCATTCCTTTTTATATTTTCAAGAAGAATTTCAATCATCAACATTTCCGTCTATAGTGCACCGTTTAGTTTCCATCATTTATGTAGCCAATTTTCAATATACAGAACATTAACATAGCCCCCCCCGCAACTCCCAACCAACCCCTCCCATTTAGTGTAATTCTGGAACTCCGAACCCCCAACACATTTGTTGCATTTTGGTCTGGATTATTGCTTTTCTGTGGTTTATCACATTGTGTCTTGTGCTATTATGGGCATTCCCTTCCTGAGGCCTCTTGGGAGACCGACTCTTGATCCTTCTGCAAATCTGTCAACATTGAGTACCATGCCAATCTATCGTCTTCAGCTTTTTCATCTTTTCTTACAAATCTCATTCGCACCACCTCTGCGGTTTCCCACTCACTCATATCTCTCATTCAATCCGCAGATTTCGGTGATTGAGGTTGCATCCATGCTATCACTATACGCCTTTTTAGCCAGAACCAATCCTAGGTTTACGAAGCGTCTGGTAAGTTGTTTCTTTTTTGGCGGTGGGCAGTAACCCTAGCAATACTTGCTTAACCTCTCTTGGTATAGTCCAGCCGGTAGCGTCCCCCAGACGGGTTAATACCTCCTCCCAATAAGGGTTTAACATTGGCCATTGCCAGGTCATATGAAGGAAATCTGCTCCCTGGGTGCCACACCTTGGACACCTATCTGTACGAGTTTGGTATATTGCATGCAGTGTGCGCAGAGTAAAATACGTTTGATGTATTATATTATACTGAAGGAGTTTAAATTGTGCATTTGTGCTAACCTTCTGTATCCTCTCATATACTCTTTTCCATTCACCTGCAGTCAAGGGTTCGTCTATCACTCTATCCCACTTTTGCTGAAGTGCTAGCGGTTCCGTACCCAGGTCCTCACGGAGTGCCCGATATAGGTGTGAGATGAGTCTTCCCCCCCTGTGCATTGGTTAATAGAGCTTGCAGTATGTTAGTGATGGCGGGTTCCTCTGGGAATTCCTGCCACAGTTCCCGTGCTACGCTAGATATTTTTCCATATTGAAGAAACTGGCCTGTCCCTAGTTCAAAGGCATCTCGAGTCTCCTCCCTGGATAGAAACTTCCCATTTGTGTAGAGGTCCCCCAGTAACTGGCAGCCGCACTCGCTCCACCAACGTACAGACAGAGTCTGCGATGGTCGCAAAGGGTCGAATCGCCCACAAGGGCATGTCAGGTGCGTACGGGGCATGTTGCACTACTCTTCTGACCACATTTTCCCACACTGTTGTAACATGCCGTATGATATAGGGATACTTTTCAGGAAGTCCATCCCGCCACATCAACAGCTCGGCCAATGAAATATCTCCAAATGTTCCGGCTAGTAGCGATTTCTCCCAGTTTTCTTCATCATCTAACCAATGGACTGCATGTTGCAGCTGGGAGGCCATATAATAAAATTCTAGTCGAGGCACTTCTAAACCTCCTCGCTCCCGTGTCCTCTGCAGGGTTGTCAGTCGCACTCGTCTTCGTTTTTTCCCCCCACAACAGATCCCCGATGAGACTTTCTAGTGTGGTAAAGTACGAGCGAGGAATTATATAAAGGGAGTGTTGTAGTGAATATAAACACCGGGGCAGGACAACCATTTTGATGAGTGCAGTGCGTCCCATAAGGGACAGCGGCAACTCAGTCCAGAATTGAATCGACCCCTTTAAACCCTGTATTACTCGGCCAATGTTAATCTTATGATATGCTTTGGCAGAATGTACCAGAAAGACACCAAGGTAACGTTCCCCGTCCTCGGCCCACGGTAGCTCGATGAGCGGTCTCCGTTCCGGATGGACCATGGCCATTTTGCCCAATGGGACCACCTTGGACTTAGTACAATTAATACGGAGCCCTGAGATCATCCCGAAACTTTGCAGTTCAGATAACAACACTGGAATGGACCGATCCGGCCACAGCAGATAGACTAAAGTATCGTCTGCATATGAAATGAAAATGAAAATAAGTTTGTAAAGCGCTCGAATGCCGTGGCATCTTGGCGCTGATAGATGTGAGACAGTGATGCTCTATAGGTTCATATAGCTTATTTAGAAGGGAACAGCCAGGATTTAAGTAGTTTCCTAAAATGCTGCAAGTAGGGTTGCAGCCTCATAGCAGTTGGCATCTTATTCCACAGAGTGGCTGCGCGGTAGGAGAAACTCCTGCCTCCCCATCTAGCTCTGCAAATTTTGGGAATTTGAACAAGACCCACATTTGTTGATCTTAGGTTCCTCATAGGCGAGTACCTTAGGAACAATTTCTGAATATCAGCAGCTCCGCCACCATATAGTGCCTTGTGGACCTGACGGAGGGCCTTAAACTCCACTCGTTGCTGAATAGGGAGCCAATGTAATGCTCTTATTCCAGCTGAGGTAGAATGGCCTTTGGGGATATTTAAAAGCAAGCGAGCGGCTGCATTTTGTAAGGACTGTAATTTGGACATCTGAGCTTTGTCAATGCCCACAAAAAGTGTGTTAAAGTAGTCTATTCTAGAGAGAATAAGAGCTACCACCACAGTTTTCTTGAGTTCCTGAGGAATAAAAAGGAAAATCTTACATAGGATCTTCAGTAAGAAAAAACAAGAGGACGTCTGGCCTGCAAAATTTTATTGATTGTCCAAGATGACTCCTAGATTCCGGACCTTAGATGTTGGACAGGGACACTCACCCGCCTCTGTTGGCCACCACGTTTGGTTCCATACGGAAGGGCCCTTACCAAACTCCATCACCTCAGTTTTCTCGGTATTAATCTTAAGAAAGTTTTGACTCATCCAGCTCATGATTTCGGTCAAACAGGTATGGAAGCTGATGGCAGTAGCTTCTGGATTTTTTGATATGGATATAATAAGTTGGGAATCATCCACATAAGAGACCAAAGCGAAACCATGCTCTCTAATGATTCTAGCCAGAGGAGTGACATATATGTTGAAGAGGGTGGGTGATAGGGCCGATCCCTGCGGCACCCCGCAAGGAAGATGAAAGGTGTCAGATTGCAAATGGTCCCAGACTATGCTCTGCTCTCTACCGGCTAGGAAGGAGGTGAGGAGGGCCATGGCCATTCCCCCAATCCCCAGAGCCTTCAGCCGCCGCACTAAGACCGTGTGATTCACGGTGTCAAATGCTGCCGATAGATCTAAAAGGATGAGGACGGCCCGGCCCCCCTATCAACCTGTCTGCGAATCCCTTCTGTAGCCGTTATCAAAGCTGATTCTGTAGAGTGGCAGGATCGAAAGCCATGCTGACTGGGATCTAACAAGTTATTAGATTAAAGGAATTGAGTTAATTCCATATTTATCGATTTTTCCAGAATTTTTGCAGCTATTCGCAAGCAAGAGATCGGTCGGTAGTTTTTAGCCTCAGTCGGGTCCAGGTCAGGTTTTTTGAGGATCGGCCTGATACAAGCTTTTTTCCAGGCACAAGAAAAGATCCCAGATTCCACTACTTTATTTAGGAGGTGAGTTAAATAGGTGCTGATTGTATCTGAAACTAGATGTAAAATGGCGGGGGGACAAGGATCATTGGGTGAACCTGACTTAGTAGTTAGAAGGAGGTGATTCACCTTCTCCTGTGAGAAGCTTAGAAAACTCGTTAGTTGGCTCTGAGAGATATTCTCCTCCACAGGCGACCTACTAAATGTGGTTGCAGTACTTACTGTGTGGAGGAGATCATCATAAATAATTTGCACCTTCGTTTGAAAAAAACTAGCCAACTTATTACAGAAGGCTTGGTCAGGCCTAAACTGATTGGACTGCTGTGGCTTAGATAGAACTTGGACTGATTTAAAAAGCTCCTTAGAGGAGTTTTTAGCCTCCCCAATTTTAGTTGTAAAGTAGTCCTTTTTGGCCATTATAATAGCCTCCTTGTATTGCTCCAAGGCTAAGTTATAAGCCAGTTTGTGCTCCTTACTGTAATCGGATCTCCATATTCGTTCTACTCTCCTGCAGTTGGATTTGATGCTTTTAAGGCCTGGTCCATACCATGGGGATGTCGCCTGACGTCTTCTAGTTCTAGATATTTTTTCCGCTTGTCTAATCCAGTTCTCAAATTGGGAAACCGCCTCATTATTATCAATGACCGGTAAGGGTGGGCAGATGTCAAGAGCCTGTTGTAGCTCAGTTCCTCGTATTTTATGCCAGGGTCGGGTTTTCACCATAGGGGGTCTGTTTAAGGTGAGGTGATTGGGGTTAATGTGTTTAACTTTAAAATATACAGCCTTCTGGTCGGTCCAAGATAATGGGGAGATTTTGACCAGAGTAACATCGGGATTATTTGTGAAAATGCCATCAAGTGTATGGCCGGCCGAGTGGGTCGATTCCGATATAATTTGTGTAAGGCCATAGGCAGCCAGGTTGTCAAGTAGCCTCGTAGTATCACAATTGTTGTTTAGTTCCAGGTGGAAATTAAAATCACCCAAAATGGTGAGAGTAGAGGATTCTAAACAGGATTCAAGAAGAGTCTGTAGAGCCTGGGTAAAGGGTACTCTAGGTCCGGGTGGGCGGTATAACAGCAGTCCATGAAAGGTGGAGATATTATTGATTTTAACAGTAAATAACATAGCCTCCGCCGGAAGCTGTGTAATGGCTTCGACTCGAACCTTCAGCTGGGAGCGATGTATTATTGCAATAAGTCCACCTCTATTCCCTAGCCTATCCTGACCCATCACTGAATAGCCTGCCGGAAGAGCAATATGCCAGTCCGGATCAGATGCCTGATTTGTCCATGTCTCAGTCAAAAATACTAAGTCCGGATTTGAGAGCTGCATCATACATTCGAACTGATACTTGTTTTTAACTAGTGAGCGGGTGTTTAGCAGTATACACTGCAAAAACTGTTCCTGAAAAGGTCCGGAGGATAGGCCCGGTTTTCCAAGATTCGCTGGAATAGCGTCCGTATCATTGGGAAGGACCTCGGGAGTTCCAAGCTCATTCTCCATACCATCTATCCCAGTCACTGAACTAGTCAGTTCCGTGCTGAACCCGAAATCACAGCCCCCGCACTTAAACTCCCTAGAGTTCCACAGTTGGCAGCAAACTTCACGAGAGGGACACTCACCTCTCCTGAGCGCCAACAGTTGTTTCTTTGAATAGTTACAGGAGACAAAACGAGCAGGGGTTCTGGCGCTGGGCGCGCTCCGACGGGCGCAGACGGGCTTGCCTTCGGAACGCCAGCGGCGCGACTGCTGCGCGCGCCCGCTGCACGGTCGCGCCAGCGTGTCTTTTTAGGGCAGGAACTACAAAAAGCTAGAACGCTAACCCCAGAGCACAGCGGGCCCGCTCTTACATACGGGCACCGCAGGGTCAGGCCGAGCAAGTAAGTAGATTCAGATTAAAAGATATTAGTTTTTAAAATGTTAAGAACATTGACAAAGTGCAAAGTGCAATAGCAGCAATTCAAGTGCAAACGCGCGAGTAAACCAACAGAGCACCACGTAACACGATGCGCAGTCGCGCCAGCGTGTCTTTTAAGGGCAGGAACTACAAAAATCTAGAACGCTAACCCCAGAGCACAGCGGGCCCGCTCTTACATACGGGCACCGCAGGGTCAGGCCGAGCAAGTAAGTAGATTCAGATTAAAAGATATTAGTTTTTAAAATGTTAAGAACATTGACAAAGTGCTAAGTGCAATAGCAGCAATTCAAGTGCAAACGCGCGAGTAAACCAACAGAGCATCACGTAACACACGCATACAGCGAGACCCTTTGATTGGTCTCCCCCAACTGTATTCCCCAGACAACTGATGTCTTAGGGGGTGCCAGCAACGAGGTACGCTGCTACTCACCATGTGGGGTTGCCCAAAGGCACGCAGACACTGGGAGAAGGTCCACAATGAAATATCATTGGCTATTGGGAGTACCGTAGAACTCACCCCCAGGCTAGTAATGCTGAGAACTTGGGGAGAATAAACCCTGGATAGATACACACATCTCTTCTGCAATGTTGCACTGATGGGGGTAAGCCAGGACATAGTCTGGTGCTAGGGTGCAGCATCAGTTTCGACAGAGTCCGAGTGGAATCAAACCGGACTGATGGTATGATGCCTGAGAAGTTGGTCTATAGGGCCCGTGGATACCTTCGTAAATTTGAAAATGTATGGGGCCCTTGGAAAACTGCAGAAGAACACGGAGTGAAACGTGGGCTGAGGCCCTGTCAGGATAATGCTGCATCAGTGGGGATGGAGCTACAGGGGCTGAGCTAAAGCCAGATTCAAGGGCAAAGCGGGGCGGGGCGGGGGGAGGGGGGGCGCCGGATAGGTCTAATTGCTCTGCATTTGTTATCAAAGTAGGCACATGGATCTGGAAGGGTACTAGACTGTCAATGTGTTTCTCATTACTGCAGTTTGTAGTTATGCAAATGATGGTTATTTGTATAAAATGTTATGATTTTGTTTAAAAATGCCCTACAGCTTACACGTCGACTGAAACCGCCTACTTGAATTTGAAAAGTAGTGAAAACACACTTTTTGTGCTCGTAACACAGCTTCTGATGTGTCAGACTTTCCCATCTCTCACTTTCCTTTCTTGTTCCTGCTGTGCTGGCGTTAGGAGTGGCCACCAAGCACCAACTGGCCCTGCACCAAAAACATGACTACATAAATGTCCCCCAAGATCTGGTTTTAACGCACAGTGCAGTGACGCTGGGACCCAGTGAACCCCGAATTACGGCAGTGCTTTCTTCGTCCAACCGGGGCCAAGGGGTGGCTATTTTCCTCGCTTGGATGAGGGCCCGTGACACCCTTGCTGCGCCACTCATACCGAGCTCGGAAATACTGCCTCGGATCCCCTCATCCGCGTCAGCGTCAGGAAGATACTGCTGCTCTACGTACTGACAGCGTAGCGCGAGGATTGACGGCCGTCAATCTTTTTGTGACTATTTCGGTCTGAAACGGGACACGCGTCTACAATATTGACAGCCGAATAAAGGGCTGCAGGTAAGCCTCGGTAACCGATTAACCAATCGGATAATATGTTGTGCGTTGTAAAATGCGTGGCAGCAAGCGAAGGGCATAGACTGCAGAGGCAGCAAAGAGAGCAGCTATTAATTTCATATATCAGAGAAAAGGATCTCCTGGGCCTTGAATGTTGCTCACTCGTACATCATAACCTGCAGACAGCTGCTGTCTAGAGTAAAGGGGCTGCTGAGGAGAATGCAGAAGCACCCAGCACTGTAATTGTAAAATATTGTATCTAGAACGGTACAGCGAGTTATCCCAGGCCTGCAGGCGGTGCCCCTTGAGACATGCAAAAATGAAATCCCATTTGTGGGAGACCTGTGCTAGGGGTTACTGATATGTTTACTATTTTTATAAGGTGTTTGTTCCTTGACTTCGATTTTGGAGACCATTGCACAAACACACGCAGTGCCAAGAAAGTACAACAGCAAGCAGCTCGACAAGCATTCTGCAACTAATGTACAGCGGGACTCCATATACATGCTTAAAAGTTTCGATGGCCAACTCACTGTATGGTAAGCCGCACGTGTTAGCACAATTAAAGGTGAGGCCCATGTGCCAATGAGAATGTTTGATTGGTTTAACATCACAGAACTGACATTCCCACCATTGTTTTCCATTATGTTATACAATGTTTGTGTAGTGCATCGATCACAACTTCCATGGCGTCATAATAATGTGGGATGGGCTGAAGATATTTCGCCAAAACGTTCAAAAGCAAAACGTACAATAAATCACATTTATAAAAGATATATACCGCGGGCAGTGCTTTAAATGGAATTATAGAAGTGCAGGTACTCACTATTAAGAGTACCTGTATGCTCCTAAGAAGTGCCAATACACCCTCCCATCAAGTGTATCACAGCAGTGTTGAGCAGTGCATGTACTCTCCCTTTAAAATTAAAGAAGTGCAGGTACTCAGTACCGGCCCATTTAAGGCACTGCGTGGGCGAATCATTTGAGGGTTCACGGGTGGGGTGGTTGCAGGCCTCATTTAGCTTTCTGTGATTGGGCTCTGTGTAACCACTGAAAGACCAGTTACACAGGCAAGAATTCAAACAATGTCTCCCGCTTACTAACACGCAAACCTTTCAATGGTGAACATACTCTTTCTTCAACTTTGTCCATGGAAACTCACCTGCTCGCCCAAATGCCTCCACCCCATAGCCCCAGACAGAGACCCACCCGCTTCCCGTCAGCCTCGCTTCACTGTTAGAAAGGACAAAAGTAAGGGGAAAAGCGATGGTGTCGCCAGCAGTAATAGTTGGTGCATTAGGACACTGCGTGCAGGCCCACGTGACTTTCCCAACACCAGTCATGCAGGCTTTAACTAAACCCAAGGCCTGGTCACGGCCTCCAGCTTAGTGTGCCTTGCATATGCACCCCACAGGCAGTTGAAGAGCAGCGAGCCAACGATCTCCTTCCACGCGCACCGTATTGCGCACGTGCCAAAACAAGGCAGCCCCTTTATAGGTGCATATGGTGGCGCGCTCCAGAGCTCGCACATCTAAAGATCTCCCCCGGATTCCGCCATCTTTGTTTACTGGCAGTCACATCCACGAGCAGTGCAGACATGGACTTGGGAAGGACAACTGGAAGTTACCAGTCGTGACATCTTCCGCCTCTCCCTGCTGCAGCTCTGTTTCTGAGGCAAGAGCAGGAAGCAAAGGCAGCGTTCCCACATATAAGTGCCAGAAGGAAAGTCCAGGTTGTATGAGGTAAGCAACCAGGTTTTTGTACATATTTCTGCGCGAGTGAGTACTTGGTTTGGCCACACTGGGATATTGGTCCCCACCCATGACATACTGTGGTTATTCTTGCCTTAACTGAGGCCATCCGTGACATAACGGAGGCCACATTGCACAGCATCACCACCTAAATTTAGGTGCCCAGAATATTCTGTGATTCAGAACCATAGTTTTGCATCCAGCGACGGACCCATTTTAGGTTATGTGCAGTGCATCAAAGCTAACCAGCAAATAATGCCTTCTCTGTGCTAACCATTATGCGCTCTTATATTTGGCAACATTACTCTTTTGGCTTTCAAATACTGAAATTCTTGATCAATTTCTGTCTCTCATCTTCTTCCAAAACTTTTTATGCTTGAAGCTCTTTTTAGTATTTCACAAATCTCTTTCACCCCACTCCCATTCTAGAAGGATCATTTGATGTATATCTTGACTCACTGCTGTTCTCATACAGTTTTACATACAGGTTAAAGCTGTTAACTGACTGCCGTTTAATAACGTCATGTTTAAGTGGTTGTTTGTGAGTTATGCACTTCTGTTAATCTGCATATTTTTTGATCTGACATTTGCATTTTTTAAAATCTTATGTGGTGCATTTTTAATTGATTTTAACACGGTTGCAAGTTTACTGTTTTTATGTTCATTTAATTTAAGCGCCTTGAAGCTTCTTGGGTCAGCTCTATACATGACAAACAATACATTACAGGAAGCAGCATGCTTGTGAAAGGTTGCCAAGCAAAATAGGATTATGACTGACAAAGAGTAAGTCTACACTGGGTCTAGCTAAATGAGCTCTAAGGTAACAAGCCTTTAACAGGAGGCGATTTGAGATGTGCTTTCCTTGGCCCAATGATATTTAAATGAAGTAGATTCACAACTGCATGATGTTGGGCTTGGCTCCATCTGCAGGGTAATTCCCAAACTTTTTGCCTTCACCCTTCTGTTTTCTGAACCTGTTTTTGTTGACTTATAGCACTTTGCACACGTTTCGACTGCTAACCAGTGCTATCGTGCTTGTGCTCTCTCCTTTAAAAATGGTAAAATTGGCTTACACCTAATTGGAACATTTACTGTACTTGTAAGCCCTTAATAAAAGTGGTGCTACGTGTACCCAGGGCCTCTAAATGGAATGCTACTAGTGGGCCTGCAGCACTAAATGTGCCACCCATCCAAGTAGCCTTGAAAACATGTCCCTGGCCAGGCACTGCAGCCGGTGTGTGCAGTTTTAGCCTGCCATTTCGACCTGGCATAATAAAGCTTTTGCCAATCCTAAACCATCCTTTTTAATACATACAAGTCATCCCTAGAGTCAACCTCAAATAGCCCTTAGGGCAGGGTACAATGTATTCAAGAAGCCAGACAAGTCCTTTTAAGATTTACATGTCCTGGTAGTGAAAAACTCAAACTAATTTTTCACTACTGCAAGGCCTGCCTCTCCCACAGGATAGCATTGGGTTGCCTGATTACATTTATTAAGTGCTAACTTTTGATTGGGAACAGGCGCACCTTTCATGTTTTGTGTCTGACAAAATGTAATTAAACATCATCTTTAATGGTAATGCCTGATTTTAAGTTGCAATTTTGAAAATGCCAGCATTTTCCTGCCCCAACTATTTGTTGCCAGCAGCCTGTCACATGACTGGGTGTAGTTGGTAGTTGGACTTTGTTTATTCCTCCGAGTCAGCCACACAATAGAGGGATTAGGTGTGCCTAGATGGGCCATAAACTGGCTAAATGGGGGCAGAGCGGAGCTGGGCACAGCCCCACTTGCAACTGAATAGGCTGTGCCCCGCCTTCACACAAAGGACTTGTCACCCCTACATTGTTTATTCAGCCAGCTTGGAGCCAGGGCAAGGGAGGCATGAAACATCTAGGACTTCAGAGGGAATTCTCTAGAAACATCTATTTAAAAAAAAGGCACCAGGTATAAAAAATAGGACCCTCAGAACCACTCTTCAGTACACCTCTGGACCTGTGGAAGCCTCAGAAGGACTGCTGTGCTGCTCTGCAAGAAAGATTGCTACTTTTTTGCCCTGCTGCCTGAGTAAGAAGGACTGGACCTGCATCGTGATCCCAGGGCCATCAGAGTGACTCCATGGGCTAGTTCGCTGGCCTCCTGATCAGAGCCTCAGGGACAGAAAAGTCTCCCACCAACTTGAACCTAGCACCTGGACTCTACTTGCTGTGAATCTTGCACTCCAAGTGGTGCCACCCCAATCCTAGTCCCTTGGAAGTGTGCCTGAAGGTGCTCTCCCAGCCCAGTTGTGGTTCTGTAAGCAGATCTCGCATAGCAGCCTGCAGTCTCCTCATAACCATGGCTGCGTGACGCATCCTCGACACAGACCTTCGCATCGCAAGCCCCTCCACGATGACAACGGACTCCGCATCGTAGCCCTGCAACTTCTTCAGAACTGCCTGTGAGCAATGCATATTTGCTGCAGGACTTTACATCTCAAGCCCCTCGGCAAAAGCTTCCTTAACAATGATGCAGGCCATTGCATCACAGCATTGCAGCTCCTCGCAACAGCCGCTGCGCGACACATCCCTGACACAGGATCTCACAACACTCCGCAACCAGGATTTAAGGTACTTTGTTCAGCTGGCATAGCTTTGTCCCCGAATTCAGCCCGCACTCCATCGACGTCTGCCTGAACTTGTGACTTCGTCCCGGTCCGGCGTGACTAGATTACCACAGCTGGCACTTTGTGCATTTAGGCACTATTTTACTTAAAACTTTAAAACTGCATATCTGCCATTCTACTGATTGGATTTTTGTCATTTTTGAGTCAAATAATTTATAAAAGTTTCCTCTACTTTTCCGAATTGGTGTGGGATTTTTCTTGTGTTGTGACTTCACTTTAATGCTGTTTGAAGTGCTGCATAAATACTTTACACATTGCCTCTAAGTTAAGCCTGACTGCTTGCGCCAAGCTACCAGAAGGTTAAACACAGGTTAATTCGGGGTTTTCTTGTGTTTCACCCTGACCGAGATTGTGGTTGCGGCCCTGAGAGGGTTTCACCTTCTCAACCAGTAACCCAATTTCCAACACATGTCCACACTTAATTATACTTCACTTGATACCCACTGAATTATGCTAACGGTGCCACCCCATTCTATTGCAATGTGTGGCTGATTACAGGGTAGTGGCCTCTTGGCAGGGTGGCCCCAAATGGATCCTCGTGTCTAGGAACACCCAGCGTGTTTCTGTTGCAGAGATGCCAGTCAGGACCCTGATGCTCCAAGTCTCACTTCTCTCTTCACACTGGGTCACAGCAGACAGACAGATTCCATGGATAGGTGACGCCCCTTGAAAATATACTCCAAGTCTACATATAGTGAAAATAAGTCTTATTATGTTCTGCCATTGAAAGGCAGGCATGTCTTGGCCTGCTGACAACCATAGCATGTGGAAAGCACCCACATACATGCACTTCCAGCTTCAGAAGAAAGGCTAAAGGAAACCAGAGTTAGATGGAAGAAAGGCTGCCTTGAGCAGGAGACAACAAGATGTTTAATTTGTCTAAAGTCCATTGCCTTTTCACAATGTACACCTTGTGCCTCACACATTTAGATTATGGACGTTCCTTCCAGCGTAGTTTTGCAATACTGTAATTAAAGTGGGCAACTCAAAAGAATAGTTGCCATGGAAAGGATTTATTACCTTCAGGATGAACCTCGGCTTGTGCGAAGCATGAACTTGTCCTTTTAATTCTGAAAGCCTGGTCACACTTTGAGAGGTCATAGTGTTCAGGAATTGTGTCCTGAGCATGATATACTTCATTCCACCTTGTACATGGGTCAAATGGTGGTCGCATCAATATACTAAGTACTACGTTTAGACCCTTCTGCAAAGGCCTTTATCACAATTATACAGAATAAGGATTTAGTCCACTAGATTTTGTAACCAGTAAGAGTGTGGAAATGAATGGGGCAGAGACATATGCCAGCCCTCTCTTGGTTAAGTGTGATAAATATCTGGTTGGCTGAGGGAGTTGTTATCTAAACACAATGCTGCATCTAATAGATCACTTGGCACAATTACAGTGGCAGGAACATTTCATGTCGTGGTTGTTTTTGAAGACCACTATGAAGGTTATTGTGTTACTGCAAAATGTTGTGGCCCTGAAGCCTACCACTCTCATTTAAAGCTGATTTTCCCAAGTTTAATGATTTCTCAGAAACTTACGAGTCACTTTCTCTTTTGTGAATCTTTTGTTTGTGGCAGTGAATTCTGCAGATTGTTTTCCCTGCGTTGATATAGTGTTTTATTAGGTACGGCCTGTTTGGTCTTGCTCTCTCCTATTAAGCATGCAATTATTTTTTTGGGGTCCGGAAATGTCCTTCCCCTTCTCATGCTGTATGAGTTCGAATTTGTTAAGGATGTTTGTCCCTCTATTGTCGCAACCAATGGAAACTCTTATCATTGATAAGGACCTATTGCTTCTGAATTCCAATGTAAAGACATATTTTGGACAATATAGTCGTATAAGCTGCCATTAGCAACCTCTACATCATCTCCCTCACTGTCTAACAAAGTTTAACCTGGTTAAAGGGGATCTTTCTTTTGGTGAAATTTCTCTCCTATACCGCCATTGACCTATGGGGGTCTATGACTGCCCCCCCAAAAAAAAAACAGAGGCTGACGGTTGAAAATCTGTTGCTTTCTGGGTATTCTTGAGGAAAGAAATGCAGGTCTACCCCTTACCAGTCAGTCGGTTAGGTAGGGATACACATATATTCCACGCCTTCTGATGTGCACAGCACCAACAGCTAGACAGTTTATAACACTTCCAATTCACATATTTTTACACCTACTGTGAATGTGAGGGGTGCATTATACTTCCAATGTACAGGTATTTGGGATGTATACGTCCTTCTGATTGAAGGCACAGCCACCATGACATATGCAGAAGAAAAGCTTTTTGTACGTTTCCTCTTGTCAGTCATTTTGTGTGGTCTTTGTATGAAGTGAGTGCGATACTCTTGCACACTATAATCTGCACACATTTAACTGAGCTGATAATTTTCTTCGAATCATGGCGCCACTCAAAAAGTATGCCCTAGTCGTTGTTTTGAGTGGTGGGTAGTCGTTCCTCAGATTCTGGAGGGACCACACTTGGTGCACCCTTTGTAGGTGTGCTCTGGCTGCCTCTGCAAAGCCGCCTGCTACTGACATGTTTGAGGCTGGGCACGAAATGTCTGCCTCTGAGTTTGTCATCTTTGGTAGAATTAGAAGTTATACTACGTTCTCGTAGACAGCCTCCATTTAACAAGCTGCCGCATTCTCTTATTTTGATATTCTCCATGGCATTCGTTGTCTGTTTTCCAAACGGACTGACACCAGTAAATGAGTTATGTATCTCGGGTATGAAATTCAAACCCGCAGCAATTTATGTCTGTCGAGTAAGGTGCCTACCAAGTATCTGGATATGTTCTTCGTCTGATCAAAGAAGGAAATTCTCTAGTCCACTTCTAAAAATGGCCTGGACCTTGCTCTTTAATGATTCTGGGGGCTGTTTCAGAAGCATAACTGTTTCATTCTATTGGCAACAAAGGAATGTTTGCAATTCAGATATTGCAGGCAGCACTGGTAGTAATTTACCTTTCTACAACCTCCAGTGTTTTGCTCTCTTTTGTCAGCTGGAGGTCCTTAAGTAACTCCTGGGCCAACTTTTGACTGTTGTGATAACTAAATCAGCATCTAAGAATTCTCGAAAAACAAACGAGAGTGTGCTCACGCTAGGGTTCGGTGGGGGTTTATTTCTTCACTTTCCTGTGATAAGACAGCTGTAATTGATACAAGACTTGTAAACATTTCTTTGGATTGTTTGATTACTTCGTCAGCATAGGCCAATATTGCTAGTCAGACGTGGGGAAGTCTTCTTCTATTTTAATGAGATATGTGGACCCTTTCTAGAGCCTTATCATCAGCGCATTGAAGGTTTGTTACCTCTCATAGAGAGAAGAAAGGAACGTTAATCCATAGGGTTGTTTTCCATTCTTGGGGTCTTCAGTGTAGTTGCTCCCTTCAATCTCATTTGTAGTATTGGTTACAGTCCTCCTTTTATGTGCCCTGGTGATAAAATGGTCTAAAATTCAGGATGTGTTTTGAAGAGTTTACTCCGATGTAATTTGTGTCAAGGATTTGAAATCTGCGGTTGGTCCTCAAGCTCGGGTGCTAGGCTGTGCTCAAGAACATTTTTCTAGTACCCATTTCGGTGACTGAGGTATCTTGCATTTAGGCAAAACAACAAATGCCGTCTTGTGTCTCGAAGAAGGAAGCCTTCTTTCTTACTTGGCATTGCTGTTGGTGGCAATTCAGTATTTTGCACCTTGAGAGTTTTGACTCAAGTGTTGCTTAGCATGCACTAGTGTGTGTTTTTTCTTGGGAGGAGTGTCTGACCGATGATGTGTGATATATATTTGTTAGGGACACCTCCTTAAAAGGACTGTGATCTGCAGTTTTAATGAATGGAGCTCTTGGGGTAGTGATCTTTGTCAAGGATATTTACAGTTCGTAAGTGGTGTTTTGGCTGAAGTACACCTTCCAGTTTTAAGTATCCTCTGGAACTCAGATTCCTCAAAAGTTTCTTCGTCAGAGACCTACACATCTTTCTCCAAGACCCCCAGCTCAAGTCGGTTGTAAGCCACGCCTCCGCATCTCGGGTATGACATCTCATGCCCAAAACTTTTATTTCAGACTGTGTTCTCAGGCACGATTTACTGCAAGCCTTATACTTCAGTTGTTTGAATGCATTTTTATGAATACCTTTCAAAAATATTGTTAGTTTCCTGCATTATGACTGAGACTGACAGCAAAAAACTAATCTGAAAATGGTAGAGGCAAAGGCACAACTCAACGTCACACAGGAGTAACATGACATTAACTCGTTCAATAAGTAACTGCATACAAGAAAACCAGACGAAAAACATCCAATTTAACCACTAGTAGGCAGCAATAGGCACAGTAGGTACATTTATAACAAATCCATGCAGCAAATTCAAGGGTTTATAGTCGAGAAACAGACTGAGAAAGCACAAATTAATTAAATGAAAATGTTATCTCCGTGGTGACATACCCCTTTTTGGGAAGGAAATACTTGAATGTAGAGAGTGCATGCGAGCTCCCTAATCTTTTATTAACCAAATGTATTCTCTTAGGTTTCCAGGCCCATTTCTGGGCCATTCTAATGGAGCTGCACTGCACACAAACAAAAATAGTCATAAAAGAAAGTTTGAATAATACGTTAATCTATTTCACAACCAAAATACAGCAATTTTCTGAAAAAGATCATCAGATCAGCCTATTTTTTTTTATACGAATTTAACATGCAGAGTGCATTCCAGCATTGCCATTTTATTCAATGTGTACCACTTTGTAGAACTTGTTTACTACACTGCCCAAGACTGATGTGCATTTTGTACTTCAATATACGCTGCTGCAATTTTAATTATTGTACTTGTGCTCTGGAAAGTTTTCAAGACTATTATATGTATCTCAGACAGCTACACCATTCGTACATTCAAGTTCAAATGAAATATGTGTTGTTTCTCCTTTGCAATTTAGCGAGTAGATGCTGTTGATGCATCATTAAAGCGCCATTGAGACTTCTTGCAAACCTTCATTAAGTCAAGAAATGCACAATCTCAAGCAGTTGTTGGGAGTCCAGGGGGGAAATTGGGAATGCAAAAGCATCAAAGATGTCATATTTCTCGATTTATGAAGGATTTTCAGAACTCCGCAGAAAGGCAGGTGTAAGATCAGGTCACAGCATTGCAGTTCCTGTCGAAAAATGTAGGCTGGCAGAGGAGGAATCACTGCCTCTCACATATTACCTCCCTAACATTACTTAGACTCAACTACGTTGCATCTAAATAAGCTAGTGCTAGACTAGGACTATGCAAAGTAATTTGAAATACGTTATCACCCAAACAGCAACCATGGAAGGCTCTTAATGGTTGGAGAGATCCAGTCCCATTGGCAGGCTCATGCCTTAATTCTGAACAAGCACTAGACTCTACATATGATTGGTTGAGAGAACCAGGCACTAAGTTGTAACACAGTCCTGGTCTGCCACAATAAGTGCAGCCACCAGAGTCTCAAAGAGGAAACAAAAGCAGCAGTCGGCTATATATGAGGGGCTTACAGAAAGAAAAAAATCTGAGGGACCAAGGAGAGCTGGGAATCTAGCCAGAACTCAGAATTGTTTATACAACAGTAACACTATCAGACTTCCAAACATAACAGCTTGCAATGCTCCTCAAAAAGGATTACCTGGGATTTGTCAATAACATTTGCGGGCCTGCCTAGCAAGAACAGAAAGGTCTACATTTACTTAGAGAGTGCACGTATGGAGCACATTCTTGGCAGTAGCCAGTAAAAAGAATCTAGCTAGACAAGAGGTATTACGGGATGAAAAGTAGCATTTTAAAAGACTCCTAAATTGGAAGATATTTGCTTCAGTATGAAGACAGACTGGCAAGGCATTCCATGTTTTTACTGCTGCCACTGAAAAGGCTCTATCATCAAACCTAACTGTTTGAGTCTTCAGTAGTTACAAGTGACTGATAGTTTGCACGAAACACCGGAGCGGTTGAGTGGCAAGATCATTCTTTGACCTAGTGAAAACAAAATCTGGGGTCAGCAGAACACAAAGTCAGAGCAGAGGACAAGAAATGTGAGGTGTCAAAGAGAAATAAAAAAAGATGAGAGGAATGAACCTAAGTGAAGCTTGGTAAGTAAGAGGCCAAGGCTGGAAAGATAGGGGTAGATAACAAACATGGCTGCTTATGAGGAAGGATACCTAATGATAAGCTTAGCCTGTTTGAACGACTTCATGGTGGTGTAATATTAAAGTGAGATGGTATGAGATGAGCCTGAAAGATTGTTTAAACAATGTACCATCTGCTGGCAATGTCACGTAATCAAGGAAAAAGGTTACGGGCTATGGCTGGGAGCTCTGGCAAGATGGCAGCTTTCGTGTAAGTTCCTGGGAGGTCTTCTCGCTCCGCAAAATTTTTCCCTCAGCGCACAGTGAGGCCGGAGAACAGTCAGGCCGGACGAATAGTCATCTGCAAAAGAAACAATTGATGGACAGAATGCTGGACAATGCAAACATTCACCCCCAGTCACAAGGATCTGGGTTTAATCCATCATTCTTTTGCTCACCACACCACCCCAGTTTGGACCCAGCCATATGCAAATCAGTCTTGACCCTGTTCCTTATGGGAAGAGTCCAGCCCGAACTGCCAAGCTAGGTCCTCCCTGGACCGGAAACAAGCATCCTGGGACCGGTTTCAGGGCATCACCCTTCATCAGCCAGGCTAGCTTGAATCCAGTGGTGTAGTGAGCACGGGACCCACGTCTGGCAATACCCTTCCCACTTAGGGTGACATATGCAAAAGAAACAATTGATGGACGGAATGCTGGACAATGCAAACATTCACCCCCAGTCACAAGGATCTGGGTTTAATCCATCATTCTTTTGCTCACCACACCACCCCAGTTTGGACCCAGCCATATGCAAATCAGTCTTGACCCAGTTCCTTATGGGAAGGGTCCAGCCCGAACTGCCAAGCCAGGTCCTCCCTGGACTGGAAACAAGCATCCTGGGACCGGTTTCAGGGCATCACCCTTCATCAGCCAGGCTAGCTTGAATCCAGTGGTGTAGTGAACCTGGAATGGTATGGTGAGCAAAAAAACGATGGATTTAGGCCCATATCTCTGTACTGGGGTGAATGTATGACATTGTTCTGCATTCTGTCCATCAATTGTTCTTTTTGCATCGGACGTATAGTCATTAACCTTGCCAAAATTCACTATTATTCGGTGGATGATCTGGATTGATGAATCAGTACTGACCCAGAGCAGTAACAAAATAGCAGTGTGCAGATGTGGACTTGCCTCTTTCCAACGATTATCCGTCCTGTCTCACCAAATTATCAACCCCAATGCACCAACACGATTAAGGACACCCACCTGCTGTTGCCTGGGTCCGTGGCGGTCTGGTTGTGAAGCCGCAGAGGAGTTACAGTGTCTGTTTTGGCAACCAGAGGACGAGACTGAGTGTATGGGCTGGATGGCCTGATCCATCACCTTCGCACGTTTTAACTCCCCTACACCGGACTCTCTGAGAGTTACAACCATAATGCAAGTAATGTGTGTCACCTGCCGATCTAACTATTAAACTGGGACTTCTCTGCATTCAGCAGAGCAAGAAGTTTAAACGTGGAACTCACTGAGAAATGCAATCTATCCAGATACTTCCTTCCATTTTTCTCACCTCATTTAGCAATGACATTTTGGCCATTCATTTTTCACAGCCCCCATGTATGGTCGGATAGTTCTAAGTACAGCGTTGTTCTCACATTATCTACATCCTCGCCTGGGTTAATGACTTATGTCGATAATAGAGTCATTGTTTGCAGGATTTTTGTAATGTTTCAGCTATATTTTCCATGGGCTGAATAATCATACTATGAGAATCACCAACTCCTATACCTTTTAGTTGTGAGGAGATTTGAGCTATGTCGTAAGCCTTTGTCACAAGCCAGTTACTATTCATTCTACGTCTTGCTTCTTCCCATATGTGATCAGCACCTCCTCCTCCTTTCGAAGTGTAGAGTTGCAAGTCCCATCGCCAGTATATTAATCAATTCTGACAGGGTAGGAGCACATCTACGCCGATATAAAATAATAATTAATAAAAAGAATCCAAAGCCAGTCTAAAGAGGTCAAAACAGGATCCTCAGATTCCTAAATTGCCCATCAAGGACAAGTCCGACAATAGTACCAAAACCAACACAGATCTACTCCAGTTCCCGGTAGCTGGAATCAGAAAGTATCTCAAAATGACTTAAATATCAGACTCCCCAATGCAGAAACCTGGATCTGCACTTTGGAGGACAACAGCAACCTTCAAAGCAAACAAATGCAAAGCTCGGACAAATGGATCATGGCCCTCAAACGGGAGCTCACTGACTTAGAGGACCGCAATAGAAGGAGTAACCTTCAAATATTTGGTCTCCCCGAAGGGGTGGGGGACTCAGCGTACTCAGCTATCGAGTTTCTTGAATCACAAATTCTCAAAACGCTATGTATTTCCTTAACAAGGGAGTTTGAGATAGAACATGTCCATCGGGTTCCAAACTTTAATACTAAAACTGGTCCCTCTCCAAGGCCAATGATTTTTAAGCCCCTCAGACATCAACATTCAGAACTCATTCTCACTCACATGAGAAAAAATAAAGCTGTCCTACGGAATGGGTCCAAATTCCCAATCTCACAGGACTTTGCTAAAGACACAGTATCCGCAATGAAAGGTTTTCTCGCTCTCCGTAAGAAGCTAGCCGACATGTTTGTTCAACACTCCTTTGCTGGCCAGTCTAAATTCAGAATTTTCTTTAAAGGACAGACATTAGTGTTTACTGAACCATCTGACCTGAATTCCTTTCTTAATAACAAAACTGAATCCGGAATGGATACCTTAAGGTCTAGTTTTGGTTTCTTGACACAGGCGTGTAGCGTACATTTAAGATAGCCACACTAACAAATCCTGCATTTAGGAAAGACCAATAACGTCATTCTTTAGTCAGGTAATCCACGACCACGGTTTGCACATTTTACCCTGTTTACACTGCATTATATTCCTAGCTGTGGGCCTCTGCTGACCACTGGCATATGCCACATTTTCATCACAGGTATGTCACTATCCGCATCTGAAACTCCACAGTTATGTCCCGATAGGCTCTCTTCCCAATAAATAAATGTAACTATGTAACTCTCATCCCTTCTATCGGAAGAAGTGTTTTTGTCTCCCTTAAGGCACTTAACCTCTATTTTGTGCTGCCATTTGGTAGTTACACTTTCCTTAGAATATGTTTCGGTGGCGGGTTCGACCTTGTAATTCTGTTAAGTTAATTAGTCAATGAAAATGCGCCGGATGACTCGACCTATATGAATGTAGTGTCATTGTACCCCTCACTGTCACTCCACTTCATTTATATAGATAAGAGCACTTACTAGTAGTAGGGTCACTAATGTCAACATAATATGCATATTGGCATACATGTTCTACTAACTTCTGGAATCAACATACGTTTGTTAAATCCCATAGTGGAAATTTGTATTCTATTACAAGCTAAATTGCTAGGTTTATATGGTTTGTTACTGTTCGCGCTTAATTCAGACTGTCAACAATATGCTTTGTTTCCTTGAGGGTTGAAGGGACTCACTCACCCCTCTTGTCGGAGCTCCTCCAAATGCTCCATCAGGTAAACCCTAATTTCCTTGAGATTGCCCTTGACGGGTTGGGGTGGGGGCTGTTAGTGTATTTATTTTTTTCTATCAGGAGTTTCCTAGATACCATTTTTCTTTCTCCTTCTCCATATCGACCCTGCTCCCTCAATTGTCGGGCCAAGTGCCACACTCACAAACGCCTATGGGCATACCTACCTTACTCTCCTGCTCCGCTAGCACCACAGTGCAATCATCATTTCTAATTAGAGTCCCATGGTTGCTGTTAAGCTTGTATCCCTCAACACCTAAGGCCTAAATCAGCCAGTTAAGAGAAAGAACAATAGTGATTATTTCAATCAACTAAAAGGGGGATATAGCCTTTTTTAGGCAACAAAAATTACATTTAAGGAGACTCTCACAATGAGAAGGGGTTTGGTGTAAGATGTTGCTTGCTCAGGGTCACTGAAAAATAGAAATGGGGTTTTACACTCATATCTAAAAACTCTGATCTAACTTTTATTTCTAATGAACAGAATAACGAGGGTTGATGGCTTTTATCAAGACTAAAAACTGGAGAGAGCGAGCTATACACATTGAACATCCATGCTCCTAATATCGAGAAATCTCACTTTTGGGACACTCTAGAAGTAAAACTTTCATTTCTACCAAAAGACGCTTCCATTATGTTCGGGGCGGGGGGCGGTGGCACTGTACTCCATAAGGACCAAATCCTTGATAGAAACTCTTCTTCTACATTTAGACCACTCAAGTCTCATACAGCCATGCATAATCTCTGTGCTAGTCAAACTCAATGATGTAAGGAGACTGCTTAACCCTGTGGCAAATGATTTCACCTTCTTTTCTCCACCCCACCTACGTTACTCTTGTATTGACTATTTATTCACAGACACAACCCTCCTACAATCAGTATACAATGCGACGATTGAACCAAAAACTATATCTGACCATGCAGCTGTGACCGTAACTCTCTTAAACACAAGATGCCCGGATAAAACCAACTCCTGGTGTCTAAACACCTAGCTAATGGATCATGTATCAGAAGTTCAATCTTTCTCTAAATAATAAGTACTGTTCCTTAAAGAAAACACAAACTCGGTCTCTAACCCAGTTATCCTATGGGACACCCTGAAGTGCCACGTTAGATGTCTGCCCATCAGAAAAAAGGCTGGCTAAGAGAAATCAAGAGGTCAAGCGCACATTGGATGCCTTAAATTACTAAATCAAAATAACAAACTCAAATAGGCAACCTAAAAATCCAGGGGCTTTAGAAAAGCTTGAAATATTAATATAACACATTCGTCAGCAAACGGGCATATCTCTGGGTCCATACTCAGAAAGCAAAAAGTTTCTATACCTCAATAAAGCAAGTAGGTCATTGTCTGCTTACGTAAAAAATTTAAAGTAACAAATCGCTAATACCTGGCATTAAAGATTCAAATGGCTCCATTAGAACGAAAACTAAATACGTCTTTAAAAACTTTTACGCTTTGCTTTACAAACCAACAATTCTTACTAACAAAGAAGCCTATCTAAATGTTCTCAAAGACATTTGTAGCCCAATTCTATATTTAATTTTGAAAGAGCTATTCTAAATACACCCACCACTTGGGAGGAAAGTATAGAGGCCTTTAAATCTATTTCTAGCGAGAAGGCTCCTTGACCGGATGGGTCCCCAATAAGCTTTTATAAATCTAGTTTAGATACAATTTGTATCCCGCTTGAAGCCACCCTCAATCACATTGCAAATACAAGGAGGGTCTCGATGCAGCAGCCAAGGCTACAATTGTAGTAATCCCGAAAGAAGGCAAAGATAATTCAGGCCTATTTCCTTAATTAATATAGAAGCCAAAATGTACGCGAACATTCTAGCTAAACTCCTAAAACGTATCTTTTCAGAATTGGTTCATACACCCCAAATCAGGTTTTCTGAAAGGTAGGCTTGCAAGTGACAATACCCGCACCTTCTGTCACAATATTGAAAGAGCCCATCTTTCCACCTCTCCTTTGGTGGCTGTTGTCCTGGACGCCAAAAAGTCTTTTGACAAGGTGAGTTGGCCCTACTTGAAAGTGATACTGCATCATGACAACTTAACCTTCATTTTAGTCGCAAGGTTATGGCCCTAGACGCCAATCCAATAAGCTAGAGTTAGAGTCATTGTCTACCTATCAGATTCCTTCTCCCTCAAACAGGGTATCGAGCAGCTATGTCCTCTTTCCCCATTGTTATTTCTGTTTGCCATTCACCCACTACTGCAATTGATTAACAGTTCTGAGGACATTAAAGGTGTTCGCTTCAAATCATTCCATCTCAAAACAGCGGCTTATGCTGACGACATATTGATTTTTTTATTAAAAAAGGCCAATTGGCCATCCCTGCACTATTGGGTACGATACAACCTTTCTCTGCAATTTCAGGTTATGGCCTAAATAAGGACAAAGCTGAGGTTCTTCCCCTAAATGTACACTACCTCTTGGGAGGCTCTGTCTTTCATTGGCAACCCAAAGTTATCAAATATCTTGGTGTATGGTTTTCAAATGACCTATCTTCCACAGTTAGAGAAAATGAAGTAAAAACCCTCAACAAAATTAAATATTTACTAGAGTTTTGGTCCCCCAAGCACATCTTGTGGTAGGGCAGAATAGAATTCATAAAAATTTAAATTACTCGATTGATTCATTTAATTTCTAGTATGTTACCTGTATATCTGTTGGGCCATTTCTTCTCCTCGGTTGACTAAATTGCCTCTTTCCTGTGGAACAATAAAAAGGCAAGAATGTCCTGTAAAGAAAACTAGGACTACCTCAGACGGTGGATGCAAACTCCCTAACTGGTTCCACTACCAAACTGCCTAGCTTGGCACGCAAGAAGCACAATGGTTTCAGGATAATAATGATTCCTAACCTTACTGCCACTGGATAGAAAAAGAGTTAGCTGCCTCTCATTACATTATTGTGATCTTTACAATGCCCCGCTTTGTACCCTTACATTCACACCAAATCATTAAGGATACCACACCAAAGGAATTAATCTCTTAGATAAGACAAAGGTGACGCATATATCAAACTACACTCTTCCATCACTCTGGAATTCTAGAAGAACCGAAGGTGACCTCACATATGTTAATGGGCTCTACTGGGAAGAGAAAGGCATTTCACATGTCCGCGATCTGTACTCTACTTTCAGATCCATGTCATTTGCCGAACATCAGCTTTCTAAAAATGTATCCCATCTAGATTTTAAAGGCAAAACATCCACAAATTGGCCTACTAAGTAAACCAGAAATCGGCTTGCTTCTAGCGAAATGGTCAGCAAAAGGACACAATGCCTTCAAAATCTACAAGTTCCGAAATTCTCACATGGAAAAACCCTGCTCCCCTTTCCCTGGGAAGTGAGAAAAATGTTTTAGAAATATAAATAGAGAACCTCCTGAGGAGGAAACTTGGTCTAACATTACCACCACAGTGCTATACAATTATACCCTCCCTCACTCAGTCCAAATTTTCCACACTTCATTTAGCATACTAACATATGTTGAAAGTGTAATTGTGTTAATATAGATGGTTGAAAGGAAAGGTGTTACCATAATGGTGCACGGTAATGGCCTAGATGTTCGAGAGATAATGTCAAATTCAAGTAACTTTAAAAAGAATGTAAACAGATTCAAGTAGACACACAGGAGGGTTTACTACGCCTGTCTGTGCATGGAGCGCCTACAAATCTTACAGGACATAAAAGAGATTCCAATTTCAAAAAGATCCTGAAAGTGTAATACATATTCCTAATTTGGCAGATTTTTGATCAATAGGTTTGCAAATGGTATTAGTAAGGAAATGGTTAGTCGGATATATTGCTTTGACACTGTTTACTTTTCATTGTCTAGATGATTTTTCGTTTACCAGGTCAATAAAAAAAATGTATCTATTTTGGTTGTCAGAGGAAATGTTTTTTTTTTTTTATTAACTGTGGTGTCTCTAAAAAGATAACCTCTTTTAAGTAGGTGGGCTTGACTTTTTCCAACATTAGGTATAGGTGAAAATTGATCAATAATCTGAACATAAGAAAACAGAGGGAGAAATGGTTTAAAACAAAATAGGCTTTTTCACTCTGTCAAGTAATCACTTATCTAAAAAAGAGCTTTCCAATCATCTTTGAAAAAGAGTGTGATTTTTTCCCCACATGTGCTAGTTATAGGAAAAATGGGAGGTCTAAAACTATATCAAAATCTGTCTTTGATAGTCACACTAAATGACACTGGTTCCATTTTTTCTTTATCTGACAGAGGAAAAACTCGCCTTAGCGGTAAGAGGTCGCCTGAACAAATATACCAATCACATCCAACAGTTCAGAAATTAAGGCCAACCATATACATTTAATGACAAATAAATGACAGCACTGATAAAATTCAATAAAATAGATTTGAAGATAGCTAATTGACACTAGACTAAACAACTCATGATGAAAGTATTCGAGAAACATGGAGCATGAGATATGTGAAACTGAAAATGTTCAATGAATTAAGTGGTAATGTACAACTTTTCAGGAAGCAAAGACTTAAACATCACAAATCATTGTATTGTACTGTACAAATTATTAACAGCTCCAAACCCTTGACAGGGTCGGAAGCACTCAAATTTGTACCAACTTCCTCTGCAGAGTTATTGGAGTACAGGGATGAGCAGGGTGTTGATTGCAAATTGACGGATGTAGGTTGTTGGTTGAGGATTGTAGATGTGCTATAAACATGGTGTATTGCTGTCTCTGCACTTAAACATGAGATGTTTAAGATGTTGAGGAACAATGTAACAACAGACATATTTGCACACATGGACACCTAGCAGTTTTAGGATTAATTGTAACACCGTAGTTATAAACATGGAAAGAGGCAGGTTTTGAGTGTTCTCCAGGATTCATGATGGTTCCAAAGTACTCTTTGTTAAGAAAATGTGTGCAAGCAGGAAGAAAAGACCAAAACCAAGACAAAGATTGGAGAATATGTGACCTCTAGTCTTGTTTCCAAGAGTCATGCTCTTTGATGCAGTCTCTTACAATCTAAGGGGTTGCGCTCTGTAGCTCAGTTTGAGATAGGATGGCCTTCTCAGTTCAGCATTATCGGTCTGATGTGATATAACTGCTCTGCGCACTGCAGATTCAGCCGCAGTCGGCTGGGCCGATTCACCATGGCAACCTCGGCATTACCTCATGCTGCGTGTCAGGGATTTCCGAGCGGAAAGTTGGGTTGGGTTTGAATAGACATTTTGTCGATATCAAACGTACTTAACCAAGTTACTGCAGTTTAGGTATACTGGAACTGGCAATAGTAAATCCAGAGCCTCTTATTTCAGTTTAGCCAATATTCATGCCAGACATTACCTTGGGGCAAAATTTACCTTTTTGTATGCTTCTGAATGGGGATTTCAAATCCATGATGGAGGAAAATAACTTCCTGTTATTTTACAATGTTCTTTTCCAGGTTATCTCTCTCTAAGGATATTTAAGAAGACTGGTCGGTATGTTTGGTGCATAGCAACTTCGCTCTTGACTTGCTGCTCGTTCTAGAAGACTTCCAGTTTATTTCCTGCTTCATCTATAAGGATAATGGCTGCTTCAGTCTTCAGTTTACTTCAGTCTGTCACCATTTTTGCAGTCCACCACAATTTCCACTTTTCTGGAGTAAAAGCCACACATAGAATAGGCGGTGGATGGTAGATCTGTTTCTTCCGACACGGTCAGAGAACAAACCCAACCATTACATTTACCTATATCTCAGCATCATGAATGGTTAGAATTTAACTGCTGCCCCCGATATATAGAAAATCTAAGAATGTCCTGAATGTCTCAGCATGAGCCCTTCTCCATTTGGAGACAGAAAGGGTTTCCACCAGAGCAAGATTTATTGAAGGACGGGATTGATAGGAGCAAGGCCAGCCTAGATGGATGCTCTCTGGATTAGTGGTTTTTGTGAAGGAAGCAGGTATGTGAGCCATGAATGGCAGAGTGACTATGCATATTACGTTGAGTATAATTAGACTAGAAGCCAGCAGCCAATGTGTGAAGTGAACCTAATGTACCTTGTTGTAGTTCCAGCCCAAAGAATATCCCTGCTAGCCACGGATACTTGTTGTATGGTTCTATGGGGGTTTGGTATCTTGCAAAGATGAAAAAGACACAGTAGGACAGCCTCAAAGGAGACTTATGTGAATACACAGAAATAGAACACGGTCACCTGCTGAATGGACTTACAAAGACACAGCAACTTTGCCACAAAATCTTCTCAACAGGCTGCTACATGCTTATGATAGCTTTACCTTAGTATGTTTCCCCAGTAGGATCATCAACATATATGCATTTACCACAATACTTTACAATGTAATCTTTTGGCACAAATTGTCTCTCGGCAAGGAACACAAGGCCTTGATGGAGACCTCTTTGGGTAGAACTTTGCCAAATACTGTGGCCGTCAATGATTATTGCTCTGCTTCACCAGTAAATGTTCCTCCAAATTTCTTTTAAGTGTTGATTCTTATATTCAGTTCCTTTTCAGACAAGCACACCTGCACAGGAACAAGCCAAACACCACAATCCATATAAGGAAGCCTGCAGTCCAAGTTCTAGGAAAGGTTTGCCTGAATGCAGGAAGTTGCATATTTTACTTATCACTACAAAAGCTGCCTTGAACCAACATATGATGTTAAAAAGACAATGCACATAGGTTTACTAAGTAGCAGTTTGAGCCACCAGCCACAGTACCTCAGAATTAGGTCCCTCAACGTGGCCTTCAACTTTAGTGAGGTAGCAGTAACCTACCTCACTGACCACCAGCATGCACCTGCTGCACAGCAGTCAGAGCAACAATGGCTCAGGAAGGTGGTCACGTGTCCACGTATGTGGGACACACACACAGATCACCTCCACTGATGTAGATCTACTAACTGTGTTTGTACACCACATGATATTTGGTAGAATGAAAAAGGTGGTAGGCACAAAAGAGAATTTTATTTCCAAAGCCAATACATTTACACAAATAGTACAAATGGTTAAATACTGGAACTAAGAGTAACGAACTAGCTGTAAAGAATGGATGAGTAAAATACTCAATAGTACGATACTGAAAAGGATCACTTACACTGTTCAAGAGCAATGAGCCAGATTTACGTTTGTTTGGGAACCCCTGAAGAGTCTCAAAAATCGAGAAGTTAAGGGGAAAAGTGATATTAAGAAGATATTTGGCGCATACTGAAACAAGGTTGTTTACACAAGTCTGCAATAATCTACTGTACTTTAATTGTGATCTGGATTTACTTGACTGCAACGAAATATATATATTTTTTTTAAACAGAAAAATATTAAATCAATGCCGAAATAAAAAATAAACTTTAAAAAAATAGTCAGATATCATCTTCTTTACAAAAGAACATATAAGTACAGAATAGAATAATAAATAGCAGATTGTTTTTAATACCTGAACTCCGTTTCTTCAGATTACATTCACAAATACGAAACTATCCTATTGTATTTAACCACCATGTATGTACAGCTTTCAGGATGTTGAGTGTCATCACTGTGACAACTGGTATGTGGATCTTGGTTTGCAGATTTAAAAGTCAAAGCGAGTTAAATGCAAGTGGTTGGACAAAACCAATTCTAGATTATTTTTTCTCAATCAAATTAGAACTAGGCAAACTCATTTTCCATTACATGGGCATTACATAGAACAGTGCTTCTAAAAAATTGGTGCAGCTCTACAAAGTAAACTCAACAAGCAAAATAAATTTTCAACTCCAGCGCCCAGGTACATGTGCTTTAGAGAAAGATAAATCCGTGATGCAGTGCATCAATGTATCAGTAAGGTTTCAGCTGAGCAGACAGTCAGCAAATTGGGAATTTATTAAAACATTTTCAAAAGAATAAACAGAAAACAAATGTGCAGTTTCGACATTGAAGGTAGCAGACTCATTTCACTGAGCAGCTCATATTTCCAGTACATTTTCAAAACAAGTTTCAGGGTTGAACATTTCGTAAAATACGTAAAAATGCATAAGGTTTCATATGCATTTAGTCTAAATACCAGCTGCTACTAAAGATAATTGCCATTTTGTATACATTGGCAGTTGCTAGGCCTTCTCAAAGAGGATAAATATGAGCAAATGGAGTTGAGGTGGTTGATGCTGAACGATGGTTAAGAAGTAAAACGGTAGAACAAATAGTACATTACTTAAAGTTATCGCATATTCATAAAGATATACATTATATGTTTCGCGAAAGAAAGGAAAATTACTGTATTGATTATTGAATTGTGTCTTATCCAGAGAGATGACAGTGCCCCATAAGCAGAACTCCTTATAGCTTGTGATCCTCCTTGGATCAAAAAATCAAGTCGTGCAAAAACTAACAGACTGCTCTTTTGGCAGAAATATGGGCCACATTAAATCATTAGGTGGAAGCCTACCAGACAGCACAGCCCTCTAGTTTGCTAAAGACATCCTGGGGACATTCACAAAACTGACCTAGGAATACATTCCATCCATTGGCTTTGTGGTTTCTAACTCACATTTGCTGGCTTTCAATTTGCTGGCTTTATTTGTTTTACGCTGTCCAGCTTGAATTCGTCCCACCGGTTGCCCAAACCTTGTATACTGTATTCTTCCATAAACTCGCTTTCTGTAAACAGGCCTTTAGATCTTGTTCTTATCTTGTTAAATTTGCTGTGCATTCAAAGACAGAGGTCAAATGTCAAGCTGTCTTCTGAGGGAGCTTGGTGTTTACTTTTCTTTTTCTGACTTCAAAGTGAGAGAATTTATGTGACAATCCAGCTGAGTACCCATGAATGAGGAGAGGGTGTAGGATGTTTTTTTTCGAGCACACAGCAAAACACATAATGAACTGTGCTGATGTTTTAGAGTATATCAGAATAAGTGCAAATGAAACACTTTTTTGTAATTCTGAATTGTGGTGGAAACAAATATTTGAACACGATCAAAACACATCAATACACTAGGTGAGAACATTTGCACACATTATCGTTTGTGTGCAGTAAAGCCGTATTTTGGTGCAAATGTAATTGTCATTTCAATTGAAAATGTGTTGTCTGTAATGGCAGTGCGCTACCACACCAAGCATACTCCACACTACGCTACACCATTCCACTCTATGCCCCTCCACTCTAAGACACTTTGACACTCTATGCCACGCCTGCGCTACCACACCAAGCATACTCCACACTACGCTACACCATTCCACTCTATGCCCCTCCACTCTAAGACACTTTGACACTCTATGCCACGCCACTCGAGTCCACGTCAATCTACGCCACTCACTCCACGACACAACACTCCACTCTATGGCCCTCCACACCACTTACATCACTTCACCCCACTCCAATCTGCCCCACTGCACTTTGCTAATATCTACCCCAATCTACTACACTCCAATTTACCCACTCCACTCCAATCCAATCCACCCTACTCCGATCTACCGCACTCCAATTTGCCCCACCCTAATTTACCCACAACCACTCCACTATGATCAAATCTACCCCACTCCACTACAATCCACTCCACTCCAATCTAACCCAATCAACCCCACCCCACTCCAATCTGCGCCACTACAATCTATCCCACTCCAATCTATCCCCCTCTAATCTAATCCACTCAACACCAATCCACCCCACTCCAATCTACCCCTCCCCAATCTACCCAACTCTACCCTAAAGTACCCCACTGCAATCCACCCTACCCCACTCTACCCCACTCCAATCCACCCCACTTCAGTATACTCCACTCCACTCTAATCTACCACACTTCAAACTACCCCACTGCAATCTTTCCTCTTCAATCTACCCGACTCCACTCTTCCCCAATCTATCCAACTCCACTCCAATATATCCACTCCACCCCAATCTACCACACTCCATTCCACACTACCCAAACTACCCCACTCCACTCTAATCTACCACACTCCACTGTACTCCAATCTACCCCATTCCACTCTACCCTAATCTACCCCCATGCCACGCCACTAACTTTTAGCTGTGCTGAACAGCAGCCACACTGGTGTACAACATGGCTAAAACCATTCCAAAGCCAATAGCTCTCGCATAGGCGAGACCTGTTGGCTGTGCCAATGCATATTTTTTATTAAGTAATCCCTCACATCTATCTTAAGACATAATCAATCCCCGTTACTGATTCCTTTATAATTTTTTTTATTACGATGCTTATGTTTTTGGTATCAAGTAATATTATTATTCATTCTGTATTGACTGTGGTTTAATGAATTTCTCTCTATTTTTCTGCTCAATTAAAAAAAAAAGTAATCCCTCACAAGTCTATAATAGCACCTTATGATTTAATATGCTTCCAAAACAACCTTCTTCCATGCAGCTCATGTTCCAAAAATGACATGCTTGACTTCTGATCAGCACGCATGACACAAAAACACTTCCCACAAGGTCACACTTGGAGCCCATGCCCTGCCAACCATACAAAGTGATGCTATGCAAGTTTAAGAGAGTATCTCTCACTCCTCATGACTCGCAGCTACTTGGGGACACGGTATTATTTATAGTGTAAATAATTAAAATCTATATGATATACAAAATGCCATGGATAAACTGATGGTCAAAGCTGGATGTGTGATTTTAACAATTAAATTTTTCAACCGACATCTCAAAGTTTCCTAGAGCAATAAAATATTTGCAATGCGCAAGCGCCTTAGTAGGAGAAAACACATTACAAAAATTGTTTGTGATTATTTTGCCCATTTCATTAATCAGTTAGCATCAAACTCAAAGCTTGAGCTAGGTTAGGGAGTTATAAAGTTTCTCAACCTGTTTCATATACTTAACAAGGTTCGTATTTTCAGAGATAATAAACTTGGTTTAACGAGTAAATGGCAGGTAGAGTATAAAGTCGGGCAGGTGCAAAGGACACGCAGGACTGATTGGTCATGGTAGCCGCACAACCGGCAACTTCTGCCTTTGGTCTGAGGAGGGGCATTAGCCTTGGTTGGGAAAATGCTGAAACAATACTCTAGGAGTTTCATCTTCAGTTTTAGTGAAAATGTCAGTTGTAGATGTTGGAGCTCCTTGGTTTTATAAGGAGTTAATTACTGTCCATGCATGTGTACGACTGCTAAATGTTTATGGTCTAATTCAGTAGAAGTTGAACACACCGCCTCTACAAGCCATGGAAAAATTATACACCAATGCGCAGCCAGCCACATTGCCTGAGGCCGCAGCCATACCTCCATTGTCCACTTCGAAAAAACTGCCTTAAGCAAATAATGTTCGCATGGCTGATGGGATTACACTGACAGAAGAATTACACCCCAAATGGTCCTCTCTCTCCAAGATGCCAATTGTAGACTTTGCACCCATAAGCTCAAATCCTACAATCACTTACTATGCTGCTGCCCGGCATTTCTGCACGTCCGGGGCACCTTGTTAAACATTCCCTTTCTAGCATACAGAACTCGGACCTGTAATGAGGCAAGGAACGTTGTTGTGTTCACCATCACTGAGCCTAATAAAATGGCCAAATTCGGCAAGTACATCAGCCTTGTACAAGCCTGCATTAAAGAGGCCAATAAGATCTGACATACCACAAGGGAGAGGACTACCCCGGGCCGCACTCGACACCCTGAGAATGATGTGGAAAACATTTCAATCCACACAGAAGGCAAAGGCATAATCACGTGATTAAATGTCCAAGAAGGGATGCGTTTTACCCTTAACTTGCTAAACTACGCTATTTCACTGCCCCGCTGTGGAAGCAACCTTAGTAGAAAGTTTTACTGTATCTTACCATTTGTCACGAGCACTTTATTTGCCAAAAGAACGTTGAATTACTTAAGCATAGCATTTTATTAATAATTAGCACTTTACTGCCTCGTATGCATGTGTCTTGCTGCAGCTACCATTGCTAGGTCTTTCTTGAACACACGGTTGCTTTTATCCTATTTTAAAGTTCTTGTCCACTGGTGATCAATGTATTTTCTTTTAGGACTCGAACAATGTAAAGATCTTCCAACATTTAAGCCTATTACCTGATTAACAACTAAGCACTTTATTGCCTCGTAGGTATGCGACATGCTGCTTCTACTTTTTTTTAGACCTTTCTATGAACATATGGTTGCTTTTAACTTATTTAAAGCATTCGTCTATCTGTGATCAAATGTATTTGTTTTTATGATTTGAACACTGTAAAGATTTTAACTAAGCATATAATAAACCATACTACTACTAAAAAAGTTGAACAGTTATTTTAGCTAATCTTTAAATAAAGTTTGGTTTATTAGTTCTGACCATGCCTCTTCTAAGCTCAGTTCTTTCAGTGTGGTGTGTAAGAGGCATAGGCATGAGTTAGTGCATTCTGACTGGTTATTATTAATATCTTTCCAAAAGAGTTGATCTTGTTTTGTGCATCAATTTGAAACATGACAAAAGTTGTGTAATCTCAGCATTAGGTATTGAGAACGCCAAACTTATTTGTGATTGTGTTGAGTTTGGAGGGAGTCTAAATACTGGTCTGTAGATGTTACAAATCACAAGGTTGATCTGTTTACCTACTGATGAAGGCAAGGCTGTATGCTAGTGGTGGAAGGATCTTCTTCATAACCTGGAATAGAGGAGCACAAAATAGGAATTCGAGTTTGATAATTATGTAAATGCCTGGGTCAAACAGTTAGCCTTTAGACCTAATGAGTTTGTGTGTGTTTTACAAATGCCTCAGTCATCAAAGATCATGGCCAGTAATTTGTATTCATCAACGCTTTCTATTTTTTTTATTAAGATACCAGGCTCAATTTTTTTTTTCCTCCTCGTGGTAATTGCTTTTTTTGTCTTGTCGATGTTAATTTATAGCTTCTTCGTGTAGCAATAAGGCGTAGGCAATCTGCAGTCCTAAGAGGGTTTTCCTAAGTAGGACCATGTCATCCATGTACTGCAGAAATACAAACCTTAGTTTCCTAGTTTAGGCCTGTTTAATCGTATCATAGAGATCTGCAATGTGAAGGTTACATATGATTGGGGCCAGAACGCAGGCCTGTTTAAGTTCATTATATGGACACTTGTCCATATCAACAAAACATTTCCCACATGGGATACACTATAAAACTACATTATTCTAACAAAGCACAACCAATGGAGAAGGTGCTACCCACCCCCAAAAAACACGTTGGCATCACATCAGAGTTATGATGCACTACACAAATTTAACTACAATACAATACCTACTAGTGAATGTAAAGATTAGGTGAAAACTCGAAAGAGAGAAAGCTCAAAAACGACTGAGCTTTAAACAGCAAGCCCTTCTTATGGACAACATAAACAGGAGAATTTATGTGCTAATGTGCCTAATTTCACCCACCTTGCTTACTTGGTAAAATTATAAAAGCAACACAACACTACCAGAAGAAAAGGGGGTTATTGATTTTGTAATAATTTCTATGCATTATGCAAAGAAATCCACTTTTTATTCAGGCCATTAATTATACTGTAACTAAAGGGAAATGGAAATGGCATGAAACAAAGAAATAAATCCTAGCCCGAGCATCCACTTTAGGTAAAAAGCTACAGCCATTCATCAGAAGCAGTGATTTGTTAGATAAGACCAGGTTTTCTAGCATCCTTTAAGTGAAATGTTCCTCGTACAAGCTAATGAATCCAATAAGGGCAGATGCATCAATTTATCAGTAATGTGCAACGAAATCAGTTGATTACAGCACTGAGTGCTTCTCAGAAGCTCAAAACTGTAGAAACCTTTCCATCGCTTCAAAGTGCTGTCAAATGTTACTTTTTATTTTTGCAGTATTTGTCGTTGGCTGTTTTTTAATTCCACTCTGTCTAACTGGATGTTTAAGGTGAATGTGGAGATCAGTTGTTAAATAACAAAGAGCACACATACTAGTGTTATGTTTTACTACTTGATTCAAGAACCGAAATAAAAAACTACTTAAAAATCTTGCTGTAGGATCTGGGGCAGCTGTCAAGTATTCAGAGTGGTAGGGCGGGTGGTACTAAAACAAAAAATGCATTAAAAAATAGCACTTACCATCATGGTTTGCCGCATGACGTCCTCCTCGCCTCCTCGAAGCTCCAGCACCCAGGAAACTGCACTACCCAATCCTGGCGCTGCTCTCACAGCATGTGAGTAGCACCAGGATTGGAGGGAGCGGCCTCTTAGTGCTCTTAAGAGCACTAGAGGCCTTTACTTTGTCTAACCCAGCTGTCTAAGACAGCTAGGTTAGAGAAGTTCAAACTGCACATGTCTGGCTGGCTGGCTGTCGCAAGACGGCGGGCCAAAGGAACATGCACACTTCAGGTTGCTGAAAAATAAAATGCTAATAAATAAACTTTATTACCATTTTATTTGTCAGCTATGGGGGTATTTTTTTAGTGGGGCGATGCTCCTCCGCTCTTGTGGAGGAGCCGCTCCAGTGTAGGATTTCTAAAACGTTATCTGCAGTGTGTACAGTACACTCTATTACACAACGGCCAGTTACTGGGAAACTGAAAAGCAATGTTTTGGCATGGGCTCATAAAGCATACTGCATCAAAGATTTAGAATACCTGAATTAGACCCCCAACCAGAGACCCTTGCTTAATATCCATCAATCTGATCAACCAATGGTCGTTCAAGGGGATGGAACATGGAGACCGGTTACCAGGAGTATGTGGGCCAAGCCTTTAGAACACCCTTAAACCAATCCGAGATATGAAGTCGGTCACAAACGTTCCAGTAAACTTCTTAAAACAGCTTTTTAAACTTGCTTTCACCTGAACCTCTAAATAACAAAGATCGTGACTGAAACATTAGTGGACACTTACTTGTCTTACTCCATCATCAAGGTGTATTTTTTTCATCTCTATCAGCACTCTGACGCAGTGACTAATTTGCACCGGTGTTTGGCGGGGGAGCGCTTAACACCAGCACATTTTTATGACATTCCACCACATGGTGGCACCGTCTGTATAGTTTTAAAAAACAGCACATCAGGAGAATCTTTAACAGTTCAATACACATTAAAAAAAAGAAGCCAATATCAGCGCTCCCATGGTATTCTTACTCCTTTGGGAGACGTGCAGTGGATCAAATTGTCACTTATGGAGGAGTGTGATGGTTTGCAGGTAGCTGGTATTTCACATCGCTAGCAGGGATAGTGGATGGCACAAGCTGTAGTGAGTGGGCTTCTGAGAAATACCTCTGGAAAAAACACAACCATTGCTACCTCCGAAGAATATCGTCCATCTACTACACTATCTATTGTAAATCTATTTTTACACTGTATCTTCTTATGCATTCCTTGTAAATGTTGCCGTGCAAACTCTGTAAAGTGCTCCGATAACTTCGGATCAAGATTGCGGTATATAAAACTCTGAAAATAAATAACCTTACAAATAGTCTATGGTTGTTTCACTTTAGGATGAAGCCTTTTTGGTGTCTGAGAGAGATAGGTGTTTTAGAGATTGCCACATCACATCTACAATCTTAACAACAGAGCTTGCTTCCAGTGGGCATCCACATACATTTATAAGGTCTCTCCTGCTAACTAGCCAGTGATATCTAACAACACTTTCAATTTCAAAACTGAATAAACCTTCTGATAAATCTAAGAAACCTTCAAATCTTGTAGAAGGCAGAGCCTAGGTCACTCTGGAGGGTCCTCAGAAGATGAAGCTGACCGAGGGAGACATAGTAAAGTGTCAGGATTATTGCTCCACCTGCCTTGTAGTAAGATGATTACTTACTAAATATCAAGAATAAAACACCACTGCAGTTGCCCCTAAAAGTTTGTGCAGATGTCAGAATCTTCATAAACTGTCACAATGTGATTCAGTTTTAGGAAGTAATTGGGCAAGGCAACGCGCTATCTAGCGCGCGCCGCCATTATGGCGGTCGCGCCAGACCCCGGCAGTGAACCGGAAGCACTTTAAGTGCTTCCGGTTCACACGAACGCCGGACGTTTGTAGAAGACTGGTTTAGACCAGCCTGCCTGGTGGTCCCACTGCCCCCTCTTAAAAGGGGGCGGTGGACGCAGGAACAGTCTCTTGTTCCTCGCGCCCCCACCAGGAACGCACCCGGGCCATCGGCGGCCCGTAACTTGTTTTCTGCTTTGTTTTATAGGTGGCGTGATGATTCTCGTGGAGCGGTGGACTCAGGTTGCGGTAGAGAGGCCGTGGTGCAATTGTCGGAGCCGGAGTCCGAAGCTGAGGACCCGTGTTCGAGCCTCCGTCAGGAGGAGAAGTATCATCATCGGTGGGGAGCCCGCGTGGGTTGGAGCCGTGTGCGAGCCCGTTTTGGAGCTGCAGAGCCCGGGAGAGCAGCAGAGGCATTTTTCAATTTAGTTAAGTTGTTGGGAGTGCCCGGGTGGGGAGCGATCACGCTTTATGGCACAGCTGTTTGTGGGTGGCGCCTTCCGATCAGCTGGCGAGGAAGCGAGTGAGGAGGGCGTTACAGCACGGGAGCAGGAGCGTGTGTTTTTAGCTGGCGTGCACTTGTAGCGGTCAGCGATGGTTTTGGGTGGTACGTATTGGGAACTCAGCCTGTGATTTAAAGGGCGCTGGGCACGCAGCACGTGGGGACAATAGAGCGGTGACAAAAAACAGCGCAGCTGTATCTAAAGAGAATCAGCTGTTTTATGGAACGCTTGTACAAAAGGGTGTGTTCCATATGTTTGAAAGAGTGTAATTTACTAGCAAGGAGGGCGAGTCAGGGGGCGGCTGCCCACGCGCGATCCCTAGCTCTGTCAGAGCTCTGATTAGCAGAGGCGAACATATCGTTTTAGTCTGGCAAATGTACGAATTGCTCAAGACGGTGCCACGTGCTATTTCCGAAAAATGTAGTCATGGCAGGGGTTACTGAAAGCGTGCAATTTGCTAAAGGTTTGCTGGTTTTTTGAGTGATTGAGAAAACACACTCATGGAAAAGCTTCACATTTGTAACACCATTCTTTATCTGCATAGGCTGCGTATGTAGTGTTTCATTTGCACCGTGGGTGTTTACAGTGGTATTGCGTGGTGAAAAGTCAGTTGGCTGAAAGTAGATAACTGCTTGGCCCTTATGACGCACCCTGCCCATCTCGGACTGTTTGTAGAAGAACTGTGCGCCTGACGTCTACAGTTCGGTGCTATATGCTAATGGGAGGGGAATAGTCTGCTTGCTGAAATAAGATAGCTGCTTTCCTGCTCTAAGGAATTTCCGGCCATGTTAGTACTACCATCAAGACGGGAGTAAGCATGCACTGCATGTTTAACAAACTCACCTCATAAGTCACTGCACGCGTGTACCGTGATGGAAACACGTGATTTCACTGATCAGTGATAGGACACTGCTCCCGGGGTTTTTTCCGTTAATAACTTGTGCACTATCTTCCCCATCCATAAGTAATGCTAAATTATTGATTGCAGCTCTTCATACCATAGTATTGGGCATCCGCAAATAATGATGAATTGTTGTATGTAGCCCTTCATAACACGGTATTGGCTATTTCCGAGCACAGTGAATAACCGTTGTTGTTATTACTTAATGTATGGTTCCCAGTGGGATTATATGTTGAACCACATGGCCTCTCGTCCAGTACAGAGGTGGTGTTTTTTCAAGTCAGCTTCTGGGGCCCGGGTATCATGACTCACACTCGAGACGAAGTGTTCGCGCGATAGTGGAGGTGAAAACAGCCTGTTTTATGCTCTGAACGCTTTTTAACACGTTTCAGTCATCTCATCTAGGTACATTTAAAATGTTTAGGTTCTCGCTGGGGGGGTTGGAGCCTAAATACTCGAGTGTAGATGCCTGGATTGCTGAAGAGAGGAGTACCGCGTGGGTGTTACTGCGTGGGTGTTACTGAATGGGTTGTACCGCGTGGGTTTTTTACCGCGTTGGTGTTTACTGCTTTTTGAAGTTTACCGAATTGGTGTGTTCATGTGGGGGTGTTACCGCGTGGGTTTTTACCGCGTTGGTGTTACAGCGTGGGTTTTACCGCGTGGGTGTTACAGCGTGGGTGTTACAGCGTGGGTTTTACCGCGTGGGTGTTACCGCGTTGGTGTTTACTGCTTTTGAAGTTTACCGCATTGGTGTGTTTACCATGGGGGTGTTACCGCGTGGTGGGTGTTACAGCGTGACTGTGACCGTGGTGTTGCCACGTAGGTGTTAACAAGTGGTTGTTACCGTGTAAGGGTTACCACTTAGGTGTTAACAAGTGGTTGTGACTGTGTGAGTGTTACCGTGTGTTATCAAAGTGGCTGTTACCACATGGAGGTGACTGCAGTGATGTTACCACATGGGCATTTTTGGGTATTACCACGTAAGTGTTACCGCATGGGTGTTAACACGTGTTACAGCGTGTGTGTTACCGTGGGGTGGTTACCACGTATTATCATGTCCATCTTAGCACGACTGCATCGCATGATACGCAGGAGTAAGGCAGGAGTTCACTTAATCTCCCCGTGCCTAACAAATATGAATGTGTCCTCATATAATGCGATTGGGCTATGTCAAGTGCTCTCAACATAATGTCGAGTCCCTCAGCTTCGGGTCAGCCAGCCCTGAAATGAGCCGACATACTCTTACACTAATCGTAACGCCGAGAGTAACTAATAACAAACATGGAAATTAGAATTTCACCTGGCTAGATGGCTGTTATAAATCACTGATGATAATGCATAGCAAACTGAGGTTCCGATATATGGGATGCCATTTCGTGACCAATTTGTCTGATTGTGATTTTAAGGAGGGTATGTTTGCTGGTCAAAACAATAAGGTACAAGTTAGCAGTCAGAATGCACACTGCGATTCGGCGCAGATCCTGTGATCTGGCCACAGTTTCCATTGGGCGCGAGTGGACTTCAGCCTGTCATGGCCAGATTTCAATGTTCAGCAGCTAACGCAACTGGTGCTATTCTAAGCGCTCTCATTTGAAAGTACGATTTCAATGTTCCTCATGTAATGAAACTGTACTATGCTTAGCGCTCTCAAAATCTCTCTGAAAATCTGATGTCAAATGTTCTTCATGTAATACAACTAGTGCTATGCTAGGCGCTTTTAATTGGATTTTTGAGTTCAATGTTCCTCACTTAATGGAACTCGGGCTATGCTAGGCGCTCTCATTGATAGGCTGATTTCAATGTTCCTCATGTAAATGCAACTGGTGCTATGCTAGGCGCTCTAATTGGAAGTATGATGTCAATGTTCCTCACTTAATGCAACTGGCGCTATGCTAGGCGCTCTCATTGAAAGTCAGATTTCAATGTTCCTTATGTAATGCAACTGGCGCTAAGCTAGGCGCTCTCATTGAAAGTCAGATTTCAATGTTCCTGATGTAATACAACTGAGGCTAGGCTAAGCGGTCGGAATTGAAAGTCAGTGATCAATGTAAAGTTTAAAAGCCCTGCTTCGGGTCAGCCAGCAAGGTATATATACGGTATATTACCCGTTATTTTCATTGTAGTTCCACAAACAAATCCTTGCGGAAGCTAACATATCCCTGCTTGCTAAAGAGTGATGACAGCCTGGTGAGCTCGCTCTACTTTCATGCCACTTTTTGTCGTAGAACGTACTCGTGGAGTAAGAATGTGTCTGGTCAATCTGAGCGCGAAGAACGCAATGCTACGCAAACCATTGACGTTTTTCAGGTTGAAACATGACTGCTTACTATTGGCGTCACATCAAGACATTCCAAGCCGTGGTGAGGTCACATCAATATATTCCAAGTCTTGGATGTCAGTCATGCGAGGCGCCTGCCTCTGTGATGTCACTTACAAACATTATCAGTACCTGTGATGTCACATCAATACATCCCAGGCCTCGTTGTCACAATTTCGAGAGTGCCATGCGCACGCGTGTGCTGTTACACACATGAATTAGGAGTCTGTTGTCAAATAGCATCCATGCACCCATCGCAGGTACACGTATGCATTGGAACCTGGTTATGTCACACTTTACCTCTGCACCTGTGTGCTTGTACAGGTATGCAATAGATGCCTGTGGATTGTCACACAGTACCTATGCACCCTTGTGCTCGTACACTTATAATAAGTTATGTATTGTATCACACAGTACCTCGGCACCCTTGTGCCTGAACGCTTATACATTGGATGTCCGTGTTGTGTCACACGGTACCTATGCACCCTTGGGTCTGTTCAAATTAAGCAGTATATTCCTGTGTTGTGTCACACTGTACCTATTCCCTGTATGCTTGGGCACATTTCGGCATTAGATGCCTAGGTCGTATCATACAGTACCTATGCACCCTGTGCTTGTACACTTTTGCACTAGATGCGTATGTGGTGGCACACAGTACCTATGCATCGATTTCTTGCGCATTTGGTGGTCCGCGTTGTGTCACACCGTACCTATGCACCCTGGGCTGAGGGTGTGGGTGGTAAAGGGGGGGTACAGTCTCATGATGTCGTCAAGGGGCCACTCCTGCTACATGGCGATGGGTCACTTCTCACTATCTTTCAGTTCAAAAGAGTCATGGGTTTGGCCACACAAGACGCCGGTCTGGATTCAGCTAACTTTAGGTCTAAGGGAGGAGCAGGTCAAAAGGATCGGAGGTGGTCCTCTAACTGCTACAAGCGCTGCGTGGGGCTGCACATGCTTTAACCCATCGGTTCCGTTGCACATTTAACTGCAAGTTCTTCATTCTGTGACTCAGAGAGAAGCTTGCGCAGGTACACGGTTACTTAGTGCTGTGTGCTGTTGTGTATGTGTTAGCCCGCCAGTTGGGCAGTGCCCTGACGATTGTTCTTTTCACGTTTGCCTGCAGTTTCTTCACCCTGTGACTCAGGGGATAAGTCTGCATCGGCCCATCATCGCGACAGGAGGAAGTCACCTTGTCACACAGATGGACGGCGACCAACAGTCCAAGAACGAACAGCTCAGGTGATGGCCCAAGTGCATTCCTGGGCCCCGGAACAGCAGGAAATCTGGGTAGTTGGTCACTCATATGTCCGATGTTAGATTTGGAGGTCTCTAGTTGGCAGAGGTAGGTACCTTTGTCCAAATAGGGACCCTTGAGTCTAGTCAGGGAAAGTAGGTACACTCCCGAAATAACCCCTGCTCACCCTCTTGGTAGCTTGGCACGAGCAGACAGGCTTAGTTCAGAGGCAGTGTGTAAAGCATTTGTGAACACATACAGTAATCAAGTGACAACACTACAAATGGACACCACACAGGTTATATATTTATAAAAATAGGTATACTTTATATAGATTTATCACAAGACCATAAACGACAAAAATAATCCACAATACTGTCAAGAGTGCTTAGTTCTGATCAAAAAGGCTTAATTCAAGGTTCTGTGCGAGTCGGTAGCCTCCTCCGGCTACGGCGATGTCGAGAACAAACAGAGTCTAACAAATCCAGCTGACCGCGTCGAGACGGGCCAACACAGCGTAGACAGACTCGGTCACAGTACCTTTTACTTGAAGCGGCAGGCACGGGCGTGCGAGCCGGATGGCTGTTCGTCGCGGTCGCGATGCAAAAATGGAAGCGTTGCAGGACGCGTTGTCCCTCGATGCGGTGCAGGCAGCGGCTCGTTGACGTCGTCGAGACGGAGTCGGTGAGACCAGGGCCGTGCGTTGCAGGGCGAGACGGTGCTTCGATGCGGTGCTGGCAGGTTGCGGTGCGGCGACGGAGCCGGATTCAGGAGCTGGCGTCGATCAGTCCGGACAGCGGTGCGAGTCGGGCGGTGCGTCGCAAAGCGTGCGAGCGGTGCCCAACTCCGGTGCGGTCACAGGACTCGAACTCAGCAGCAGTGACCGTGTCGGTCGGACCAGTTCGACTTGGCGTAGCGAAGCGTTGCAGGACGCGTTGTCCCTCGATGCGGTGCAGGCAGCGGCTCGTTGACGGAGTCGGTGAGACCAGGGCCGTGCGTTGCAGGGCGAGACGGTGCTTCGATGCGGTGCTTACAGGACACCGAGTCGGTCGTGAGAGTCGGTCACAGCTCCCTACCTCTGTAGCCACTGAAACAGAGTTTCCAGCAGCAATTCACAAAGGGGGTGAAGTCCAATGGTCCTGGGACTTCGGTCAGGGGGCAAGCTCTCTTCCAAGCCCTTGGAGATCCTTCACAAGTTGATGAAAGTCACAGCAAAGCAAAAGTTCCTTTCTCCTTTCTTTGGCAGTCAGGCAAACCACTGCAGGCCAATCCCCCAAGCAGCACTTCAGGCTTAGTGATAGTTTCTCCTCAGTTTCTTTTTGGTTCCGCTCCTCAGCAAAGGTTTCTTCTTGTTCCCAAAAGTGATCTAATTTCCTAGGGGTCTGGGTCCCCTTTTTATATCCAGTTTCTCTTTGTTCCCTGAAGGCAGAGAGGCCTCTGCCTAGTCCAAAACCAATTCTGGTCAGTCCTGGAGCACTTTGTTTTTCTGACTCCTTTCCTTTCAGAATGTGGGGCAGAGTGCTCAGCCGCCCGGCAGGAGGTGGAGCCAGCATTGTGGAAGGCAGGCACAGCCCTATTCAGACCCAGGTGCAACTCCTCCCTCCACTCTGGATGCAGATCTTTCTATTCAGCCCTGTGCTGACTCACCCTGTCTCCTGTAGCCACCCCCAGCCCCTGTCACTCAATCTCCAGACAAGGAATACACAACCTAGCAGAGGCAGGCTTGGATAGTTAGGCAAGAAAATACCCACTTTCTAAAAGTGGTATTTTCAAACACAGAATGTTAAAACCAACTTCACTAAAAGATGTATTTTATCACCCTGAGTTCAGGCATACTAAATTCGTTTTTCTACCATGTTCCTCGGGACAGTTCTGACTATAAGGTGTAATAGTCAGTCTGCCCATTCTGGCCTATGGGGAGCAGGTAGCCTTGCAATAGTGAAAAACGAAAATGGCTGTAATTCACTATTAGGACATGCCACACACACCAGGGCATGTCCTACCTTATACTTACAATGCACCCTGCCCTAGGGCCTACTTTAGGGGTGACCAACATGCAGTAAAGGGAAGGTTTAGGGACTGATAAGTGGGTGCACTCACCCAGTCGACATGGCAGCCCTAGGCTGCACACAGGCTCTGCAATGGCAGGCCTGAGACACACTTTACAAGCTGCTTCTGTGGGTGGCACAACCCGTGCTGCAAGCCCACCAGCAGCATTGGATTTACAAGCCCTGGGCACACTCAGTGCACGGTACTAGGGACTGACAAGTAAACCAATCATCCAATCATGGAGTCACTAATACTTACATCAATTCACGATAGGGAGCACTTGCACTTTGGCACTGATTAGCAGCGGCAAAGTGCCCATGAGCATCTAGTCCAGCAAAAACATATCGGTAACAGTGGAGGCATTACGAAAAAAATGGAAGGGAGACCCACGCCAAGGATGCCAGGTCTAACACGTGTCCCCTCCAGCTGAAATGTGGGGAGAACTATCCTACCCCTAGGGAGTTCTCATCGCTAAGGCGGATAAATCTGGACAGTCCATCAGCATTGGCGTGTTCTGTACCAGGGCGGTGTTCCACCGTAAAGTCCATCCCCTGTAGGGAAATGGACCACCTCAACAGCTTGGGATTCTCACCCCTCATCTGCATCAACCATCTGAGGGGCCTGTGGTCTGTCTGAACCCGGAAGTGAGTCCCAAACAGGTATGGTCTCAGCTTCTTCAGTGCCCAGACCACAGCAAATGCCTCCCGCTCAATAGCACTCCATCTCTGTTCCCGGGAAGTAACCTCCTACTGATGAAGGCTACAGGTTGGTCTAGGCCCTCCTCATTGATCTGTGATAGAACAGCCCCTACACCATGCTCTGAAGCGTCGGTCTGAACAATGAACTAATTGGAGAAGTTGGGTGCCTGGAGCACAGGCGCCGTGCACATGGCAGTCTTCAAGGTGTCAAAAGCTTTTTGACAGGCGTCAGTCCAAATCACTTTCCTGGGCTGCTTCTTGGAAGTCAGCTCTGTCAAGGGGGCAACAATGCTGCCATACCCCTTGACGAATCTCCGGTAATACCCGGTGAGTCCTAGGAAGGCTCTCACCTCTGTCTGGTCTTGGGGGCTCCCAAGCCAGAATGGTATCAATTTTCGGTTGGAGGGGCGCCACCTGGCCGCTCCCAACCTGGTGTCCCAAGTACACCACAGAACCCTGCCCAATCTGGCACTTACTCGCCTTGATTGTGAGGCCTGCTCTCCGCAGCGCCATCAACACTTCCCAGAGGTGGCGCAGATGTTCTTCCCAACTGGCACTGAACACTGCGATGCCATCCAGGTAGGCGGCACTGAAATCCTCCAGTCCAACCAACACCTGGTTGACCAACCTCTGAAAGGTGGCAGGGGCATTCTTCATCCCAAAGGGCATCACCCGGAACTGGTAGTGCCCATCTGGTGTGGAGAATGCTGACCTCTCTTTGCCCCATCAGTCAAGGCGATCTGCCAGTACCCAGACGTTAAGTCAAACGTGCTGAGGTACCGCGCAGCCCCTAACCGATCTATGAGCTCATCAGCTCTGGGGATGGGGTGGGCGTCAGTCCTGGTGACGGAATTGAGTCCCCTGTAGTCCACACTGAACCGGAGTTCTGGGGTGGCACCAGGCGCGGCAGCCTTTGGAACAAAGACCACTGGGCTGGCCCAAGGGCTGTTAGAGGACTCAATCACCCCCAGCGCAAACATCTTGGAGACCTCCTCCTTGATGCAGGCTCTGACCCTGTCAGTCACCCTGTAAGCCTTGTGCTTCACAGGAAGACTGTCCCCAGTGTCCACATCATGGACGCACCAATGAGTGACACTGGGAACCAGGGAGAACAGGTCAGGGAACTGTCCCAACAGTTGGCGACAGTCACCCTGCTGCTCAGGTGTCAGGGAGGTAGAGAGGTTTACTCCCTCCACTGATCCATCTTGCTCTCGGGCTGACAGGAGGTCAGGAAGAGGCTCGGTCTCCTCCTCCATTCCATCATCTGTAGCTAAGAGCATGCCCACTTGGGACCTCTCCAAGTGGGGCTTCAGGCGGTTCACATGCAGGACCCGCAAGGGGTTCCTGGGAGACTGCAAGTCCACCAAATAGGTAACTGGACTCTTGCGCTCCACCACCGTAAAGGGGCCGGTCCACCTGTCCTGGAGCGCACAAGGCTCCACAGGGGCCATGACCCACACTTTCTGACCAGGCTCAAGCTCTACCAGAGTGGCATTCTGGTCGTACCACCGCTTCATCTCCTCCTGGCTGGCTTCCAGATTTGCCTCAGCAAGTTCTCTGGAACGCCTAGTCTGGTTCCTGAAGGCCAGCATGTAACTGTATACATCCTGGGGAGGTTTCCTGGGAGATTGCTCCCAGCCTTCCTTGACCAAACTCAGAGGTCCTCGCACCGGGTGTCCATAGAGGAGCTCAAAGGGACTGAACCCTAGAGACTTCTGTGGCACCTCCCGGTATGCAAACAACAGGCATGGTAAGAGGACGTCCCATTTACGCCTCATGGGTTCTTCCAGACCCATAATCATGCCCTTGAGGGTCCGGTTGAATCTCTCAACCAGCCCATTTCCTTGAGGGTGGTAAGGAGTGGTGAACTTGTAAGTTACACCGCACTCCTGCCACAGGGACTTCATGTACTTGGACACGAAGTTGGTACCTCTGTCAGACACCACCTCTTGAGGGAATCCCACACGTGAGAAAATTCCCATCAGTGCCCGTCCCACCACAGGGGCCGTCACTGTCCTCAGAGGGATGGCTTCAGGGTACCGGGTGGCATGGTCCACCAAGACCAGGATAAACCTGTTGCCCATGGCTGTCTTGGGGTCCAGTGGCCCCACAATATCAATACCCACCCGTTCAAAGGGGGTGCTGACCACAGGGAATGGCTGGAGAGGAGCCTTGTGCTTCCTCCCACTCTTTCCACTTGCCTGGCAAGTCTGACATGTCCTGCAGTGAGTGGCGGCACTCCTGCGCATCTGGGGCCAATAGAAATGGGTAACAAGCCTGTCAAAGGTCTTGTCCTGCCCCAGATGTCCTGCTAACGGTACATCATGAGCCAACCCCAGTAGGAAGGCTCTGAAGCGCTGGGGTACCACCAGCACACGGGCTGACCCAGGCTCAGCAACCTTAGGCTCTGAATACAGGAGACCATTCTCCCAGTAAACCCAATGTGATCCAGACTGATCACCTGCTGCCTGGTCCGTGGCCTGTTGCCTCAGACCCACGAGAGAGGGGCATGCGTTCTGCTCCTCGCAGAACTCTTCCCTGGAGGGTCCTCCTTCTTGCTGCCAATGGGTCAGCTCAGGTAGGTCCCCTGGTTCAGCTACCTGTTCCCCTGTAGGCTCCAGGGCATCCCCCTCAGGGTCTGCCTCCTCCTGGACCGTGGGAACTTCGGGGGCCGGTTTCCCGCGCCCCCTGCCTCCTCTCTCTCCGGCAGGCACCTGGGCCTCCCTCTCAGGCTCCAGGTCCTCTTGAACACCTTTAGCTGCCATTGACCGGGTGGTCACACATGCCCAATCAGGCAAGCCCAACATTTCTAAATGCGCACTCTGCTCCACCTTAGCCCAAGGTGAGCTCTCCAAATCGTTCCCTAACAAACAGTCAACACGCATGGCTGGCCTCACAGCTACTTGAAGAGTACCCGAGACCCCCCCCCATTCAAAGGGAACCTGAGCCACCTTGCAGTGACTCTCTGTGTTGTCAGCGGCAACAACCGGATAGAATGCATCAGGGATAACCTGCTCCTTAGACACCAGGTGACACTTGACAGCTTTCACACTGGCTCCTGTGTCTCTCAGAGCCTCCACCCTATGGCCATTGATGGTCACCCACTGCCTGTATTTCTTAGTGTTCTCAGGCAGCGGGGTCCTAGGGACCATCTCAGAGTCTCCTAATGAGACAAGGGAAAACACTGTGGGATCCCCCCCACCTTGGGCACCCAACTCCTCCCCCAGGGCTACACTAGCCAACTGCCGGGGGACTGCACCAGGGGGTGCTGGTTTTCCATGCAAAGGGCAACGAGGATCGTTTGCCTTGTGGCCAGGGGCGCCACACTTGTAACACACCAGTGGTCCCTGGGGAACAGGGGGGCCTGTCAGGGCCACTGGCTTCTTCTCAGGGGGAGGCTGGGAACCTTTCCCTTGGTTCCCTTGGGGTTTACTTTGGGGCCCTTTATGGAACTCCCTCTGTTTACCCTTGTCCCCCCACTCTTCTGCTGGGGACCCTGCCCACCCTTGGCGGAGTCTCCCACGTGACCCTTGTGGACCCAGGTACTCACCCAGCGGTCCGCCTCCTCAGCAAGCTGCCTAGGGTTAGTCAGCTTACTATCAATCAGGTGCTGGCGTAGCTCAGGAAAACAATTACCGGACAAGTGCTCCCAGGCAATAAAATCAAAGAGCGCCTGAAAATCAGTCGCTTTGCTACCCTTTACCCAACCATCCAAGGCTCTGCAAAAGAAGGTCACATATTCAACCCAGGTACTGCTTTCAATCTTACTACAGTTCCTGAACCTTTGCCTATAAAGCTCAGGGGTCAAACCATACCTAGTCATTAAGGCATCCTTCATGTGGCTGTACGAATTATAGACTTCAGAGGGCAAATCCAACAAGGTATCCCGCCCTTCACTGAGGAACCGTCCCCACAACCCCGCTCCCCAATCCTTCTCAGGGACCCGGTGGGAAGACATGGCTACCTCATAGGCTTTTAACCACTGCCCAATGTCATCATTTTTAAAAAATTCCTTAACCACATCTTTTGGAATATACACCCTAGCTTCAACAGGCACAGGCGGTACACTGCCACCAGAGGGAGTAATCTCTAAGCTCTTGGCCTTCAATTCCAACTCCCTCAAAACTTTCTCATGTTCAAACTGCATTTTCTTTTCCTCTAGGGCCAATTTCCTAGTTTGCATTTCGAATTCTAACTGCCCATTCAGCTTGAGCTTGGTCAGCTCCATTTCGTGCATCCTACTCTCTTTCCTGTCCTCCAACTCCTCTGGAGACAGTCCTCTGGCAGAAACACTGCTACCTACTGGGGAAGGTGGTCTTCTAGCCCCTAGACCCAATAGCCCCTCCAGCTGCCCTTCTGCATTCTCGGCCCCCTCCACAGGGGCACTCCTTGATTCGACCCAGGCCCTCAGCGCCTTTTGAAGGTCCTCCTTCCTGGAGAGTCCGGTCATGGACACTTTAAACTTTTTGCAGAATTGCCTGAGCTGCTTGAGGGTGTAGCATTCTAGCCTCTCTTCTTCCCAATCACACTCAACAAAGGCTACTGATGCTGGTTTCTCCATAGTGACTGAACTTGGCATTTGCAAAAATAAGAAATCCCAGAAAAAATGCTATAAAAGTATGTGGTTGCGTTTTGGTCTGCACTCACTAAGTAGTGTTCACCAATCACTGTACATGAGTCACAAATGCAAGTCCAGAATCCTCACCGCTGACCACCAATGTTAGATTTGGGGGTCTCTAGTTGGCAGAGGTAGGTACCTTTGTCCAAATAGGGACCTTTGAGTCTAGTCAGGGAAAGTAGGTACACTCCCGAAATAACCCCTGCTCACCCTCTTGGTAGCTTGGCACGAGCAGACAGGCTTAGTTCAGAGGCAGTGTGTAAAGCATTTGTGAACACATACAGTAATCAAGTGACAACACTACAAATGGACACCACACAGGTTATATATTTATAAAAATAGGTATACTTTATATAGATTTATCACAAGACCATAAACGACAAAAATAATCCACAATACTGTCAAGAGTGCTTAGTTCTGATCAAAAAGGCTTAATTCAAGGTTCTGTGCGAGTCGGTAGCCTCCTCCGGCTACGGCGATGTCGAGAACAAACAGAGTCTAACAAATCCAGCTGACCGCGTCGAGACGGGCCAACACAGCGTAGACAGACTCGGTCACAGTACCTTTTACTTGAAGCGGCAGGCACGGGCGTGCGAGCCGGATGGCTGTTCTGTCGCGGTCGCGATGCAAAAATGGAAGCGTTGCAGGACGCGTTGTCCCTCGATGCGGTGCAGGCAGCGGCTCGTTGACGTCGTCGAGACGGAGTCGGTGAGACCAGGGCCGTGCGTTGCAGGGCGAGACGGTGCTTCGATGCGGTGCTGGCAGGTTGCGGTGCGGCGACGGAGCCGGATTCAGGAGCTGGCGTCGATCAGTCCGGACAGCGGTGCGAGTCGGGCGGTGCGTCGCAAAGCGTGCGAGCGGTGCCCAACTCCGGTGCGGTCACAGGACTCGAACTCAGCAGCAGTGACCGTGTCGGTCGGACCAGTTCGACTTGGCGTAGCGAAGCGTTGCAGGACGCGTTGTCCCTCGATGCGGTGCAGGCAGCGGCTCGTTGACGGAGTCGGTGAGACCAGGGCCGTGCGTTGCAGAGCGAGACGGTGCTTCGATGCGGTGCTTACAGGACACCGAGTCGGTCGTGAGAGTCGGTCACAGCTCCCTACCTCTGTAGCCACTGAAATAGAGTTTCCAGCAGCAATTCACAAAGGGGGTGAAGTCCAATGGTCCTGGGACTTCGGTCAGGGGGCAAGCTCTCTTCCAAGCCCTTGGAGATCCTTCACAAGTTGATGAAAGTCACAGCAAAGCAAAAGTTCCTTTCTCCTTTCTTTGGCAGTCAGGCAAACCACTGCAGGCCAATCCCCCAAGCAGCACTTCAGGCTTAGGGATAGTCTCTCCTCAGTTTCTTCTTGGTTCCGCTCCTCAGCAAAGGTTTCTTCTTGTTCCCAAAAGTGATCTAATTTCCTAGGGGTCTGGGTCCCCTTTTTATATCCAGTTTCTCTTTGTTCTCTGAAGGCAGAGAGGCCTCTGCCTAGTCCAAAACCAGTTCTGGTCAGTCTTGGAGCACTTTGTTTTTCTGACTCCTTCTTTCCTTTCAGAATGTGGGGCAGAGTGCTCAGCCACCCGGCAGGAGGTGGAGCCAGCATTGTGGAAGGCAGGCACAGCCCTATTCAGACCCAGGTGCAACTCCTCCCTCCACTCTGGATGCAGATCTTTCTATTCAGCCCTGTGCTGACTCACCCTGTCTCCTGTAGCCACCCCCAGCCCCTGTCACTCAATCTCCAGACAAGGAATACACAACCTAGCAGAGGCAGGCTTGGATAGTTAGGCAAGAAAATACCCACTTTCTAAAAGTGGTATTTTCAAACACAGAATGTTAAAACCAACTTCACTAAAAGATGTATTTTATCACCCTGAGTTCAGGCATACTAAATTCGTTTTTCTACCATGTTCCCGGGACAGTTCTGACTATAAGGTGTAATAGTCAGTCTGCCCATTCTGGCCTATGGGGAGCAGGTAGCCTTGCAATAGTGAAAAACGAAAATGGCTGTAATTCACTATTAGGACATGCCACACACACCAGGGCATGTCCTACCTTATACTTACAATGCACCCTGCCCTAGGGCCTACTTTAGGGGTGACCAACATGCAGTAAAGGGAAGGTTTAGGGACTGATAAGTGGGTGCACTCACCCAGTCGACATGGCAGCCCTAGGCTGCACACAGGCTCTGCAATGGCAGGCCTGAGACACACTTTACAAGCTGCTTCTGTGGGTGGCACAACCCGTGCTGCAAGCCCACCAGCAGCATTGGATTTACAAGCCCTGGGCACACTCAGTGCACGGTACTAGGGACTGACAAGTAAACCAATCATCCAATCATGGAGTCACTAATACTTACATCAATTCACGATAGGGAGCACTTGCACTTTGGCACTGATTAGCAGCGGCAAAGTGCCCATGAGCATCTAGTCCAGCAAAAACATATCGGTAACAGTGGAGGCATTACGAAAAAAATGGAAGGGAGACCCACGCCAAGGATGCCAGGTCTAACACTGTCGTTTAAAGAAAATGTCTTTTGCGAAGCCCGCGAGGCCACGGCGCATAAGTTAGGAACAAAAATAGTGTTTCATGGATAGGGTGGACTGTGTATGGGGCAATTCAGGGAGCTGGTGAACCGCGCTGTACGGGAAAGTAAGGGACCACCAGCAATCTGGATCCTGCACCTAGGGGGGAACGACTTATCTCGCCTGGGACGTAGGGTACTGATGGAGGAGCTCCTCACTGAGGTGGGTTGGTTGGCAAAGAGGGGCCCGCTGCCGTAATGGTCGGGTCTCACATGATACCAAGGTTCCCGAAGGAGAGGGGGGGGGGGGAGTCAGTGCGGGCGTTGAATCACGCGGTAAAGCGGATCAACAACAGGTTCGATAAGCTGCTCAGGACCCGAAACTGAAGTCAACAGGGCATGGGTACATCCGGGGGGAGCATTTTCTTTTTAGCAAAACGGGGTTTCACTTATCATCCAAAGGGAATCAGGCATTTATGGAAGACATCTTTGCATGATTGGAGGGCACGAGACACAGGGCATGACCTCCTAGTGAGCGCAGGGGGAGGCCAGATAGTCGGGCAAATATGCTGGCCTGTGGCGGTAAGGTCATGATTGGTAAGCATAGTCTTCGGCCCTTAGCGGCCAGCACCATGTAACTGCAGGGGCAGTGACAGCCGGTCAGTAGGCTGTCGGGGTGCGGGGGCCAGGGGAGTCACTCTTTCCAGTAGGCCAGTGGCCACCCTCGCACGCGCATGCGCATCAGGGCGCAAGTATGCAGAATTGCAGCCCCCGTTATGGAGTTTAAGGCTTAGGGCGTAGGGGGGGCCCGGGGGAAAGTATCCGTCCGATAACCTGTACCCCCTACGCAAGCTTACTCCGGTGGAGTAGTATTTGTAGTTTTCCGGGATCTGGGGCTGCCAGTCATTGACCTTGCCGTAGGCTCTAGAGGGGACACGCAGAAAGTAAAGTATCTACATTTGTAGATTACGTTAGGAGTGGAATTTGTATTAGAGCATGTTAAGGTTAGACAAGTGACATGTATCTATCAATGTATCTGGACTTTCTGCGTAAAGTGTACATACTAAAAATTAATAATCAATGTTTTTAATATGTAATAAATACGGCCGGGGGGGTCACTCCCCCTAATCCAAGAACAGTGTGATTTGAAATGCTTGCCCTGTGGGGGGGGGGGAGGGTTACCCATCCATCCAAGGGCGGATTTGGGGGTTTCTTCGTTAAAAGGGGTCTTAGGCAAGTACCAGGCCATATGCTCAAACGGTCTAAAATACAGCCATTTGACCTTGCAAGCGACAATTTCCTAGAGAGGAAGGCGCAGGGTGCAGCTGACCAGAATCAAAATAATGTTTGGAGAGAATGCTTTCATTGGCCTGAGATGAACATTTTTTAACCCCAAACGGTTCAGAGCGACTTAACACTTGCAACGGAATAAACCAATGCTTTAAAAAAACTCAGGCCTGTTCTGCCTGAGGAGTTCAAATGAAGGAACATTTTTTTAGCAATAGCCTTTTGGTAGGATGTACTCTGGTAAACAATTCATAGGTTAATTTTCTCACAACTTGGACAATGCCACAACGCTCTGCATCTTTGTATCAGATTTTGGCAAAGGCCATCTGAAGCTTGCTTTCCCAGTTGAAATTATTATTAAGTCAACAAATTCAACTGCAATCATATAGAAAACACATATGAAAATATGGTAGATACACCGGAGATAAATACTTTGTTTGAAAGGCTGGACAGGGATTTCTATGTCGAGCTTGAGGAAGAATATTTGGGATGCAGGGGTGGTGTTTGTGCACATGATCTTCTTTCCACAGGAAACTAAAATGGCCATCTTTTCTTGTTTCCTACAATACTACATGAGACGGGACTCTCCTGGGACCCCAGTGGTACCCTGCCACTCCAGTACCAAAGAGGCCCATTTCACTCTGGCCCACCATGGCTTTCCTCCGTATGAGGGGACCCACCGTGAGCACCAGCCCAAATCCCTTTTCATTCTAGTTCGTACTTGCGGTCTCAAACTTGGGCTGTCCTGGGATTATGTTGCTGGGGAGGGGGCAGTTCACATATGTAACCAGCATTAATCGTCTGAATCCTCACCTAGCCCATAGTGCAAAATGATAGCTAGAAGTAGGAGGACAGCCAACAGACTGACTCATCAGAAAACCCCATGGGAACATACATTCACAATACACCAGATGATCAGAATCGTATCCTTAAATACCACTGTGTTGAACCCGAACAAGAGAGTACAGCAGTGGAGCTATCTCTGGGAAGAGAAATACAACATTACACCCCACTGGGAAGAGAAATACGACATTATATGCCTTCAGGAAACTCACCTAAAAGACAAAGTGGTCTCGACCTTAAACACAAACAATACTTGATAGCCTATTATTCCTCCTCTCAAATGAAAAGCCATGGGGGGGCTCCATTTTCTCCACGTGTCTTTAAATTGTACCCCTGAAGTGAGCAAGAGGAGCAAGGAAGGATATATCAAGGAGAGATTTCTGGCTGGCAAATCACCTTTGACACGGTGTATGCTGCCAGTGTGGGTCAGGACAATTTCCTGATGTCCTTTCTTATCACCTTGGTGGGATTTCAGATGGCGATAAAGCAATAATAAGTGACTTCAGATTATTCTGGGAGGCTGGGAAAGGTAAAGCAAGAGCATCTGCGACCCATTTGGATGCCTTCTCTAAAGCCTTAAGAGCTTGATATGGGATCGAGGCTTGTATGAAATTTGGCAAGAACTCGTGGATCAGACAGACTATACGTTCTCTCACGTCCATCGGACATACTCAAGAACAGATTATGCCCTAGTGAGCAAGGTGATAATGCCACTTGAACTTGAGACTAAAATTCACCCGATAGTGAGCTCAGACCATGCACCAATCATGTTTTGCTTGAACTGGGTTTCCCAAACCCAACCATCGGAGAGAAAAATACAGAACCCTTTCCAGTTTTGAAAACTAAACTGCAAACCCAGATGAAGAAATACTTACAGTTAAACAATTCTGATGAAGTGGGCCAATCGTGCACATGCGACACCTAAAAGGCAGTGCTGAAAGGCACATGCATAGGGATTATGTTCTAGCCAAGGAAACGGAGGCATAACGCATAAAGAATAAGACATTCTCGAAAACATGGTTCTCAAAGCTGATGAAGACTTCAGGTCTTTCCCCACCCAACGTTTTCAACCTACAGCACTGTCTCCAAGAACCGCTAAATCAAAAGGCACCTTGAACTGCTCATCAGTAAAGGCAGTGCATAGACACAAGAACTGAAGCTTGAGATGTAGTGGTATTGTAGTGACACAGGTAAGGGTGAATATAGTCAAGTTATTCTCTGGGAAGTGGTGAGCTAATTTCTTCCAGGAGCTGATAGGGGACTCAAAGATGTGAATAAATAGGTTTCGAAAACGAAGCAACGGAGCCAAAAGTGAGGTATCCTGATCAATTGCTTCTTCCTCCACCTAAACAACATAAACCATCACTAGATCCAAACAGACTGCTCCAGGTAAGTGCATGCATCATGCACGGTCTTCTGCCTACCAAAATAACCTTCTCAAGCATAATTATCAAACAAGGATTTCCTTTTTAGGTCTCGGCCTGCACCAGCGCTTGCGCTGGTCTGGCCGAGAGTTTTAGTAAGCGGGTTTTGGAAGTGCAAACCCACTGGCTTTCGGCTGGCGACCAGCTTGCATTCACGATGGCGTGCACGCGCGCCATCCATTCCTCGCATCGCTTGCGAGGCGCCATCTGCCTTTCCTCCCCCTCCCTCACCCCTCCTCCCCCCTCCCTCACCAGAGAGCGCGTTTCCATTCCTCGCATCGCTGGCGAGGCGCCATCTGCCTTTCCTCCCCCTCCCTCACCCCTCCTCCCCCTCCCTTACCAGAGAGCACGTTTCTTGGCCGCGCGTCTTCTTTCAGTTTTATATACCGCAAACTTGGAGAGCTTTACATGAGCACCAGAGATATTACACAAGGACATATTCCTTTTTGGATCACAGGACGCCAGGCTCGAACCACTTGTCTCAGATCGAAGGTCGGCTGCTCTAGCCTCGTGCCACAACCTCGCCCACAAGAGTTGTGTAGGGGGGCAGACTTGTATAGACCTAACTTGCCAGCACGTATTGTAGCTCTTTACATGAGCACTGGTCAAGCTGTTGTGCAAGTGCTGGTTTTTCAATTTAACATTGTACATTTCAAAAAAGAAATTGCAGTCTTACATGCCAAACACTCGTGCCGGCAGGTATTGCGGCTATTTACATGAGCATCAGTCACATTGCAGAAGGCTGCCCTCATGTTTTTTTCAAGCACATGTAGTGATTTGCCTACAATCACAAGATGTTGAGCCAACGCCGAAACTAGCACCTAGTTCCCCGGTTTCCCAAGTCAGCAGCTCTGGCGAAAACGCTACACCCGATCGCTTTCCCATGTCTCGATGGCTCGCCATGCCTTGAACATTACGAACGGGCCCTGGTACTGGGTGACCTGTTCCCAGAAATAAATGCTAATTAGGCAACTCATTTATCACCCCCGATTCCCCCACTCCGTCTCCTATTTCCAATGCTCCGAGGAGCGGAGAAGGGGCAGAGGGAGGGGGAGACAGCAGCCCACAGTCTGTGCTGCACCTAGACCCACCATTAAAAAAAAGCATTGGGAAAGCCAATAAGCCTCGCCGATACGAGAGCTATTGGCTTTGTCAATGTTTTTCTCCAAGTTGCCCAGCGGCCGCACTGCTGTGCAACACTGCAACATGGTGAAAAAATATTGACAAAGCCTATAGATCTTATGTTGGCGAGACCTATTGGCTTTGCCAATGCTTGTTTTCTTCTTTGTGAGATTGACATTGCACACAAAACAGATGTCTCTCAGATATTCCTTGACCACATTTGAAATGTGTCCTGCTTCTTGTCCGCTGCAATGTAGTTGTGATGCTTTGAGAGAAATAATCCTCAATGCACAAGCAAAATGACTGCTTATTTTCGCTTGACTGACTGACCAAAGTACATTAATTAATGGGAACCAATCAGGTCTTTCATAATGTTATGTTTAAAGCGTAACAGTTTCCTATGCCATATGAATAGCACACCTGCAAGGCAACACGCACTGGAACAAGATGTATTCCTCTCACCACATGAAAGGAGGCAAGCAGCATACACATTAATACAGCAAGTAGAAAATAATGATAAGGACCGTTCCACTGACACTTGCTGTGGCCATGAAAGTCCACCCTGGTCTCTCATTTCCCCTACAGAGCTCTTTATCTATTGCTTTTCCCAGGATCAATGCATGGTCAGTAGTACTCAATGACTATAATATTCTGAACTGAATAAAGTAAGGAAGGGAGGGATTTGCGGCAAGAATTTGAAAACTCACAGCTCTGACTTGGGATTTGCTCCATTATGTAGAGCTACCTCTCAATAATAGGCAGTGCTGATGGAGTGCCAGAAGAGGGTGCCAAAGATGTATGGCAATGAACCCTTATATGGGATGCATCTTTAGCTCCTGGCCATTACAATGAATGGGATTCTATTTATGTGTGCCCCCAAAATAGCAAGCTTTTCTTTTTTATATCGCACTTACTGCAACAGCTTTCTAATAAGTGCAGGCAATGGGTATCAGAGATACCAATTTAACGATACTCAATTTATCGACCTCAGAAGGATGAAAGACTCTGTTGCCCTTACCAAGTTTAGAGCTAATGAACTTTCTCTCTCACCAAATCTGAGCTATCCTGAAGGCCTTAAGGGGAGGGATTTATAGGAAAACTGTCCTACCGATGAATACAACTGAACAATAAGTTTAGGTTCAAAAGTCTGTGCCAAAATGCATTAAACAAAGCGCACCTGGGGCAGTAGCAATTTTAGCAGGTTGCACACAATCTAGAGAAAAGCACTTGTGCGATCAAGAGTGAGAGGTCAGATAAGGAGATTTCCTTAGGTTCATCTTATGGCAACTCCAAGGGGATCCCAATTGAGACCATGAGGAATACCACAGTAGAAGGGCAGGTTGGCATGTCCCCCACACAAGTTATAAACGAACAAAAACCTTGATGGAGGACTAGTACATAGTGGAAGAGTACAGTAAGTGTTTAGGTGGTAGGAGGAGGGAGGAAGGTCGGTTCCTTGTAATAAACATTTGCTCATTTTTATTGTACATAATTTCTCCATGTCACAGTGCACGAATACAAATTACAAAAACCATACAGCCCCAGTACTTAAAAATCTAAATCAAATTTGAAGAGGATTACAAACATAACATGGCAAATTCCTTTGTTTCTCTGCAGTGAAAATACAATTCAAACCTTAGCTGTTAGTTACACAATTGCTATTGGAAAAGAAGCAAGAAATTCGGGGTTAAAAGCTACAGCATTCCAATCGTCTGTAAGTCTTACTGTCCAATTATAGACACATCCACATGAGGGGCATGGTAACAAGCCAGGTACCATTTGAATCTCCCCAACGGTGAGATATGAGCATGTCACAGCGCTTGCATGTAAGGCTCTTGGGCTTTAAACTGGTAGTCGTCAGAGTAGGGGACAGGCCCACACTCTAGGGGAAAAGAAGTACAACTCGCCAGCTGTTAAAGTGCACCCCTTCCAAGCTAATGGTCTCAGTGGGAAATGCACACAGATGTAGCAGCTGATGTCATGTTCCCTTCCAAGCACAGGCAGAGACAGCTGCACATAAACACTTCCTAGTTAGAGGTACATGTTGTAGCAGTACCAGTGCTCAGATGTCAAGGAAGCAGAGACTCTAAAGTAAGTGGGCACAAAGAAGCGTGCAACACCAAAGCAGTGCAAAGAGTCTAGGCACTTTGTATCTTTAATTCACTAATAACTTAATTTCGTGGCCCTTTTTTTGATAATCAACAATTTCGTGGCCCTTTAATGTCTCGTACACGTTCTGAGGTGGAGCAAGCAGCACGCTGTGTCATGGGCCTGACAAAGTCTATTTCGGTTAATTAAGACCATACATTTACACATCACAAAACAATACATTAAAAAGACTGACAGAAATGTAAAACAATAACCTCTTTCAGAGGAGCAGTATTATCTTGATCACATTGTATCCCACCCTTTCTTGCATTCCCTCTTTCATAAAACCAGATATACATAGTACAAATGTGACAGAGCAAGGTGTGCTAAAAGTGCTAGGGGAGCAAAAAAGAGAAACAAAGAAAAAGTAAACTAATTTCTGGACAGCAGTATCGCCCCATATTCTCTTGTTCCACACTGTTACCTATTATCTTACACTGCCTCTTCCATAAAACCAACTATAAAGTGCAGGTGTGACAAGAGAACATTTGCTAAAAATGGAGGAAAAGACATTTACCCAACCCCCACAACATCTGCAATTAACATCTAACAATGACCTGTCCACTGTTTCCAGTTGGTACAAAATTGCTCTAAAGTGCAAGAGATAATATTAAGCAGCGTCAGACCATGACATTTCCCCCAGTTGGTGTAAAATTCACTATTAAGTGCAAAAAAGAATATTAAGCAGCATCATAACAGGACATTTCCCTCAAAGTGTCTCCTCATCTTCCCTTGGTCCTCGTTTTCCACATGTCCTGTAATGCCGCTTCCATTATATTTAGTATACAGTTCTGGAGTAACTGTGCAAAGCCACTAAAGAATGCAATGGTGTCATTTGAAACCTTGAATGGCATCAGTGCTGAGCTGTTACTCGTGCTTCTTTCACACTGCTGTGTCTAAACCTTTGTCTGACAGCAGCCTGTGAGCTTTTATGATACGTTTTAAGAAAGCCGCAACCACTCGGGGGCATTCACCCTTTAGACAAAAGAGTAAGGCGTGACGACGGGTTCCGAATGAAAAGGTTGCACAACAAAGCCTTACGTTCAATTAGCAGCTTGGGGGAAATTGATACGATATGAGTCAAACTTTAAGTGTGTAGATGACAAAGCCTGCATTCAGAACATAAAGGTTTCCTTGACCATTTTGGCAGGCAGTGGGTAGTTTGGCACATGAAGCAACTTGCTTTTAAAAAAGAATCTCATTAAAGCGGTTAAGTATGATTGCGGGAGGGGTTGTTTATAAGAGTCAATGACTACACGCGTGGCTTCTTTTACTGAAGTCTCTCTTGTCCCTATTCCATGAGATCTTCTTTATTTGCTTGTTTAGAGATGTTTTGAAGAGGGCAAGCGGGAGAAGTTGATTCCCATAGTTCATTTGCCTTAAGGACATTTAAGGCCAGATCAAAAGCCCGTGTCCAGCTGTTTGCTTTTTGTTGGTATGGCAATTTGAATTTCTTTCCGTATTTGGGAACGCAGTGTCGCCTGATCAGACAGCCTTAATAGTGACATGTACTTAAGTAAAGTGCCATGTTGTACTAACATTTGGTTTAGCAGACCAATTTCCAGCCACCGCTGGGCTGGAGCGGCGTTTTGCGGTAGTAGAAAAGAACATGAAATGCCTTACTTTGTGCTGAGTTGAGAAAGGCCTCAAACTTTTCCGGGAAAGCCACTGCGCCAAAGCGGATTGTTGGAATAAGTTTGGCTTTTATCACTGCAAGAAGAGGCGTTAAAATTGGGCTTTGCAATCTGCGGTGTAACGATTCAAAAGCTGCAAATAAGGAGGCAGTCTTTGGCTTTAATACGTTTAAATACAAACGAAAATAAAGGCGTTCCTGCAGCCAGACACTGAGGTATTTATAGAAGTGCCTATTTAGACCAGCAGACCACATAGGAACCAACTACCTTTCTTCCTGACCTTCCTTCCGTACACCACGTTCTGAGTTTTTGTGAGGTTTACCACCATTTAAAAACAAATCTTTTTATTTTGCAGATGACAAATGCATACAGATATGAAAACCATAACTTTAGTCGCATAAAACAAAGCCACCATCGACAGAATCCCAACCTCCCCAGAGAACCCTGTTGGGGTCAATAGATAATATTTGCGTTCCATGAAGTCTGTCTTCATCTCAGAGCCCACTAATAAGGTTAACATAATGCGCTCTCGGCTAGTGAAGGTCCCTGTTCTCAACAGTGTCCACATCTCCGACTGGCAGTTGTGTGAGGTCATGTACAGTGTCCCAGAGATCTAATCTATAGTATCGTCTCCATGGCCCCCAAGCCTTGTGGAATTTTCTGGGGCATCCCCTGCTCAGGTATGTAGTACGTTCGGCAGGCATGTGGAGGTTCATCCCCCTTGTCCACTCCTGTATCACAGGGTTTTATTCGATACCCCATCGTCTGGCCACATCACGGTTGGCCACCGCCAAACCCAAAGGGGCGAAGAGCAGTTGTGCCCTGGTAATGTCTACCTCACTCGGGATCCCCAGGAGGACAAATCCGGGGTCAACTGGCAGCGACAACCCCAGTATCGTCCCTTTCTCTCTAATTATAGCCTCCCAATAGGCTTGTATAGCAGGGCATGCCCATATCGTACAATAAAAATCCCCTTTGGCGTCTCTACAAGTGAGAGGGTATGATGTCGCCGACCTGCACATCTTATGTAGCTTCTCCCTGTCATAATATACTTTGTGTAGAATTTTATATTGTACGAGGCGCAGCCTTGCTTTGATGGTTATCAATCTTGGATGCATTAGGGCCGCTTCCCAATCTCTATCTTCTAAGGGCCCTATGTCCTTCTCCCACCTTTTCCGTAGCCCGCTTAATTTATCAGGCATGTTGTTATTTATGGTTTTGTACATGAGGGAGACAGTCTTCTCTACAAGCTCCCCCTGTAGTAGTCTCCTCTCTAGTGGAGCATATTCGGGTAGGTCTGTGCATGGTATGTCCTCTGCCTGCCACGCATGATGCAACTGTGCATACTTAATAAACTGGGATTTGTGCAGGCCGTATTCCTGACTAATTATGGACCAAGGGCCAAGGTTTAAGTGCACCCCTTTCCAGGATATCCCCTATCATGGAGATGCCCAAGAGACCCCAGGCAGCAAATCCCTTTAAATTTGCGCAGTTCCCTGAGCCGTCCCCCTTCCCAGTTCGGCGTGGCCTTTGTGACCCGGTTTGTCCACCCAATAGCCTTTGTTGCTCTCTCCCATGCCTCTAGATGCCTCTAGGGTAACTCGTGTTGCCGGCAGTAATTGGGAAGTACGCTTTCCACCATAAAGGTAGTGTAAATGCATATGGGGCGCCATCGATTCTCTTTCTAGTTGATATGTAAGATGGTCCCACACCCGATGCACTAATTAATTTATGGGAGAGGAGTTGGCCTAACGGCTAGGGCGGTCGACCTCGAATCTGGGGAACTGGGTTCGAGTCTCGGCAATGCCGCTGAACATCCTGTGATTCTGGGCAAATCATTTAATCTCCCCGTGCCTAACAAAAATGAATGTGTCCTCATGTAACGCAACTGGTGCCATGTAAAGCGCTCTGATACCCGATACCTTCGGGTCAAGTTCGCGCTATATAAAACTCCTGTAAAATAAAAAAATGGGAATGAGATGAGCTGTCCAGTAACAGGCCTCTATATCCGGTAACGCAATCCCGCCATTGTAGGGGTTGTGCTGTAGAGTCTTCAGCGCAATTCTGGGATGCCCTCCCTGCCACAATAGGGATCTGAGGCCGCTCTCCAGCCCGGTGAACACTGTTCGAGGGAGTGGGTGGTATGTGTTTTCGAGTGTGTAGAGCAATTGGGGTAGGGCAATCATTTTAAAGATGGACGCTCTTCCGAGCAAAGAGAGGGGGAGATCTCTCCATCTCTCCGCGTCTTGTTCAAAGTTCTGTAGGACCTTCTCCAGATTATGGTGTCTACATCTCTCTCTGTGTGGGGTGATGAAAATTCCCAAATACTGAAAGCCTTCCAGCACAACCCTAAGGTCTCCAGGTAGTGGCAACCATGCCGGGGTTCTGATAGGACAGTAAAGCGTGGACTTGTTCCCGTTTATCCTGTATCCGGAGTGACGTCCATACTCCTCTATGGTATCGAGCAGAACAGGGATAGTGGTACCAGGGTTGGTGACATATAGAAGGATGTCATGAGCGTAGAGGGAAATCTTTTCTACTCTTTGCTGTTGGGAGTTGTTCTAAAACCTTAGATTTCTGGGTGATGCCGGATACCCGCAGCAAGTGACTCAAGAGTGAGTGCAAAGAGAAGTGGTGAAAGGGGGCATCCCTGTCTTGTCCCCCTTCCAATGGGGAAGGGTTCCGAAATCATCCCATTCACTTGAAACGTGGCACTTGGCATATTTTAAAGTAGTGCTATCCAGCTGCGAAACTTAGGGCCTTTACCAAATTTGGCCAGTGTGCCCTCTAGAAAAGGCCAATGTACAACTTCGAACGATAGGAATATGTGGTGTGCGTCTCGATCCTTCGCTTCCATCAACCAGTTGTGGGCCCTACGAAGGTTTAGTCTAGTGGCGCATCCAGGCATGAAGCCTGACTGGTCTTCATGGGCGAGAGATGTGATATATTTAAGGAGACGGGCTGCTAAGATTGTTGCTAATATCTTTCCTTCAGTGTTCAGTAGGGAAATGGGACAGTACGAATCGCACCTATTGTTTGGTTTACCGTCTTTAGGTATTACTACTGTCATTGCGGACGTTAAGTCTGGAAGTAGGATGCCCTTTTTATGTGCGTCCTCGAAAAGATGCAACAGATGGGGGCCCAGGAAGTCCACATAATGTTTATACAGTTCAGTCGGTAGCCCATTAGGGCGGGGGTCTACCCATGTCGCAACCTCGCCACTGCCTCTTGTATTTCTGCCAGGGTTAGATAAGCCTCTAGGTCTCGCGCCTCCTCTTCTCCCAGCACCAGGGCCTGAATCTTTGTCAGGTAGCTCTCTATTTCAGTGCTCGAACTTCGAGGGCGGGCCATATAGAAATCCCAATAGTAATCGGCGAATGCCCTGACGATATGGGTATCTGTAGTGTAAGTGATATCCTGACTCATAATCTCTCGCACCCATCTACCCTGTTGCTCCTTTTTACTGATCCAGGCCAATAGTTTCCCCGCCTTATCTACAACCTCCACCATTTTGTTTTTCTACAATAAGCATGGAGATTGTTTAAAAGCCTCTGAAGCCCAATGCCAGTCAAGATCAGCAGAACTACATCATCAGCATATTGTAATGAGGTCATCTGATCATGTCCCAGCCTTGGTGGATGTGATTTAGCTGCATCAAGGTATACACTTAACTTAGGTCCGATATAAACAAATTTAAAACCATTGGGGCCAGGAAGCAGTATGTGTGTGATTAACTCCATAGATCAAGCACAGGAAGGCGCTTTACTATCAATATGCACAACTTTGTAGGGGGCAGGAAGGTAACTACCCAAACAGCAACTCACAGCCACAATAAGACCAGGCAAAGGGGAAGATGAAATGCTGTAATCCACGAGTGAGTTTACTTGCAAATATGTTGACTGTAGAAGATATGTTAGTATACCTTGAAGATTTTCCCCAGACAATGATGAGACGGAGGATTCACAGATGCAAAATTAAATAGAGAAGGAACTGGAACACAAAATTTCTCCTAGGGGCTTCAAAACACAAGCGAGTTTTGCATTAAATAAACACAGAGTACTGTTTCACAAACAAAAAAAGGCACCTTTTGAAAACTAGTAAACAGTACAGTCACCGCTATAGTCTTGGCCAAATCTGATGTTGCCTGTGTAGATTTGAAGATTTTTAAGAAAAAATTAATAGGCATTTAATCTGTGTAACTCTAAAGATGATTTGAGAATGAAAGCCTACAAAGGACAAATGGAGAAACGCCATTATTAAACAGGTGACTCACGAGAGAACGCTATAAAGGCCCATTGTTTTCTGCTCTTATTAGAGGAATAATCATAACAAGGATTTTCCCTCAGATGCCATCATAAAAAGTTGAGGCCACCTTACCAGTAAAAGCACCATCACCCTGAGCACCTTGCATACAATGGTGTTTTAATCAACAAGGCCATCCTTTAGTCACAAAGGTGGACCTACGATGACCGCTATGGGCAAGAAATCAGTCTAAATATTTGAGGGGGAAAAAGTAGATGGTTCTGACTACAGGTGTTAAATAAACATCCTTACTACCTCTAAGTATAGGCCAAAATTCCCCCTCGTGCCTTTTTTAACTGAATAAGGGAGAGAGGCCATGCTGTGCTTGGCCTGCTACCCTCTGAAGTGGAACTGGAAGGACATCTTCCAGATATGCCTGTTGATATTAGTATGAGAAAATAGGAAGAGGCAGACTTGAGTGACTGAGGCATTTGTGGACCTATGTTTCACCTACTAAACAATGTACCAAAACAGCTTACAACGCTTCCTAAAGGCACCGTATATGCTGCCTTAATGACATGTGGAAAAGGGAGCCTCACTAGCTGTCCCACTGTCACTGATGCCACTGGAGTGGCGAATGTTTCTGATATGACAAGTGGTATTCATTACCTTGGCCTATCCTCCAGTGCCGTTACTAGCAAAACTGATTCATTGAGGCAGGTTAAAAAAGATAGCAGATATCCAGGCAGGGGTAAGTATACACCTGTGACATGTAGAGATTTCTAGCTTCTGACCTTGTTCTTGCAGGCCATCTGGCATATGCCATGGAAATGTACGATTGTAGTTCCATTGCATATTGTCTAACCGTGCATATGTAGAGTGTCTGCATCGCAGATAATCTCCAGGGTCAGGGCAAATAATAAACTTCATAGTTACTCATGTATTTTATTTCACATCAAAATATGTTTCTCTATAAAGATTCCCTTTCTCCCACACCTGCTTAAAGAAATAGGGTGTTCTATCAATTTCCAACACTTTCAACGACACATATGGGTTGCGTAAGCACATCACAAGCATGAGAATACCCAGACTGTGGGTGTTCACACCATTTACACTAATCACTTTGCTGACAATACCCAGGGAATACCTACTACTCACAGTTCTCCACTGAACATCCACAAATAGGATCACATATCACACACACTAAATGTTATTCACTCAAAGGACCCTCCTTGCCTAAATGATGTACTTAACATCTAAGGAGGACAAAGGGGACCCGTAAGCAAACATTCACTTGACCTGGAAATACCCAAGTTTAAATCCTCCCGTTCACAAAATCAAGCTTTCTCTGGTGTGGCAACACCAATCTGGAACTCTCAGCTGGCTGATCTAAGAATCCAACCTATTGTACTCTCTTTCATATGATCTCTAAAAACTCACCAGATTATACTTGAACTACACTATTATTTGATATTTAATCAAAAATCAACCAAAATTCTGACTACTGTATGCTTGATCCAATGTTTGTCATATCACACCTCAGTGTATTACTATACGTCAATGATTCAAAAAAATCTATAGGGCACAGTTGGTTTTGTTCGCATTTTTCAACTCTAGAGTCACTGAAAACCATACAAATGAATTTGAATACTCCATCAAACACACTAGTGTGTGGATTCTGCACATTAAAGAAGGAATTTAAACTGAGCACTTTCACCCGTTAGCTTCCTCAGATATGTGGAACCTTCCTTTCAACACTCTATTGAAATACGCATTTCAGATGGCAACCTGGACCAGCGAAGCATCAACGTCTGAGACATGAAAAGACTAGGACATGAGCTATGTGCAGACAACACCTAACTGGTGTTCCAATTGTGGGTCGAGAGGTATCTGTTTGAAAGGCGATGCAAACACATGTAACTATATCTGGCAGTTCTTGGCAGCAAGGAGGGTACTCCAGTCTGGATGACCACAATCGGCTGTTATTAAGCTGCACCAAGATATAAGGCAACAGTTTATCAAGCTCACAGATCTAGGAAACATGTGTAACACAGTACCCAAGGCTCAGAATTACTATGCATCACTTGGACATTAAATCGGAGCTTTAGCCTGCACATATAGGCGGTCAGAAATACTTGAAACATCTGACAGCATTGCAGAAGACAGTGCATTATATTTCAGCATCAGTGCCACTGTCCTGCCTCAGCTAGTTTAAGCTAATGAAGCGCGTATGTGTGCAGAGGCGAAACTGGTTCACAGAGTACAGATTGCAAACAAAGCAGCGTTACTGATCCTGAAACCTTTGCAGCACAGCTTTGTAAAAACCAGACTAGTGCCTAGAAACGCTGGTATTTAACACTGCAGGCCAGTCAGGCTCGAGATTAGTTAGGTCTGCAGTTAGAGAATATAATACTTAATTTAGCATGTTTCGAATAAAGACGTTACATAGCAAAAAGAGCAAAACTCAACCGTACCTAAATATATTCTATGTATTGGTTATTTTACAGTCTAAGTGGGGCCCCAGTGGGATCACTGTCCCTCTGCCGAAACATGACACAACGTTCAAAGTAATGAGGTACAATGTTTATATCCCATTTGCGAAACTGCAATATCAAACAGAAGCATTCAGACTGTGGAATTACGTGTCGTATTACAGGAGCAGATTCCCAGAAAAAAACACACCCAAGAAGGAAAGCAACTTTTTAGATTATATTGCGTTTAAGACACTTGCGCTGATTTACAGTTTATATGTCGTGTTAATAGATTAAAACCCTTTGGACACACTTCACACCCGTGATGAGTCATGCCATTCCCTTGGATGAAATGAGCAAACCTTACTGTTACCCCTTTAATAATGTGTGTGTATGTGTGTGTGTGTGACATGGCTAAATTCCAAATGACCCATCTTCAACAACAAATTGCAACCCAGCACTTCCTTAGAGGCGGCTATAGCTTTTTTGTATCCCTTCTTACTCGCTTTAAAGCTGCATCTGGTCTTAAAATATAACAAATCTTATTGTAACAAGGTAAGTACTTCCAACAGGTCCACCAGAAAGACAGCCACTCCAAAAGTCAGACACAATTCTACCCACATTCTAATGGAACAGCAACAAACATTTTACCCAGGAACTCCCCCAGAGTTAAGACTCAACACAATGGAAAGGACTAAATATGAATTACATTTTTTACTAACCTCATCCAAGTCTTTGATAAAAACCGGCTTTTCCTCAATCCCGATGGGCATTGGATCCGTCGCTGGGATCTGGACTAGCTCATACATTTTGTTGTTTTCTCGTTCGATCCCTTCTGGAAGTAGCAGCTGCAAATGGAAACACAGAGTTTAAAGAGTGAAGGTTCCAATGTTGCACAGGAAAACTACACAGTGAACTATTTCAGTAATATTTTATCAGCCTTTTTGACAGACAACGCCTTTGTTTTATGATTCTTACATAACAAAAATTTTATATTTAAAAAAAAAAAAAAAAAATTAAATGAAGAGGAATACAAAATGAAGCTAAATACATATCTTTAAGTAGGCATGAATGACAAAAACGAGCACCAGGCCAGGGTCATTAGCAAACAAGCAAGCATCTCCTTGATGCCACTGTATTCCAACACACTATGGAAATATACTGAAACATAGGGCCAGATGTACGACCAAAGCATTTTGTGCCTAATTGCAACTTTTTGTGACTCGCAATTTGGAACTCGCAAAATGCAATGTACAACAGTATCTCAGACCTCGCAAGTGAGATACAGCTTTGACTCCTGTGGCACAGTCAAACACAAGGAGATGATGGACAGAGCGCTGAAACTTTTCAGACACTCACCCCCAGTCACAGATCTGGGTTGAATCCATCATTGTTCTTTAGCTCACTTCGCCACCCCACTTCAGACACAGCTATATGCAAATCAGTCTTGGCCCTGTGCCTCATGGGAACAGTCCAGCCTGAACTGCCAAGCCATGTCTTCCCTGGAGAGGAAACAAGCATCCTGGGACCGGTTTCGGGCTAACAGCCCTCATCAGCCAGGCTAGCTTGAATCCAGTGGCAAAGTGAGCAAGGGACCCACGTCTGGGCATACCCTGCCAACTTAGGGCGAACAAAGCAAACACAAGGACATGATGGACGGAGCGCTGAAACTTATCAGACACTCATCCTCAGTCACAGATCTGGGTTGAATCCATCATCGTTCTTTAGCTCACTTCGCCACCCCAGTTCAGACACAGCTGTATGCAAATCAGTCTTGGCCCTGTGCCTCATGGGAACAGTCCAGCCCGAACTGCCAAGGACCGGAAACAAGCATCCTGTTCCCATTGGGTGCAGGGTCAAGACTGATTTGCATATGGCTGGGTCCAAACTGGAATGGCATGGAGAGAAAAAAAACGATGGATTTAGGCCCAGATCTCTGTACTGGGGTGAATGTATGACATGGTTCTGCATTCTGTTCATCAATTGTTCTTTTTGCATTTGTCACCCTGAGTGGGACGGGTATGCCCAGATGTGGGTCCCGTGCTCTCCATGCCACTGGAGTCAAGCTATCCTGGCTGATGAGGGGTGAAACCCCGAAACCGGTCCTAGGATGCTTGTTTCCAGTCCAGGGAAGACCTGGCTTAGCAGTTCGGGCTGGACTGTTCCCATTGGGCGCAGGGTCAAGACTGATTTGCATATGGCTGGGTTTAGGCCCAGATCTCTGTACTGGGGTGAATGTATGACATTGTTCTGCATTCTGTCCATCAATTGTTCTTTTTGCTCCTGTGGCACAGTCAGCACGGGATTCACGGATGACATGCCCATCTCCTCACTGACGAGCTAGGCCAAAACTGGTCTAGGCTTGCTTCTGTACTTGTTCAGAAGGGAACTGGCATGGCAGTTCAGGCTGGACTGTTCCTACTGGATCAAGACTGGTTTGCACTTGGTATGTTTCTGTCTTTAGTGGCACACTGAGCAAAAAACAATTGACTGGGATGCAGCCCTAAGTAATTACTAGTGACTGAGATTAATTCAAGCATTTCACCCATCACTTTTTAGTTGCCCGAAATGCAACACCTTCAGAACCGGCCGTGGCTTCCTGTCAGTTCCCTCAATTTTAGAAAAGTACTGGCATACTTTGAACTTATTCTGGACTTTAAGGGGACGCTCTTTTGCACCATCTGAGGAAATACAGTGTGCAATGAACAGCCAACTGTTCCCCCTCAAGGCTGAGATGATGCCATGGAACAGAGGAACCACAAAAGCTGCTGTGACCTGCCCATAGATCAGAAACTGTTCCTCCTGCAGGGAGAGGCTCTGATCCTGTACAGGCAATAAAAAAAAATCAGAGTACAGCTGTACTGCATCCTGCAAGTAAGGCGGACTGAAAAGAAGACCTAACCCTGAAGCTATGAGTACCTACATCCCACCTGGAGAGGATGGAAGAGCAAAGAACTACAGATAACACTAATTTGTAAATCTGCCTTGCTCACTCACTCATCTGTGTGTTTCATGTGACTGATCCAACCGGGACGTAGGAGAGCACACTGAGCAAGTAAGCCTTAAGACTCACACCCACCTTGCTTTGGAAAAACCCCCTAACACATCCTAGGTTTGAGGGAGATCGGAATCTCTCATTTCACAGCCAAATGGAACACAAGGTCTTCCCCATACCTACTGGGATGCCATTCTTTCGCACGCCAAAACAAGGGCTACTGGAATCATCACATTAGGATTTACAGGTCTAGATAATTCTGGCATCATACCAACCCTAAAGCAAGTTACTCTTGTTCTCAGTGGATATGCATGATACTTGGATGGCCACTGCTGGTGCTATCCTGCTTCCGAGAAGTAGTGGCAATGTGAACATTGATTGTGGGAAGCTTTCTAACACCCAGTTGGCACCCTTGAAGAACTATGGGTGCCCAACCACACGGGGAGTCAACTCAGTTGAATCATTGTCAAACAGGTTTTTGTCAGTCAAAGCGCCTCCATTTTTTGCGTTGGGTTTATTTGATTTGATTCATATATTTTTAGAGTACTCAGTTGCCAAGGACCTGATGTCTTGGCACTGAAAAACTGAAAAGGGCAGAAACTGAAAAGATTAGGATAAGGGGAAACGCATTAATTTTCAGGTGTTTGCTGAAAGCCTGGCTACAGTATCCAGATTAACTTAAACAAACAAGAATAAAAAATCCCCTTAAGATAGAGCAGGGCAGAACTATGGATGAACAGTGAAAAAGCAAAGAGCTTAGAGCAAACATCTTTCTGAACAGACAGCCAATGTAAAGTACTTTAGTGTGTAATAATGTGATTCGTTTATTTAAACCTAAGATGTGATAGGCAGTAGCGTTGTGAATACACTGCAATCACTGACAAATATATAAAAGAGAAAACTAAAAGAAGGGACTTGCAGTGGTCCAGCGGAGACATAATCCTATTATCTACTGTCTTTCCTACAAAAAAAGCACAGAAAAGAGGCAGAATTTTCTGTGAAGTTCTGAGAAGAAGAAAACAGAAGCAAGTTTGTGTTGTCTTTGAAATAGAATGAACACTTAAAGTAAAAAAATAACCCCTAAATAGCTGGCTGAGTTAACAGGCGCCAGAGAGACCACCAAGTTGTTTAACTGCTACTACTCATTCCAGAAAGTAGGAGAATTTCCAACTATGGTCTCCGTTTTATCAGAATTAGTTTGATTTGCTATATAACACTACCAAAAACACCTGGAACACAACGTGTTGAGCTTTGTGCGTCAATCACCTTGCTATGCTTTGAAAAAAGGGTAAGTTCAAACAGGTAGAAATACATTGGTTAAATAGTTCTAACTGTCCTTTGATTGACTAGTTTCTTCCTTTGTGAAAGACTATGACTTGCACAGCTCGAAGATACCCAAAAAGACTTACACAATCCTAGCCATAGGATTACTGCCCTAAATGTGTCTACTGTAAATAAAGATTCACTCAACGTACAACTCTGAATGAACACTAGCCACGCATGACATTTATTGTGGGAGCGTACTGTGTCATACTGTACCCAGGTTCCAAACTCACACCACCACCTCAAGTAAGCTTAAAAAATGCTTGACATTCCTACCATTAGTACTTCCAGGAAGACATTAGCCACCGCAAGAACCTGAGTAAAGTCCTGACATTGGGTGCCCATTCTCAAATTCTCTGCAGGACACAGTCCAAATCTGCTCCTATCCATTTCATTAGTTTTGGAAAGCAGCTGAGACTTTTAAAACATTCTTAGAGGATGAAGGATCTTTGAGTGTTGGTCAGAAGAACAGTGAGCACATTTTAGTGTACTTCTATAGAGCTTTGATTAGACAGTCATCTAGGCACATCTGGGTGTTAAATCTTTTGAGGGAATGCATTTTGTGTTGCTGTGGATAGATGAAATGGGGGGCTCTGATTATGGAAAAGAGATACTGCCACCCTGAACTTCAAGTTTCATACAAATGTGAATGTGAAGATCTATGAAATACAAACACTTACATTCAAGGTATCAAGATTACCAAATTCGTTGTACAACGTAAGGAAACAATGGACATAATAAATTTGACAGACTCAATAAGCACTTCTGCGATGCACTTTCCCCTCCTTTGTTTTCTTGTATCTTTTTTACATTTGATACTTCAGAGAAGTACTGGAGATGTGACAGCCAATACATGTTACGCCCCCTAATGGAATGCAGGCCCGGGGCTTTTTCAAGGCTGCAATAATTAGTTAGTGTACTTCAGATTTAAAATTTAATTGAAAAAAGTGAACAATGCAAATGATTTCCATACAAATGTAACACTGCACTTGTGAGAAACAATCAAGGGTAATTCGTGCATAGTATTTAATTGTTAGCAGTGCAAGCAGAAGGTTCCCCTGCAGGCTGCGAGTAGGGGACAGTGGTCGCAGCTGGCACCCAGGATGTATTCAATGACAGGAAAACGGAAACACTTAAATAGTCTCTTGAATCAGTAAATTATTTACTGGCTGTGGGTTCTTGGAAACTGTACATTAGGCAGCGGCGCCTCCTCCGTTAAGGCGGAGGAGCGCAACCATACTGCTCTTTGAGCTGTGGAAAAGGAAAAATAAAATGATAATAACACTATGTTATCATTTTATTTTTCCGTAGTGAGGCAGGTTTACGGGCCGGGGTGGGGCAGGCTGGGCTGTCGTCACAGTCAGCAGGGGAGGAGTGTTTGGGGTTCTTAAGTGCGCGTGATGGTTTTGCCGGCTAAACAGTCATGCGCACTTTGCATGTTCTCCACCGACTGTATTGTACAGTCTGGGTGGAGAACATGCACAGGCTCATAGTCCCAGTCTGAGTGCCAAACAACAGCGCTCAGCCCAATCACGACGCTGCTGTCATGGTGAGAGCAGTGTCGTGAGTGGCTTAGGGGAGCCTGTGTGTGCTTCCTACATGAACAGAAGAGGACAGAGGAGAGGCGGCGGCCTGCAGCAAGATAAGTCATTTTTATTTTATTTTTCTATATCCCTACCCTGCCTCACCGGTAATACTCAATGGCAGCCGCCACTGACAATAGGCCATGTCTGCTGTGGAGCTGCAGCCCCACCCTTCCAATTTCTCTGCTATGTGATAACTGGACAGTAGAGTGGAGAGATCCTGAGCACCCCAAGCACTGGAAGGGTCTTCTGGCCCACTCATGTAGCCTGAGAATATAGCCTTCTGCCTGAGTGACCCATAGTCCACAGCCTACCGATGAAGACAGAACCTGTCATAATACTTTACCGAATGACAAAATGAGTTAAGCCCTGGTGAATAGGACTGATAGTTCCAAGCATGTCCAGTTAATCTAGAATCCTGTGTGTAGCTAATTAGCATGCCATATGTTTCGGTGCAACATATGTGTAACACTCGAGTGCTTTTGACAGACTACATGTAATTCCAGGTTGGCGAGAGAATACATCCTTGTCTGAGTTACAGATCAGACACTGATATCTCGGGTGTTAAATATAAATAATCCGAGGAGAGATCTGCACTGGCAGTCTTCAGATGATCAGAGCAACACCCTGTGTAGGAATGTGGCAATCCAACATATTCTATAGAGGAATTAAGCATTTTATTTTTTTTAAACTCTTTTTATTAACAAAGCTCGAGAAACCATGCCATTTATTTGCAATTGCCACAAGTACATCAGGTATCAAATACAGAGAATCGGAGACGACCCAATCGAAGATAGGGTTATCAGGTGTGTTGGCCCCATCACAGCGCTAATCCCCCACTCCCACTCCCAGCCCTCTGTACCTCCACCACGGCGACCACACTTTCTTCCATTTTATGGCACAACCCCTGCTTTTATACACTGTTTCCTCAGCTCTCTAGCACCAATCGATATTCCGTTTCCATTACTCCACCTGCGGGGGTGAGGGCGCCCCCCAATTCCTTGCTATATTGCGCTTCACCACGCCCGCCGATAGAGCCAACCATAAACCTACATATCTGGGCCAGTCTGCCTCACCTCTGATCATTAGTAGAAGCCATTTCGGGTCTAGTGGCACAGGCTTCCCCACCACCTCCGACATAATTTCCGTGACTCCCCTCCAAAACCGGGAAACCTCGGGGCAGCTCCATAATATGTGTATAAAGGTCCCTTCCTCCCCGCATCCCCTTGCGCACAGCGCCATGAGAGCCCTGCCCCATGAGAACAGGTGAGTGCGTGGGTAGTATGTGCGATGGAGTATCTTAAGCTGCACAAGACGGAATCTAGCGCGCACGGCGACCTCTCTAGGGCTCTGGACCGCCTCCTGCCAGTCCTCTTCATCTATGTCCCCCAGGTCTTTAACCCATGCTTCCCTGAGGGCAGTCAGTGGATCAGGTACATTGTTGATCAATTTGCGATAAATCGTGGAAGTTGGCTTGCCCGGAATAGGATCCACAGCACCCTGTCTTCTAACGGGGAGTAGTCTGGTATGGATGCCCCACTATGGATATGTGCGCGCAGAGCATGCAGGAGTCGCAGACAGTGGAATCGCTGTGAGTCGTGTTCTTTTTGGAGATATTCATACGTGCGAGGAGAGTCCCCCTTCCACACATCCCCCATGTATTCTATCCCTATCAACTTCCATCCCTTAAAACCCGACAGCGCGGCTACTTCCCTCAAAGGATCACCCACCCACAGCGGTGTCTTCCCTGTCAGTTTCCCTGCCCAGCCCAGCAGTTTATTGGCTTCCCTCCAGCACTGGATCACCACTTTAGTGTGCTCCGGCCACTCCGGTCGCGATCAACGGGAGTACAAGAGGGTTTCACAATTTCCCTTGGGCATGACTGCTCTATCCACTCTATAGGCCGGCTCCTCCCTCCCCACATACACCCAGTCATTAATGACTTGCAGCTGAGAGGCCCAATAGTATAGCCTAACGTTCGGCACCGCTATACCTCCATCATATACGCCCCTGTGCAGCTCATGCAGCGCAATTCTCGGCGTCCCTCCCTCCCATAGCAGTGTCCACACTTCTTGTGATATGTGATTGAAGATAGTCGGCGGGACTGGAAACGGGGTGTTCTGTAAAATATAAAGGAGCCGTGGTAGCATCATCATTTTAAAAAGGGCAGCCCTGCCCATAAGAGAGAGCGGGAGCGTGCGCCAGTGACCGACATCTGCGGTCAGGCGAGTCATCTGAGGGCCCAGATTTCTGTCCAGGAAGTCCTTCTGGTTCCTTGTGATATGTATCCCCAAGTATTTAAAGTCCTCTAGCACTACTGGCGCCGAGCACCCCAGAGGCGCCCTGGGAGGTGAGCCAGACAATGGAAAGATCACCGATTTTGCCCAATTTATATTATAACCGGCATAACTACCAAAGAGTAGTAGGGTTGATATAGATACAGGGCAATATCATCGGCGTAGAGGGAGATACACTCTTCCCATCCCTCCGGCGCCCGTATTCTCCCAATCATAGGGTCCCTCCTGACCCAGTGGGCCAATGGTTCCAGCGCGAGAGCAAACAGAAGCGGGGATAGTGGGCATCCCTGCCGCGTACCTCTCCGCAGCTGAATGGACCTAGACATAGCTCCGTTTACTCGCACCCTCGCGTAGGCTTCTCATACAAAAGTCTGACCCAGCCACAAGAAGGTGGGGCCAAAACCCAGCCTCTGGAGGACCATAAAGAGGTAAGGCCACTCGATAATGTCGAAAGCCATTGAGGCGTCCAGCGCCAACAAGGCCCTCTGTTGTGGCACCGCGTCACTAGTCATATGCAGCACTCCATACAATCTCCGTAGATTTTGCCGGGTACTTCTACCAGGCATAAACCCAGATTGATCTACATGCACCAGGTCTGTAATCACAGCCAGCAACCGGTCCTCTAACACCTTTGCTAGGATCTTAGCCTCCGCGTTTATGAGAGAAATGGCACAATAGGAGCTACACTGATCGGCTGGCTTCCCTTCCTTATAGATCACCACTATCGTTGCTGCCTGCTGGTCTGCCGGCAAGTACCCCAAGTCCCGCGCCTCTAGCAACATTTCTCTGAGCGGAAGGAGTATGATCGTGGCCTGTTTCTTATATATCTCGACTGGGAGCCCATTGGGACCCGATGCCTTCCCCGAATTAAGAGCGCCCAGCGCTTTACCCAACTCCTCAACTGTGATGTCTGCCTCTAATCGGTCACAGGCCTCCAGGGGCACCGTAGGTAGATCAAAGTCCCTGAGGAACTCCGCACAGTCCGATTCCGACCTTGTACACACCGGCTCATAGACTCACTCGAAATGAGCCGCAAAGGCTTTTGCGATGTCGTTACTGGTGGTTCTAAGCACACCTTCCCCATCACGAACCCCCACCACCCAGGACCTGTCCCTATCGCGCCTCTCTAGCCACGCCAGGAGTTTAAGGGCCTTATCCCCGACATCGTACATGCGATGCTGCATGGCCAGCGCATAGGCCCTCGCCTCACTTTCCGCCAACGCCCGTAGGTCACGTTGTTTCAAGGCTAGCCTGTGGCGTGATTCCACACACGAGGCGGTCCCCACTGCTCCCTCCATTTGGCTTATTTCCTGTTCAATTTGGCGGATCTGCAGAGCCTCCTCTTTTTTCTGCGCCCCAATCAGTGCCTGCGCCTGACCCCTCAGGACTGCCTTGTATGCTTCCCAGAGCGTGACCTGGGATTCCACCGTCCCCGTGTTTTCTCGGAAGTATGCCTTAGAGCCCGCCCTAAGCTTGTCACACAACACCTGGTCCCGCAACCGCCATGAATCCATCAATTGAATTAAGCATTTTTGAGGACCAGTCTGATGCATGTTTTTGGGAAGAGGATGTCAATGTCATTGGAGAGTCTTTGTATCTTTCAAGAGATTCTTATTTATTTATTTTCACTTTTTAGGAGTTTTGTAAAGAGCGGGCTAGGGACGGATTGCCACTTCGGATGTAGTTTCAAGGCCTGCTGTGCATTTCGTTAATGCGCTGGTACGATTTGAGGCAAATACCTGGGAACACTGTTAACACTGTAGTGCAGATAATGAGGTGCTGTGTGGTGCACATTTGGAGACAGACTGGCTATTTCTTGAACAGACTTACCCATATTTTTGAGGGAAGCTGTGGTATTTCGGGACATTGTGATGCATGTCTGTGGTGCGGTCTGGTGCATTTTGAGGGACAGTCTAATGTATATTTGAGGTGTTGTCTAAAACACAATTGTTATGCAATCTCAGGTATATTTTAGAGATGATCTTGTATATAGTAGGACATTGCATATTTGGGGGCAATACACATGTTTTTGAGGAACCCACACTTTCATTATGGGGACCATTTCATCAGCAAATTCCTAGTGGTGGTGAATTTCATGCCCAGAATTTTGCGCAAAGATCATTCTGTACTAAAGACACAACCTCATTTTTTGTCTTGAAACTCTAAAAGCATTTGAATGTTTTCAGGGGTTGGATGTGTGCCACTTTATGGCAAATCTGCCTTTTATACCAACACCAAATGCATGCAGAGAATGGGAAGGTCACGTCAAACAGGAAACCAAAACTACATGTCCCAGCATGCTAAGAGTTATTGGCAAAAAAGGCAGGACTATCTGGGATTACACATGATATGAGCCACTTGGCAGCAATACTATAAAACCTCACTAAAGAAAAATGATTCTGTACTACTTTTCGTTCAGCCAGGTCAAGTTTTAATGCTGGTTCCATGGATTTTAAAACATAACGGGCATCACATGTTCATGCCTGTACATGCTGCTGCTTCTAAATATCTGAGCCTCTGTTGAAGGGATATTTGTGGTAATTCTTGTCATCTGAGAGTAATTTGGGGCAATGCATTCCCAGCAGTGCTTAATTTGAGCCAGTGGTTTCTGGTGCTCAGCACCGGCACTTAATCATCAACACTTTTCATAAGCACCAGTTAAGAACACATTCATTTACGGGGAGATTGAGTGATTTACGCAGAATCGCAGGATGTTGAGCTGACGCAGAGACTTGAACCTGGTTCCCCAACTCCAAAGTCGGCAGCTTTGGCCATTACACCACATCCTCTCCCCACTATCATGATAAGTAGTTGGTTCTGTTTTAGGCGGCGTTAACAGGAGAAATGGGCTGGTGCATGCTGCCTCATGACGAGAGTCCCGGGACTTATTTTTTTTTACAAATTAACCACTGATTACCAGATGGTGTTATTGTCAAATGCATGGCCCAATTCAACACAGTCATTTAAAAAACATAATGCATTGTTTCACAGATAATAAATTGCCGTTTGCATGGTCTATATTTTGCAAAAAAAAACTAAATGGAACAATTTGCAATCACTGAAAACATAATGGAGAGAGAGGGAAATACATGAAGGAGAAGTGGTAAGCCCCTGAGATAATTATAAAGCAGTGTCATGACTTGTGTAACTGCTGACCTTCACCAGTCATTACATTTTAACCAATATCACTTTGCATTGTAGGCAAAGCGTGGAAGCCATAATATTTATCTCATTACATGGACTAAACTACTTTGTTCTACTCTCGATAAAGTGTCACTCAAAGTGTCACACATAAGGCATTAAAATATCCCATATAAGCACACTGAAAACATAGAAATGTCAAACATAGATTGGCTGACTGAAAACCCGGCAGCTGTGGTAATAGCAAATATTCAGAGAGATTGTGTCTCTGATGAGGCCTGTTGGAGATTAAATGTAGAACAAGGATTGACCTGAAAACTGTCCTTCAAACCTTCAAAGAATAAACTGTAATCACGTTATCTGTACTTCAGGGCGAGCAACAAAACAATTTAAGAAAAAACGCTCTGATTTGTAAAGATACTTTCTTATGAAGCGAGTATCCAACAAGAGTAGAAATACGGCAAAAGGAACTAAGCACACAGGTCAAAGGGAGCACACTATCAAATTCAACTAATCAAAACAGTGATTGAAGTCTGAGCTTTGTTTATTCATTCTGTGTTGGGATGTTTATACAGAACACGATAGCAAGAGGTTAACACTACCTCGAAGCAACAGTCATTTAGCAGAACTAACAGAAGATGAAGATCTGAAATGGCAAGAAGATCACTAGAGGAACTCGTGGTATGGTCAACTGAAAATAAGAATTCAGGCTGCAGACCAGAAAAGCACAGATTGAGGTATGTTAGAAATTGAGTCTCTAGTTTGCAGAGGGGAGCCTCTGCATGCCGCACTTTTGCCCATCACCCTTGCCGGCTCAGAGAGGAGAGGCCACAACGTTCGAGAGGCGCAGTAGCGTCATAAATATCAGAGAGGCGTCCCGCAGCGCAGGAGCCTCTGCACGCCGCACTTTTGCCCATCACCCTTGCCGGCCCAGAGAGGAGGGGCCACGACGGTCGAGAGGCGCAGGAGCGCCATAAATATCAGAGAGGCGTCCCGCAGAGCGGGAGCCTCTGCACGCCGCACTTTTGCCCATCACCCTTGCCGGCCCAGAGAGGAGAGGCCACGACGGTCGAGAGGCGCAGGAGCGCCATAAATATCAGAGAAGCGTCCCGCATCGTGGGACGCGCGTAGGCGTGCCCGCGAGAAGACGGGCCAGTCTTAGCCCGTCATAGACTGGGCTGGGCCACCCCTCTTTCACCTGGAGCCTGGACCTCAGGGATTTTTGCTGCTTTTGCTGATGGTGAGTGGTCACGCACGCAGCGGTCTTTCAATATTTTGATAGTGTTCTCCCCTTTCTGTCACCGGCTTGTTTGATCATAGCTCGGTGTCACTTATATTCTGAGCATGGGGAAGAGAAAGGCGGAAACAGCTGATGGAGGTGATAAAAGGCAAAGAGCCAGCACATTGATTTTGTCTTTTTTGAATCAGGCTGTGGGGGTGTTATCAGAGGAGATTACCAGCGCTGAAATAGAGCTGGCTGCGAACCATCAAGTTACATCCCAAGAGACGGATACTTTGACTGGGGGAGGGGTTGATACTAATAACATCCCCGCTGCCCCACCTACCTCCACAGACCCTTTGGCAGGCTCTTCTAATATCCAGGATTCACAGCCCATACCTAGGGACACTATGGTGAAATGTCCCGCTAAAACCAACAAATTAGGGGCCAGACGTAAAACCTCTGTTCCGGGGCAGCTTGTTTCCGCTAAGTCAACACAGAAGGCTATACCTGATCGCGGGAAGACTTCAGTTACACCAGCATTGGACAATCTTACAGACAGTGGGAAGGACACTTCAGAAGATAGCCTTTTGGTGTCTTTTAAAAATCTGGAAATGAATATCGCCACAGCCTTAAATGCATTTGATACCCGGATTTCTGCGCTCGAGCAAATAGTGGAATCATTAAAGGGGTCTGTGAATAATTTACAATCAAGCATAAGGAGTTGGCTCTCTGATTATCAGAGAAATTTGTTGAACGCAGGTTTGAGTACCATCTTTTGCAATGTTACTAATAACTCAAGGGCAGGAGCATCCCCCCAGGTTCAGGCTCAGGCGCTACCTACAACTTTATCACAATCGTCTTCATGTGCACGTATCTACCATCAAACTGGCCCACCTTGCACAGCGGAGGGTAATTCCGGGCGGCAAGTCCTTGGCATGGCTCAGCCGACTCATCAGGGGAGCTCTACTAATCCAGATTTGGCCGCTCCTAGCATATCCCAAAAAGCCTTGTTAGTGTGCCGCCCCTCCAACATTACTATCCAGTTGCCCCCGGCGGCCACCCCTTACGTTGTTGTGCTGGTGGACATGCCCCCTCTGAGAAGGATACAGAGGAAAATTTCGACCAACTTAAAAATAAAGTAGTTCACTGGTTGGCAACCAGGGTGAATACTTTCTACCCTCCCACGCAGACTCTGGCAGAAGAAGTCATAATGGCCCACAGAGTGGGCTGGATAGGCCAGACTCAGAAAACAGTATCAGGTGATTGCATAATAGTGAATTTTAACAACCCTGCACGGGCAGGTTCGATTTGTCATGCCCTAGGATCTAAAGGCGCATCAATGGATCATATAACTATTTTTCCTTTGGGCTTCTTTTACCCGCCTAAAAACTTTGATGGTTGGGTCCTGAGAGACTGGAATTTGCTACAGGAAAAGTCACGTTGTGGGCTAACAAACCCTTGTGTTTCATCTGACACTACTGCTTTACAATCAAGTAATTGCTTCCGACCCCTGAGCGAGTTAGATGACCCAGACTGACTGGACCCTATTCCCATCACAGATATTCAGAACTCTGTTATTCCAAACGAGGAACCTGATGTTATGACCCAAGACTCTATTGCGGTTCTCAGTTGGAACATTGCTGGGGTCCAGAGTAAGCTTACAAATGGTGATTGGCTGGGTATGCTGAAGAATTGTTACTTTATTTGTTTACAGGAGACGTGGGACACGGAGGGTCGCTTGTATCTTGATGGTTTTTCCTCGTACTAGGTCTCAGCTACCCGCTCCTCCAGTGGGCGGGCTAGTGGGGGCCTTACAACTCTAGTTAAACTAGAGTATAACTGTAAAGTGGAGGTTATAAAATCCAACTGTAAGACCATCTTGGGCACACTTTTAATATTCCCTAGTAAGCGTAGACTGCTTCTTATTGATTTCTATAATGCAGTTACGTTGAAAAATGAATCAGATGCCGTTATCAATCTTAAAACATTCATTGACGATTTCTTTTATTCTGAACCCCCTTTCACTATAATTATGCTGGCTGGAGATTTTAATTTGCATCCTTATTACTCCTGTTCAAATAACAAGTATTTAGACTTTGAGGGTTTATTTGAAAACCAGGCACATTTCAAACACAAGCGTCAAGGGGATGTTGCAAACAGCCTCATCCCTGAGTTTAACCTGGTGAATTTAATGGCCAGTAACCAGGATTATCTGGAGGAGAGAATACCCACTTTTAAGGGGGGAGAGGTCATTGCACCGTAATTTATTATATTTAGTTTCTGGTTGTTTTTTTACTGCACTTTTCGATTTTAAGGTTTTAAAACATAACCTGAGTGACCACTATCCATTAACAGCATCATTTTATGGGATAACAAATTAATGAAATCAGTACCCCTTTATAAGGAGCCCATCACACTGACTGATCAGGGCCGAAGGGTAAGGTGGGCTAGCATTGTTCCCTCACCTTTTGTCCAAAATCTGATCACCTCATGTCAAACCGATTTTCACACTTGTTTGTCTGAAGTAGAGCCACCACAGAGAATCTTGGCGTCATTTTCTAATATTAGTAGGTTTACCAAATCTGCACTTCTTAAAACTGCCCCTTCTCCGGCCACAAGTGTAGAAAGATGGTTTGATAGTAGGTGCACTAAAACCCATAAGGACCTCTGGAACCTTTTGCACGCAAAACTCCGCTGCCAAGAGAAGGTCAAAAGGGCCAGGACGGCTTTCAGAATGGCCTTTAAGGAATGTAAAGCCCAAATTAAAGAAGAGTCCTGGGATAAGCTACTAGTTGCTAGTCAGCAGCGCAATAGCTCCGCTTTTTGGAGCGTTATTAATTTGTCTCTTTTCTGTAAAGATCATCTCACTAACCAGGCCTGTACTATCCCCTTTCTGGCCTGACCATTTTAAGGGCATTTATAGCCTAGAAGCGGAGCCGGAGCTAACAGAAGACTGACAGACCGGGCATAATATAATTTTTAACTTGTCAGAGGTCAAAGCTGCCATCTCCCAGTTGCCTTTAAACAAAGCTCCAGGGCCTGATGGGGTACCAGGGGACCTATACATAACCCGTTTAGATTTATGGGCCCCGTTACTGACACTGCATTTAAACTCTGCAGCTTCCGGTTATTTCCCTACAATCAATAATAGTCCCCGTTTTAAAAAAGGGTAACAGGTCAGATCCGGCCTGCTTTAGGCCCGTTTCCCTTATAGATTCGGAGGTGAAAATCATTGGTCGGATTTTATTAAACCCCCTCAAAGGAGTGGGCCGAAGAGAGAGGCTTTTTAGCTGACCTTCAGTATGGGTTTCACCCCGGTCGGGGTACTATAGAGCAGACTCTGAACCTCTATTTATTAACTTGTAAATACACTAACACTAAGGCTAAGAAGGAGGCAATCAATTTTGCAGGATATCCGAAATGTAGAGCAGAATGACCCGATAACACCAGACTCTCCCGCATGAAGCTTCCAGGAGGACAACCCAAGAAGTGCACATAACATGCATAGATTGTTACCGATGAGACACATGGGGCAAGGGCGCACACCATCTCACCGGCGCTGCGTCTCCATCACTCTCAGACCCAGGGAATGCTAATCGAACTCAACACATAGCGGCTGGAGCGCAGCAAACTAAACAGGTTGACAAGAAATATGCTCGGTAGTAAAACACACCATGGGGTAAATGAATGGTACTGATTTAGGAAAGAGGGCTGACGCACATGCAAAGCGGTATGGCACGCCAACATCCCAGTTCATATATATCCCCCTGTTACCTTTGTTCAGTTCTGCATGCTCGGATGCAGACTTTAAGATGAACGGACAATGCAGGCCACATACACTTTCATTAATGGAGATACATGATGTTGTAAGTCTACCCATATGTATATGTGCATGGCTGTAAACTGCATAAGCATTGTCAAAAAGCATTTAACATGTTAAAATCCAATAAAGAAATTTAAACAAAAAAGGCTAAGAAGGAGGCCATCCATCTGGCCTTCATGGACCTTAGCTCTGCTTTTGATAGAGTCAATCGTTCTAAGCTTTGGTCCATGATGGAACAGATGGATGTTGATTTAGTTTTAATTAATTTCTTGCGTGATTTACACAATGGTCTTTCCGCCAGTGTCAGGTTTGGTCCTAATGGGGAATGCACTGAGCACTTTGAACTTCGGCGTGGGGTGCGGCAGGGCTGTATTTTAGCTCCTTTTTTATTCATTTTTTATATTAATAACATAGAGCAAGCTCGGACAGCTCTGGGTGTTGACGTCCCTAGAGTAGGTCGTTCTATCCCTGCCTTGCTCTATGCGGATGATACAGTTTTAATTGCCCGTACTGCTAAAGTTTTGCAAAAGCTCCTTACCCTTTTTACCAGTTTTATGAATAGTCTTGACCTGTCAACAAACTTCTTAAAATCACATGTTATGAAGTTTGGACCATCAAACACAAACATTATGTAATATGTAATAGATGGCCAACATATCAGTCAGGTAGACAAGTTTAAGTACTTGGGAATTCAACTGGACTCTGAGTTTAATTGGCATTCACTTATAGATATGAAAGGTTTATCTTTTAATAGGGCGATATTCAACATTGGAGATTTTTCACGCCGACTTGGGCGCACTCATATTCAATCGGTCCTGGAAATTTACAAGGCTAAATGTATCCCTCTAGTGTGCTATGGCAGTGGAATTTGGGGATATGGCCAGGTTGCTCCATTGCAAGTTGCTGAAAACAAATTTTTAAGGAATCTTTTGGGAGTTTGTCAAAATATACCTTATGAAATTGTCCACGAAGAATTAGGTATAGATTTTTTAATTGACCGGCTCCGTCTCAGTCCATTAAAACTCTGGAATTCAATTTGGGTAAAGGAGGAACTGAGTTTCAGTAGATTCATTTTACAGGATTGCCTCAAACTAGAAAAGTCTTTACAGATCCCTTGGCTGGTGTATGTGGCGCGTAATTTGCGGGCCCTAGGATGGTCAGATATGTTTGTTAACCCCCCCGGACATAACTCGAACTGATGGCAAATGGGTCGATACTGCTTTTAGGGATAAGTTGACATCAGAACGTGAGGATGCTGCACTAATGAAACACTCTATGCGACATGCAATATTGGTGAAAACAGTTAGCAATATTGAACCATACTTGACTTGGAACATGTCTCGCCACCAACGCCGTTTGCTGACTTATTTCAGGTTAAATTTATTTCCCCGTTTAGTCCCTTTTAACCATGGTTGTTTTAAGTATTCGGATTTGCCCCTTTGCAACTGTGACAATATGTCAATTAATGATACATTACACGTGGTTATGCTTTGCCCAAAATATAATAATCTGCGATACAAGTTCATACGCCCAATTTTAATACCTTTGAATTTTACTCAAGTCAGGCAAGCCTTACTGTTTTTACAGCTGTTAAACTCTCCTTCTATTTGCTTTTTCCTTGTACGTTTTTTGATGGGGGTTTTAAAACAAGAATGATTTTGGCACTGAAATTCTGTATGTTATTTTTAACAATCTGTCTTTTATGATTTTATCTATAAAATCGAATAAAGATTATGAATGAATGAGTATGCCCCCTGTCCAAGTAGGGACCACAATCCTAGTCAGGGTAAGTCACAACACAATCCTAAATTATCCTAAGCTCACCCTCTGGTAGCATGACAGAGCAGGCAGGCTTAAATTAGAAGGCAATGTGTAAAGTATTTGTGCAATAACTCATAAAACAACAGTAAATACACCACAAAAAGACTACACAAAAGTTTAGAAAAATAGAGAATATTTATCCGAGTAAAACAAGTCAAAACGATCAAGATCCATCAAGTAGAAGTCGAGATATGGAATTGTGAAGAAATAAATTCAATAAAGCACTTAGAAGCAGGTAGAGCTAAAAAGGTTACTTCAGGTCACGAGGGACCGGTGTAAATCTAAAGTTCAGGCCGACCGCGATGGAGAATGGGCCAGCTACAGGGACCCACTTGGCCCGCTGAACACAGCACCTTGGATCCTGGGGCACAGTCTGCGAGGATGTGCGGGGTCCGACGTCGCTTCTGAGAGGCTGTGCGGTAAGGCTTTGAAAGGCTTTACGTCATCCGGCATCGGATTTGGCAGAAACTCAGCTGCAGAACCCACTTCTGAGGCCTAGCACCTAGAGGGTGTACCTCCGGTAAGGGTAGGACCCACAGAAGGTAGAGTCCAGCAGCACCAGCAGAACTGCAGGGAGTCTTTTGTGTCCCTGAGACTTCAAAAGCAGGAGGCATGCTAACAATCCCTTGGAGATCACTTTGGAGGGAAGGCAGAATCTAGCTCCCTTTCCAGCAGAGTCCAAGAGCAGCAGGGCAACAAACAGAAAAGCAGCCCTTCCAGAGAAGCAGTTCAGTTGAGTCCTTTGAGCAGCACCACAGTTCTTCTGACAGAGATTCGGTGTAGGCCCAGAAGTGTCTGATTTGATGGGGTCAGAGACCCACTACTTAAACCCTAATGTGTCTTTGATGTTAGGGAAACTTCAAAGAGTAGTTTTGAAGCGCACCAGTATCCCTTTCAACCCAGCCCTCCCTCCAGACTACCAGCAGGGCTTATCAGTCCTTTCTATGGGGTCAGGCTACTACCCTTTGAAGTGTCAGGGTTAGCCCCTTCCTCCCATCTGCCCAGAAAGACCCATCGGAATGCAGATGGGTGCTAAATCACACCCAGCCCTTCCTGTGGCTGTATAGAAGTAATGCACAAACTGAACTGTCACCTAGCCCAGACGTGTATTAGAGACAGGCTGTAAGGCACACAGAGCAGTAAGAGCAGAGAAATATCCACTTTCTAAAAGTGGCATTTCTAAAATAGTAATGATAAATCGGAATTTACTAGTAAAGAGGATTTATCATTACCATTCCAGAGATATGTAACATGAAAAAACTACTCCTTTGGGATCAGGAATTACCGCTTAAAAGTATTTTAAGGAATTCCCAATGCTAGCCTATGAGAGGAGTAGCTCTCACAGCAGTAAAAAGTTTATTTAACTGTTTGTTACTACTGGGACAGGCAAAACATAAAAATATCTCCTACTTTTTACTTACATAGCACCCTGCCCTTTGGGTTACCAAGGACCTTCCCTAGGGGTGACTTGTAATAAAAGAGGAGTTTAACTTGGCAAGTAGTTTTAAATGCCAAGTTGAAGTAGCAGTAAACTGCACACACCGGCCCTGTAATGGCGGCCTGAGACATGGTTAAGGGTCTACTTATATGGGTGGCACAATCAGTGCTGCAGGCCCACTAGTAGCATTAAATGTATAGGCCCTGGGCACATGTAGTGCACTTTACTAGGGACTTATAAGTAAATTAAATATGCCAATTGGGTATGAGCCAACATTACCATGTTTAGGGGAGAGAACACAAGCACTTTAGCACTGGTTAGCAGTAGTAATGTGCGCACAGTCCTAAAGCCACCAAAAACGAGTACAGAAAAATGGAGGGAGGGAGGCATAAAGTTGAGGAAAGACCACCCAAAGGATGTCAGGTCTAACAGGGTACAACTGCAATACTGATCTAAATAGCCATGTCTTCAATTCTCAAATGAAGTAAATAAATAAGGTCTGGTTCCACACTTAGTTTCAAAAACTTAGAATAGCAATGGTAAGTCCAGATCAGAGGCAGATTTTGTACCTACAAAGAGAGTCAAAACTAATGGGTGAATATAAGGGAACACTTTCCCTTATTTCCTTGAAGAAGGCTGAGAAAAGATATCAATTTTGTCTATGAACTGAGACCTGTAGACCATTTAAAGTTTTTTCATCAGAGCTGTAGCACCTGACAGGAGAGCATGTCCGACTTCTTCCTCTCTCTCTCTTCCCACCCCTCCCTCTCATCATCCTCATATGCCTCAACATTTCATCCATATCGCTCTCTCAACACCTCTCCATCCTCTAACTCCAAGCACTGCTGCTGTTTGTTCCCTCTCTTGACCCTCCCCCACACTTGCATTGCCAATACTTGTAGAATTTTACCATGATCAATAGAAAATTAACAAAAAAAAGGGGGAGCTGAAGAGGGAAAATAAGGAGAACAATGGGGTGCCACCCACTCACAATTATTCAAAGAAGAAAAACACCATTCTCCTACAGCCCTAGAAAAATCATCTGTTATGAGACCTCTTGGAAACTTCAATCATGAAGTCACTTGGCCCTTGGAAGAGAACCTCTGACGTTACAGGTGGTTCAACATTATTGTACAGGTCCAGCTAATGAACCCATTGACCATTGGTAGGCCTTCGTCTGGTGGAAATGTGGTATGACGTACTGTGAGGCAAAAGTTTGGTCGTTTAGCCCAAAGGAATTTTTCTGCCAATAAAACATGTCAGCCGTTTCTTATGTTGCTGTCTGAGCATGTAACTTGGTTTTAACCAAATGCCGCGGGCTTATATATTAAAAATTACTGACTCATTTTTGTGTTTCCCTAGAGAGTGTAGGGCGAACTCCCTTACCCAGGGGATCTTACACATGTTGCAGCAGAGAATCAGTGTAGATGCCATTTGAAGTATGGTTTACCCAAACCACACTACACTTATCTACCACAAGTAGATCTAGGATAGACAGGCTTTTTTCTGTCTGCATAGGAAAGTGCTCATGATGATAAACTGAGCCAGTTGGTAACACAATCCAACAGGTTCTTGGTGGTTGCTCCTGTGAGGCAATTCCTATTTTTATACACAAGTCTTTTTTAGTCCCCCTTTGACACCAAGTCTAATTTTAAATTACATGCACAATCACACCTCCGCCCCCCCTTAAAAAAAAACCCTGGGTAGAACATCCCTAAACATAGGGGAAAGGGCCTTCATGATGGAAGATTCCAAGGTGCCTCTTAACTGATGCATTTTCTAGGGGTGTAGGAGAATTTTTTGTTGTCTTTTGTGAGAAACATAAAAGCCAATATTGCTTGACGTCCAACTTGAAACGTTTTTTTAGTATCCTTTCCAAATGACACTGAGCCCAGACACAAAGTTGTGGCATCCAGGAACCTTTTATGAATATAATTTTGTTAGACCGCTCAAAGATGACCACCTGACAGCCACCTAGAAGTTTACAAAATAACAATCCAAGATAGCCACCCATCATTAGTGCCGTTGAAAATGCTAGCACCACAGTTCTGCAAACATTGGCAAAGTCAATACTGGCAGTGAACAAACACTTGAAAAAGCAAGAGTGGATGGCTTTGCCAATGCTATGTTTTCTTTGTAGGGAGTGAGCTTGTCCGCAAATGTGCCATTCTTTCTAATCTTATCTGTAGATTTCTTTTTTCAACAAGTCAATCTGACTTTCAACATATAACAAAAAAAAACAAAAAAAGAGTTATTTCGGACACAAACAGGAGAGCTGAACTTGTGCAGGTACAGGTCATAAGACTATAGTTTGCATGGTCTTTAGTGAAGACAGAATACTGCCCTTCACAGAGTGAAGGTCACCCACAGCAGTTCACAAAGCCGCAACAGCACGCTAAAGTAAAGTATACTAAGAAATTGCACTACAAATGATTCTAAGAACAGATAATATGTATCAGACATTCAGTAATAACAATATCCTCGGTTAGAAGTGCTTTAAGTCATATATACGAGGTGAGCAATAAAGCTGTGCATGATTCAACGTGAGGTCTACTGTCCTTGACCGAAACAGAATGTACACAATAAAATACCAGCATTTCTGCTTACAATGAATTCACTACAGATGGTCAAACTGGTGGTGGGGGGGGGGGGGGGGAGGGAGGGGGATGTGGGAGATTGATCTGCTTATTAGGGGATACTGACTTTGTCAAGGATGCAGGGGATGGAAGTGGGGTGGTGGGGTGTCCTGGTTGCCTGCATGAGGCAAATGTGGGGTTTATTGCGTGGAAGTTACTTGGACAAGAAATGGTACTTGCGATACAGAGGACTGAACTACTATATTTCTGTGCTTACTGGGGTGATGCAGAATTGGTTTCAGAATGTTTATTGCGATGCCCTACTTTCCATTGTTTGCATCATGCCCAGACTGCTACAATTTGTTAATGCCATGTAATTGTTGACTGTCATATGTCTAATGATGCGCGTTTATTTCATTTGAAAATGAAGAAAGAACTATGAAATGAAGAAAAAAAAAACAGATGGTCAAACTGGGACGTAATACAACTTACTAACAGTGTTGGAGTCATTACTAAAAGAAGCACTGATGGATCTAAAAGGAGACATAAAAGGCTGTTGAAGAACAACTGCGGTAATGTAAGCTTGTTAAGTTAAATGTGCTTGTAAAGCACATATTGCAGAGGTTTACTTGTAGATCAAGAATGCTTTTAACTATTTCCAGGACTGTTTAATATCAGTGCTGCTGCGAACAAGGAGAGGTAATGCACTACACATGCTAAAGCCAGGGTTAAACAAACATTAACAAAGCCAATAGGTCTGGCTTTTATGAGTAAAACATGAAAGACAGACATTCACAAATGCTGTTTATCACATTAAAGCCTGTTGAACTGACTTTGCCAATGCTGCGAAACAAAGTAGCAAAAAATGGCTGCTTTCTGTGTACCATGCAAGACATAAAAAAAAAAATATTACAAATAGCGTGAAGACTAAGTGTACTTTTCAATTGTAAAATAGTCCCTCATACATTGTAATGGAAGACTTCCTGAAAGGTGGAATGATACACCAAACAACCAATCATAAGGTGAGAGAGTAGGGATACTCCTATGGATGGAGCCAAAGCCCACTCTGTATGTTTTAAAGAATTGATAATTATATGTTGTGCAGACAGCTGTGCTGTGAAGTCCAACCTATTAACATCTATTACCATACTATAAGGGTGGACCGACTGTATAAAATGCACAAATTCATGCCAAGAATTTCAAAGTCTGATCCACCAATAGATTGAAGCCAAGCCAGTGAAGAATATCGAACACAGGTGTAACATGAACATGGCATTGAAAATGCAGAAATGATGATCAGATGCTGGAGGATATATTGGGTTAGGCCCAAATATCCATGATTTGCATAGGCCAACCAAGAAAACGCCGAGGCCACCACTTTACTGAAAGGCCAGACAGCGAATTACCTTTCTCAGCACTAAAGGAAAGTAAAAAAAAAAAAGTCGATCCTATTAGTCACGATTATTTGCGCTTCTAGGGACAGATCTTTGTCAATCATAATATTATAGTTTTATGTACTGATTGCAGGGCCGCCTCTAGGGTGGTGTGACGGCACCGGGGGCTGACTTTGAGTGGGGCGTCGTTAGCAGGTAAATTATGGTTTTAAAAGCACCTGCTGCTGCGTTCCTGGCCCCCAGAAATTTTCAGGCAAAAATAAAAATGTCAAGATAACTCCAGTGATTAATGCTCTTCCTACAGAGAGATCGGAGGTTTGTCTAGTGGAAGTTTTGACGCATGGTAAGGTAGCGTAGAGGGTTAATATGCCTGCTGCAAAGAACGTGTACCATTCAGATCACAAAGTACATATAATGTAAATAGGTCAGTGGGTTACTGCTTTTGTCAGAGAGATCTTTTAGTTACCTGCAGTTTATACGCTACAATCCTAACATAGAACAGGGAGCTATTAACTGTCATCAAAGAACTGCATGCAAACTGCAAAGTATAGATTAGAGCGTTAAGATTTTTTCCCCAGTCTTTCATTATCCTGATGCTGCAAAAAGGGTTCATTTAGATAGAAACCAATTCAGATTATTAAAGAGAACCCTCAATCATGGTGTTAAGTTTTAAATTCTGAGTGTGTGCTTCTCTACATCAAGCACTATTAAACTATACTGTCTACCAGTATGGATGACATGTGGACTCCTACATCTTGTAGTCCTGTCTTCTGTAACATTTCCTATGCATTAATTCACACACCTATGTTGGATTCTCTGTGTAGCGTGTGTGATGTAAAATGCCCTGACACCCTACACTGGTATGAGTGGCGCTATGAAACAAAAGAAATGTATGTGAAAGAGCGTGGTTATGGAGACTTGAGGGGCAATGTTAAAGGGTGGTAGTGAGGGAATCCGTGGCAGAGGTGGTCATTGGGGGGCGACAACAAACTGTCGCACTGCGCACCACTAGCGCTAAAGCCCTGACTGATTGCAAAAGGTCCGCCCCCCAAGTAGGGGACAACGGAGTTGGAATGCTGCTCATCACACTGACATTTGCATTAGCTTGATTACATTTTAGGTTGTTATTGCATCTTCAACTATTTCCTATAGATGTGCTTTGTTGAGAGGCTGATCAAGAGCAGTGTGTCATCAACAAAGTATTACACGGAGCAGTCAAAAGAGTAATTATTTGGCAGAAATGGCATGAAGAATATATTAAGCAAAAAGCAGAGGCAATCCAGGGCCCCCTAAAAAAGTGTTTTAAAAAACTTGACAAGCAGGTTTGAAAGCTAGAACTGCTTCATATCTCTTGGCCATTTTAGTCTGCGGACTAAAATTTAAAAAAATAAATAAAGGCCTCCCATTGGAAAAATTAACTTTTTGTTTGTGACGTCCACTTTGGGCCTTTGGACTAAAAGTAGAAGTTGCAGAGGCTCTGACTGGCCAGCCACAATATCAAATGTTCTCTTCCAGCTAGTAATACAGGACAGTGGCATGGCCCCAGCGTTACAAAAGAAATGAATAGGCCATACTCGGGAGCAGGGCAGGCACCCCCTAACCCACAGGCCTTAATAAGGGAAGCCCCAATGCCACCCCCTCAACAACAAAAAAACGACAAGTTTTATTAAAAAAAAAAAAAAAGCTTGTACGCTCTAGTCAGTGGGCAATTTCCCAAGGACTTCACATTTAAAATGACGATCTGGATCGTGGACTGCCGGTGCCATCGTAGGTGTGTCGAGCTTGCAGCCTTGAAAAACAGTCCACAGACTAAAGACACATTTTGAAGCCATTTAAAATGTAAAGACGTAACTTTCTCCACATATATTATTGACCCCGTAGGTGTGCCTTGGCATCAATAAAAACATTTAGGGAATAGATTATAGTGAAGTCAACTTTTTTTTTCAACTGCTAAGTCTGCAGCCTCTCTTGCAGGACCACAGACCCAATGCTTCTAGGTAATGAGGGCTGTAATTCCAATGAAGTCTGCAGACTACTTTACAACTGAAAGAGTATTCTGAACTTCTCATTGGTTGTGAGCCCAGGTAATATTCCATCACAACAATGAGGGCCTTTTCCCTGGCAACAGGTGGCACATTCCCTATTAGGAAAAGAGGAGGAAGCCAGAACACTTTGGTGAAGGAAAGACTGCTCCATTCAAACATTGAAGATGGCAGACAAGACCCAGTCATACATGGCAGCTGCTGCAAATACGGATGAGGAGGCTGTCTTTACTGCAAGATGATGGAGCAGATGATGCCGGAGAAGGAAATGTCATCGAAGGATTATGGGAGTTTTTTAACCATCCCCCAGGCGAAAAGAAACTATTGCCGGAAGCGTGACCTTCCAGCTCTGTCAGCAAAAAAAAAAAAAAAAAATGTAAATCCAGTATTTGTAAAGCGCGAACAGCTACCCGAAGGCATCCCGGCGCTGGGGGCCGTCGGGAAGATTAAGCAAGCTATTGCCCAGAGTTACATGGTGCTGGGCTGACCTGCCGCCGGTGCCGGGGATCGAACCGTGAGCCCAGATTCCAGCGTCAGTCGCCCTGGCCGCGGCGCCACACCTCATCCCCCCCCTAAAAGCTCAGTTTAGGCCAGAGACCTGTTCTCCTAAGGGATATCAACCATGCAATGAGAATGCAGGTCTAAGCATTAAACAGTATATGGGGTGTAATCAAGAGTGGTCCAGAGCACAAGACAAGGAGAGAGGCACTTTACCAAGGGTGCCAGAGGAGATGTTCACCTGTCAAAATAAGAGGACATTTTGCTTTTCACTCTTTATTGCATGGAGACCAAAGTCCAGATCTGATGTGGTGAACAGAATAAGAAGGTGGGAGAAGGTAAGATGGAATAGCATTTCCAAAACGTTTATAAGTTAAAGAATTTTTTTTTTTAAGTGACCTTAAACCAATGCAGAGCAAAGAGGGAGGTGGTCACCCGCGGTGGATTGGGTACATCCCATAATGTTGTGGGGGAATCGATACATAGCAAATGAATGAAGTGCATCACAGGACAAAAGCCCTAGACCTTCAAGTAAAAAAAAAAAAACAGTCATTGTTTTGGCTTAAATACAAAAAAACTCAAATTCTCCAGTTATGGTTTGCAGCGCAAGCCCTAACTCACACCAGAATGACATCAACAATTACATCATTGATGCAGTCACTGATGACATCACCTCTGATATCTGTGCTATTTGTGTTTCTGTTAAGTGGAAAGAGTTTTCTAATAATGTACAAAAACATACAATTTTACAATCATGTTTACAGGATATGTGGCTATGTAAATTCTATTTTTTGAGAGGATAAGTCAGTGAGGGGGTTTAGTGAAAAGTAAAGGGATTTCATGGTTGATGTTGTTGGCCGTAGGGAAGGTGGGGCGAAGGGATGTCCACTTGTCTGACTTTCCTATACTGGGCCAATGGAGGTTCAGCTTGTGGAGTTGGAAGTTGTGGTCTGTTAAATAAGGCTGGCGAGATGTACAGTCCTTACATGTTGGTGTAGCGGTCTACTTCACAGAGGTATATGGTTTGGCTGATCAGATTGACACACGCACTTGTGTGATAGGGCCTGTATAATCAGCATGGCCAAGCCATTTTGAATGTATCTATCTCTCCTTCTCTGTCTCTTACCTCTCTATCATTGTCTGTATGCTACTCCCTCATCCCCTCTCTTCCATCATCCATTTTCCTCTGTCTCGCTCTTGCACGTTCTCTAGTTTTTTCTCTCTCTCTCATTCTCCTTGTCTCCAACTCTACCTGCCTTCTTCGATCCTTATTCACTATATATACACTAGCAGTCCGTTTTCTTTTGATTTTAAAAACTGTTTATTCCTATGTAACAATATGTTTGTTCGAGCAATGAGTTAATCAGTGATGTCAGTGGGGGTGTATTTTGTGACTTGTGAAGACATCAATGATGTCATGTGTGATTCCATACACAACGCAAAGTGGTAGAATAAGTTATGGTTTGTGCTGCGAATCATAAGTGACGTATTTCAGTGCTTTTCACGTTTGTGCCAGAACTCTAACTCTACGCGTGTCTTATACACACATATATATATATATATATATATATATACACACACTACACACATGAAAATGTATAAACACACACATATATACAGACATCAGACAACTCCAGTAAACTGAAATGCATTATGCCCCAAGGACCACATTATACTCATTATTCAAAAACCCTGCAAGCGCACTGTGAGACTATCCCCACCTCTCCATGCACAGGGTCAGGAGTGTGCTTTGCGGGCAACATACTGCCCTTTGCTGTGGTAATGGGGCTTTTGGTGAACATTTTCCTGGAACTACTTTGCTCCACCAATCTGGACCATTACCCTTGAAACCTTGTTGTGAGTTTGTTAATTAACAATCTGGTCTTAAGGAGAACACTAAAATGTGGGATCTTTGTAAAATCTCCTACTTCACTTTGCCCAACCCTCCACCAAAATATTTTGTGCACAATCCCACAGTGTCATGCAGATTGGATTAAGAAAAGATGGTTCCAAGAGGTCTTACTTTGGCGCCTCCTACAAATGCGGAGGCTTTCATTGCTTCGGCATGGGAGTCGTACACATTTGGATAGTGTATTCTCTCCCGGTAATCCCGCTCTCTGCCCAGGATTGGCATGACTTGAGCATTTTGAAGAGCTTGCTCTCTGCAAAGAAAACAATCAATATAAACACATTACTTTGGGTTCAACAAACAGATGCGAGTTAATAAAAGCAACAAGTAACTGACATGGGGGGAAAAGAAGGCATGAAAAAAACAGATATACTATTTCCAAGAGAAGTAAAGATTGTGCATATCTGGGGGAGGTGGAGGGGTACAATTGCCTATATTTATTGTTATTGCGATGTCACCAGCGGAACGAGAACAGTATGTTTTCATATGTATAGCTTTATTATCTTCACTCCGCCGCACCTTATGTACTGATCATTTCATGGAGTTGAAATTCAAAAAGCCAACCACTCTGAATTTCTCAGTTTCAACTCAGCTCGTAATTTGCTTTCCCCCGCCCCCCACTTCCAAGTGACAACATGGAAAATAGTAGCCATTAATCTAGAGAGGAAAAACAGATAGTTTCGATACATTTAGTACAGACTTCATAAATCTTAAACCAGTGGTGTGTGCGCAGCAACCCAAGGAAGACAGTTTACCGCCCTAATCTGCATCTCTTGCCCATGTGGACGCGGCCAAGCAGATTCTAATTAAGCAGATCACTGCCTCCTCTTCCAAAAATTAGTTTTTCAGCCAGAAAAAAACAGAACCTAGGCTAGAGAGTGGAAGTCAGAATCCTCTCCTCACACAAAATGTTTGTTCCACTAACAGAAAATAAATGATTTAGGAGGGGGCATTAAAACTGCAGTTACCACATGTAGATTTTTCGACTTTTTGACATTTATTACCTTTGCGTTCGCAACTCCTTCGGATCAAAGCTCATTAGCCCTTCTCCGAAAACGTCCCCGTCGTCAACCCGCCTCTCGCGCTTGGCGTGTCGCTTCTCCTCGCGACGGTACTGTTTCATTAGCAGCTTCTCCTGCTCGGACAGAATAGTGACTTGGCATCCGTAATTAGGTTTGCTGCTGTCGCCTGGAAATTTCTTGCATTGCTCTGAAACAAATACAAAAATCAGATGACGTTTCCCAACTAATCATGGAAAAACTGTTTCTAGTGTAGGTTTCTCGTTTCTTTCGCTAAACAGCAGAGTTATTCGTATTATCAGAAGCCGCAATGGAGTCCGTCTTGCGCAGGTACACCAGCTGCCACCTATGGCTCTTTAAAGATGGCCACCTTGCCCCATAGCACCATTAACATTGCGTTTTCAGTCCAGGGGTCTTCAACACCCGGAATGCATTAGGTTTCCACATAAAAACCCAAAACAAGAAACACAATGTCTCTAATGACATGAAGCATGGCAGGCACCCCTAGACTTGTTTGTGGAAATGAAGTCTACTTTCCCTAACCGAGTCTGTGATTTAAATGTGAGTTTTCCTGCTTTCAAGTCAATGCAGGCATTAATAGAACTAGAGGTAGCCTGATGTACAACTGGTTAATATAGATGTTCGTTCTGAGGCATAAGCATCAGGGAGCACTCAACGTTTCTGTAAATCAAATAGAAAAATGGCAAGAGGTTTAAACAGAGGTGTGGCATCGTATAACTTAGTCACAACTCAATATGTGATAAGCCTGTGCGTTGGACCCTGTTGACTAATGTGAGAACCATACTTCCAAATTCTTGTTTCCTTTTATTTTTTGATCATGCTGTAGCCCATGGGTACTCACAAACTTTCTCTTGGGGGCCAAATTTACAGTGTGGTTTGTGGCCGAGGGCCGCACCGGTGGGGGCGGGATCAGTAGGGAGGGCGGGGCTAGAGTAAAAAAAAAACCTGTGACCATGAGGTAGAACACAGGCCCCTGGAGCAGACGCATTAGTCCACTGAGCCACCAGACCCGGCATATACACATCTATCCATCCATCCATCCATCCATCCATCTATCCATCTCTATCTATCAATCTCTATCTATCCATCTATCTATCAATCTCTATCTATCTACCCATCTATCCATCTATCTATCAATCTCTATCCATCTATCAATCTCTATCCATCTATCAATCTCTATCCATCTATCAATCTCTATCCATCTATCTATCTATCTATCAATCTATCTATCTATCAATCTATCTATCTATCCATCTATCTATCAATCAATCTCTATCTATCCATCTATCAATCTATCTATCTATCCATCTATCTATCTATCAATCTCTATCTATCTATCTATCAATCTCTATCTATCTATCAATCTCTATCTATCCATCTATCAATCTCTATCTATCCATCTATCTATCCATCTCTATCTATCCATCAATCTCTATCTATCCATCTATCTATCAATCTCTATCTATCCATCTATCAATCTCTATCCATCCATCCATCTATCCATCTATCTATCTATCAATCTCTATCTATCCATCTATCGATCAATCTCTATCTATCCATCTATCTATCCATCCCTATCTATCAATCTCTATCCATCCACCTATCTATCAATCTCTATCTATCCATCTATCTATCAATCTCTATCTATCCATCTATCTATCAATCTCTATCTATCCATCTATCTATCCATCTCTATCTATCCATCCCTATCTATCTATCTATCCATCCATCTATCTATCAATCTCTATCTATCCATCTATCAATCAATCTCTATCTATCCATCTATCTATCAATCTCTATCAATCAATCCATCCATCCATCCATCAATCTCTATCCATCCATCAATCTATCTATCTATCTATCTATCTATCTATCTATCTATCAATCTATCAATCTCTATCCATCCATCAATCCATCCATCAATCCATCCATCCATCTATCCATCCATCCATCCATCTATCTATCCATCCATCCATCCATCTCTATCTCTCTATCCATCTCTATCTATCCATCAATCTCTATCTATCCATCTATCTATCAATCTCTATCCATCTATCAATCTCTATCCATCCATCCATCCATCTATCCATCTATCTATCAATCTCTATCTATCTATCTCTATCCATCTATCTACCTCTATCCATCTATCTATCAATCTCTATCTATCCATCTATCTATCCATCTCTCTATCCATCTCTATCTATCCATCAATCTCTATCTATCCATCTATCTATCAATCTCTATCCATCTATCAATCTCTATCCATCCATCCATCCATCTATCCATCTATCTATCAATCTCTATCTATCCATCTATCGATCAATCTCTATCTATCCATCTATCTATCCATCCCTATCTATCTATCTATCCATCCATCTATCTATCAATCTCTATCTATCCATCTATCAATCTCTATCTATCCATCTATCTATCCATCTATCTATCAATCTCTATCCATCCATCAATCCATCCATCCATCCATCTATCTATCTATCTATCCATCCATCTCTATCTATCTATCAATCTCTATCTATCTATCAATCTATCTATCTATCTACCTCTATCCATCTATCTATTAATCTCTATCTATCCATCTATCTATCAATCTCTATCTATCCATCTATCTATCTATCCATCTCTATCTATCCATCAATCTCTATCTATCCATCTATCTATCCATCAATCTCTATCTATCCATCTATCTATCAATCTCTATCTATCCATCTATCAATCTCTATCCATCCATCCATCCATCCATCCATCTATCCATCTATCTATCCATCTATCAATCTCTATCTATCCATCTATCGATCAATCTCTATCTATCCATCTATCTATCCATCTATCTATCCATCCATCCCTATCTATCTATCTATCTATCCATCCACCTATCTATCAATCTCTATCTATCCATCTATCTATCAATCTCTATCTATCCATCTATCTATCAATCTCTATCTATCCATCTATCTATCCATCTCTATCCATCCCTATCTATCTATCTATCCATCCATCTATCAATCTCTATCTATCCATCTATCAATCAATCTCTATCTATCCATCTATCTATCAATCTCTATCAATCAATCCATCCATCCATCCATCAATCTCTATCCATCCATCAATCTATCTATCTATCTATCTATCAATCTATCTATCTATCAATCTATCTATCTATCAATCTATCTATCTATCAATCTATCAATCTATCAATCTCTATCCATCCATCAATCCATCCATCCATCCATCTATCCATCCATCCATCCATCCATCTATCTATCCATCCATCTCTATCTATCTATCAATCTCTATCTATCAATCTCTATCTATCTATCAATCTCTATCTATCTATCTACCTCTATCCATCTATCTATCAATCTCTATCTATCCATCTATCTATCAATCTCTATCTATCCATCTATCTATCCATCTCTATCTATCCATCAATCTCTATCTATCCATCTATCTATCAATCTCTATCCATCTATCAATCTCTATCCATCCATCCATCTATCCATCTATCTATCAATCTCTATCTATCCATCTATCGATCAATCTCTATCTATCCATCCCTATCTATCTATCTATCCATCCATCTATCTATCAATCTCTATCTATCCATCTATCAATCTCTATCAATCAATCCATCCATCCATCAATCTCTATCCATCCATCAATCTCTATCTATCTATCTATCTATCGATCAATCGATCAATCTCTATCTATCCATCCCTATCTATCCATCTATCCATCCATCTATCAATCTCTATCTATCCATCTATCAATCTCTATCTATCCATCTATCAATCTCTATCTATCCATCTATCAATCTCTATCAATCAATCCATCCATCCATCAATCTCTATCCATCCATCAATCTCTATCTATCTATCTATCTATCGATCAATCGATCAATCTCTATCTATCCATCCCTATCTATCCATCTATCCATCCATCTATCAATCTCTATCTATCCATCTATCAATCTCTATCTATCCATCTATCAATCTCTATCTATCCATCTATCAATCTCTATCAATCAATCCATCCATCCATCAATCAATCCATCCATCCATCAATCTCTATCTATCTATCTATCCATCTATCTATCCATCCCTATCTATCTATCTATCTATCTATCTATCCATCCACCTATCTATCAATCAATCTCTATCTATCCATCTATCTATCAATCTCTATCTATCCATCTATCTATCCATCTCTATCTATCTATCCATCCCTATCTATCTATCTATCTATCCATCCATCTATCAATCTCTATCTATCCATCTATCAATCAATCTCTATCTATCCATCTATCTATCAATCTCTATCAATCAATCAATCCATCCATCCATCAATCCATCCATCCATCCATCCATCTCTATCTATCTATCTATCTATCTATCTATCCATCAATCTCTATCTATCTATCTATCTATCAATCTCTATCTATCTATCTATCCATCCATCAATCTCTATCTATCTATCTATCTATCCATCCATCAATCTCTATCTATCTATCTATCCATCCATCAATCTCTATCTATCTATCTATCCATCCATCAATCTCTATCTATCTATCCATCCATCAATCTCTATCTATCTATCTATCTATCTATCCATCAATCTCTATCTATCTATCTATCCATCCATCAATCACTATCCATCCCTATCAATCTCTATCCATCCCTATCAATCTCTATCCATCCCTATCAATCTCTATCCATCCCTATCAATCTCTATCCATCCCTATCAATCTCTATCCATCCCTATCAATCTCTATCCATCAATCTCCATCCATCAATCTCCATCAATCCATCAATCTCCATCAATCCATCAATCTCCATCAATCCATCAATCTCCATCAATCCATCAATCTCCATCAATCTCCATCTATCCGTATCTATCCATCTATCCGTATCTATCCATCTATCCGTATCTATCCATCTATCCGTATCTATCCATCTATCCGTATCTATCCGTATCTATCCGTATCTATCCGTATCTATCCGTATCTATCCGTATCTATCCATCTATCCGTATCTATCCATCTATCCGTATCTATCCATCTATCCGTATCTATCCATCTATCCGTATCTATCCGTATCTATCCGTATCTATCCGTATCTATCCGTATCTATCCATCTATCCGTATCTATCCATCTATCCGTATCTATCCATCTATCCGTATCTATCCATCTCTCTGTCTCTCTCTGTCTCTCTCTGTCTCTCTCTGTCTCCGTCTCTCTCCGTCTCCGTCTCTCTCCGTCTCCGTCTCTCTCCGTCTCTCTCCGTCTCCGTCTCTCTCCGTCTCCGTCTCTCTCCGTCTCCGTCTCTCTCCGTCTCCGTCTCTCTCCGTCTCTCTCCGTGTCTCCGTCTCTCTCCGTGTCTCCGTCTCTCTCCGTCTCCGTCTCCGTGTCTCCGTGTCTCCGTGTCTCCGTCTCCGTGTCTCCGTCTCCGTGTCTCCGTCTCCGTGTCTCCGTCTCCCCGTCTCCGTCTCCCCGTCTCCGTCTCCCTGTCTCCGTCTCCCTGTCTCCGTGTCTCTGTCTCCGTGTCTCTGTCTCCGTGTCTCTGTCTCCGTGTCTCTGTCTCCGTGTCTCTGTCTCCGTGTCTCTGTCTCCGTGTCTCTGTCTCCGTGTCTCTGTCTCCGTGTCTCTGTCTCCGTGTCTCTGTCTCCGTGTCTCTGTCTCCGTGTCTCTGTCTCCGTGTCTCTCCAGGCGCAACTGACCAAATTCTGAATGTGGTTACATCTAATGTTCAGGGATAGTGACTCGAAGATGAAGCTGCTGTGGGAGAAGAGGACGTCGTCGGCAACACGAAACAGGAAGCTTCCCAAAAGGCCCTTTAAAAGTCAGCTGTGAAAGCGCTTAAAGCTGACTTTTAAAGGGCCTTTTGGGAAGCTTTCCGACGGTGCCGTGTGTGACGTCACAGAGGCCGGCAGTAAACACAGAAGATGGCCGCAGGAGCAGACGTTGTGAATACGTATTCACTACGTATGCTCCTGCGGTCATCTTCTGTGTTTACTGCCAGCCTCCCTGGAAATGTAGAAACGGCAAGGCAAGGTCCGCGGGCCGCCAATGAAGGCTTGCCGGGCCGCTGGCGGCCCGTACTATGAGTACCACAGCTCTAGCCACTGACTTTTGACTACACCTACAATTAATAAATATATCTCCCAACCACGTCTCTCCATCACACACTACACAACTGATTTTGTGCCATAATTTTCCCAGAAGTTCCTAAAAATCAAGACACCCTTGCTACTCTTTTTGGGAAGCCCCTAGCGGGGCTTCCCAAAATCTCAACCGCCCCTCTAAAAGCCTGCCTCAACACCGCAGCGAGACTCTTAACAGGTTCTAGAAAATTTGACCACATATCACCTCACCTGAAAGCACTCAACTGGCTACCTTATGAAGCTCGAATCCACCTAAAAATAGCATGCATCACTCACAAAGCGCTTCACCACAATACGCCCAGTACCTATCCCAAAAACTCACCCTATCCGGAGGACTCAGACATTCTAGGAGCATCGATAACCTACTCCTCAAACCCTCACGTTTCAGCAAGAAAAAAACATCGGACCGAGCATTCTCAGGAGCAGCACCAAGAATATGGAACTCACTCCCTCCTTACATCAGAAAAATCTCTTCTACTCCTCTGTTCAAAAGAGAAGCAAAATCATTCCTGATGTGCAAATTCCTCCCGTAAACTCCCACAGGAACCACCCCAGCTCTACATCCTTATACCTGCCTCCTTTCCCCCTCCAAGGACTCCCTCGCACCTATTACCAGTTACTCAGATTATCTTTGTCACCTTTGACAAAATATGTTGATATTATGTACTGCCTTATTTTGTTATATGTTTTATTCACTTTGTTTACTCTTTGTAAAGCGCTCTGATACCCTGGGTCTGGTCCGCGCTATAGAAAACTCTAAAAATAAATAAATAAATAAATAAAACAATTAGACTCTAACCTCTTCCCTCTAAAGTTCTTCTCTGCCTAAGTTCGAAGTTTCGCGCGCTTCCTCATAAATGGCATGTACCCGTATTGTTTCAAATCTACCAACATAAAAAAAACTGTGATGAACATTCCTTCTACTCTATTGTTCAATAGTACTCCTCCATTCCTTCTTGAAGCCACTGTAGAGCTTAGTCTTCAACCAACTTATTACATATCCATCATCCAAGAACCTTCGCAACCCCTTCTAATATAGCTTCCATGCCTTAAATTCAATGGAAACAGCACTCTCCCATGTCACCAACGTTAATGCGTCTTCTGCCCACAATCACCTAACTTCTAACCTCGTTCATCTTCACCTTTTTACAGCTTTTGACACTACTCATCAACCCATATTACATTTCTCACTCCAAACCATGGTTATAAACTACACAGCTCTTCAACTACACAGCTCTTTAGTGGTTTTCCTCTTACCTATGTGACTGTTCATGCTCAGTGAAGTGGTACTCAAACAGCGGCAGCTCCTCCACTAAGGCAGAGGAGCGTTGCCCACTGCTCTGTGAGCAGTTTAAAAAGGAAAAATAAAATAATAATAACGCAATGTTATTATTATTTTATTTTTACGTACTGGCTTTGGGGTGGGGTGGGTGGGGCTGAGCTGGCCAGAGCAGCGGCCAGGGGGGAGGAGTGGTGAGCAGTCTCCAAGTGCGCATGACAGTTTGGCCGGCCGTCTTGTGCCAGCCAAACAGTCATGCGCACTTTGCATGTTCTCCACCGGCTGTATTGCACAGCCTGGGTGGAGAACATACACAGGCTTATGGTCCCCATCTGAGCACCGAACCACTGCGCTCAGACCAATCATGATGCGCTGACAGCAGCGTTGTGATTGACTGGGGAGCCTGCGTGCTTCCTGCACGTCGACGAATGAAGAGGACCGAGAGGCGGTGGCCGGCCTGCAGGTAAGTGGATCTTTTTTTAATCTCCTGCCACTCCCGTTAAGCAGCAGCCGCTACTGTGCTTAAACACATACTCGTCAAAACTTCTTCATTTCAGTGTCCCTCACGGATCAGTTCTAGTGCTCTCCTAGTCTCTCCTAATCTCTCTCTACACCATCTCTTTTGATTACATCATCTTTCTTTTGGCTTCTCTCACCTTCCCTACTGCCACACATGAATGTATGTCGATACAACGCGAACCAAAACAACGTATACTTTTACAACGTTGTTTTTAATTTGCATGTACCGTTACTATGCAATTTATAATTGTGGATACCATTAGTTCGCATTTCTTTGCAAATGCTTTAAAAGTGCCATTACATCGGATTGAAATACACCGCAAAGTTTAACATCGCACAACACTACGCTAAATACTAAATGCAAATACACTACCCTACACAACAAAAACTTCAAAACACTACTCTAAACCCTCAACCACTACCCCCAGCACTACCCTACCCTTTGCCCCAGTCCTGCCCCTACACGCAAACACTTCCCTGCACGACCCACCCAACACTACCCTAATCCCTATACGACTACCCTACACTACTCAAACACCACTACACTACCCTTAACCCTAAAACACCCCTCCCGCACGACCTTCGCCCTTCCCCCAGTCCGGTCCCTACACTCAAACACTACCCTGCACGACCCCCCCCCCCCCGACACTACCCTAAACCCTAAAACACTACCCTACACTACACAAACACCACAACACTACACTAAACCCTAAAACACTACCTCCTGCACAACCCTACCCCGATCCCCAGTCCTGTCCCTACAACAAAACACTTCCCTGCACGACCCCCGACACTACACTAAACCAAAAAACACTACTCCTCAAACACAACACTACCCTTAATCCTAAAAGACTTCCCCCTTTACGACCCTCCCCTACCCTAAACCCTTAAAATCAGCCCCTCTTACCTCTCTCTCCTGGTGTCCTCTGTTCTCCTTCCTGCGTAGTCAGAGGGGCAGTGATCGTTGCACGTCGTTGTGAGGAAACGCCTCAGTTTCCTCACAATGATGTGGTTCGCATTACCACGCTTGCGTTGGTACAGCGCATGCGATGTAATAACATGCGTAGAAATGGCTACGCGTTGTTACAGCGCATGCGTTGTAACGCTTGCGTAGTAATGGTACGCGGTGTAATGACCGCGTACAAATGGATGTTTACCGCCACACATATATATCTTCCCCTTCCTCACTTTCACTCTCCACATCCAATCCTGCATCTTGGATTGTTTCAAACTACAATTCGACATTGGATGCACCCCCTGCTCTATTATTCTGAGTTCTTTGAAGACAAAGGAGATCTACTTTAACAAATCGTCTACTCCCATCTCTTCTCTTAGCTCTATTTTCCTGCGGACTGCTTGAAATTTTCTCTTTGCCTAAAATTGTGGGTGTACTGTCAAACCCTTCAATGTGCATGGACAAATTCATCACTAACATTGTCACAGCAGAACAATACCTGGTAATGGGCATAAAAAAATATGCAGATGTTGGACGTTCCCTTGCTGAACGATACCAAAGGGGATGATGGACGGAGCGCTTGAGCTAATCAAACACTCACCCCCAGTCAACTGATCTGGGTTTAATCCATCATCATTCTTTAGCTCACTCCACCACCCCAGTTCAGACATGGCCATATGCAAATCAGTCTGACCCTGTGCCTCATGGGAACAGTCCAGGATGCTTGTTTCCGGTCCAGGGAAGACATGGCTTGGCAGTTCGGGCTGGACTGTTCCCATGAGGCACAGGGTCAGACTGATTTGCATATGGCCATGTCTGAACTGGGGTGGTGGAGTGAGCTAAAGAATGATGATGGATTAAACCCAGATCAGTTGACTGGGGGAGGGTGTTTGATTTGCTCAAACGCTCCGTCCATCATCCCCTTTGGTACCGTTTCTTTCCTGAATTCATTTTTGTTGGCCTTAGGACTCAGCAGTCTAAGCAGTGCTAAAGTGCTTGCACTCTCTCCTCTAAAGATGGTAGAACTGGCTTATACTCAATTGGCATATTTAATTTACTCATAAGTCTCTAGTAAAGTGGCACTACCCGTGCCCAGGGCCTGTAAATTATTAAATGCTGCTAGTGGGCCTGCAGCACGGATTGTACCACGCACATAAGTAGCACTCCAAACATGTTACAGGCCTGCCATTGCAGCCTGTGTGTGTGTGTGAGTGTGTGTATGTGTGCAGTTTTAAACTGCAATTTCGACCTGGCAAAGTAAACCTTTTGCTAGACCCACGTCTTCCTTTTTAATACGTACAAGTCACCCCTAGGGTAGGCTCTGGACAGACCAGAGGACAAGGTGCAATATATTTAAAAAGCAGGACATGTACTTTTAAGTTTTATAAGTCCTAGTAGTGAAAAACTCTTAAATTTGTTTTCACTACTAAAAGGCCTACCTCTCCCCAATAGGATAACATTATAATTGCCTTATTACATTTTATAAGTGTAATTTCCAAAAGGGAATAGGTAACCAGTTCATGTTTGGTGTCTCTGGAATCATAATTTAAAATCCTAACTTAGGGTGAAGTCGGATTTTAAGTTACAGTTCTAAAAATAACAATTTTAGAAAGTTGGCATTTTTTTTGCCTCAGCCATTTGGTGAATGCAGCCGGTCTCTGGGTCACATGTCTGGGTGTGGGTGGCAGTTGAGCTTTATGTATTCCTCCCACACAGCCACACACAATGCAGGCTTAGGTGTGAGTGAATGGGCCATCAGTGGCAGGATGAGAGGGAGGAGCTGGGCCCAGCCCAACATACACTTCAATAGGTGGTGTCCTGTCTCCACACAAAGGGCTGCATACCCCCTGTAGTTAGTCTGGAGCCGGGGTCAGGTAGGCAGGGCACCTGTGCACTTCAAAAGCATGCCTCTAGGAGCTTCTCTCCACTTCAAAGGCAAACTAGGTATAAATACTGGATCTCAGACACCAACTTTTCACTATACTTCTGGACCTGTGGATACTCTGCCAGGAAGAAGGACTGCCACTCTGCTGCACTGCTGCTCTGAAGAAATTGCTGCCCTGCTGTGCTTACCTGTTGCCCTCTTGCCTGGGTGAGAAGAAAACTGGACCTGCAACTTCACACTTGAACCCAGGACACCAGGGTGACTCCAAGGGCTAGTCTGCTGGCCTCCTGATCTCAGTCTCAGGGACATAAAAGGCTCTTCTACATCCTGCACCAGCCCCTGGACCCAGCTGCAGTGAGTTCCTGACCCCCAAGGGGTACCTCTCGGGTCTAGCATCCTTGGTGTGGCTCAGGAGGCTCTTTTCAAGCTTTTGGGGTCTTCATGGCTGTGAAAGGGCCCGTTCGCACCAAGATCTCGCTGCTCGCACCGTGATTCAACGCGAAGCTCCGGCAGCTGCCTCTTGGCGCTACACAATAGACTGCTAGCAGGGGACCACCAACGCGAAGCTCCAACAATGCCAACTGTGATGCCTGGTCTGCTCTTCTCACAGCCCATATCTCCGATTTTAACTAGCTAAGGCACCCCTTAATTTCCCCAAGCACTTAACATATTAGGTTACTGCAACAGCTGGCTGATGGACTTCCCTCAATATTCCTTCTTTCCAATGGAGTAACTACCTAAATACGCATTCAGGACCTTATTCAAATTGCGAAGAAATGCCACCAATCCCTTTGGTCATAAAGCTAAATGGCTCTCAGCTAAAAAGAGGTGGCCCTCTGTTGACAAACACGTTATTTACCTTTGGTATCGCTCTTTCTGATAGATACTCTAGCAGCAGATTCCTAACCTTCTCAAAATTCCCAAGGCATCAGGCTGGATCCGGAAACTTTTAAGCAGTACCTTCACACGCCGGTAGGTGGCGCTGTGCAGCTCGGCACTGATGCCGTTCCACTACAGAAATTAAGTGTGGAGCCTATATAGGCGCCACTCCCACATGCTGACGTCAGTTGTTTACAAGAATGTCTGTGCCACCAGATACGGAGCCCCAAAAGCAAATTGGTGTGAGCAGTGTGCAGAATCTTATTTATGTATAGTGTCCAATCATACAACGGGGAGGATTGGTGAGGAACCTGAGGCTAGATAAGAGTCTCTACCAGAAAGTGCGCTACCGAAGGTAAGCAACTTGTTCTTCTGATAGAGACTTCTGGCTGCAGATTCCTCCCCTTTTGAACAGATACCAAAGCAGTACCTATTTGAAGGTGGGTCTGTGGCTGGACTCAAACCAGAAAGTTCTGCAGGACAGAGTGGACAAAATGCTCCTCTTGGCAGACCTGACTGCGCAGACAATAGTGCTTTGTGAACGTATGGAGGAATGCTCACGTAGCTGCCTGGTAAATGTCCATTACACCGACTCCGCATGCCAAAGCAGTGGTAGCAACTTTGGCCCAGGTAGAAAGAGCATTTAGTCCTTCTGGAGGCTGCTTTTTAGACAATGCATAGCAGAGAGTGATCCAGGGGGAGAAGGTTTTCTTCTGCACAGCTTTGCCTTTTTCCACTCCAGCAAACCCCACAAAGAGCTGATCGGCCACCCAGTGGTCTTTGGTATGATTAATGTAGAAGCTCAGCACTCTGTTGGGGTTCAAGCGATGGAGTCTCTCCTCCTCCTTAGAGGGGTGTGCAGAGCAAGGAACGCCAACATGGTAATGATCAAACTGTTGTAGAACGACATCACACCTTTACGCAAGAAAGATGCTCATGTTCACAAAATCAGCTCGTCTGGGAAGAAGGTGGAGTTGACACAGAGAGCTTGAACCTCGCTCACATGCCGCACAAATGTTATGGTGATGAGGAACACTGTCTTGAGGGTGAGTAGCCGCAAGGGGCAGCTGTGAAGTGGATCAAAGGGAGTGTACATCAGAAACGTATTGACCAAGGTAAGGTGCTACTGTGGTATGGCAAAAGGAGAGGGAGGAAACAAATATTGTAACCCTTTTAAAAAATGCATACCAAGTCTGATCCGGCAACTGCAAAAAAGCCAAAAGAGCTGAAAGGTATCCTTTAACTGTGCCCAGAGCAAAGCTTTGCCAGGCTTGGGACAAAACTAATAGACACCCTCCAGGCAAGGTTATCTGGCATTTGCTATCTGCTAAGTACAGCATCAAGCAACAGTATAAAGTTTTTGTCAAGGGACACCTGGCTGCCAAGATGATATCAACCACCTCCAGAAGAAGGATGAAGGTGTTGTGTAGAGCGTGGGCGCCCTTAGTGTCGGCCCAAACCCCTCCACCAGTAATTGCCAAGGTGGTGTAAATAATCCCCACTATGGATTTTTTATTGGGTGGTGTCATCATTGAGTTTTGGACCTGGGTACTCGCTTCCCCAGGTAAGTGCCGCCTCCATCTGTGGGAGGGCACCAGTGGGATCCGTGCAGAAGATGTATACAATGTATAAAATTACCTCCTCTACTTTAAAATGTAGAGTTTAATGTGGATAAAAAGTATAGGGGTAAGATTAAAAAGTAAGGTGGTGATGTTGTTCGAGCGTGCTAATTGCCCTTAGCATCACTCATGAGCGGTCAACATGTTTCAGCCTTTGTGCCCTAACAGGTCCAGGCCTTCATCAGGACCTTATAGTGGTAATCAGATCCCTTCCATAATCGTTATATTATATGTCCCGTAAGTTTAATTACTTACATATCTTATCTCCATACACCATTACAGCTCACTCTCTCTTTGATTAATAACGATTCTTCTATGGAAGCTGAATGAACCGTCCCTAGCTTCTACCTAGCCCTTGTTGATTCTTTGAAGGATGAAGGTAGTCAGCTGTCGCACCTCAGGCATGAAGGTGGATACTGCGAAGGCCCTGGTGCAGAACCATGCGCTGCTGCTGCGACAACAGATCCTCACAAAAGGTCAGCCTGATCTGAGGACATGTTCAAGCCCAGGAGTTCTGGAAACCATACTCTCTGTGCCCAATTTGGAGCCACTGGGGTGACTTGGGTCCAGTCTGTCCTGATCTTCTTAAGAACTTGCAGCAGGAGTGGTATCGGTAGAAAGGCATACAGGAGTCATGAGTTCCACTCGAGGCGCAAAGCATCTGAGAGCGAGAGATGCATCAGAAACAAGCAGAAGTGCTGACATGGCTTGATCTGTTTACCACCCTCAAGAATGCGCAAAGATTCTCCTTATTGACGGAAGAGACCTTGCGCCACATCCAGGTGTAACTGCCACTTGTGATCCACTAGGCACGGATGGCTGAACGTTTCCACCCTGGCATTCAATGATGCTGCCAAGTAGTTCACCACCAGGAAAATTCTTTGGTGGTCCAGCCATTTCGAGAGGTGCAATTCCTCTTGGCACAAGGTCTGTGACCCCACCCCACCCTGTTTGTTGTAGTTCCGCACGGCGGTGGTGTTCTCCGTAAGCACCTGTACCAGTCTCCCCTTGATGGATGCAAGGAAGGCTTTATGCCAAGCGGATTGCCCTCAGCTCTAGAAGACTGTATGGAGCAGGGACTCTGTCAGAGACCAGAGCCCTCTGATCTCCACCGCTCCCAGATGCCAACTATAACCCAGAAGCGATGCATTGGGAACCCCTGCCAGCTCTGGGTGTGGAAAGGAGAGGGTTATACCTCTGACCCAATCACAGTCCAGTAACCACAATTGCAGATCTTTTGCAGTCTACTCCAAAATCTTAACATGGTCAGAGAGGTCTCCTGGATGTTGGGCCCACTGAGACTTCAAATCCCACTGCAGAGCCCTTCATAAGCCACCTAGCCTGCTCAATCAGCAGGGTGAAGGAGGCCATCAGTCTCAGCAAGTTCAGTCAACCTCACTAGAATCCATGGCAGAGGCAAAAAAGATCAGCATCATAGCCTGAATGTCCTGGACTATCTTTCCTGGGGAAAGGGCATGAAACCCAACCATGTTCAGAATGGCTCCAATAACAGGAAGCATCTGAAAAGGAGTCAGGTGTGACTTCGGCACATTGATAGGGAACCCTAAAGATGACAGGAGGTTCATCGTAGACTGGAGGCGGTTGACGATTGCCTGGGGTGAACCCCCTTCAACAGCCAGTAGTCGGGGTAGGGGAAGACGGCACCTCTCACCGGAAGGTGAGCTGCCACCACCATCAATTTCATGCACACCCGAGGGATGCTTGTGAGATTAAAATGGAGCACAGCAAACTAAAAATGCTCTTGTCCCACCATGCACCGCAGGTCGTGCCAATGGGCTTGCAGGATAGGTATATAGGATTCAACGCCACCATCCAGTCTCCAAGGTGGAGGACAACAAGACCTGGGCCAGCTGGAACATTCTGAATTCCTCCTTCTGGAGGAAGGCATTGAAAGGGCGAAGGGCTAAAATAAGATGAAGGTCTCCGGCCTTCATAGGCACCAGAAAGTAGCACAAATAACCATGTCCTACTTCTGGCCTGAGAATCTTTTTGATAGCCCATTTGGCCAAAAGAGCTTGTATTTCCTGCTGCAAAATAGAGAGATGTTCCTCTGTAAATTGCTGGGGGGTGGGGTAATGAGCGGTGGTGAGAGAATGAATGCATATCCCTGCTGATCAATTTGCAGGACCGATGGGTCTGATATACTGGCCTGCCAACTCGGAAAGAATTGTCGGATTCTGCCTTCTGCTCAATGGCTGTGCTCCACTAAGGGCACGATAAAGGGGTTTGGCAGGTGAGGCTGCAAGGGGCTTAGGGGACTGGGCTGCTCACTGACCTGGACCACAGCGGCGGATGGCACAGCTAAACTACTGGGCACCTTTTGGAGGTTGGACTGGCTGGCAGTAATGGGTGCCTCTGCCGAAGCTGCAAAAAGAATGGTAGGGCTCATGCAGCTGGCAAGGTGGGGCAGATGAGCCCTGCACTTCTTGAACCACTCGACAGAGAAGCCTGCCTTGTCTAGTCGAGTGAATGTCCATGAGGGACTACTGGACATAGTCTGAAAAACCAGTGGATCACAGCCAAGCAAGGCAGTGAATGGCGACACTAGTGCCAATGGCCCGCCCAATGGAATTGGTGGTGGGCAAGTCACAATGAATTCATGACCGTCCTGTATAGCATGGGCGAGGACAGAGAACTTCAGGCAACCTGGGAGGACGTGAGCCACCAAATCCCAAAGGTCATGGGAATAGCATCCCAAAAGGCAATTGGCACTTACAGATCGAAGCACAGACTTGGTGGACGATAAGACCCATTTCCCAAATGTCTCCACCCATTTTGACTCCCTATCAGAGGAAGTAGTTGGAAACATGTTGGGGTTAGTTTTGCTAGAAGATGCCAGCATCACTAAGCTTTCAAGGGGGAAAGGTGCTGAGATAAAAAAAAAAGCCAGGTCTCCCGCGGTAAGGAGGTGGCATTGTGCAATCTGGCAGTTGACCGTAGGCCAGAGCAAGGTTGTACCACGCTCCAAACAAAGTGTCTGGAAGGGCATTGTTAAAAGGTAAGAGGGGCTCAGTGAATGTTTGCCTGGCTGAGGACTTCTGTAAGAACAATGGCCTTGACCTCCAAGATGGGGAGGTGGAGGTCAAGGACTTCAGCTGCCCTATGCATTACCATGGAATAAGAAGCACTCTCCTAACCGACAGAACCAAGGGGTGAGAGAAGCCCCAACTCAGGGAAGGTATCAAGGCCACTAGCCTCTTGTAAATCTTCGTACCAATTCTCTTGAAGGTATGGCTGGTCAATCTTATCACCCACATCATAATCGTTGTCCGAATCCGTGAAAAAGAGGCAATGCAAAGTATGTGTTGCGCCTTGTGAAGACTCAGGCGCATCAGAGGGAGTCAGCAAATATTTAAAGAGTTAGAACATGGCCTTGCAGAACACTTTGATATGTTTTGATGAGTCGGACGGCGCCAGAGACCCTGGTTGTGCTGGAACAAGTTGCAGGATGGGCTCCGATGGTGACCTTCTTCGGAAGAAAGATCTAGTAGTACTGCGCCACCTCCATGCTGTGAGAGCAGCGGGAAGGAGGCGAGTATCACTTAGATTTCTTGTGTTCTTTCTTCTACCCACCCGATGAATTTGATCGAGACAATGACCGCCCCTGAAACAACTTTTGGATGTGAAACAAGATCAAAATCACTTTCAGCTTGGAGCGGTCCTGTCACAGACTCTTCGCTGCTTGGCAATGTAAGGTTTTGCTTCGCAGTCTCAGATGGCCATAGTCTCGTGACTAGACCCCAGGAACCAGAGGAAAACCTGATGAGGGACTGTCACAAAAATCTGTTTGCGACAATCTGTATAAGGCTTAAATCCTGTTGTTTTGGGGGGTGAAATTTCTCGTGCACACTGTTTTACAATCTGAAGAGGTAAAAGGAGTCTCAAAGAGACGAGAGGGAGCTTCGGATCCACGGCTGGTGTTGTGGAAAGAAATGAATGGACATAGGCGCGTGGGAATGATGCACATCATTTCCGGAGTGGAATGACATCAGAACAGCACGGTGCCACCTACCGGTGCCCAGAGGTACTGATGAAAAGTTCCTGGATCAACCGGACGCCTGGGGAATATTCAAAAGGTGAAGAATATGCAGCCAGAAGTCTCTATCAGAAAAATATGTTCAATGAGGTTCATGGTATTTACCCACGCTTCTTCTTTCCTTCTACACACCCTCCAGAAATCTGTGGTCTCAAACTATGACTTACTAATCACACCAAAACCACTGTGTTCAGCTTTCGAATACTGGTCTCTTCAGCTTCTCGGACCCCATCACGGGAATGCCATGTCTCCTAATGCCAATGCCTGCCCTACATTCACCAATTTTATAAACAGACTAGGGAGCAATATGGGCAATCCCATGAGACTGCAGAAGAAGAATATCTGAAGATATACATCCTATCCAAAGTATAAACAAGTCTACATTAAGGCTAAACTATATAAACTATTTCTTGTTTAGTATAGCTGATCATCTTTCATAACTCAGTATCTAAGTACAAATGTTTCAACCATCCACTCTTGTTTGTGTTCCATGACACGACTGCATTTCATGCTATGGTACAGTTTCCTAGAACTCAGGCGCTATTGTGGTCAATCTATTTATCTGACTAACGTGCATTACACTGTATATAAAACTGCATTTTTGACCACCTTAATTTACCCTTTTTTCGCCGTTCACGCTGTATTTCACACTTATGTCACTGCGCCGTCCACTTTCACTAGCACGACCAGTGCTCACTCCGTGTGTTATGGTCATTGTATAATTATGTACTGTAGTGCTTCTTAACTACTTATGCAATTATAGTTTAATTTACTTTACCTTACCCTTACGCTGTGGTCTCCTTTCCTTTGTTCCCCTTCCCAATTGTGATTTATTTCACTGTGTTTGAATTGTTCCATTTTTTTAATAATCTCCAGCTGAGACATTGTTTTTTGTTGCATACACTTCTGTATCGGCATCTTTTTGCTGCACATCAACATACTGGCAGTAATCAGTCTTAGTCTCACTGTTTGGGAATCACCAAAGAATGTGCCCAGTCAATGGTTATGCGCCTGATTTAGATCTAGGCGGACGGGTTACTTGGTCACAACGATGATGGATATCCCGTCCTCTGAAATATAAATTATATTTCAGCGGGCGGGATATTCGACACGATTGTGCCGGAGTAACCTGTCCACCAAGATCTAAATCAGGCCCTATGTTTGGGCATAAAGGCAGCCTCAGTGCTTTGTTAAAATAAATCTCAGAGGATGGTCAATCAGATGACATCCCTCTTCATCTTTCAGAAGCTTGATCAACTGAACACCGTTTATTAATCCACAATTTTCTAGGCCTTTAACAGGTGCAGAGGGCATCTCATTTTTATCAGTTCGCAAGTCAAGTCCATTTACAATTGTGTAATAGTTGTCCTTAGCAGCACTAATCCTTTTCTTGTTGTCCTCTATCATTTTGCTGATTTATCTTCTTGTTGATTTCTTTCACCTCTTATCAGATTCTGAACCTACTCCTCCTGCTTAGATTCTTTTACATAATTAATAGTAATTCCCATTTCAGAGCACCACCTGTTTATCTGATAGTGACCTGTTAGACAAACTGCTACTGTGACCTTTTGTTTGAGCCGGAGTCATTTTCATAAGTAGACTAGGATGTGTGCAGAACTGTCACTTTTTTAGAATTAATTGTTCCAGTGAGAAAGAGGAGCATAGTCAAATATGCTGGGGACTCAGAGTACCTTGAATGAAATCAACATGTGGTCATTGTGCTGATATTAGTTCTTTGGCACCTGGCAATAGGTTATCCAGAGAAGAGGGAGTTTCATAGCTTCAGAGACTTATTGAATGAGCCAGAGAGTGCATCGACCCATAGAGTAGGGGCAACCATATCAGCAACGTGGGTAAGATTTATTTGGCAAGCAGATAGATTAGATTACCTCACAGTGTCTGATACTGAACACAGCTTTGCATTTCAAACTGCTCTCAAGTAAAAGGTGGTTCTTTGCAGTGAAGCACAGACTTCACTAAGTTTAATTGGTCTGGCCACCCACATATTCAATATCAGGCCTTCTGCCTATCTGTGCTGTTCTTTTCCAAGCACAACAGCAGAGCTGCATGCCCGTTGTAAAACCTGTGCCTGACCTTAACATGGCCACCAAACCTGGTTACCCCCCCCCCCCGCCAGTTATGTCACACCAAATGGTAGCAGCCCTTAGTTATTGCTTCTGTATGCCTTTCTTTAAGATGGTCATCATGTTTTTGCTTGTTGCGTAGTTATATGCAGGTGGTCTGGACCAAGGCTATTCAGCGAGTGCAGAAGACTATGTATCCAAGTCCTCCCATGATGATCATCAAGCAGGGGTGTGTCGCACATCTTGGGCACACCACACTCACAGCCTCAACACTATGGAGTAGTAAGCAGATTGCAGATCAGGCAACGTGACATAGTTTAAATCTGCCCACCAGAGGCAGGTGAAACATTTCACACAGTGTATAACCCTGAGGTGTTTGTTTTTTTCAGGAATGCTGCTGCTGATGTGTGAAGTGTGGCTCAATCCCTAGGACATGCTTCTCCACGAGTAGCTTTTGAGCTACTGGTAGCTCTCCAGCTACATGTGAATAGCTCTACTGAGTGCAGCCCAGCCAACTAAATTAGAAGTTTTTGCTTGGTGAAATTAATATATGTATACCAACGTTGAAAACTGTACATCAAAGATGAAAACATGTGTATTTACAAAAAAGATAATTTTCAAAAGATATTTAAAGCTGACATTTGAAAGATAATCATGAAGCATTGGAAGACTTATTAATATTATTACCTTTCTATTATTAACTTGGTGCTTGGGGCATTGCAGCTGTGACTTATGTATTATACTTGTAGAGGCATTCCAAATTCACGAAGGCTTATTTACATTACTGCTGGCAATGCTGCACTTAAGTGACCATGGTTGGTAATCTTGCATAAGGGGCCCACTAATGCAATCTTGACTAATGTCTAGAACCCAATTAATATTCGTAGCCCGGCAAGATTTATTTTTTTAATTTTTTTTTAAAGATAAGTGGCACTCATTATTGAGGAGGATGATGAGTTGGAGATTTTTTTGTTGCTTCAGTTTGCCCCGAGAACTGCACATTTCCCCTGCCCTAAACCCACTGAGTCAAGCTGTCCTTTCACTTTAAACAGGTTCTTTAAATTACATTTTAATGTATACAATTCTCGTTCTGTCATTTTATTTTTACATGTAATAAAATATGTTACATATACCACTAATCTCTCCAATCCTCCAAAGAGAAGCCTTGTGCTCAGACTAAAAATCATAAATTAAGCATCTTGATTACTGTAAGAAAGCGGGTTATTACTGAAGAAGGATATAATCATTCCAAGTAATAAGTCCACAACATTCTGCCTACTGGGAACTTAGTAAACAGCTGTAGCACTCAAACACTCTAAGGGTAGCAAAGCAGAGCAGTCCGAAGCCTGCTAAATCATTGTCCAGTTACTGTTTTTACTCATAAAAAGGAAAAGTATTTTATTATGCACACACAACTCAATACTATGCATTACTTTACAAATATATACATGATGGCAGGTGGAAATATCGATGGTGGCACCCTTCTATCAGTTCACACCTTTCGAGAGCTCTGAACCCTATAACCAAAATATCCTCCACATACACTTGACACAATATAATGGGGTGTAGTTATCAGAGGACCAGCCTTCTGGCTTTGTCAGGGAGTCACCACATTATTAAAGGCAGCAATGTTTGTATAACCCAATTCAACACCATTAAAATCACTAAGGATGGTACCATGTTACAAAAACACTCATTATGGCTGACCTATCCTGATGCATTGTTCACTTTAAGATCTTCAATAAAGCATTGCAATGACCTTCAATAAGACATGTAATGATTCAGTGTTAACTTTGCTGTTGTCAATAAAGTATTTACATTTTCAATAATCTAAGCTCATCAGCTTTTTTCTATTTTTATACGTGTTGGCAAGCAGCTTTAGGACCCTCCAACAAGGATCCTCACACTCCAAAGCCTTTGGGCGAAAGCTCAAGCTTCAGGAGTGCTTGAAACCAGATTAAACTTCTCCTGTGGTCACTAATTTGACCCCCATCTCCCAGGAGACTTAGGGTGACATTGAGGGACCTAATATAGGTGCTTCTCTGGGAGCTGCTGCACTCCTGGCAGCCCCAGAAAACTTCACTATCAGTTGGTGATGCCCTGTATCCTCCCTAGGGTACCACAGCAAGCCATATGCAAATTTGTGGGCTGCCCCAGGGCCTTATGGGGTGAGCCGCCTCAGCTGTTTGTGAGACAGCCCTTTGATGTGTCTGGTGTACCTTTTTTTCATCTGCTGCTTTGAGCTGTTTATTTTTTTTAAATTTATGGTGGGTTCCCCTGCCCCTCCTATGGAGGCTTACCCTCTTACTGGTGAGGGCCGCGCGAGTGACCAGGGCCGCACGAGTGACCAAACCCATGCGGGCAAGTCAGCCAGCCCCCTATAACACACTTTGTTGTGTCAGTGAGTGAGCCGGACAGCAGAATCCTTGCTTCCTCTAGCTATCTATGCCACAGATGCAGGCACAGGGTAGCATCCGACATGGCGTTTGTTGTACTTGGGTCCCCGGGACCCTCAGGGACAAGAGAGCTAAAAGTGCAGAGGAGCCATTCTTGTTCCAATGTACCCTGAGCTTACTTGCTTGCTTCTACCTGCGCCGGTCAATAGGGAAATGGGGTTCCCAGAGACAAATCCAAATAAAATGGGGCAGGTGTGTCCTCTAGGACATATATAAATTCCCTGGTCCATGGCCCTGCCTGGGGAGTTTTGGAAACTTAGGGAGCAGGGCGACACACGTATTCAGTCCTGATGGTCTGCCCAGAGGACCAAGCTTTTTGTATTTTTTCAGCCCGCACTGGGCCAATTTTAATGATTTTGGCGTCCTTTTGCTCCTAGTGGCCAGCCCTAGCCACAAATAGGGTCTCCTAGTTTTTAAATATTTATATTTCTTGGATGCTTGCTCTTTCTGTGCTTCCTCCTCCCAACGGACGTGCCTGGGTGGCTGGCACCTCTCCTGGATCCAGTTTAATCCTCAGCAACCCTCCAAGAGCCCTCAAAGCAGAGTGTCTCTGCCTGAACTCCCAGGTCCCATAGCTTCCTAGCCACTAGCAAAGCACTGGGTGTCAGGATCCAACTCCTTCAGAGGTCATACACCTGCAGGACCAGTACACATTTGATCCAGGGGCACCCTCCAGGATAACCTCCAGCAGGTCCATCTTTCTACTGTCCCCAAGAGGATGTAAGACAGCTAGCATCACTGGCCCTGGAGAAACAAAACCTAGTTCCAGGTTGCCAACTGAAGTCAGAGGTTCTTGAATTCATCTGTGCAGTGCAAATCACAAGTCTTTTCTCTTCCAGTTGGGCATTTCTCCTGTCTCGCTAGGCACTTCTGCCCAATCCTAGGGTGATACCTCATCACTCCATCGCTGTCCGAACCCTCCTACAAAGCCTTTTTGGGGATTTTCAAACATGGCTCTGTCAAGTGGTCCCTGAAATACCTTCACTGAGAGCCTAAAAGCAGCTCACAACCACCTCAACTGCCTAGTACTTTCCCTTCAAAACGTCAAAGGCCATCCTCACCTGTGACTGGCTCCAGAGAACTGGCTATCCTCCTATGTTTCTGTGGGGTTGAGCCTTCCAAGGCCAGGTGCAGTGTGAAAAGTACATGCAGATTGCGTTCCCAAACTCTCCTCTCCCAGGCCTAATCACAGCTAAATGACTCTGTGTGGAGCAGCCTTTGATCTTCCAGCTGGACAGCAAAGTAATTACATTAGCACAGCACAGTGATTCAAAGGCCCGAATTAGATTAGGTGTGGAGTCAGAGAAAAATTATAAACCTTGAAGTGCCCCACAAGGATGACAGATACTTCAAATTTAACGTCAGATCTGCATTTGGGATCCCGACTACCATAGGAATGGTGCATCACATTTGTCTCTAGTCCTATGGTGAGACTGTACTTTGGTGTTGATTCTGCCCTTAGAGTACAATACACCACACACAGATGTGCATGCTTACATTATTAATGTCCACTCCTATTATAAGAGCTGCACAGGTCAGCACCAACCACCTGTGTGACAGGCTACCTGTGCGCAGATACCAGGCTGAGTTAGATGGTAGTCTCACCTGCTTAGTGTGCACACGTGTGTGCCCATTTTCATGTGCAACCAGCCCAGAGTCTCTTACACAAGCTCTGCAGCAGTGGACCTTAAATGCAGACACTGGCAGTTAGCACTCCCAATACTTTACACCAGAGCTTAGAGTGAGTGAGAGTCAGGTAGTGAGACTCAATCAAGGCAGTAGTTTATAAACCAGGTAATCCACAAAGGGAAAACTCCAGGGGCGTTAAGTTGGATTGAGCCCATTCCTAACAGCTACTTGGGGCTTTGGCTCAAGAGGTCGTTCAAGAACTTTCAAAGCCCTGCATCCATACCTGGGGAGGACGCGTCGTACAAACACCGTATTGCAGTCATATACATTCAAAGAAAAGTGCTTCATTATATTATCATTTTGTAGAATTGGGTTCTTAATAAGATAAAAAGATACAGAAAGATCTGGGGAAGGAAACGAACATCAAGCCAGGAGAAAGTTTGAGATCCCAGCTACTTACAGTGAACTCTGGATTTGTTGGAATAAAAAAAGAGCCAATTTCACTAAAAGGTTTCTGACAAATACTCTAAAAGGTTTCTGACAAAATGGTACACAATCTCTGCATAATTACGCTCTACAACTTGCAAAAAAACGAAAAAATGCAACTGAAAGATAAATTTACTATTTGAAAAGGTAACAATTACTGGCAATGTTAAAGTAATGCATGGAATATGTATGTTCAACTAGATCATCTAAAAAAATCAACTGTTCAGTACAATACCATATTACCTTCTGGCCAATGGAAGAAAGGTCATCATGTCTCAAAAGAGAACATTAAAACGGAACCACTAAGATACTGGCTTAAAAGCATATTAAAATATATATTTTTGTATGTGCCCTTCGAAATGAATCAAACAGAGATTTTGTGGGTGGAATGTTAAGCAGAGAGCATATTAAGTTCTTAATATTTAATATGAAGAAAAATATTTCATACCATTCTCGTGACCTGGTAATCTGCTGCACATTATGAAAAGAAATACAGTTGGAATGGAGAAAAAAATAAGAGAGGGGTAGAGTGGCTCAGCCGCTAAAGGATTCCCCAAAGAAAAGTGACTGACTATTCGCTGCATCACTGCGGAGTCCAAAATAGTAAAGATTTATTGAGGAACAGTACATCTGACTGCAATGGAAGCAAAGGCGCTGGCTGAGATGGGAAATTGAGAGGACTTGATGGACCACTGATATGACCTGTGCAGATTCATTGCTGGCACTGAGTGGTCGGAGGGAATGAGAAATCTCAACAGCCACAGCAGTACAAATTTTAGTGAAGGTGAAACACAGAAGTCTTTATCCTTATATGTGTGGATTACAGGAAAACGACTTTTTACTAGATGGTCTAACACAGACCTTAAACTGTTTTGGATAGATTTCCTTTCCTCAACTCATCTGTGCCAAACCCAAGTAGGCAAATCTATGAGTAACCAGTCTTGACCTGTAAACTGGGCTTCATGTGTTTCATAAGGACCTCTTTACCGGAGTGACCTAGCAATCAACAAGAGAGACAGCAACACCATCTGGCTCAGAAGTGCCGGCAACCTATCAACAGTTCCACTGCAAAGCAGAAAAGATTCACAGGCGACTTATCCCACATTAAATCTACTGAAGACACACCAACAACGGTTTTTCAACAATTGAGACAGTTAATTAACGAGCAGGTTTTCACAGGTCAAAATTCCTTTTCAAAGTAAAGGTGCAGTTTCTTATTGGCTCTGGCGTTAGCCAAGCTTTTAAGTTTGCTAAAATTATATATATTAATTACTTACCTATAGGGGCTTTCAGCCAGCCAGCTATATACAATCGTCTGTTGTTGTGTTATTTACATTTTTTTCCACCCACTACAGGGCAGTTGTTCATACCACTTCAATTATTGGCTAACTTTACTGTGAATGACAGCCTTCTGTCCTTTCAATGCTCAAAGAAAGTATTACTACAGCAGTACAGGCTTCTGGAGACCCCCCAAAATAGATTTGCTTTTAGCCATTTTTTTATATTGGCAAGGGCCTGGCCGCACCCCCATATATATATATTTTTTTAAATACCATCGGCAAAGCCAAAAATATGGCAGCCAATACCAGAACTATTGAATTGGCCAACGCTTTTTTTTTTAGAGGTTTCCCAAATGCCAACCATTTACATGCAAACAAATCATAGTAACGATGACTACTTTCTAGGATATAGGACTTTACAATCCTGATTTAACAATGTAATAGAATATAAGACTTGTCTTCCTCATTCTGTCATTCAGTGATTCATAAAAGGAAACCAGCAAGCAAAAGGAGGGCTTATTCAGAAATATGGGATCTGCCTCAAGACCGCTCATCGGACCTGCTCTTCCTGACTGAAACCTGGCTGACTCATTCGTCAGCAAAAGTCATCACCATGGCAACCACCCTCCCACCCCCAGATACAAGATCGCAAGACATGAAAGGACAATTAGACCCGGAATCGCTATCATCTACAAATAATCCATCCAATGCTCCACCACCTCAGAAATCACCACCCGCAACACCACTTAACCTTTATACTCCTCATTACTGTCAACTACACCTTGAGCAGCACCCTCATCTACTACACCCGGACCACACACCAACTTCAACAGCACCACCGTGGATTTCGTCGCCCCTCTGATCCTCGACTCCAGTGCCTTCACCAACCTCAGGGACCTCAAATACCACCTTGAGGACCTCACCGATCCCAATAAGATCAATCTCCTTGAGGTCCCATGCAAACTCTGACTCACCCAGCGAGTGGTAGTCCCCCACACACATAGCCAGAAATCTGCTGGCCCACATCTTCACTAGCATCAGCAACATCACAGTAGAGAAGCCCACATCGATCATCTGATCCGACCATACCCTCGTCAACTTCAGCATACTCATTCCACACCACCGCAGAAACCCAGTCGTACATACAACTCCTGCTTCAACGATAGGACACCCTCCCAGGTGAGTTGTGCGCTATACAAATACACAAAACATAACAAGCACAAGGACTGATAAAGTGTGGTGGAGCAAGGGAAACAATGGCAGGCCGCCACTGTGTGGTTCCTCGCCTGCTTCATCTCGATATACTAGAATCATTGATTCACATTTGTTTCTGCTGGCTATAGCCCTTGAATGGTAGTCTGCACGATGCAGTTTTTGGAAATTTTATAAAATTACCCATCTTACATAAAATATATACTTACTATATTTTAGGTCTTTCCTGTCACTGTCTGCAATAATCATGGTACCATAATACGGCTTTGATCGTTAGGTTTTGTCAGCTGCAACTTCTGGCCAATCCTTGTATGAGCCAGGATTTTAAAAAACGTTAAGTTTGCTGGAACCAAAATAAAAAACAGTGCTCTTTAAAATGCTGCATTTATCTCCATTCTCACACCCTACTATGGGTAATGTAAGACACCACCCTCCACTTTGTATGAATGGTGAGTGAAAGGCAGAATGTACCTTGTGCTAGGTAACAGTAAAGTGTATGTATTAGAAAGGTAAGAGTCCTTCATGCAAGATGTTTGTTCCCCCCTTAGCATCCATGACCATAAGGGACGGCATAAACGAAGGCTTATCATTTAGCAACAGGAGCCTGATTGCCTTGGCAGAGGTGCACATCAGTAAGTGTGACGCACAAGTGTAATTAGCCGGGTTGATAGAGAGGAATGCCGCACGTTTGCATACAGGCAAGTTTGAGGCTAAATACATTAGTGAGTCTGCTGGGGTCTGAAGAGGGGAACCGCCAAGGGCAGGTGATCATGTGCCACGGCCTGAAAGTGAGGTTTTGGTTGCCCCTTGCAGGGGCCCTGTTTTGAGAGAAGTCTTCATAGATCTTGGGCAGGCAGCTTGGCATCCAACAGTTCAGCGAAGGCGCACATGATTTTGCTGGGCCATCGGGGAACATCCCTATGGAGGCCCTGACTACAAAATTCCAATAGCCTTCGAGTTGTCCTGGATTCAGGCAGGAGCATGAAGTAACAGATCTGGGAGGAGGACCTTAGATGGGCACCATGTCTGTGTCGTCTAATAAACACTACGCTGGTAAGCAAACCTGGTACAGTTGCATAACAGTACTACTGGTGAGTGTTGAACACCCACAAATGGTATGGCCAAGTGAACTAGCACCCAATTAAGTGAGGGAAACTTCCAAGGATACAAATAGGCTTAAACGCATGCCCATAGACCTCCTTTAGCCACTTCGGAGCTGTCTTAGGAGTAAGGTTTTGTCTGCCTCAACTTCTGGCAAATCCTTGCACGAGGCAGAGCTTAAAAACACATTATTGGAAGCCCCAACCTCCATTCTTGGGCTACAAATGACTGTCTGCAGGACACACAAGCTGTCCCATGTCAGACATGAGTAGGAGCTCCAGGTCTGGGCTCTCATTTACATTCTCATACTTTTAGTTTTGTTATTTCCTTTATAAAAACATAATTACAGGTACCACGGTACAAGGAAAAAGGACAGGTCTGAATGACCTATTCATGCATGATACGGTAAAACCTGCACGAACCCAGGAGCTTTTTGTATCCTCTGCCTAAATCACATTTGCTGATGAACTAGCTCAAATTCACTAAAGATGTACAGAGGCCCACCAAAACACAATGAAATATCCCAGTGGTACAAAAAGTTAATCTGGGTCTGGCGAGGCCAGATGATTAGCTTGCTTTCAGTCATAGCCAGCTACTAAATGTTTCCATTTACATAAAATATTATTAGATAAAATGATATAAGAAATGCAACCTGACCAAATGTTGAACACCCTCTGGACACACTATGGCTTATGTCCATAAAATATCAAAGGATGGTATCAAACCCACAGCGAGTCAACATTCAAATCAGACTGTTGGGTTTACTTCCTTGGCCAACGCAAATTGGTCTGGGGCGAAGTAGCAAGCACCAATATGAGAAACTGATTAGCCCAAACTGGCTTTGCAGATTGCTCCCATAAATTCTATTTAAGACTGTAATCATTGGCAGTTGTTAAGGTTTTTCTTAAGAGAATGTTGGAGCGCAATACAAAATAGGAGAGTGTTTCCAAAGGAGTGTGGTGAATGAACCGATCCTCCCCAGGATTAAGGGGCTGAGCAATCTGAAAATGTTGGTTTTAATGCCCTCAGTTCCCAGGGATATTAGACCAAGCGTCCCAAAATGATTTGCATAATAATGTATTGTGCAAACTTAGGAAGTATTACAAGTGCAAGGCAAGCATGCATCATCATCACAGCAGCAAACAACTATCTCTGCTACCTCAGGCCTGATGCTCTTCACTCCGAGAACTGCATTTCCAGTACCACAATAGAGGCGGCAGTGGGAAGTTCAGATCCGAGTATCTCTAGTTTTGAGGCATTGCTTTTATGCACCTCTCCAGAGCCAAGGTCTTTGTTCTGGTTTAGAAGAAGCCTACAAAGGGAAGCTCATTAAAAAGTGGCATCAAAAACAAAAATTTGATAGATAGAGTCAGCTTGGGAAAACAATGAGCTGCAGGGGGCAACCTGGATGTATTGACTTAAGTGTCAACTCCTCCCTGCGCTGTGAATACTGAGCAATACCAATGGTTCTTCCAGAATCAGAGGTCTCAGAACACTGTCCTTTGCAAGAAGCTATCCCCTTCTGATGGATTTAAAAAAGAGAAAGTTTGGGAGGGAATCTCTTCATAAGATAAGGATATTTGCCAGAAATCGGGTAACTGCACCACTGTCCAATAGTGAAAACAATTTCCTTTTCTCAGAGGATGAATTCAATGGATTCACAGACAAAACGTTGTTCGAAGACTATCTTTTAACCCTCAGCTCTCTTCAAGATAGATTGAATGCCAGCTCTAACTACGAACCGAAAGCTCAAGTTCAAATCAAATCCCTCAGAACACACATTCCTTAAATTCTGACTTCTCTGTCATGAATCAGATGCAAATATAAGGAACTTTAGAAGGATGATACAAATCTGTAGAACGTAAAAAAAAAACACAGCACCTAGGACCAGTCTAAAACTCTTACAAAAAGTCACTGACATGCCGAACATGTTTAAATATCCGCTCTGTTCACAGTTTGGGCATACCTTGGATGTATAGACTCGAACTTTGGGATGAAACCTGCATGAACTTCCTAGAGGGAGTTTATTGGTACGTGGAAAGACAATGTGGACTCACTATAGCTGGGCTATGTTTTACTGTCTTACATGAGACACGTGGTGTAGTTGCTCCCTTATCCTGCTGTTGAACGTATTATGGCTTTGCTAAGTATGCAAGAAAAAAAATCTAATGACTAAGATATTAAAAATAATCATTTGTTAGGTAAAATGGTAACCAGTACTCGGCCACCCAAGGAATGCAAACAATGAGTAACTACTAGCTAACTCAACAGTACTCTGGTCACTTGATAAACAGTGGAAGAGTGGAGAACCCCCAAATTTGCTGTTGCATTGTTTTCTGGAGGGTGATCTTTTTGTCCAATGGCTGCAATGATAGCAAATGTTTAACATAACGTGAAAGTGACAAGTCATATAGTCTGCTTCAGGCTGTGACAAGGCATGTGATCAGGAGTCAATGAATGTCACCCCAATTCTGCGTAGTACGACGCTCTTTACCATTTATATTCGCAAATGGTAGGTGTACAAAAAGACACAAAATGTCAAAAGTACATTAGACACTCGTTCTTAGTGGAATGAATATGAGTTGCCACTCTACCTTCAAACTACTCTTTTTCAGCCTCCAGGAGCTATCAATCGCTGCAAGATTATAGCCAAATGGGGCATACAGTAACATTAGAAAATAATCCCATAGTGCGTGTAAGTATGCCGTTAAATTATGTGTTATTATTTTCTTAAACGAAGAGACCCAACGTACAGTGTAACAGCCTTGTTTCAATCGACAGTGAATGCTCCCAACATGGCCATATGCCCTTCCTCCCCCCTCCCAAAGAAAAGGGGGAGGGGGGGTGTCATCACGACATGGATTGAAAAATACCGCATTTATTTCTTTAACTGCTTTGTAATACTAACCTGTACTACTGAGTCTCATATGAAGGATATCTAACATTTTGCTTTAGGAAATTACTTTTTTTCCAAGGCCATCTTATCATTCTTTATATTGAAATGCTTTCTTTTTTAGGCTCCACAGAAGAATAACAAGAAATATACCAATGAAAACAGCGTTAGAAACTAAAATGGCATTTCAATTTGCATTCATGTGCTCAGGCAGTACACAAGGGTGCACATTGGCATGCAAAACCAGGCTACACTTGGCTAACATGTAAACATCAGCATACACTGGACAAATAGATTGTCTGATTAATGGGATTTTGCTGTGCGGTGTGATATCTGATGATTAAAAAGCCTCTGAGACTAAATGTAAAAACGTGCCAGACTTATAAAAGAATTCCAAAATAATGTCCGCCGGGCTTCAGTTCAATGCCCTTATTTGAACTGCTTGAGACGAGTTCAAGATGCCTCTGAGTGGTGCTATAGGGGGTCATGGAAAATGAACAAGAAGCCAAACCTATGCAATAACCAACAATGAGTAGGTTATCATTGTAGGCAACAGCTGCTCATGTATTGCACGTTCTGCACAATTATCTTAGAACAGCCTTTCCAGAATTTGTATTCCGTTGACGGTCGGACTAGGAACCAAACCCAACAAGCATTGGCAAAGCCAATGGATCTAGCTATTGGCTTTGCCAATGTGTTTTTGTCATGTTGTACATCTGCGTGGCTGATGTTCAGCATGGCTAAAGTTAGTAGCATAGAGGAGAGTGGCATAGTGGAGAGTGACGTGGAGTGTCGTGGAGTGGAGCGGCGAACAGTGGAGTAGAGTGTCGTAGAGTGGAGATTCATGGAGAGGAGTGTCGTGGGGCAGAGTGGAGTGGCGTAGAGTGGAGTGGCATACAGTGCAGTGGTGTAGAGTTGAGTAGTGTGTCAGAGTAGAGTGGTGTAGAATAAAGTGGCGCAGAGGGAGCTTTGTAGAGGGGAGCAGACTGTCGTGGAGTGGCACAGAGCAGAGTAAAGAGTAGTGGAGTAGCGTAGAGGCGTAGAGCAGAGAGGCAGAGAGCGGAGAGGCATAGAGAGGAGAGGCCTAGAGAGGAGAGGCCTAGAGAGGAGAGGCCTAGAGAGGAGAGGCATAGAGAGGAGAGGCATAGAGTGGAGAGGCATAGAGTGGAGAGGCCTAGAGAGGAGAGGCCTAGAGAGGAGAGGCCTAGAGAGGAGAGGCCTAGAGAGGAGAGGCCTAGAGAGGAGAGGCATAGAGTGGAGAGGCATAGAGTGGAGAGGCATAGAGTGGAGAGGCATAGAGTGGAGAGGCATAGAGTGGAGAGGCATAGAGTGGAGAGGCATAGAGTGGAGAGGCATTGATTGGAGAGGCATAGATTGGAGAGGCATAGATTGGAGAGGCATAGATTGGAGAGGCGTAGAGTGGAGAGGCGTAGAGTGGAGAGGCGTAGAGTGGAGAGGTGGAGAGTGGAGAGGCATAGAGTGGAGAGGCATAGACTGGAGTCGCATAAAGTGGTTTACAGAGGAGTGGAGTGGCGTAAGCATAGATTGGTGATGCGTAGAGTGCAACAGCGAAGAGTACAGCAGCGTAGAGTTGCATTGAGTGCAGTGGCGTAGAGTGGTGCAGAGTAGAGTGCTATAGCGTTCAGTGTGGAAGAGTGCAGTGGTGTACAGTAGAGTAGAGTGGTGGAGAGTGTAGTGGTATAAAGTAGACCAGCAGATGTCTGTGACGGACTCGTACCTTGTATGCCTTTGGTGCCTCAAGCGGGACCACAACCCGAAGACCTGCCTCGAGTGTCGTGCCTTGCACACGAAGGTCTTGAGGGATCGATCCCCGAAGCTGATGGCGGCTAGACGTGCGAAGCAAAGATGTTCACTGTCCCGGTTGAGAGGAAGGTCCTGGAAGCCGCTGCGGAGCCTAAAGTCATCGTCGCATTCAAAAGTTCAAGTCCCACAAGAAGAAAAAGAAGTCAAAGCGTGCAGACGAGATGAGGGAAAATCACCTCTTGAGGTCTGGCTATGCGGTTCAGCGTCTGGGTCGGCTCCGCATCTCCCAGACTTTCGACCTCCATCCAATTGAGAGAGTTTTATGAGACCATGCATCTGATCTTTGGGAGACCCGTTCCCTCTAGTGCGGATTAGTGAGAGGCCCATTCCCTCTAGTGCGGATTAGTGAAGGGCCCGTACTGGATCCACGCCGGCGGCTCTGGTGCCATTCCGGCCCCAAGAATCCATGGATGGATCCAGATCGGCGCTGATCGGGCCACCATGACCTTCCCTGGTGTCGATCCAGAGGTAGACGCCCCCAGCGCCCTCCGGCGGTGCCATCTTCACTCTCATCCCCAACTCAAACATGGAGCAAGAGGGGCGTCATCCGGAGCCATACCTTCTGGGCCAGAGCCTGAGCCCTATTCTCACAGGCTAGGACTCAGGGAGGATTGGCTGGCCCCTTAAGAATACCAGCCTTATGAGGAACGACTGGACTGGGCTGAAGATCTAGGTCAAGCCAGTGGATTGGATACTTCTCCAGATACTGAAATGCTTTCTCCCCCTACCATGGCTATGGAGGAGGGAGCTTCTTTCACAGTGTTGGTGCGGAGCGCAGCTGAGGTACTGGACCTTACCTTGCCCTTGGTGGCAGTCAAGACTAATGTCTTGACGGAAGTTCTACAGCCAGGAGTGTCCCCTTCCGAACCGCTTCTCCCTTTCAATGAGGAACTTACTGACGTCCTGCTTGGGACTCGGTCCAAGCCCAACACATGAGCTCCTGTGAACAGGACGATTGTCCTCGCCACAGCCCAGCTCCAGGGGTCTCAAATTTCCTCACTCAACACCCTACCCCAGAGAGTTTGGTGGTCCAAGCCTCCACATCCCACCTAAATCCTGGCACATTCCCTACCACACCCTTGGATAGGGAATCCAAAAAGCTGGACAATCTTGGAAATAAGATGTTTACTTCCGCCAGCCTGGCACTGCAGTCTGTGAACACCACGTGCCTTTTGCGCCGCTATTGCCATGCGCTGAGGGATACGGTTGCACAGGTGCTTCCAATGGTCCCAGAGGAGGCCCCGGCAGTGCTCTCACACATTGTTGCAGATGGGAGAGATACAGCAAAGTTCACCATCTCCTGTGGACTTGACACCACCGTCTCACTAGGTAGAGGGGTTTCGTCGACAGTGGCCCTGCAATGCCATGTCAGGTTGAGGACGACTGGCTTCTCTGGGGTTGTCCACTTCTCACTCATGGACATGCCCTTTGAAGGCTCCTGCCTCTTCAGAGACAAGGCAAATTCAGCGCTGGAACACTTTAAGGACAGCAGGGCTATGGCCAGGTCCATGGGCTTTTCTAAGGCCCCTCGTCACTCTCAATCCGCCTTTTGATCCTTTCATGGTCATGGAAGGGGTGGGCAACCGCGTCTTTACCCATCCAGCCACCGCGGCACGCAAGCTCCCTAGCATCTGCATGGCTGGGGACGTGGGTCCTACCGGCCCTGTGGGTCGGGTGAACAGCAGTTGGATCAGTCCACTATCCCCCCTGCAGTCGCAGCTTCCTAACCCTCCTAATCTGCCCACGTATCATCATGGGCACCCAGTTGGTGGCAGGACTGCCATCACCTGCCCTGCTGGCGGTCCATAACATCAGACAGGTGGGTTTTGTAAATTGTCCGAAAAGGCTACTCCCCTTCGAGACTACCCCTCTCTCAATGCCATCAACTTATGACGAGCTGACGGAGGACAACTTATCTCTTTCCCCCCCAGGAAGTGACAGTTCTTTTGCCAGACGGAGCCATAGAGAGATTGCCGGTACCAGAAGTAGGTTGTGGTTGCTATTCATACTACTTTCTGGTTCCCAAGAAGGACAGAGGTCTTTGCCTATCCTCGCCCTATGATCTCTCAATTTCTTCCTCAAGAAGGAGAAATGCAAGATGCTTACTCTGGCTCAGGTCCTGTCTGCCCTGGAGACTGGATGGTAGCGTTGGACTAGAAGGATGCCTATTTTTCACATACCCATCCTGCCTGCCCACAGGAGTTACCTGTGGTTCACAGTGGGCCACAAGCTGTTTCAGGTCGCTGTGCTCCCTTTTGGCCTCACCAGCGCCCCTCGTGTGTTCACCTAGGTGATGGCAGTGGTTGCAGCTCATCAGCGGAGATCAGGGGTGCCAGTTTTCTCCTATCTCAACGACTGGCTGTTTAAGGTGGGATCACCCTAGGATGTCGTCTCCCACCTCCAGACTATGGCGGACCTCCTGCATTCACTGGGGTACACTATCAACGTGCTGAAGTCACACCTAACTCCCTTTCAGACACTCCCTTTCATCAGAGTCAGTCTGGACATGGTGCAGTTTCGGGCCTATCCTCCCGAACGGCAAGTCCAGGATATTCAGGCTACGATACCAATGTTTCAGCCTCTATCCTGGATTTTAGTGAGACTGACTCTGAGACTGCTGGGCCTCATGGTCTCCTGCATTCTGCTTGTGACACACGCCTGTTTGCACATGCAGGTTCTGCAGTGGGACCTGAAGCTCCAGTGGGCGCAGCATCAGGAGAATCTCTCCAACATGGTCCAGACCTCAAAGGGAACTGCAAAGAACCTTCAGTGGTGGCTTACGAACCGCGGCTGGGTCAGCAGCAGACCCTTCTCCAACCAGATCTCACAGTGGTGACCGATGCGTCACTCCTGGGATGGGGAGGCCATCTGGGAGAGGTGGAGATCAGTGGGATCTTGTCTCCGGTGGAATCCGGACTCCACATCAACCTGTTGGAGCTCCGAGCAATCTGATTGGCACTGAAAGCCTTTCTATCCTCCATTAAGGACGGCTAGTGCAGGTGCTCACGGACAACACCATCGCCATTTGCTACTGCAACAAGCAGGGCGGGTGGGGTCATGAACCCTTTGTCAAGAGGCCTTGCTTCTATTGACATGACTGGAACAGCAGGGAATTTCCCTGGTGGTTCAACATCCGGCGGGTTCTCTGAACACCAAAACGGACAAACTCAGCCGAAGATGCCTAGCATATAGCGCCTCCATCCGGAGGTGGTGCAAGGTCTCTTTCAGCAATGGAGAGAGCCTTGGCTAGATCTGGTCACCACTGCCAACAACATGCAATGTCAGCAGTTCTGCACTCTGGAGTTTCCAAGGCGGCTCTCACTCGCTCTGAGAAACTTGCTGTGAAGCCCTGTATGCCTTTCCGCACAAACCACTCCTACCCAGAGTTCTCAAGAAGATCAGGAGCGACCAGGCTCTGGACTAGGCACAAAGAGTCTGGTATCCCGAACATGTCTATCGGTCCACCGATCAGGCTGCCCATTCAGGAGGATTTTCTGTTTCAGCAGCAGGGAAGGGTTCTCCACCCGAACCTGTCAACACTCCGCCTTCTTGAGTGGAGATTGAGCTGCAACAGTTGATCGCTTTCGACCTTCTGCCTGAAGTTTGTAATGTTATCTTGGCAGCCAGGCAGCTCTCTACCAAGAAGGATTACACCTGCCGTTGGGCTAAATTTGTGGCATGGTGTTTAGAAAGACACATTGATCCCCCTTTCTTAGGTTCTCCTGCTCGTTCTTTCCCTTGCCCAGCAGGGCTCTGCTCTGGGCACTGTTAAGGGATACCTATATGCAATTTCTATTTTTCTTCGGTTGTCTGACCAACCTTCCCTTTTTCAATCCACTACTGTACATAGGTTTTTGAAAGGTTTGCAACATATGTTCCCTCCCACTCCCTTTGTTATGCCCCAGTGGGATCTCAATCTTGTCCTCACTTTCCTTATGTGAGCTCCCTTGAGCCTCTGCACAATTGTCCTATCAGGCTACTTACCATCAAGACGGCCTTCCTGGTGGCAATAACATCTACCGGGAGTGTCAGTGAGCTTCAAGCCTTGTCATCCAAGCCTGCTTATCTTAACATCTACCCAGACAAACTGGTGCTTCATTCGCTAGCTTCCTTTTTAGGTCTCGCCTAGCGATGCAGCGCAAAGCTATGCAAGATCTATTGTTGTCGACTTGGGTCGGAAGGGGGACAGGACATGTGCACGCGTAGGGCCGAAGCTTAGCAGATAGGAGATGTGCACGCGTCCGGCGGACAAGAGATGTGCACGTGTACGGGTCGCATATCTCCTGTGCTCCGTACGCGTGCACATCTCCTATCCTCCCTACGCGTGCACATCTCCTGTCCCCCTTCCGTCAGCGCACGGCTTTGCATTTTTATTAAGCCTCATGCAGTTTCACTTTCTCAATGCGCCCGCGGCTGCTTTCCAGCTTTGTTGCCCCTTGCTCACCACCCTACCTGACTTTTTCGATAACGGGCCGTCTGGCGGTGGATGCCGACATCTCTTTCACCTGCTCCGGGGCTTGAGTCTCTCCCGACCCACCGAGTGCCTCTTGGCATGCTCGGTGTGAACGGGGGGCCGAGCTGAAAGCAGCAAAGCTGGCATCTCCTTCTGTAGCTGTGGTGCACTCATGTCTCTCCCGACCACCGGTGGCCTCTTGGCGCGCTCCGCGTACACTGGCAGGTGAGCGGGAAGTGGTAACAGTCACTTTCCCCCTTGGACAGGCGATGTGCATGCTCACGGCGTCTGTTTGCGCTTCGGCCCAGACAGCCGATGTGCACGCGTACGGCTCGCGGCGTTATTACAACGCCTGCTCGCACCATACGCATGCACATCTCCTGTCCAGGCGCGGCACGCTTACGTGAGCTGCATGCAGTAACTGCTTGTTCTCATAGTTATGGACATTTCATAACGTCCTGATGACTCCCTGGTTAAATTTACATAAATTCTGTGATGGTCGTGATGCGGAGATGGCAGTCCTGACGTGTATACTCCCAAGCCTACTTGCACCCCAGCATCTTTGCACCAGGCGGCATGCCTTCCAGTCTGCTGGCACCAGTGACCGCCATGCTTCTATCACCGCGCGCACCCAAGACTAACATTACTCTGAATTAAGTTTGAAATTTTTACATTTAGTGTCCAGAAAAGGCAGAATTTAGAATGAAATAGAAACGTTTAGATTGAAATGCAATGCATTATACACAATTACAGTTTTAGTTTCAAATACTGAAGATGAATAATTTCTCAAGTAATTAAACTTTGTATTTTAAATGTACTCAACTATGCTGTGTGTGGGGTGCTAGCTAGCTCTCCAATCGCTGGTTGACAGGTAGGTGTCACTTTGACCCTATTAAAGTATCCTAACCACTTACTTAATCAATCGCTCCATACTTACTCACCCTTTTGTTTACCCCATTCTTATCTCCAAAACTGTTAACCCGATCTTTCACACTTTCTCTTAACTTTTTTTCCACTCAGCCATGCTGCATAGAAGCGGGGCTGCTGTACAACGTGGCTAAACAAAAAGCATTTGCAATGCAATAGGTCTTGCATTTGCGATAGTTTAAGCTATTTGCATTGTAAATGACAATGCTTTTTATTTATGTTTTAAAAACCAACACATAAATAAAATGCATTGTCATTTACAATGCCAGTTGCTAAACTCTCGCAAATGCGAGACCTATTGCATATGCTTGTTTCTGTAAGTGGTCACTCCATTTCATGTAGGACAAACCATCACTCTGCCTTCTTTTTACGCTCCGCTTCATCCCTCTAAGAAAGAGGAGCGACTTCACCAAAAAGAGCATTATCGGTCTACCTTGACCGCACAAAAGAGTTACGGGTGGATAACCAACTCTTCTTGGGGTATGTCAGAGTGAAGAAAAGATAGGCTGTGCAGAAGTAGACCATGTCCCGATGGATCGTGCTCTGCATCAAAAACTGCTATGCATTGGCCAAAAAGCAACCACGAGGGTTTGTGTGCTCATTCCACCTGAGCAAAAGCTGCAACCACTGAGTTAGCTCGTGGAGTTCTGGTCCTGGATATCTGCCAGGCAGAAACGTGGAGCTCATTGCACACGTTCACCAAACATTACTGTCTGGACAGTCACATCTGTAGAGCTGGGCACTTTGCCCATTTGTTCCTGCAGGACTTGGTTGTGTAAAATTGGTCTGCAGACCCACCTCCGGGGAGGTATTGCTTGGGTATCTATTTTAAGGTAAGGAATTTGTGGCTAGAAGTCTCTATCACATGAACAAGTTACTTACATTTGGTAACATCTTATCTGGTAAAGACTGTATCTAGCCACAGATTTCTTACCGACCCAGTCATCCTCCCTGCTCTGCAAACAGATTTCTAGGGACAGGGTTTTTCCCTTTCAGGACCCAAGTTTTCCACACCTGTGATCAGTGTACTTTGTGGCTCTGCACTTCTGGTGTGGAAAGTCGCGTAAAGTAAATGATGTCAGCTCACCTGGGTGGTGAATATATAGGCACCACAAATGCAACTTCTGGCGCAGACGATGCCAACGACGCCACCTACTGGCGTGCAGGGGTACTGCTAATGAAAAATGTCTAGATCCAGTCTGACACCTGGGGAATATTCTACGGTAAGGAATCTGCAGCTAGATACATCTCTACCAGATAAGGCATTACCGAAGATAAGTAACTTGTTCTTCTGATGTATTCTGAAATATCTGCACACTTCATTTACAGACATTTAAATGTTGTTGTGTGCTTGTAAAAAGCCTTGCCTTTCACACCAAGATTGTCACATATACTTTCATAGCATGACTGTCACATTAATCCTCTTACTTTGAAAGTCAGAGGACAAAAAGTAAACATCAAGCTCCCTCGGAAGACAGAGCCTGACGTTTGACCTCCGTTCGACCAAATGCACAGCAAATGTGACAAGATAAGAACAAAATATAAAGGCCTGTTTACAGGAAAGGAGCACTAGTGGATGATACTAGGAGCAATGGTAAACCTGTGATGCTCCACGAGATAGACAAAGACATGAAGGACAGCCTAAAACAAATAAAGTCAACAAACAGAAAGCAAACAAATATGAGTTATAAACCACAACGCCACTGGTAAGCAATGGGCAGAATGCATCCTGAGGGAAGATTTCCGAATGTCCCCAAGATGTATTCAGCATACCATACAGTGGCTCTGGCTGGTAGGCTTCAACCTAAAAATGTTCCCATGAACCCCACACTGCACCATGTGAGCGTGCCTCACCCTCTCAAGTGGATTTGTGGGGCAGCGGTCTTAAGCATATGATAGCAATGCACTCTAGAATCCAACTGAGGATGAATGGAATATCTAGATACCAGAAGGAAAGGTGGTTCTTGAAGGATCTTTTAAATTTGAGATAGTCAATTTCCAGTCTCAATTGTAGTAGCACAGAATTCTACAAGGACGATCAACCAATGAGTTACTTGAATCTAATTAGTTGGATATTCACAAGACACCGGTTGGCAGGCCGGAGGCTTTTGATAATAGGGTAAGGGACAAAGAGGTTTGCAAAATGTTTGGTGAATGACCATGGAGTGCTTTGTATATGATGTAAAGTGCTTGAAAGGACAATATTTCGATTAATTTGAGCCTATGGAGAGAGTTTAGAGCCAGCCTGATATAATCAAGTTGTTTCATTTGAAATGACAGGCAAGGTGCACAGTTTTGTACTCTGTTGAGTTTTTTTTGTTTTTTATTGTTTTTCATTATTTCAACATCGAACAAACAGGTGTACAGTGCATCACTTCTCTTGATTACAGTCATTACACACGTGCGACACAAGATATAGTGTTACAGCCTAAGAGACTCAAAGACCGTGAGTGATGAAGTGACTCGTGTCTCAGCAGTCAGTGAAATCGGAAGTTTGTGTGTTATCAGTCTCGGGTGGGATGTTTGCCTATTGGCAGGCTGCGTGCGTACCATATCTAGAATTGTTAACTTTGGGGGTGGGAGGTAAAATTCGAGGATAACCAAAATATAACTGGGGTGGGGTTAAACTTGGCATGGCACCTTTAGCTAGTTAAAGTAATATTCCCTGAACCCCGGTCACGGTTGGCGTGAATATACTGCTGCTTTGCAGCGTACAGGCTCTTGTTTATTGCATGCTCAGTGGCTATCCGTCTGAGTACAACTGTTTAGATGTCGTTTGTATGAGAGGTCATCTTGGTGCGTGCTCAGGTCTGTACTCTGTTGACCTTTGAGAGGAATATGTTGTGGAGACCACTGAACAGAATATTTTAATAATACAAGCAAGATAGGACCCAGCAAGGATACCGAAGATCAATGTTAGCATAGCTCCTAAAAGAGACATCTTCTCAGTAGTAGGAATTAGGGCTACTTTAGTGTAAATCAGGTTTAGATGGCATAGGATTAATAGCATATTAAGGCATTATTGTGGTGTTCTCTGAATGAGAACAGAACAGTAGGATGGCACCTAGTGTGTATGCCTAGCATGTGTGTAGTTTGTGTAGCAAGTGTGTACTGTGTGCAGCACATGTATAGTACTAGGGCTGCAGTGTGTGAGTGAGCTTGAGTAGTGAAGGCAGTGGGATCCACTTTGGATGCCCCTGGTCCGGCATGGCACAGGATTGAGGAGGAGGGTTGTCCTCCAGACAGTAGAAGTTTGTTGTCTGCATTCCTGTGGATGGAGGGAAGAGATTGAAGTGTGGAAGACGACACAAGGTTACCTTTAGAAATTTAACAAGGCATTTTATTAGCAATGGGCAAATGAGCACTGGCATTTGGTTGATGAACAGGGTAAGGGATGGAACTGCAGTTTTTGTTGTATGAGGTGAGGAAGTTTCTAGGTCAAGCCTGCCCTTTTGTCTATACCAAATTGCTACTTTACAGGCTGATGGCAACCAAGTGCAGAAACCTCACACATCATTGTCTCTGTGTTGCGGGTACTGCAGCTTGGAAACAGGTCCAGTGCTGCATGCCGTGAGAAGCATCAGCCTACTCTTAAAGGCCGTGTCTGGAAAGCAGCGTGAGGAGGACACTTGAGAGGAGAACTACCCTGTAAAAAATTGGACTGTGAGTTGGCTAGGGTGTAAGCTCTGGTCAAGAAGCAACCACAATCCTTGTCAAGGTAAGAACAAGAAAACCCCAAATTAACCTGTGCTCACCCCCACCCCTTGGTAGCTTGGCACAGAGCAGTCAGGCTTAACTCTGAGACAATGTGTAAAGTATCTGTGCAACACTTCAAACAGTAAAACAGTGAAAACACACCACAAAAGAAGCCCACAACAGATTTAGGAAAATAGAGTAGTTTTTAATAAGTACATAAATAAAACAAGGCCAAAACGACAAAAATCCAATTAATAAAACTGAAGATATTGATTTTTTAAAGTTTGCAGTGAAAATAGTGCAACAAAGCGCAATTGGGGATATCTGGTCATGCCGGACCGGTACAAAGTCACAAGTTCAGGCAATGAAGCATGGGTCGTCTAAAGGGACCAAGTTAGGCTTGCTGAACAGAGTACCTTAAAGCCTGGTTGTGGAACGCTGCATGGATCTGGGTCGAAGATGCACCGTGGAGCTGAAGCGATGTGCCGGTTCCAAGGAGCTGTGAGGCTGCGATGCGGTGAACGGTGTCATCGAGGCTGCCCTTGACGAGAGATGCGAGGCTCTGGGCTGTGGATGAGCTGCACCACTGGGCGATGCATCGGTTCAGAGGACTGCAGTGGGCGATGCGGGTCTTTGCAATGGGTCCAATCCAGGAAGCAGCGGCTATGCATTGGTTTTGCTCAGGGATGCGCCGCTCAGCCAAGCAGATGTGTTGGTTCTGCTCAGGGATACATTGCTCAGCAGAGAAGTTGTGCCGGTTCCGCTGGAAAGCACCTTAGGCCCACTTTCAAGGGTCCAGGATTGGGGTGGCACCACTTGGCAGGGCAGGCTCACAGATGAGTGAGTCCAGGTGCAAGGAGGTTGAAAGCCTATAATGTCCTTGAGACTTCAGATCAAGAAGTCCGCCAACTAGCCCTAGGAGTCACTCTGGGTTCAAGAGATTTACGTCCAGTCCTTCTCAGCCTGGCAAGAGGGCAGCAGGTCAGCACAGCGAATCAGGACTCCAGCAGAGTGCAGTCTAACAGAGTGGCAGTCCTTCAGCAGCACAGCTGTCCTGGCAGAGTATCCACAGGATCAGAAGTGTACTGAAGTGATGGTGTCTGAGGTCCTTCTTTTATACACAGTTGTGCCTTTGAAGTGGGGATATGCTTCTAGAGGCATGCCTTTGAAGTGCACAGATGTCCTGCTTTTCCCCCACTCTGACTCCAGACTAACTACAGGGGGTATGCAGCCCTTTGTGTGGGGACAGGACACAGCCTATTCAGGTGTATATGAGGCTGGGCTCAGCACCTCCCTCCCATCCTGCCAATGTCCACTCACACCTTAGCTCCCATTGTGTGTGGCTGTCTAGGAGGTATACACAAAGCCCAACTCCCAACTACACCCAGTCATGAGACCAGAGACAGGCTGCAGGCACCGAATAGCTAAGGCAAGAAAATACCTACCTTCTAAAAGTGGCATTTTCAGAATTGTAATTTAAAATCAGACTTCACCATAATTTAGGATTGGAAATTAGGATTCCAGAGACACCAAACTTGAACCAATTTTATCTTCCCGTTTGGAAATTACGCATATGAAATGAATAAGGTAATCCCAATGTTATCCTATGGGAGATATAAGCCTATCAGTAGTGAAAAACAAATGTGAGAGAATATTGCACAATGTCAAACATTCACCCCAGTACAGAGATCTGGGCCTAAATCCATTGTATTTTTGCTCCCCATGCCATTCCAGTTCAGAACTAGCCATATGCAAATCAGTCTTGACCCTGTTCCCCATGGGAACAGTCCAGCCCGAACTGCCAGACCAGGTCCCCCCTGGACTGGAAACAAACATGCTGGGACTGGTTTCGGGGCATCACCCCCCATCAGCCAGGCTAGCTTGACTCAAGTGGCATGGGGAGCACGGGACCCACGTCTGGGCATACCCGTCCCACTCGGGTGATAAATGCAAAAATAGCAACTGATGGACAGACTGCAGAACAATGTCAAACATTCACCCTAGTACAGAGATCTGGGCCTAAATGCATAGTTATTTTGCTCCCCACGCCATTCCAGTTCAGGCCCACTAGTAGCATTTAATTGACAGGCCCTGGGCACTTACAGTACCACTTTACTAGGGACTTATAAGTAAATTAAATATGCCAATTGGGTATGAGTCAATATTACCATGTTTAGAGGAGAGAGGACATGCACTTTAGCATATTCCTAAGGCAAGCAAAAATGAGGTCAGAAAAAAGGAGGACAGGTCTAACACACCCCATACCGGTTCTGCAGTTTGTGAATCCACAGCCCCTGTCTGGAAAATGTGTATAAAATGGGACCTAAACCACTTCCCTTTGTGCCCGTTCCGAGTTCTTTGTGACGAGGGAAGCGAGTGCTCTGTTGAATACTCTATTGACTGCTCTGCAACCAGGATAGGTGTCTGCCTGATAGCCAGTGCCCCAGAGGCAAGGGGACATCACCTGAAATATGCACTTTCTGCTGGAGGAGATGAGGATCTACCAAAGGTGCCTACAACAGTGCTTACCTGCTGAGAGAGGGAAGGAGTCTGCCCGGTGCTGAAGAAAAAAAAGATTGCCCAGGAGAAGAGAGGTCCAGTGTGTCCCTGGTGACTAAGGGACATCCAAAGACAGCTGATTATCTGAGAGCGAATGAGAAGCAACCTGCGCTGCAGAGGGTCTCCCTAGTTTCTCACCACTGGTTACTGGTGGGATTTACTTAAAGTAGTAACTGCCATTGGCAGGGTCAGGGCTACATCTGCTGTGATCATCGTATTGTCCAGATCGGGGCTTTAACTGCTAATGGCCTAGTCAGGTCTTCAACTTCTGGGATCGTCTCATCGGCACTCTCGGGCTACATCTACCACGATCCTCGTATTAGCCTGAATGAGGCTGCAACTATCTATGTTGACCTGGGTAGGGTGTTATGGAAAAAATAAAATATGAAAACACGGTGCAACAACAGAGAGCGTCATTCAGCTATATGTGGTGAAAGAGCAGTGCAGGGCAAAGACCCGTACGGATGAAAAAGAGGTAAAGAGTTCACTTGAGAACTGAGTGCATGACTTGTAGGGTCATAGTTAAAGAAAAACCTGTGTTCGACAAGCTTGAATCAATTTATGGCCTTAACACACAGGCCCACCCGCACATATTCTGTGTTTTCAATAGATTGAAACATGATTAGACAACAGGAGCAGGAGACTGAATTAGCCAAGAACACACAGAATCTAATAAAGCGGTCTTAGGAGCACAATGATATAACACACACACACAAATAAATATGCATTCAACTTAAATACATATGCATTCAAAAGTAGATTACTTATTTTGTAAGCATTGTTAGAACTGCAATAAAGAATGTGTAGAGAATTAGGTTAAAGTCTAGTGTCACAGGTGACCTCATGTTTTATCATAACTAATGTGTACCATTGTGCAACTGCCTAGTAATTCATCGTTTGAACTTTTGTAACTAGCATTGTTTATTTGTGTATAAAAATAGCTGCCTGTGCAGCAGCAAATTGAGACCTGCCGTTTACTTGTGTGAAGACTGTAGCTATCCCTGCTGCAACAGTAAAGAGCTCTTTTTACATTGCCAAGAGGAGTCTGTCTTTTCTTCATTTTTAAGTTACCCTGCAACAGTTGGAGAGCCAACCTAGGTGTCCCTTTCACCCTCAACCGACTGCTGTCACTGGAGCACCGCCTGCCCCTGCTGCATAGATCACTGCGCATCTTTAATGAGATGAGCAGAAACCATGTTTTCTAAAGTTCTGCCTATTCACGGGTGACGGGTAAGATCCAGGGATTGCCATCTTTAAGGTGAGGACAATGCGGACTTCGTCCCATGTTTTTGCATATATTGTATGACATGTCTCTTTTGACAATGGTAAATACAGATGTAGATATAAGGATATAATATTAATGTTAAAAGGATTTATAGAGCGCATGGCAACCTAAAGGCTTCCCAGCGCTAGGCAAGTAGAATAATGGAAATGACAGCGAGAGAACAGGAGATTAGTTACAAACAGTGAACATCCATGTTTTCAGTTTTTTTCTGAATGTTACCTCAGGCTGTAAATCTGATTTCCCGCGGGAGTAAGTTCCACAGCTTGGGCGCCAGGTGGGAAAAAGCTCTCCCCCCCCTCATCTGGCCTTTTTATTCTTGTAATTTTTAGCAGGCGCTCAAAGCCTGACCTCAGACATCTGTTGGGAAGATGTAGGCACATCAAATTCCTAATCTTACTGGGCCCTTTGTTGTTTATAGCTCTGTGGGTTAGGCAGAGTGCTTTGAACCTAATTCTCGCCTCGATCGGGAGCCAATGTAAGTTTCTGCGATGAACCGATGCTGATCCTTTCATAGGAATTTGACACAAGAGTCTGACCGCTGAGTTCTGAACTACCTGTAACTTGCTGATGACGTATTTAGGTGAACCTAAAAAGAGCAAGTTACCGTAGTCAGCTGTGAGGTGACCAAGGAGTGTATGACCATTTTCCTTAGCTGTATAGGGATGAGCTCGAGGATCTTACGGAGCATTCTTAATAACCCAAAGCAAGTGCCTGCCACCTTCCTTGCTTGCTTGGGTCTCCATGGTCAGCTCCCTATCCAACCAGAAGCCAAGATTCTTAATGGCCGTACTGGGAACTGGGGCATTCCCTAAGCAGCGTGGCCAACTTACTAACGGCCTGGGTATTCCTGCATTACCCAGGATCATCAGTTCGGTTTTATCTCCGTTTAATTTCAGACAGCTCCCTGTCATCCATTTAACTACTTTTTCCAGACAAGGAGCCAGCTGACCTGACTCCCCATTGGTCCTGGAGTCCAGTGATACCACCAACTGGGTGTCATCAGCATAGGAAATAACGGAGATGCCATATTCCTGCACTATGTCAGCCAACGGCTGCATATAAACATTAAACAATGTGGGGCTTAGTGACGAGCCCTGTGGTACGCCGCAGGTTAGTAGCTTTCTGTCAGAAAAGAAGTTGGCCTCCATAACCTGGAAGGACCTCCCCTCCAGGAAGGATCTTAACCATTCCAATGCTTTGCCCTGGATGCCCATTTGACTTAGTCTGTGTGCCAGCAACCGTATCGAATGCTGCACTTAGATCTAGCAAAAGTATTGCAGCTGATCCCCCCCTGATCAAGAGTCATCTTTAATTCTTCAGTTGCTGCTAGTAGAGCGGATTCGGTGCTGTGCTGCGGGCGGAATCCCATCTGTGTAGGGTGTAACCGAAGATGATCTTCCAAGAATTGTGACAAGGTTTTGTTAACATGCTTCTCCAAGATTTTACTGTTAAATGGGAGCAATAACATTGGACGGAAATTCTCTGGTAAGGCTGCATCCAAATTCGGTTTCTTTAGCAGCGGTTTAACTATTGCTTGTTTCCATGCAGCGGGGACTCTGCCTGTTTGAAGGAAAAGGTTTAGTATATCAACTATTGAAGGCAGAAGGGCATCCTTGGCCTTTGCAAGGATGTGTGGGGGCGCTGGATCTAAGGGGGAGCCTGATCTAATCTCCTTGATAATCATTTGAGCCATGGCGGTGTCCAGATCAGGGAAGTGGGATAGGGCCGGAATTACGGCCACCTGATGACCCAGTTCTATAATAGCAGGGTTGTTCGACTTACCCTGCAGGGAGCTGTAGATATCTGCGACCTTTTTATGAAAATAGGTGGCTAGCGTGTTACATTTCTCCTTTGAGGCTTGGTGGTAGGGGGTGTCTTGGGTGATCGTGGCTAGTGATTTTACCACTCTAAACAGCTCTTTAGACTAATTCTGCGCCTGTATGATCTTTTTCTCAAAGAACCCTGCTTGAGCCTCTTTGATTTTCATATGATAGATTCTGATCGCTTGTCTATATTTCTCTTTGAGTCGGGGGTCAAAGGTCTTTCTCCAGTCCCTTTCTAATTTTTTGCAACCTTTCTTCAGCAATGCTAGCTGATCATTAAACCAAGGAGACTTTTTGGCACGGTTGGTTGGATTGGAATTCGTAAAAGGGACGGCATCCTCCAGTGACCGGATGATCCACCTCTCCCAATTAGCATGAGCTTCGTCAATGCTTCCGCAGGCATTAAAGCCTGAAGATTGCAAGGCTTCCACCCAGACTTCTGGTCTCAGTTTGACCCAGTTTCTCAATTGGGGTGCTGAGACCGACTTAGTGGGTCGGGATGAGACTTTTCGGCTTCCCTCTTCCCCAAGGTGATAGTAATTAGATGGTGATCTGACCAAGGTACAGGGGTCTGGTGGCGCATTGATATTTTAGGGTCGTTAGTTATCACTGGATCAAGTATATGCCCTTTGGAGTGCGTGGCCGATGTTATAAGCTGAGAGAGTGCAAAACTCTCTAGTTCCTATTCCAGCCCCACAACATTTGGGCTACTATGGTCACCAAAGTGCAGGTTCAGATCCCCTAGAATAGTAATGCAGGCTTTCTTCATCAAGAGGCTGGAGACTGTCTCTATAAATTCCTCTAAAAACTCCGCCTCGGGCCCCGGGGGCCTGTAAATTAACAACCCCGAAAAAGTATGGGTTGGAGAGAAGGTGATGGTAAATTGACCGCACTCTCAGTCGGGAACGGGGAGATGTTGTAAGACGCATTTAAACTCTTCCCTGATCACGATCGCAAGTCCTCCTCCCACCTTTCCAATTCAATTGAGTTTGTGCATTTGGAACTTCGGTGGCAATGCCAACACAATATCTGGGGCCGAATTGTCATTGAGCCAAGTCTCCGTGACAAATAGAACGTCAAAGCTACCCTCCTCCAATAGCATACGAATTTGAACTTTATGCTTGGGTAGCGAGCGACTGTTAATGAGGCCCAGGGTCAGGGCGGTCTGATCTATTATGTTCTTAGGTCCATCAAAATCGCTGTGCCCCCCAGTGTTTATCGAGTAATTACAGCATTTACATATCTGTGGTTTGTCAATGTGGCAATCTAAAAGCCCCCCCGTCCCTACATGGTACCTGGGTTACTGTCAATGATAGAAGCTGGTCTCTAGAATAATGGATTTTTGGTGTTTGTGCAGGGTTCCTGGCCCCTGGACCCGGTCGGGCGCAGACGGGCTTGCCTTTGGCGTGCCAGCAGCGCGTCCGCTGCGTGCCCGCTTTCCCGCTGCCATTTGAAGCGTGGGAGGTCTGAACACTGGACCGCTGACCTCTGGCGCCACGAGCAACTCAGTGGTAGAGAGGGGTAACACTACCTCTCCACCACGCTTACACTCCCGCTCTATGGTCCCTGAGCACCCCCCTGCCAACGCACAGTGCTTCCAACGGTGCTCTTGCTCCCAGGTACGTGTAAACCTCCCGTGTATCAACCTCTCCCCAAGGCTCAAGACAACGGATTTATTTAAAAAAGTAGTTAAAACTGCTTAAAAACAGACGTTTAAAATTGTTGTGGAAATGAATGAGCGAGGTACCTCTCACAGTCCTGCTCACTATCGTTATAGTCCGCTGCGCGCCCGCTTTCCCGCTGCCATTTGAAGCGTGGGAGGTCTGAACACTAGACCACTGACCTCCGGCGCCACGAGCAACTCAGTGGTAGAGAGGGGTAACACTACCTCTCCACCATGCTTACACTCCCGCTCTATGGTTCCTGAGCACCCCCCTGCCAACGCTCAGTGCTTCCAACGGAGCTCATGCTCCCAGGTACGTGTAAACCTCCCGTGTATCAACCTCTCCCCAAGGCTCAAGACAACAGATTTATAAGCGAGATTATGGGTATTCCATGCAGGATTGTGCACGTGTTGCACAATATATATATTTTTAAACCTTTATTTATGCATTTGAATACATACACTCAAACCCCCCCACACCACAACAGATAGTGCATGTGAGCGAGAACGAGTATCAAATCACATTTCGTCACTGGAGGAGTAGCAAGGACATCACTGAATAAATACCCATCAAATGTACCAAGTCGGCATACAGATTATCAAGATCAATATCCTAAAACCCCCCACTTCGCAATGTCAGATCTCTTACTCAATTATTCGTTGTGTATCATCACGTCTCTGGATCACCCAGGTTGGAGTCCATATCTGGGTCTCCATGTTCCCTGAAAGCGTCCAGCATTGTCCCCCAGGCTGCCAAGTCCTCTGCAACCGTATCATCTGTGCGAGAACATCTCTAGTGTTGCTCCTCGGCAACTCCCCACTCTAGAACAGTCTTAATCCATAAGGCTCCACTTGGGATCCGGGACCCCATCCACCCAATAGCTATTCGTCGTTTAGCAAGAAACAGTGCTAATTGTAGGAGTTTGTATGAGATCTTGCGTCCCCTGGGTTTCACCACTATACCCAAGAGGCAAGCGCCAGGTGTCATAGGGATGGGGATCCCCACCGCTTCCTCAATGCAGGGCATCACCTCCTCCCAGAAACCATGCACCCACACAATGCCATCCCAGATGTATGAATGTGGCACCCTCCTCCCCACAATGTGTGCACCTAGCCGCCCTGCCAGAGTCAATACTATTGAACCGGGCCGGTGTTGGGAATGCCAGGTACGTGCGCTAGAGTTCCTTTGCAGCATTTTCCAATTTGGTATACTGCAGGAAATGGCCCCACCTCATTTGAAAGGTGTCCTGAGCTTCCTGAAATGTGAGGAAAACCTCCCCTGGATATAAATCTCCAGCAAAGAGGCATTTGCCCTCTCTCCATGGACATATCAAGGTAGATATAGCAAAATGCATCCAGACCCCATATGCATAATTCCCTGTCAAACGGGGCCCTACATAGCATTTTCTTTACCACTGTTTCCAATACCTCTGCAGTGCGGCGGATCATATAAGGTATGGGAGCATCTGCCCGACCCCCCTCCATTAAGAGGTGTGGTAGCATGTCATCCCCTACCATATCCAGCATGAGCTTTTTCTCCCAGTTGTTGGTATCCGTCAGCCATCTGGCAGCATGTTGCAGATACGCCACAAAATAATATATGTACAGAAGGGCCAGACCACCCTCCTCCATATTCCTTTTCAAAACAGGTAGAGTCACCCTGCTGTGCTTTCCTGCCCACACCAGCGAGATGAGGAGGCTTTTTACCGTCCGAAAAAACTTCTTGTGTAAAGGGAAGAGCGCATGTAATAGGTATAGACAGCTGGGTAGGAAGACCATTTTGGCTACAGCCGCTTGTCCCATAACTGACAGGGGCAGTGTATTCCAGAATTCGACCAACCTAACGAGACCCTGCACCACCCTATCTACATTGATGCACTGATGATCTGCTGCCGTCCTAGCGACTATAATGACAAGGTACCGGAAGCTCTCTCGTTCCCACCGAATGCCCAGATCAGGTAGCTGATTCTGCGGTAACATGGCCAATCTCCGGAGGGGCTATAGCAGAGTTTTCCGTATGTTCATGTGTAAGCCAGACACTTGCTTAAAGTTATGCAGATGTCGCAGCAGGACAGGTATCACCTCAGTAGGCGAGTGGACATATACCAGCAAATCATCAGCATATAATGAGATGATGTGTGTCGATGATGTGTGTCGATTCTCCCACCCGAATTCCCCAGGGTTCCAGCTCCCTACGCAATAGAATGGCAATGGGCTCGATCGCCAGGGCGAACAGAAGCGGTGAGAGGGAACACCTCTGGTGCCCCGTCCACTCTCCAGGCCTCTGACATCCCGTCCCCACCCTGACACGAGTCTTGGAGCTCATGTAGAGCAGCTGCACCCAGTCCCGGAAGACCACACTGAAGCCCATCTCTCTCAACACTGTCATGAGGTAGTTCTACCAAACCGTGTTGAATGCCTTCTCTATATCGAGCGACACAAATACCATATCCTGGTTCGGCCCAGCAGTCTCATGCAGTACATGGGTTAGATGTCTCAAGTTAAGGGCTGTGCTGTGCGAGGGCATAAAACTACATTGGTCTTCATGGATCAGTCCACGGATTATGCTCTTGAGCCGTTTCGCCAATTATTTTCAAAGAATTTTTAAGGCCGAATTAATCATAGTGAGCTGTCTGTAAGAGGAGGGATCCTCAGAATCCCCTCCAGGCTTCAACACTAGACATATTATGCTCTATCGCATGGTCAGGGTCAAGGCTCCAAGGCTATGTGCCTCTGAGAATACTTCCAAAGGTTTCTCCCCTAGAAGAGCAGAGTAGGCTTGGTAAAATTCAGCAGGGGACCGATCCCCTACCGTAGCAATAACTCTAGGCAGATCCCGGAGCGCAGCTTTAAGCTACTCCAAGGTGAGGCTCTCATCCATGTCTTGTGCATCAGTAGGGGAGAGATGATGTAGGGTCACACCCTCAAAAAGCCTCTCTGTCCTTACCAGGCAGATCTTGTCATCAGCTTGGTATACAGCCCTGAAGTGCGTCATCAGGGCTGTCAGTATGTCATGCCTTCGCGTCACTACTCAACCCCTCCCCGAGTCTCGGATCCTTTGATGGGCAGGACCTCCTGCTCGCTCTTCAGTATTCCGGAACAGCTGGCTAGATTTGTTGCCATCTCTGTGCAGGTGTTGACGGTAAGATGCGAGTGTATGCCTATCTATGGATCCCCACAGTTTCTGTAAGTTAAGTTGGGTGCGCAGAACCTCCCCCATGTAGCATCAGAGACAGCTTTGTCCCTATGTAGTGTTGCTAGGTTCCGTTCCTGACACACTATGTCCGTGACAAGTTATCGCCTGACCCCACATGTTATCCTAATGCAGGCCCCTCTCATGACGGCCTTGGGGACTTCCCATTCCGTGGCCCTCGGAGCCCCAGTTAGCATCCAAACAATGCTGGTCCTCCTCCCCCAGTATCTCCTGGCAGGCCACATATGTTAGACAATCCGGAGGCTAGGCGCCAGCGCCGTACTGCTTTTGGCAACACCTCCCCAACATAACTGGAGCAACACTGGTGCATGGTCATATAGTTACCTCCCCAGATGATCAGCCCCCTGCAGAGTTCTGGGGTTCGTTCCCGCAATGAGTAGCTGGTCTAGAAGGCTGTAAGGGCAGTGTGTCAGGGAATGACAGGTATAGCCATGTGTCTGTGGATGAAGAGTGCGCCAACTATCAATTAACCCTGGATTCTGCTTAACTCAAGTAAGGGACTCTGTCATCTGTGGTTTTGTCCCCACTCGTGGCGGGTGTGTTGCACAATATTAAGTCGAAGACGCTACATAGTAATTTAAAATGTTTATCCCAATATACAGTTGGAAGTGGTCAATGTGGGTGATTTGAAGTTGGGTTGCCAATATGTGTTCCAATATTTGACATAGAGGGACAGCTGAAAGGCTGATGTCGCTAAACTTTACCTCCAGGTACAATCTGAACACTTGAAATGCCACCTAGACCTTATGTCCAAAAATCATTCCATGGTCTATAAGATGTATTGAGGGTTATCCTTTTTAAGTGCGGAGGGAAGTGGGCAATGGTTGCTGAATGAAGTTACAATGTAGAGTAGAACAATGGCGATTCACAATTAGAAGTAGTTGAAGTGTTTTTAAAATGCTGATAGGGAATGCATGCTTGCGCGTGTGAATGGAAATATGGCCAGAGTGATGTTGTTGCATAATGTTATTGTGATGCATAATGTTTAATATAGGATTGTTTTGAATGCATTGACCGATTTTCTTGTTTATAAGGACTAGTGTGAATGTTTTAAAGAAAAAGCAATACTGACCAAACAGATATAAAGTTAAATTGTAAGAGTTGTTAGAAATAAGAGCAATTATGGAGACTCCCCTAGTGCACATGCAAAATACCTTTCTAAATGATCAGAGAAAACTTCAAAAATATTGTTTAGAATGGTTTAAAGCCACTGAGAAATATGTGTATCCCTGGCCAAAGGAAGGGACATTTGATGATAAAATATTAGAACATATTGTTACGCATCTTAGAAGTAAATATGAAGAAGCACAATTGCAGAAGCGTGAAGCCACCTTAGCTTTATGGCAAGTCTTTTGTGAGAAGTCTAAGGACTCCCCAAAAGTTAATACCCAGTACCCTGTTCGCTCTCCCACCTCCATATGACTCTTTGAGTACTTCTCTCAAGGGACCTGGCACATATCCACTGACGCAGCTACAAGAAACTGCAATGGGATACGAAAACCCAGAATTTGAACTCCCTTCACAATCCCCAAAACAACTCCCTAATGTCGCCCTACAAATTGTCAAAGCCAAGACATGCGAGTATTCCCAGACAGCAGGTAAGGGTGGGTGACTCTCAGTTTTCAGGTCAACTAGAAGCGCTGTTCACACTACATTTATATTCAGCCTCTCCCCAGGAGGATAGATGTGAAAAGCAGAATCCAGCAGACAGTGATGACCAGTCACCTGTTTCATCAGCCACATCGCACTTATTACAGAAGAGAGACACAACAGGAAGGGCAATTAGGGAATGAATGTGTACCCCACAACGAAGAAATACAAATGATGCTAGATGGAGTGACTTTGTGGACAGGACTGCTAGCATGGCACGATGGCCAGTATCCCAAAAGAGATAGGACTGAAGATAATCTACAACCTTGGCAGAAAGGGAACGTGTTAATTTCACCAGAGAGTGTCCAGGAATGGTTGTCGCAAAGCGAGGGTAGGAGAGATGCAAGAGAAGTAAGGAGAGAACGGTATTATGCTAATCTTTCAGGACAGATACAGGGAAGTTTTGGGAGGATGACAAATAGAATAGAGTCCATACATACAAATGTAGATAATATGGGTGTAATACTTAGATCTTCAAAGGCTAGGCACTCCACTTATGATATTAGCACTCAAGATGGCCCCTTATCGATTTAGATCACACAAAGGGTGCAAAGGGATTGCCTAAATACATTGATACTAGAGAAGGAGAGCAGGATATGTTTTCTAAAGCTAGGAAACCCCGAGCAACAGAGCTTGAGCGGTTTCAGTTTTGGGGAACACATTAGTAGCCAAACCCCAGACTGGAATCTTGTGAGGCTATGGGAGGATTGACACTACATGATAGGCTAATGCAGCAGATGAGTGTTTAATCAGTTTTGACACAGTGCGAATCTCTCACCTAGTGAGATAGTTGCTGAAGGAAAGAATAGTTGGTACAGTGTTGTTCCATACGTGGATAATATGGAAGAAAAGACTGAAGGGTTAGCTCCACAGATGAGTTCATGGCCACAAAAAGGGTCCTTTGATCCACGTCATATGGCAAGTGCTGAGGTTTGCATTCTTTATGGTGAGGGAGATAAAGACTGGGATTATCCCTACATGCGGAAATGTTTGCATGTGTGGCAAAATTATCGCAAGGCAGCACAATCCCCAACATTCTGCCAGTCCCGTATATCAGATCACCCTAATAGACAAGGGGCCTGGGGCACCCCATAATGTTCCTTGGCCACCGATGGACAAGGAAAATGTTAAGAAATTGTTACTGCCACTTACAGAGGAAGCAGTGAATGGATTAGAGGTTTCGAAAATCAAACTGCAGGCATCACCTTAGAATTAGCAGACAAAGAGTTTGCTTAGCTTTCTTATAGGAGATTAAACGGACACTGTTTTTCAGAAAGCTGGAGTGAGAAATGTTACCCTCACTGAGACTAGATATGATGGATCTTCATTTAACTTAGTAAGAACAGTAGTTTGGGATCAGGTGAGGAAATTGTATCCTGGCAGGCCAGACATTGGGTCCCTCATGGCTCAATCAACACAGCCAAATGAGGACCCTGCACAGTTTCTTAGCAGGATGAAAGAAAAGTGGACCCAAGAAGTAGGTCAAGGTTGAGAAGTAACAGGAAGAAATGCTGTGTTATTTTACAATGTAGTGAAGAAAGGGTTACCCTCTGATGTACATGATAATCTTGATAACATAGTGGCATTAGAAGCCAAGCCCTGGACAGAGACACAGGCACACAATCTTTGTAAGAAAAAGCAGGAGAAAGAGAGAAACAATCAATAAGAGACATAGAAAGCAGCAGCAAAGTTAGTGCAGCAAAAGTTGGCTAAGGAAGGAGAAGTGGAAGGAGATGTAGTAGCAGCCACCACTCAGATGACTGAAATGTCTGTGGGATCAATCCCAGGGGACCTCCCTACAACTGTACCCACAACAGCAGGATAACGTAAGGGCACAATGAAGTAGTAGATGAGGACTAGGAAGATGCAGGATAGGATCCCAAAGGATTGACCAAGTATGTCATTACTGACACAGATATGGACATTTTATCAGAGATTGCAGAACTAAGAGATGGATGAACAAAATGGAAGGAAAGGAGTTTACAACCAGCCAGTGAATACAGCAGTACAGCCACAGTCAAACCCACAAATAGTATATGTGCCTCAAACACCACCAAAATCATCGTTCTTTAGCTCACTTTGCCACCCCAGTTCAGACATAGCTATATGCAAATCAGTCTTGACCCTGTGCCTCATGGGAACAGTCCAGCCCGAACTGCCAAGCCATGTCTTCCCTGGACCGGAAACAAGCATCCTGGGACCGGTTTCGGGCTAACAGCCCTCATCAGCCAGGCTAGCTTGAATTCAGTGGCAAAAACACCACCACAAAATGTGCAGCACTCACTAATGCCTCAAACACAACAAGTGTTCCCACAGCAAAGGAACCAAGCACCCCCAATGGTGACTCCACCTCCAAGTGGACAGGGAGGAGTAATTGTGAGAGGAGGAAATCCTTTCCAGAAAAATTATGTGGAAGGATACTCGCAATGAAGGTGCCCACAAAGTATTTTCATGTGTCCAGTATTGTCAGCGACGCACAGGTCAGATGAGGAACCCACTGTGACGGTAGCTATCAATAACAAAAGGTATGCATTCCTCATAGATACAGGCAGGGTCCTCTTAAGGATTTTGGGGGCCCTGGACCAAACATATTTTGGGGGCCCCTGTTAGGAACTGCTTTGAATTTAAGATACAATTTCAGCTTTTTCATGCCTTCTTTGGCCAGGTCACCAACACTGCACATGAGCATTCATCCAAATTCTAAATGTGTTTGTCTAATATTCAGGGATAGTTTCTTGTTTTCAATATTGTAACACCAGAGCAGCTCACTAATATTATTGCACATAATCTCTGCCACCAACTGCCATTTCTCATATGTGAGGTCCTGTTTAGATCTAAAAGGAACTTTTCTATGGATTTTGCATGGTGTTGAAAAACAAACATTTGTCTGCAAAATATCTGTAATAGACTCCCACACATCTCTCGTATTAAAATAAAAATTAAAGGAAAACGATATTTAAAACAATTTATGTTTAATAATCATTCAAGGTCATCAGGGTAGGACTGTGTTGAGATGAGAGTCGATCTATCAGGGGGGCCCTGAAAGGCTAGGGCTCTGGTCCAGAGCCCACTTTGCCCCTAGCTTAAAACGTCTCTGGATACAGGAGCAACTCGATCCTGTATTATAGAGGGAGACTATCCAATCTCTAATAGATCAATGGACACACAAGGATTCTCTGGAGAAGTAATCAGGGTTCTATTTAATAAACCAGTAGAGATAGAAATAGGAGGGAGGTATCTTAATGGCTGTTTATACCGTTTCCTCCAGCTGCCCCAGCTTACTTGTTACTGAGAAATCTTATGACCAAGATAAATAGGACTATTCATTTTGAGTCTTTTGATTTACCATGATTTTCTCTACCCCTTTAATTTCACCTTCCAGTATTAGGGCAGTAACAGTAGATTCCGCTTCTGGAGATCAAATCACAGCACGACCTGCTGATGTGGAGGCATTTACCATAGCAGAGAATACAATCATAGCAGAGACACGCGAGTTACTGGGAAAGGAGATCCAGTTGCCTAAATAATTATTTTCAGGCGACAAGGGCAAGATTCTTGGATACCTGACATTTAATTAATATTGCAAATAAAGGCGTTAGAGGTAACACCAACCCATGTCGCTCTGATAGCCAGTGACCACAACCATGTTTTATGGGCATGCGTACATTCATTGAGACAGGTAAAATGGTTAGGGAAATACTGGATGATCGGGGGCGTGGCTAACCGCGCTGCGTAATGGCCGCTTTCTAAGCGAGCTCCGCCGCCCAAAGTATAATCCTCCCAATATCCTTGTGAATGGAGTGCCAGCGCTTCATAAAAAACACACCGGAGTGTTGCCTGCGGCGGAGGGTGCCGTCTGTGTAGGTACCTGGCAGTGGGGGCCGTCCTGAGTCGGTCCTCGGAGAAAACCCGGGAGCCATCCTGCCGCCCGCACTGGGGAACCGGAGGCCGTGACGAGGGACAGTCGGAGATTCCCTCGTGTTCCCGACAGTGAGTCCGGCCGCAATAACGGTGCCTGAGGGAGGTGGAGGTGCATGAGGAGATCCTGGGGATAGCGGATCAACCTCCTCTGTCTGCCATCGGCCGGAGCGCCCGCGGGCCGGGAGAGCGTGGACGCCATCTTGGAGCCGGGCATCCCGATGAGAGAGGCCCCGCGCGTGAACGGGGGTGACACCGCTGTTGCCAAATTGACCCCCGGCTTGGAGCACAGGTGAGTGGCGGCTGCCACTGATTTCGGCCCCCCGCCGGCGCCAGTTGGGGCTCGTGGAGGTACCGCCCCGGGGGTGTGGCCGGCGAGGCCTTGCAGAGCGGCCCAGGGCGGGGAACGCGTAGTGCCGGACTGGAAGCTGTGAGCGCAGGCACGCGGAGTGAGGCAGAGACAGCGCCGGGGCATATGGTGTCTCTCGGGAGTGGCACCCGCTGGCTTGTGCACCAGGGCCCAGGCCTGGTGTGAAATTTGCCGGGAGCAGTTGGACATTTAAAGATTGCGGGGTCACTATACAGGGACACAGTGCATAGTTAGAAACTCCACTGTCGGTATCTCCCTGGCGCTGATCTAGACACACTGCTGGAGAAGTGGCGTCGCTGCGACCAGGTGGAGCTGCAGAGTCCGGCAGACCCACTCCCAGACATTTTGGGTCCAGCTGGCAATAGGTTCACTCACTGTGCGGAGTGCGAGGTCGTGCCGCCGCCATGGGCAAGAATGATGCGAAGCAGCCCAAATTGAACTTCGAAACAAAAAGGCACACAAGATTGATGGAGGCGGAGACGGAGGGCGAAGCTGACCGCCAATCTCCCGCTCAATCAGAGGAGCAGGGCGAAGACCTCCGCACGTTGTTGCTAGAAATGTGAACGAGTTTAAAGACAATTGATGCCAAGCTGGATGTTCTCACCACTCAACTGGATGCAGTCAAACAACAAGTTGACACTCACGAGCACTGCCTTGATGTGCTGGAGAACCACAGTACAGACCACCACGAGTTCCAAGTCGAAACGAAGGAGCAGCTCCTACAAATGGATAAGGTGCTAGGCCTGATCAGGGCTAAAAACGAAGATTTGGAAGCCAGATCTAGGCGAAATAACCTTCGTATTACAGGCATTCCAGAGACCACCGCCATTTCCAAGATGGAGTCCTACATAGATGAACTATTGCGGGAGCTTTTTGGCCCGGGGCTTTCAACGGTGTTCGGAGTCAAGAGGGCTCATCGTATGCTAGGCCCCAAGCCGCCTATAGGTGCAACACCCAGACCGATATTAGCTCGCATCCTAAACTACCAGGACAGAGACGCGGTGTTGAGGCTGGCTAGGGAGCGCAAGACTATCAACTACAAAGGTAATAACATCTCCTTTTATCCTGACTTCACCCCTGAGGTTCAGGCTGCCCGCAAAGAGTTCCTACCTGCTAAGCGCATTTTACTACAGGCCAAGATCTCATATGCCCTGATTTACCCGGCCAGACTAAAAGTGACGCATGAAGGTGAGGTCCACTTCTTCACGGATGCCAAATCTGCTTTGAAGTATGCAAAACACATGGGAGGGAAGAAGAGTACCAACAGGTCGAAAACTGATCCTGCCTCTGGTCTGAGCGACAATGACTGAAATTAGATAGATATCTTTTCCCATTGATTTTGTTCCCTTAAATTCGTTTAGTATTTTGAACTGTATTGCAATGTGTTGCGCTGGGGTTGGCTGTTACTGATAACTGTTATTGGGAGGCGCCTTCGAGAGGGCGACACTCACTGTAATTGAGCTGCAACGTGCTGGCACTTCACCTTGAGTTTGGCTACCCTACCTCCGGGCAGGGTAGTACGCCGGTGACCCCATGCCATCCAGGGAGAGTTCCCATTTGCTGCTCAGGTACAATACCTCGAGCAAAATGTTGGGTCATTGTTTAGGGAGGGTAGGTAATTCACAACCTGATTGGGGGGTTGATGTGAGAGGGGGGTGGGGGGATAAGGTTGTTATTGTTTTGTTCACAGTCGGTACTGTATATTCTACCTTGCAAATAGATAAGCATGTCGTCAGCATCTTTGTTGCTAAGCATGGTCTGTGGAGCGCTACGGTGGCAAAGGGTACACCCTCTAATTGCGCCCCATCCACTAGGCTCAAACATAAGCGCTGGGGTCACATATATTCTGCAATATATTCTAATTACTCAAGGGGGGTGGCAATCATGGTGCGACAAGGCATTGACTGGAAGCTCTGTAAGTCAATCATGGATCCCGAGGGGAGAGATGTTTTGTTGCTGGGGTCCTTTAGAGGCGCTTTGGTAACATTGGCTGCGATCTATGGCCCAAACACTGATAGGCCGGAGTTTTTTCAAACAGTATGGGCAAAGATTAGATCCCTGGGATGTGACACGGTGGTCTGGGGAGGGGATTTCAATGCCGTGCTAGACGACTCTATGGACAGGAGGGGCTCGCCCCGAACCCTTCACCCCAATTCTAGCACTGCTCTCAATGCCATCATATCAGATGGTAACTTGATTGACATTTGGAGACATCATATCAAAAACAAACTAGAGGGAACGTGTATTTCGGAACACCATAGGGCTTGGTCCAGGCTGGACTTCTGGCTGCTGTCCAGGGATGCAGCCTCGCGGGCACAATAGGTCTGCCACCTCCCCAGGACGCTGTCGGACCATGCCCCTTGCTTAGTACGCCTATCTCTTCCCAATACACCGAATGTAATGTTTATCTGGAGATTGCCTCCTAATGCCCTCTTGGATGAGGCTTTTAGAGAGGAAATAAGGGGTGATAACTCTGAGTATTTTGACCTAAACACTGGATCGGTCATGTCACAGGCCTCCTTGTGTGAGGCATTTAAAGTGGTCATCAGGGGCAAGTGCATTGCACGTCAGGCTGGGGTGTTACGGTCGATTAGGTCCACGTTAGCTTCATTGGAGGCCCGCATCCGGGAGCTAGAGACACGATTCTACACTAAGGGGGACCTGGGCTTGCTAGCTCAACTAAAGACAGAACTGCTGGAATTTGAGGAAGAAGCGCAGCGCAAGGTTAAGATATTTGGGCAAATACACGCAGGCTCGACGCTACGGGGAAGGGGATAGGACAGGTAAAACACTTGCCAACATGCTCCCCGCTTTGCGTACTGCCACATTTGTAACTGAGGTAAAAGGGGAACACCAGACGCTGATCAGAGACCCCCCTAAAATTCTAGACAGATTTACACAATTTTATACTGACTTATACACTTCCACTCACTCCAAGATACCCGATTCCCTACAACCTTTTCTGGAATCCCTGGAGCTCTTGTGGTTGGGTAGGGGGCAAAGAGAGTATTTGGATTCACCATTCACTGTTGAGGATGTGACTAAAGTAATACGTGGGTCAGACGGTCTCACTACAACATTTTATAAAACCTACGCGACAGAGCTGGCCCCACACCTTATCGCGAGGAGGCACAGACCTCTGGTGTCCTTCCACCCTCAATGCGTGAAGCCATTATTTTAACTTTGCTCAAGCCTGGGAAACCAAGTGATGAGGTGGACTCCTATAGACCACTCTCTCTAATCAATGTGGACGTCAAAATTTTGGCAAAACTACTTGCACAGAGATTGCAACCCCTGCTCCCACTAATCGCACGGCCTGATCAGTCAGACTTCATTTCCGAATGTTCAACAGCACATAACCTACGTACTTTTTTCACAGTAGTACACTATTTACATCCTGACACACAGGCAGTAGCTGTATTTTTGGACGCTACGAAAGCGTTCGATTCCTTGGAATGGACCTATCTGTTCACGGTCTTGGTGAGAATGGGCTTCAGCCCCCTCTTCCTGGGTCTTATACGCCTTTTGTACACAGTGCCATCTGCCCGAATCAGGTTAAATGGTATGTTGTCGGATCCCTTTCCAATCACACGCGGGACGAGGCAGGGTTGCCCCCTGTCTCCTCTTCTCTTCGCTATAGCGATGGAGCCATTAGCGGCACGGATCAGGCAGCACCATGCCGAGAGAGGGTTGGGCTTCAGCACGAGGGGACTATCAATTTCACTTTACGCAGATGATATCACGCAGTATATAACTGATCCTGCGAGGAATACTGCCCCCATAATCCGTGAATTAATAAAGTTCGGCAGGTTATCGGGTATCTCCATCAATTGGGCGAAATCCACTCTCTTTCCGCTCACGGCAGCTACCACTCCATTCTCCACTGACAACCCACTACAGTGGGCTAATGGCCCAGTCAAATATTTAGGTATATGACTAAGTAGGGATGAGCAGGAACTCTGGGCCCTGAACTTCGGGCATGCAGTCACGTGGTTTGAAGACAAGATTAACGCTTGGGCTAAGCTGCCTCTGTCCCTTGCCGGTAGGATAGCAGTTGCCAAAATGGTAGTTCTGCCAGAATTCCTATACTTATTTGTTAACATTCCGATTTTCCTCACTCAGGCTTTTTTTGGTAAACTCCGCACTCTACTAATTTCCCTGGTCTGGGCGGGCAGACAGGCTCGGGTGTCTTGGGAACTCTTAATGCTGTCATTAACACAGGGGGGACTAGGTGCGCCTGATTTTCAGTTATATGCCTACTGTGCTCAAGCACAATTTCTTCATTTTTGGCTGCACCCGACCCCATTTCAGCCACACGTTGCGGTGGAGAGGGATATTGCAGCGCCAACTCCCCTTCAGGTATACAAGCCACACAGACAGCCACGCAATGGTATAGACACAGTCAAGACCCTGAGGTGGGCGTGGGGAAAACTCCGAGATAGAGCCAAATTGGCGATACTTTATGCCCCTTCCATCCCGCTGGTGCATAACCCCATGATCCCTGCCATGGCTGAGGGGGCTAATAGAATTCTGGCTAGGAAGCTCGGTCTGAGCACCTTTGCTGACATATATCCCGCAGATAAATTCTTAGCGCCAACTGGCTCAGTCGAGGGAAGGCCAAAGAATTTCTCTGAGCTTTTCTTCTACTATAAACTCAGGGCACCCTGCAAGCAAATACACAAGACATTTCCTACCCCTCCACCGACACTACAGGCACTCGAAAATGTCATTCAAACAGCATCCCCGCGGAAACTCATAACTAGACTTTATAGTCAGATGCAGAACACTCACTGCCCCCATAACCAAGCCTAAAGCGTTCCAGGCTTGGAATTCAGAACTGCCTGCCCCACTGACAGAGGAACAGTGGTCCTACTGTTGCGGTCAATTGACAGTTCTTTCCCCCCAATTACAAATTACGTCTGATCAAACTTTAAATACATTCACCGATTCTATAGAACCCCGGTACAATTACATAAAATGGGAATAAAGGCAGATGGGGGATGTTGGAGATGCGGTCATGCTCCGGCGGATTTCATGCATCTAGCGTAGAAATGTCCCCCGGTGGTGTCATTTTAGACATCAATTTTTACCACAATTCATGGGATAATTGGCACATCAGTGGAACCAGAGCCACATATAGGCCTGTTGGGGTACGTGAAGGACACACCAGTGGAAACCCGCAAATTGCATGCTATGCTCCTGCTTTTCGCCAAGCGCAGAGTGGTCATACATTGGGGTAGAAGGGGGGTTCCCAAGAATGAGGATTGGCTGCGAGATGTATTATTTTGCCACACACAGCTAGCCACATTTTGGGAGTTAATGCCGCACTCATCTAGACCAAGAGATATATGGGACCCCTTCTTGACTTGGGCAAACTCACAGGGTGAGAGGGAGGGGTTCGCTCCAGGAACTCAGTCTACACCTAATGTGTGATCTGGGTATTTTTTTCGGGAAATTATACTTCAGGGGCCAGGGAGTCTGGTGTGTATTGGAAATGGGCCCATCGTTTTGTAATATTGATCGCAGATTTACATTAGCTTGGTGGCCCCAAGTCACGACGTCCCAGATCCCAATTTTTTGCCAAAAAACCCAGATAAAGAAATGTTATTAGCTGTTTCGACCACGCAATGCGATGTTTTTTATCTGCTGAGAATTGTAATGTTCTGTATCATAATGCTGAGTACATGTATACTCATAATATTCAACTGACTGTGGTGTTTCACTTTAAATGTTTGTTGAAAAATTCCCCCCAAAAAACCTGGATGATCAGCTGTTTGATGACGATTCTAAGAAAACAGTTGTAGTCTTTCAGGATGACTTACTGTTGAGGACAATATTAGAAGTAAGGATGCCCAACACCAGGTAGAGCTTCTGATTCTGTTAGGGAAGCAGATCTGTCCCAAGTATCAGACACCTTGTGGACTAAGGGTCCCCATGATATAGGCCTTATTCGTATTGCTACACCATTCAGGATTACATTAAAGGAAGGTGCTATCTTACCTAGAATGAGGCAGTATCCTCTTTCTAAAAAAAAGCAGATGAGGGCATCACCCTTACGATACAGACACTGCTAGACCAAGGAGTAATTTACCCTGGAGCATCTCCTTGTAACACCCCGATTTACCCAGTTATGAAGTCCAAGGGTACTACTTGGCATATGGTTCAAGACCTGCGCCCCTCCCCAACGATGTAGTGATACCAGAATTTTCAATTGTTCCTGAATATTTTTCTCTCATAGATCTGAAGAATGCCTTTTTTAGCATCCCTCCCCATCCAGACAGCCATTATTTGACAGCGAGTTCCTATCACAGGACTCAGTATTTGTACTCTCATTTACCCCAAGGGTATTGTGAGTCCCCTAGCATTTTCAACAGAGTGGGGAAAAAATGATCTGTCAAACTTTCAGTGTGACAGTACACTGTTGCAGTATGTCGATGACATACTAATTTGCACTTCTGCAGAAAAGCAGTGTAGGTAAGATACTGTATCCCTTCTGGTTACTCTTGCACAGAGAGGTTACAAGGTAGAGAGAGACAAAGTCCAGTACTGCCAGGAGCAAGTCCATTATCTAGGGCAATTGCTGTCGGATTCTGGTCGACTAGTAACCCCTGAAAGAGCATCATCCATTCGTCAAAAGACTGAGCCAGAAACTGTTAAAGGAATGCAGAAGTGTCTTTGTCTCTGTAATTATGTTGACAATGGGTTTTTGATTACAGTACTTTAATAGCGCCTTTGCTAGCTTCTATCAAACAAGCATAAGACAGGAATGCAAGATAGCATGGACACCAGAGATGAGGGAGACTTTTCAGAAATTATAAACTGAGATAAGAAATTCTCCAGCTTTGAGAACTCCCGATTATACCAAGAAGCTTTATCTATTTAGACATTGCAATGGTCACATGATGACAGCCGTCCTTATGCAGAAATATCCTTTAGGACACAAACACATTGCATACTTTAGTGGACAGTTGGATTCAGTGATGAGGCCATCATCCTTGCGAGGAAGCTCTCGCCACTGCAGCCTTTGCAGTGCAGAAGAGCACCCCCGTTGTCATAAGGACACCTTTGACACTCTATGCTGTTGCAGGGATTCTGCACCTACACAGAACTATGCGCAGGAAACCGGGACCTCGGTGTATAGGGGTGTACCAACCTACCACCTTAGTGCCCAAAATCCCAAAACCGACCAGCTATAGCGTCTCATTTGTTCTCCTCCAAATATCACAGAGCTACAAATGATTAGACAACCCAGAACACAACACTCCCGACTCTCTCAGGAATCGCGGTAGCATGACATGCTCTTTCGCTCGCTCACTCGTACTTGTCCACAACAAGATTAGGCAGAGTCACTGTAATAGTTCAAAATGTTTATTTTAACTATCGTGCTCTACAATACAGTATACGAGCCACTACCAGCAGCAAAATGCATAAACTCAAAACAATTAGCATTGTTACAATTCCATAGAGTACAAAAGGGGTAGTCATTTTATAAAGACAGTGGAAAAAGGACTATAAGGCCTAACCACCCTCCCCTTGACTGGAAGAAGTTTATTTATATAAAGGAAGATCTCTGGGCTTTGACAGCAGACCCCATACCTTAAAGCCTAGATGCAAGGTTTACATCATAGGTACAGCGTAGCTCTTCTCCATTGAAAAGGCTCTCTCCAAGTGTCTGTTAAAAAAACATGCATCCCCGTAATATCAAAGCACGAGTCTCCAGCATTGCAGCTGTGTTTAGCATGTTATGTCTAGGTGCTAGGGACTGACCAGAACAGAATAACAAGGGGCATTGTTTAACGACCTTGCACATCATGTTCAGACTAAACATCAGGAACTTCAGCAAAGAACGCGAAAAGCAGACAGTTCTCATGTGAAAGGCACAAACAATGTCTTGCAAAAATAAAGTAATGTAGTAACGTGCGCAAAAAGCAGCATCATGGCAGCAAAGCTCATGCTAACTTAGCAACGTCGACAATGACTCTTAGGGCCATATAACACCCTCCTCCTGGTAAGGCCATAGGACATAGAGAAAGGACGGAAACAGAGTTCAAATAACCAAGCAGACCAAAAACTTATGGGGAAAAAAAACCAAATTGGAATAAAATAAGTTCAAAAAAATGTTGTCATCAATTTTCACGGCCTCCGGGAAAATGTTATGATGAAGAAGGTGGTAAGTCCATCAACGTACGTGAACTTAAGAATGCAATTCCCTCCAGAAGAGCATTTCTATCGTTAGTACAAAAAAGGGATGCCATCCAATCAAGTAGATCGAAGGAACAAACGTGCTTCTCATAATCCGATGCTTCCAAAAGCATCATTGGGCAACTTGCGTGATATTCGATGAAACTCTGATGTAGGAGGTTCTGCGCAGCCGCACAGATATCCCATTCAGCCAATAGTCCAAGTGCTGCTGCACGCGCCAAACAGCCATCCCCAGAACAAGCTTGGTCATGAGCCTCTAAGGGGCCCATCAACTGGACAAAATCCGGGACTGGACAGGACGTACTGGAAAGACATAAATCCATAGTCCAATAGAAGGGGCATCGTCGGCAGTAGAAGACGGGTTGCACGCAAGTAAAGTAGGCAAAGCGAAAAGTTAATCCATAACTCACACCAAGCGTCACTAACGGCAGGCATCCAAAAACTTGTCGCATCCGATCACGGTACAGTTGCAACTGGCCTGGTCTGTGCAGGACCACAAGCTGAGCAGCCATTGCGCAGCAGGAGCAGTAGAAGCAGGATCCCACCAGCTAATGCCAGTATTAAGGGGAATCCACCGAAGACGCTGGAAAAAATAGAATGAATAAAAGCCGGTATTACACCAAATATCGGCTGAAAAGAAGTCACAAGGCCGGCTCCCACTTGTTTAAAAAAATGTGCAAGGCCTTTAGTGTCAGACGCATTAAATATTTGATGAATAAGCTCCCCAAAGTGTAGTGGGAGGTTAGTATTCGGAAGTGACTGAAAATCACTAGATGCTCTAGCCACCTGTAACTCGAAGGTCTCTCGGGCTGAAGTAAGAGCTACTTCTTGTTGGAACAAAAGGGCCTTTAGCCTGCTTAATTTGTTGAAATCTGTTTTCAAAGTAGGAATGGAAGGCCAAATAGAACTATCTACACTCCCTAGCAGGGGCGGAAAAAACACATTGCTACAACAAGTAACTCGTTGTGAAACAGTTACCAAATATGGGACACCTGCCCGTAAACCACAGCAATCCATGTTGTTCAAAATAAGATAGCTACCGTTAGTAAGCAGGGTAAACGCGGGAATTATTGATGGCACTGGTGTCTCTTTTAAAAAACATGCAAGATTAGGCGCTGACACATTACAAGCGCCGTGCAATCGAACGTGTTTACAAACTAGGGAATGTCCTACTGTGGAATCGCAGTCCTCCCCTGTTAGGAAGACCTCCTTATCTTCCCGTTGGCATCTGTAAGTGAAAGGTAGGGACCATAATTCATGCAAAAAGGCACTACCCAGGGGTTTGAAGGGGCCAATTGGAAAATGTTGCATGCATGATTTATATTGAAACAGTGAGAATGGGACGGAGATAACTCCGTGAATTAACCAAACAGCAGAATCCGTTTCCGCCACAGAGAATGGCAAGGGTTCCAATTGTTCAATGTGTAATAGCGTGTATGTAGCATTTTTCATTGACATAAAACGTTGTTTATCAGTCAGATTAAATGGCAAAAACAGAGCAGAAGCATTCAAATAATCCCAAGGGACTTTTCCCATTTTAAGGGTCTGCAACGTCCATGCAAACTGCATAACAGATCGTAATTCATTTTGACCATGATACAATACAGCCACATCATTCTGAACAATATCAATAACGGAAGAAACAATGTTATCCAATGTATAAATGCGTGATGAAAGTGTATTGATGCTATTGTGGACCACATCTAGAACCTTTTCTAAATTAGCCTGATCAATTTGACGCAGAAGAAAGGCTGCTTCCATCTGCGAAAGTTTCCAAATTTCATTGTAAGCTGCATACATAAATCTTTTGGCTCTCGGAGCCCTGGGTCCCAAGAGAAAATCAGCCAAATTAATGTCACTCGACAAGAGTGACAGGTGTTGTTTTACTGACGACAGTGTGGAATGTTCCAACCATTGTTGGCATAATTTACCTACTGAGTATGTGGTAACCGAATGTGAACGTGGATAACGTGGGTCCGGTCTAGTCTGGGTGAAACCAGGTGTTACATTATAAAAACGCAATTGACATGCATTTGAATTTGTTTGCCACACCAACCAACCGATGAATCAACTCCTGAGACGTTAAAGGAGCCATTGCGAAACAAAGCCTGCAAGCAATCGATAGTGTAATTTATCTTCGCCTGCCAATTGTCGTATTCCGCTAAGGACGGAATAGATGGTGTATTCAAATTCTTAACAGTGGCCAAACCGAAACATGTGGTTTGGTACACTGTATTATTTAAAAATAAAATTTGAGTTGGGATCAGGCAGGCACGATATAACGCTTCAGTTCCCTGAACCTGCCATAACTTAGTGCCCCAGATCGATTTTAACTCAATGGTCTCTTTCCAGGGATCATAACCCCGTGTAGCCAATTGCGCCCTAAAAGAGTTGGTGTTAGACTTGGCATCTTTTGGCGTGTTTCCCCTGACTTTTTGCTTTCTGACCTCCCGGTTTTGACTCTGTTTTTGCTGGTGTAATGATTCTGCTCACTTTCCTCACTGCTGTCCAGTGGGAAAGTGCAAGTGCTCCTGTATAAAATGTGTTACGGATTGGCGTTTCCATGATTGGCCTATTTGGTTTATGCGTCAGTCCCTTGTAAAGTGCACTGCGAGTGCCAGGGCCGATAGACCAAATGCTGTTGGTGGGCTGCAGCACTGGATTGTGCCACCCACGCAAACAGCCCGTAAAAGTGTAACTCGGGCCTGCCATCGCAGAGCCTGTGCGCAGCCTGGGGCTGCCATGTCGACTTGGCAAGTGCGCACACTTGCAAGTCCCTAAACCTTCCCTTTTCTATATGTTAGTCACCCCTAAGGTAGGCCCAAGGTACCCTTGTGGGCAGGGTGCGTTGTATGCGAAAGGTAGGACATGCCCTGGTGTGTGTGGCATGTCCTGATAGTGAATTACAGCCTAGTTCGTTTTCACTATTGCAAGGCTACCTGTTCCCCATAGGCCAGAACGGGCAGTTTTGATTATTACAGCTTATAATCCTAACTGACCCCGGGAACATGGTAGAAATTCGAGTTTAGTATGCCTGGACTCAGAATGATAAAATGCATCTTTTAGTGAAGTTGGTTTTAACATTCTGTGTTTGAAAATACCACTTTTAGAAAGTGGGTATTTTCTTGTCTAACCATCCAAGCCTGCCTCTGCGAGGTTGTGTATTCCTTGTCTGGAGTGTGAGTGACAGGGGCTGGGGGATGCCAGGAGACAGGGTGAGTCAGCACAGGGCTGAATAGCAAGATCTACATGTAGATGGGTGGGAGGGGTTGCACCTGGGCCCTGAATAGGACAGTGCCTTCCCTCCACAATGCTGGCTCCACCTCCTGTGGTGCGTCTGATGTCCCTGGCCTACTCTCTGAAAGAAGGGACGGAGACTTGTCAACAAAGTGCTCCAGAACTGGTTTGGACTAGGCAAAGGCCTCTCTGCCTTCAGAGAACAAAGGAATTTGGGATATAAATATTGGGGCCCTGACCCCATGAATTTAGATCTCGCTGGAATCAAGGAACCTGCCAAGACGAAGAGCTGGAAGAGCTGCCAGGAGGAGTACTGCCCCTTTGCTGTGTTGTTGCTTTGTTGGGTTGGCCTGCAGCTGCTGCTTCTGCCTTGGGCAGTGAAAGGACTGAACTTTCTACAAACTTGTGCTGAGTATCTCCAAGGGCCTGGAACCGAGCTGGCCTCCTGTTAAGAAGTCTCAGGGACTACAAAGACTTCACAAGCCTCTGGGTACCGCTTCTGGAACGCTGTTTCAGTTGCCACAGAGGAAGGGAACTGCAACCGACTCCGTCAACCGAATCCATCCCTGACCGGTGACCTGTTTGCACCGCAGACCGCATCGCTCCGCTTCGCATCGCAACCCTGGTCTCACCGTGGGTGACGTCCGACGCCGCCAGCACCGAGCCGCTGCTTGCACCGTGACCTGTGGGCACCGCAGTTCGTATCGCATCGCTTCACTGAACCAGCCGGACCCGACCGACGCGGACGCTGCAACTGGCTCAACCGTCGTGACCGCATCGCATTTGGGGCACCGCTCGCACGTTTGCGACGCACCGCTCTGACTCGCACCGCTGTCCGACGCCAGCTCCCGCACTCCGGCTTGGTCGCCTGCATCGCAACCTGTCAGCACCGCATCGAGCATCGTCTCACCCTGCATCGCACGCCTTGGACTCACCGACTCCGTCTGCACGACGCTCATCGAGCCGCTGCCTGCACCGTATCGAGGGACACCGCACCTTGCATCGCTCCGTCTTGCACCGCAACCGCGACGAACGCCGACCGGCTCGTACACTCCGTACCAGCCACAACGAGAAAGGTACTGTGACCGAGTCTGTTCACGACTCTGCTGGCCCGTAGCGACGCGGTCGGCTGGAACTGTTAGACTCTGTGTATTTCAGCATCGCGGTAGACTCGGACGGAGCTACCGACTACGTACGAACTTTGTTTTTGAACTATTCCTGCAAAGAAGAAGTTACCTTATCAAGCATTCATTTTTAAAGTATAGTATTGTGGATTTTTGTCGTAATTGGTCTTGTCTTGAGTATATAAAAATTGGTTATTTTTCTAAACTGGTGTGGTGTCAGTTTGTAGTGCTTACACTGTATTACTGTTGGTTATGTGCAAATGCTTTACACACTGCCTATAGAATAAGCCTGACTGCTCGTGCCAAGCTACCAAGGGGGTGAGCAGGGGTTATTTTAGGAGTGTAACTCCCTTACCCTGACTAGGAAGACGGGTCCCTACTTGGACAAAGGTGCAAGCCCTTGCCAACTAGAGATCCCATTTCTAACAGTTGGAATAAATCAATTTAGAGTGGGTCAGGATAAATTTGGATACCGGTTGCGATTGTAATTAAAAGTAATATGATTCTGGGTCAGATTTGTCATAATCTTTAAAATATGTGAACTTCTCTCTAAGAGTCTTAGAACTCCCTTGAATAGGAATTGGACAATGTTCCCACTGAGTGTAATTACGAACAGGTCTCAACGTGTTTGTTTTGTGCAAAAACTGATGCCCATAATGCTGATAACAAAAGAGATCAGCATAATTGGCAGAATTTAAATACAAATCTTCAGCATCAAAAGCAGCATAATACTTTAAATCTGAAAATAATGAATGTACAGTCTGAACATCCCAATCATCAGTATGTATGTCCCGTGTCACCACATCTCCTAATGAGACGCGAAACACGTATGGCACTCTGAGCACCTCCGTCGGGCCGTGGACTTCGAAGGCTACTTTATCCCAAACGATGCCATCTGCAACCGGGAATGCTGAAATGTTCACAAGTGTTTGATCACTTTTCATGATATGGGAGGATGTGTGAGGGGCCTGAATTCCATCGATCAAGTTCACAGCAGAGCGTTCTGGTAGATAATGACCATTGATGAGTAAGAAAAACAGGATCACAAACCCAATTGACATGAAAAGGAAAATCAGTATGAGCACCAACCAAATGTAGGTCCATGCAGAGACCAGGTAAGTCTTTTTGAACCAAGAGAAAAAAATACTCAATCTAGTCGGTGGTGCTGCCAAACTGGAAGTCGAGGAGGATGAAGAGAAGCTGGCATTATCTCTAAAGTAGCCGCTTGCAGTTCTGTTAATGAGCGATGGTAGAGCTGGGTCAGCTTGATGTTGTCGAGGACTGACAGGTATTCCACTAACTGACTGTGGGGCCCGCCAAGAATCAGACACAAAAGGGTAGGTACTCTCGGTCGAGTTTTATTCCAAGGTATATAAGGGCAAATGAAAGTTCCAAGCAATCGAGGGAGGGCCACTTCCGTCAGTGGATCTTCGAGGGGGGTTTTCTCCGGTCCGGGGTCGTCTCACCGATCACGTCCGTCGGGAAGGAGCCAGGGGAGGGTATATATCAAAAGAAAAGAGAAACTACTGTTAGTTTCGTAGTCCGTCCGGACTAGAACGATAATTGGGAAGGGAGGTGAGGGGGGAAGAGAGAGCACCACCATCCGCCACCCGTGAAATAGAAAGCGCAGCGAGGTACAACAGTAGGATTGTACTGTAGGTGTTTAGCGGGCGTTTGCGTGCCTCCCTCCGCCCTTCTAACTGGCTTCCCACCCAGAGGTTCCTCATCGTACGCTGCTTTGAGGCGAGCACGTACCTGTTGTAGCCACGTTCCTCCGGGGACGTGGCTGGCTTCCTCGCAGTGCCGAATCGGGTCCGGCGCCCCCTTTACTGGACAGTGTTCCGCCTCCTTCACTGCCGGCTCTTCTGGTCCTCCCGGTCGCAGCTCTTCGTACGGTGTCGGTCTGGCAAAACTGGTCAGCTGTTCCTCCTTCTCCTTCGTCCAGTCGGCTTGCGCGCTGAGTTCCTCCTGTGGCCTCGTTATGACCCCGGAGGTGTGTCCGTCCCCTCCAATAGGAATCCCCGGTCCGGGTTGGTGGGCGGGCTCAGAGTCCTGAGCGTCTAGGTCCTTAAAGGTCCACAGCACCTTTGAAGCTGCAGAGGACTGAAAAGAAAGGAGGGGCGAGAGATAACTTGGGAACATGTCGGGATCCTCCTCTCCCGGCAGGTCAACAGCCGGAACATCGTGACACATCCCCGCCCCAGAATGTTCCCGGTCGGGGAACAGAGGAACCCGGGAGAGGAAGTCCGCATTACCATTCTCAGAACCCCTCCGGTGTCGAACCTCAAACGAGAAGGGCTGCAAGGAGAGGAACCACCGGAGGATCTGCGGATTCTGTCCCTTATTACGGCTCAACCAGAGCAAGGGGGCATGGTCTGTGAACAGGATGAAAAGGGAGCCCTCCAGGTAATATCTAAGCTTGTCCACTGCCCACTTGATCGCCAAACATTCCTTCTCGATGATGGGGTATCTTTCTTCGCGGGGAAATAGCTTACGGCTGATAAACAGCACCGGGTGGGTCCATACCTTCGGGGGAGGTCTGGGAAAGGACGGCCCCAATCCCCCGATTAGAGGCGTCGGTTTGGAGGAGGAAGGGTTTCGTGAAGTCAGGGGACCTAAGTATAGGTGCAGTAGTGATGGCGTCTTTTAGGTCCTGGAATGCCAGGAGGGCCAGAGAAGAAGGATGTGAGAGATCTTTGGCCTTCACCTGCTGTTTGAGTAAATCTGTTAAGGGACCTGCTATGTCTGAGAAGCGGGGAATGAATCTTCGGTAATAACCTAAAAGACCAAGAAAGGCCCGGACTTCCTTTTTAGTAGAAGGGAAGGGAGTGTTGATTATTGCCCTGATCTTTTCTGTCTGTGGCTCTATTACCCCGTTCCCTAGGAGATATCCCAAATACTTGACCCGCTGATAACCCACATGGGACTTCTTTGCGTTCACATGCAGACCTGCCTGTTGAAGGGCCTGTAGAACCGCCTGGCAGTGTCGTAAATGCGCTTCCCAGCTAGGACTGTAAATGACGATATCGTCAAGATAAGCCGCTGAATATCCCTGGTGTTCTGCGAGGACTTGTTCATAAGTCGCTGGAAGGTGGCAGGCGCCACGTGTAGGCCGAAGGGGAGGACTGTGAACTCAAAGAGGCCCGTAGGGGTTGAGAACGCGGTCTTCTCCCGATCTTGGGGTTTGAGGGGCACCTGCCAATACCCCTTTGTGAGATCCAACGTAGTTATGTATTCGGCATCCCCGAGCCGTTCGATGAGTTCGTCCACCCTCGGTAGCGGATGTGCATCGAACTTAGAGACAGCATTGACGGCCCTGAAGTCTATACAAAACGTACGGACCCGTCAGGTTTGGGCACGAGGACTATGGGGGATGACCACTCGCTTTGGGAGGGTTGTATCACCCCATTTTCAACATGTTTGTTACCTAAGTGTTGATGGCCTCCCGTCTGGCCGCAGGTATCCGATACGGTCTTTGTTTGATGGTTTTACCTGGTGGGGTGGTTATGGAATGTTCGATCAGGTTAGTTTTTCCGGGACAATCCGAAAAAAGAGGGGAGTATGGCAGAAGGGCTTCATGTAGGGCCCCTTTTTGGGAGTCTGCCAGGGCCTCATTTACATCCAGGTGCTCACTAGTGCTCTCTGGCTCCGTCAGAGAGAGCGCTAAGTGTACGTTTTGGGGCACTGGGCCGAGCCACTTCTTAAGAAAATTTATATGGTACATTTGGGATTTTTTGGGTGACAACTGTACCAGATAGGTGGTGAGCCCTATTTTCTTTACGATACGGAAGGGCCCCTTCCATTCTGAGCGGACCTTTGCTAGACTAGAGGGCAGGAGGATTAAAACCCAATCGTCTACGTCCAAATGTCTCCACCTTTTCCCTTTATCATAAAAGAGTTGTTGCTTGGTTTGGGCTTTTTCGAGGTTGGCGTCCGCGAAATCGCGTAGTTTATGGATGCGGGTGCGCAACGCAGAGGTATAGTCAAGGAAAGAACGGGTTTCTTCCTGCTTCTCCTCCTCCCAGGCTTCCCTGGTGATCTCCAACAGATCGCGCGGACGCCGTCCAAAAAGAAGCTCAAAGGGTGAACACCCCAAACTGCTCTGAGGTTGACTACGGATTACAAAGAGGGCTAAAGGGAGGAGCATATCCCAGTCTCTACCTTCTGAGGATAACATCTTTTTTAAAGAGAGCTTTAAGGTGGCGTTATATCTCTCGCAAAGACCATCGGTTTGGGGGTGGTATACCGAGGTCTTTATGTGGGATATATCTAGTGACTTACAGACCTGGGACATCAATCGTGAGACGAAGGGGGTCCCCTGGTCGGTGAGTATCTCTTTAGGAAAACCGACACGGGAGAACAGCTCGACCAGACGGTCACTAATGTTGGTGGTAGTGGGGGCCCTCAGGGGAAAGGCCTCGGGATAGCGGGTGGCGTAGTCGACGACGACTAGCGCATACAGGTTGCCTTTTTTTGTGCGGGGAAGGGGGCCTATCAAGTCCATCCCAACGCGCTCGAAGGGATTTCCTATGATAGGGAGCGGTTGTAGGGAACAGCTGGAGGGCGGTAGGGGTTTTTCGTTGGCAGATCTCGCATTCCTGACAATATTTGGAGATCTGGGAATACACCCCGGCCAATAAAAATTCCGTAAGACCATCTGTGTCGCCTTTTGTGTTCCCCGGTGTCCAGCCAGCAGGTGTGTGTGCGCAAAAACAATAACTGCTCTCTGAAGGCCTGTGGGACGAGTAGTTGGGGAGAAGCTTTATCATTCTCTGTTCTGTATAGGAGACCCCTTGAGATGTGAAACAGAGGATAGACCGGGTTTTGTGTTGTGGGAGCTTGTTTGGCTCGTGACCAGGCATGTTGTAGGGTGGGGTCGTGTTCCTGACAATACCGGAAACTCCGGTCAGAGAGGCAAGGGGCTTGAGTGAGAAGAGCTACCTGTCCTGGGGGAGAAGGGTTAAGGTCCTGCATAGTCTCTCTGAGCAGTTGTATAAAGAATGGGTTGTCTTGCCCCAATATCAAGTCCTCCGGGAGGTATGGTAACACCCGAGCCTAACCTGGAGGGTCTTCTCACCGGACACGAGGATGGGGAGATGTATGACGGGGTAGGTATGAACGTCTCCATGAACACACCTTATGGGTATGCGTTCGGCGGTGCTAAGGACAGAAGAGGACACCAGGGATTCCCGAACAACAGACTGACGACAGCCCGAGTCAAGGAGGGCTTTTACTGGCTTTCCGTTCACCTGCACACTCACATAAAAACATGGCCCCATTTCCTCTGTATATAGGACCGTGCGGGGGATACAGCTTACGTCCATGGGTTCTTCTGTCTGTTTTTTAGGGGCAGAACCGGGCGATATGGCCCCACTCCCCACAGTCAAAACACTGTGGTCCCCTGGACGTTGGGGTCTCGGGGTGGAAGCGAGGACGTGGCGGTTCTGGTATAGATCTTGGGACCCTTCTCTCTGTTCTTGGGGGAGGTGCGGCCAGACGTTGTTTGCTTGTGTCCACAGGAAGGGAGCGGGGCTGGGCCCGGGCGAAAGTGGTGGCCATATCTACTGCTTGGGTGGCGGTTAGGTTAGGATGCTGCCTCAGCCACTGTTGTGTGGGGTAGGGGAGGGATTCCAAGAATTGCTCCAGATAGATTAGTTCCATAATCTCCTCCTTTCCCCGTTCCTGGGGTTTCAGCCACTTGTCGGCTGCAGCTTTGAGCTTGAAGTATAGTGTCTTGGGGTTGTCTCCGGGCATTCCCTCTCCTTCCGAAAGCGTACCCGATAGGCCTCGGGATCCACGCCTAGATGGTCTAGAATGATGTTTTTCACCTCCGCATATGGAGTGGTACCCGTAGGATTGGCCACTTGGTAGGCGGCCTGTGCTTCCCGCTCAGCAAAGGGGCCAGGAAGAAGGGCCACTTGGCGGCAGGCCACCCACATGCCCGTGCGGCCCGTTCAAAGTTAGTTAGGAATACATCGGGATCCTCTCCCGGGAGGTACTTCTGTAAGGAGATGTGGGGGTTGGTTGGTTGGCCCTCGGTACGGTTCTGCATCTGGGTAGTCAGCTGGAGCTGGTCGACGGCTACCCTTTGTATGCACTCAACCTGTTGACCCATAGAGTCCTTGAACACCTCGCGGTCGGCCTGGGCCGACGCCATCTGCTTCTCGAGGGCCCATTCCAGCTTCTGCTGACTCGTAATCAGCTGTTGTATTAGGTTCTCCATACTGTCTATGGAGCTAGTATGCCCGTGTTCTCCACCATGTGTGGGGCCCGCCAAGAATCAGACACAAAAGGGTAGGTACTCTCGGTCGAGTTTTATTCCAAGGTATATAAGGGCAAATGAAAGTTCCAAGCAATCGAGGGAGGGCCACTTCCGTCAGTGGATCTTCGAGGGGGGTTTTCTCCGGTCCGGGGTCGTCTCACCGATCACGTCCGTCGGGAAGGAGCCAGGGGAGGGTATATATCAAAAGAAAAGAGAAACTACTGTTAGTTTCGTAGTCCGTCCGGACTAGAACGATAATTGGGAAGGGAGGTGAGGGGGGAAGAGAGAGAGCACCACCATCCGCCACCCGTGAAATAGAAAGCGCAACGAGGTACAACAGTAGGATTGTACTGTAGGTGTTTAGCGGGGCGTTTGCGTGCCTCCCTCCGCCCTTCTAACTGGCTTCCCACCCAGAGGTTCCTTATCGTACGCTGCTTTGAGGCGAGCACGTACCTGTTGTAGCCACGTTCCTCCGGGGACGTGGCTGACTTCCTCGCAGTGCCGAATCGGGTCCGGCGCCCCCTTTACTGGACAGTGTTCCGCCTCCTTCACTGCCGGCTCTTCTGGTCCTCCCGGTCGCAGCTCTTCGTACGGTGTCGGTCTGGCAAAACTGGTCAGCTGTTCCTCCTTCTCCTTCGTCCAGTCGGCTTGCGCGCTGAGTTCCTCCTGTGGCCTCGTTATGACCCCGGAGGTGTGTCCGTCCCCTCCAATAGGAATCCCCGGTCCGGGTTGGTGGGCGGGCTCAGAGTCCCGAGCGTCTAGGTCCTTAAAGGTCCACAGCACCTTTGAAGCTGCAGAGGACTGAAAAGAAAGGAGGGGCGAGAGAATACGTGGGAACATGTCGGGATCCTCCTCTCCCGGCAGGTCAACAGCCGGAACATCGTGACACTGACTCATCTGTAGGATAAGTGTACTCGACTTCTGCATTGGAAGATAGAGGCCGGACGGATGAAAGGTCAATAGTAGTGTCCACCACCTTCCCAGTCTTGCGAGCGTCAGAAATTCAAAAATCCCAGCAAGGACTGAAGTTTCTTCAGAGTAGAAGGTGATTGCAAATGTGCACATTTCTCCAGGAAGTGGGGGGCCAACCCCTTTCCTTCATTATTGAGCTCATAGCCCAAAAAGAGCACCGCCAAATGAGCGATGTGTGACTTTGCAAAATTTAATTTATAACCATAGTCGGCGAACGCAGAAATTATGCGGTCGACGCGGACAAGATGCAGTATAAGCTCATCCTCCGTGAGATAGATATCATCCACGTACGAGAACGCATTTGGATCTATGTCGTGTAACAAAGACACAATACGCGCAGCAAATGCCCCGGGGCTATTCTTATACCCCATGGGCAATCGTGTAAATTTTTTCTGATTTCCGACGGCAGTGAATGCTGTCAAGTCACGGCTCTCAGGAGCCAGATTGTGACTGTAGAATCCATTGGAAATGTCCAAGGTAGTTTTGTATTTTTTACGAACAAGATTGTTCACCAGCGCAGAGCTGTGTGTGTTCTGCACGGCAAAAGTGCGGCAATGACTGTTCTAATTTCGGTAATACAATACGATATGAACCGTCAGGTTTTGATACCGTAAAGAGAGGATTATTCATCTGTGATGTACAGGATTCAATCACACCTTGATACTGCATCAGAATGTCACAAACGTGAGCCTTAGCTTCGCGCTTGATTGGATATTGCGGCTGTGGCGTAGACCGTAAAGGTATCTCATGTGCCGGTGAATCGATATCCCAGCCCACCTGGTTACGATACACAGCAGGGGCAAGGGCCAAAGCCCACTCAGCCGCTAAAGCTGTTGCATGCTCAACAGGGACGTAAGGTGAAAAACTCTGAAGTATCACGTCCTCCCCTCGAGAAGCGGCTAACACAAATGGTGGAGGCCAATCTGCCTCCGCCAATAATATGTCGTATGAGGAGGTTAGATTTTCCCAGAAAACCGCCTTGATTGGACGTTGTACATCACCCTCAATTTGAAAAATAATGTCATACAGATTATCCGGGGGGGGAGGGGGGGGGAGGGGGAAACCCGGGTATCTGCTGTTTCCACAGTTATGAATGTATCAGTTGCTGCCGCCTCCAGACAGGGACGCAGTGCCTCCCGCACTATGGTAACTTCCACTGCGCTGTCGAGCAGTCACCGCCCATGTCGAGTCCAGGACTCGTGTTCTCACCGTCTGAGGCATATCTTGCTGTTAAAGCGGCAACTTTCTTCTTCTGATACGGGGGTCTAAAACGAGGCAGGTCCTCTTGTTTGGCTTTAACGTCAAACTGTCGAGGTTGATCTCGTCCCTGTTGTGTGGTCTGACTTTTGCCACGATCTTGGCGCTCCCCACCTCTGACGTGAGACTCCGAAGTGTCCTGTAAAGAACGAGGAGAGCGCTGATCATGGACTTGAAATCTATCAGGAGTCTTAAGTTTTGCGCGATCGCGCAAGTCATAAGTACGCTCAGAAGACTGAGGTGTCGGTGAACCAGCATGCGAACCTTGCTTCTGTTGTTGTTGCCCCCGTTTCTTATTCTTCCAGTTCTTTTTAGGAAAGAACGGACGCCCGTCTTTATCAGTCTGGGCTTTTTGTTGAGTTTTGGAATTGTGCTTGCGTTTGAGTAAAAGGCTTAACTCCCAGACTATTGTGGCCTATAGTTTTATATGCCTTTGCAATAATCTTTGGTAATTTGCGTGGCTTGTCTGCATCAGGTACAGCCTCCAAGCGGTTTGCCACTTGAAAGCTTACTGCATCACCCTTGACATTAGCAAGAATCATATCAGCAACCACGTCGAACACCCCCACCAGTCTCATGACCAACTCTACAGCCGCTACGGCCCCGTGTTCATCTTGAACGCGTTTTATCATGGAGGGGAGCACGGTCATGGAGGGAGTGCCGAAACACTTCGAATATACCGCCGCGAACACCTTACCCCAGGTGTTACTATCAGCCAATTCAGGAAGTAAGTCTTTAGGCAAACTTATAGTCAAGATCCTGTGTTTCTCCACAGGAGTGGTATTCTGTGGATGCTTGCCCATCACCGAATTAACCATAAGAGGACTGATGGTTACACCACCAGGTTCAGCGGGTTGTGCAGCAAAGCCAGGTGGTCCCACCTGAAAGTTGGCCGACATGAACTGTATGACAGCTCGATGCACCTGTATCAAAGATGTATGTAATATACGAAAGTCTGCAATTGCAGCAGTCAAATAACGTGGATGTGGGGTATACCCAGCCAAAACGGGCCATGTGGCCCCGTCTATCTACAAAGGGCCAAGACGGACCGGCGTTATTGGGTGTGGAAGGGCGTAGTTAAACCAAATTTGGTGTTGCCAAGCTGTAAGCGGAACTTCGAGAGCCCTATAAGGCTGATTAACTTGAGGAAGGGCTGTGGCAGTATATTCATGAAACAAATTATCTGTTCCATCCACCGCCGGAAAGGTGACCCAAGAATAAAAAACCTCGAAGCGGTAAGCTGCATCCGCTTCCACAACAAAAATGAGCGCAACACCAGCATTAGGGACTCCATTTTGAGTCAAATAAGCTGTGACTGCAGCCCGATTAGGCGGTGCAATGTTAACCGCCATAATTTATAAGAAAGAACGACAACCTAAAGCGGGGCAGCGCAATTTCGGGTTAAGAATAAAGAAAAGGAACCTTTTAAAATTTCAAGCTTGAAAGAACCTATAAAACATCAATATAATAGGTTACACCGTCACAACCGTCTCCGGAAACAGATGCGAGAGGTTTTGTGGACAAGCACAAGCACTACTCAAGCGTCTCGCAGATAAGAACCAGACCAAACGTTGGCGGCGCCATGTTGCGGGGATTCTGCACCCACACAGAACTATGCGCAGGAAACCAGGACCTCGGTGTATAGTGGTGTACCAACCTACCACCTTAGTGCCCAAAATCCCAAAACCGACTAGCTATAGTGTCTCATTTGTTCTCCTCCAAATATGACAGAGCTACAAATGATTAGACAACCCAGAACACAACACTCCTGACTCTCTCAGGAATCGCGGTAGCATGACATGCTCTTTCGCTCGCTCACTCGTACTTGTCCACAACAAGATTAGGCAGAGTCACTGTAATAGTTCAAAATGTTTATTTTAGCTATTGTGCTCTACAATACAGTATACGAGCCACTACCAGCAGCAAAATGCATAAACTCAAAACAATTAGCATTGTTACAATTCCATAGAGTACAAAAGGGGAAGTCATTTTATAAAGACAGTGGAAAAAGGACTATAAGGCCTTACCACCCTCCCCTTGACTGGAAGAGTTTTATTTATATAAAGGAAGATCTCTGGGCTTTGACAGCAGACCCCATACCTTAAAGCCTAGATGCAAGGTTTACATCATAGGTACAGCGTAGCTCTTCTCTATTGAAAAGGCTCTCTCCAAGTGTCTGTTAAAACAACATGCATCCCCATAATATCAAAGCACGAGTCTCCAGCATTGCAGCTGTATTTAGCATGTTATGTCTAGGTGCTAGGGACTGACCAGAACAGAATAACAAGGGGCATTGTTTATCGAACTTGCACATCGTGTTCAGACTAAACTCCAGGAACTTCAGCAAAGAACGCGAAAAGCAGACAGTTCTCATGTGAAAGGCACAAACAATGTCTTGCAAAAATAAAGTCATGTAGTAACGTGCGCAAAGCAGCATCATGGCAGCAAAGCGCATGCTAACTTAGCAATGTCGACAATGACTCTTAGGGCCATATAACAATGCAGAGCATGAAGTGTTTGCTATCATTCAGAAGGCTAAGATTACCCTGACGACTGACTACACACAGTATGTCAGGATATGAGGTGATACTGTCACTACGGTCTTTGAAGGTTGTGATGTGTCGTACAGGGAATCCTGCCACATTCTTTGCTCATCCTATATTAGATTCTGAGGATGATGTGCATGACTGTGAAACTTACATGCCTAAGGAATTTAGTTAAGCAACAGAGGATCTTATACCAGTAGCACTGTCTATTTTGTTGATGGTTCGTCTACTATTGACCAGGATACAGGAGTAAGACACACAGATGCAGCAGTAGTCAGAGAAGAACAGCATGACTCTTCTGACATACTCCACATAGTAGAGCTGTTAACACTACCAGCACACTATTCTGCACAGCAGAAGAATTGATAGTGGTTTTTATGTAAGGAGTAGGAAAAGTCATCACGATTTATTCAGATTCAGCTGTGACTGCCACTTACATTCCAGCATTATGAGATGGAGTAGGAGAGGTTTCCTCAAGTCAGGTGGAAGCCTTGTTATGCATAGGAATCTCCTAGAGGCTCTAATAGAGGCACTTGCGTTACCACAGGCAGTTGTGAAATGTGCAGCACATACAAATGGACAGGTTTTTGTGTCTGAGGTAATCCAGTAGCAGATTGGGTAGCTAAATATAAAGCTAGGCGCACCACCCCACCTGTGCCATCAGGTTCACAACATGTCCCTTGTCCGACAAAGGCAGCTAGAAACCTGGGTGTCAAGTGGGACTCCGATCTATCTTTTGAAACTCACATACGCCATGTCTCGTCTGTCTGTTTTGGCAAACTAAAAACGTAAAGAAAATTTCTGCACCTTTTGCCAGAAGATAGCAGGACGACAGTACTACATGCGACGGTTACCTCCCATCTAGACTATGCGAATAGTCTATACCTGGGGCTCCCCAGCTATTTGATTCACAGACTTCAGATGATTCAGAACGCGGCTGCGAGACTCATTCGTAGAGTGCCTTTTCGTCATCACTTTTCCCCTCACATCAGGTTCCTCCATTGGCTCCCGGTTGTAAAACGTATTGAAATCAAGGCCCTGCCCCTTGCCCTCCGGGCCATGCACAACATAGGACCTAGATACCTCAGAAAAAGACTTCTCCCATACCAATCGGCCAGCACTCTTAGATCTAACTCTAAGTTCCTAATGTGCGTTCCCCGGTTTGTCAAGGCCAGAAAGGGAGGAAGGGCCTTTGCGGTCAGGACAGCTATGCTATGGAATGCACTACCTCTACAACTCCGCATGCTGGACTCTGAATCCGCCTTCCGTAAACACCTCAAGACGTGGCTTTTTGGCGAGGTTTAATCACTGCGCCAATCTATTCACCTGTTCTGCCGCTAAGCGCCGGGACACCTCTGTTTGAGGTAGCTGTTTGCGCTATACAAATAACTCTATTATTATTATTCCCTGTTCTGGTGGCTCAGACTGCCTCGCCGCCTGAATCTGAATCTCACCCTACCACAGACAATGTCAAGCCTCATTATGGTGAGACAGCGCATGCACATCTTTGAGAGCTGCAGGAGGCTGTTCCACCCCATGAGAAACAGTTATGGGAGGCTTGTGGATACTCCTAGTCAGGGGATGACCTAATACATAGACAAATATCCAAAGGTAAGCCAGTGATGCCTTAGGCTTTATTTATGATAGCTCTTGATCAGTTGCATTTATCATCTCACGTTTCAAGAAATCATTTGTCTATGCAAATACAACAAGACTGGTTCATTCCCAATTTGCATGACATGCCTACCATGTACTTTCACAATTGTACTGTCTGCCAACAATTTTCTCCCAATCCCACATTGAAAGAGATCAATTTTATTATTCCATGACCACAAGGTCCTTTAAAAGCCCTCCATATTGACTTCACAGACATACTAGATAATTGCAACAAATATCGGTACCTTATAGTTGTACTTTGTCCTTTTTCCCTATGGACTGAAGCAGGACCATGCGTACATTCTGATGCTAAGTTCACTACTACCTTTCCGATTCGTGATGGGATTCAACGCTGGGGAATTCCAGAAGGGATAAGATCTGACAACGGTGCACACTATGTTAATGCAATCTTCACACATCTTACGACAATGTTAGGGATACAACATAAACTATCCTCTGTTTACCATACCCAAAGCAATGGCATTGTTGAGCACCTAAACAGCCTGCTACAGAATAAGATCAGCAAGAAAGTGGTTGTATTGCCTACCACTGGCACTCTTTTCCCTTAGAAACACGCCGGGTTCTGATCATCACCTGACACCCCATCAGATGGTGACAGGGAGACCCATGAATATGAAAGTACCTGCCACTAGGAGTAAAATACAGGGAGAAAGCACAGTAGAAATCTTAAATGATGAAATACATGTTTACCTCTGTGATTTAATCAAAGCTGCAAAATTAATCTCTAAACAGGTAACCAAAGGAAAGGAGAAGAGCACCATCACTGAGATTAAACTCCCAGTTGTGCACATAGGCGACAAGGGTTTTGTACGCAATTTTGTCCGGAAATGGAGACAGTCCAGATTTGACGGCCAATTCACAGTGACTCCCCACTGCCCTCAAGGATGATGGCAGAAAGCCTTGGTTCCACCTCACCGATATTCTTCTGAATCCAATATCACACCAAGCATTATAGACAATGTAAATGGAAGAAGAGGAGGGAAGAAGATTGTCATCGTAAAAATACACCCCCTCCACCTTGGGATAATTTATTTGGATTAACGGCAAGAAAGTTTTGTATTTGGCTTTCCTTTTTCATTTTTGTCTCTAAATATTATATTTTCTATTGCTGCTCTTTTATAGGAACGTATCTTCTAGCTCTAACATCACACATCTACAAAGAGAACTTTCTATTCATGCTAATGTGTCCCATTATGTTCATACTAGATTATCAGATAGTATGTGGTAACAGCATATGTCAGACATAGGTTTAGAAAAGTACCAATGAATCATGTCTATTTGCTCTCTAATTACTCATACTACAGGATCAGATAGGCTACGTTCAACTAAAGAAGTACCCCAAGCACAGCTCCATGTCTATTGCATCTCTACTTGTGTAGGATTAAGGCCCAAATGCAATTAACACGTTTTAAAGTAGTGTGTTTTCTAGTCAACTCCACAAAATATGACTCTTCACCAGAAGTTTTATATGTCCATACAGATAGACAGGAGATTAAGGATGAGATATCAAGCATGAAGAAAACAGGTAATCCTACTACTGTAGAATGGGTACAGATGATTTTAGATTTAGGGTTTTAGGAGTAACACGCCTGCCCACTGAGTGTAATAGCTATTTAGTGAATCCTTTACCCCCAGATTGAGTTCACATGCCAGGATTTGGAGTTACTGTATAAGTTTTTGCCCATGATCAATGGCATTCTGATATCAAATTCTCCTGTAGGGTCATGTCTTTATGGAATGGTACTGATGTTAGTCAGGATGCAGAAAAGAAGAGTGTCCACATTTGGGACTACAATGATGCGTGTAACACTTGGATAGATAGTACAGCGAGTCCTCAGACAGTCATGAGACCAACATCTGTTTTTGTGTTTCAGAGGAAACGGCACCATTAAAGAAGGATGCAATACCAAATGTAGAGCCACAATAGATAATGCCGACATGCAGGGGGGCACTTCCAGCCTCATGGACTATTATTGGCAGTGTGGAGAACTACTGTATGCCCAGTTACCACCGAACTGGGTAGGTCTCTTATCAGTTGTCATCTTGCAAGCCCCTGTTTTGGTAATTCCTGGAATTAATATATCCAATCTACATGAATACCCCATGAGCCACCCAACAACTTTGTTACGTCATCATCAAAGGAGGAGAACTGCAGAGTATTATGGCACTACCACGCGGAACCATATTCCTCAAGAGTATCGGTTGTTTAATGATGTCTAGCTGTTCTTTGGGTGTAATACTGCTGTGTTTTCAGGCTAAGGAAACAGTTCAAAGTGTCATGTGGTCAGGATAGGCCTGGTAAGAAAAGCCACCATTTACATGCTCACGTTCCTTAAGTTGCCTCCTCTTTTACACACAATAACGTTTGACATGCATTTGCGTGCGTAACAATGCAGGATAACATTCTCTAAATCTGCATTGATTACATTTCTAGTTCGTAAGCACACTATCACGACACCTTGAACATTCACACAAGGGACAAAGATCACTGCGCGAATGTCATTATTGTCCGGGAGGTGATGAAGCTATCAAACTAGAATAAACAATTGCAGCCTGACAGGGGTTGCAACATGGCCACATGGGTGCTGTTCATTATATATACAGAACCACTTCTTTGTTTAAGGGAGAGAAGCACTCAGCTGACACTGCAAGGTCACTGCATGCCGGAATTTCAGCTCGGCTGATTCCAGTTTATCAACACGAGGAATGTCCAGCTCTACACCAAGACGGACAGCCTGATGACACTTACCCGCAGATAATGGGGAGCTAGCCCACCCTGCAGGGATTTGTCAGATCACCCACCCTAGGCAAGACTACGTTATGGAGCGCTAGGTAAGAGTACACTAAAACAGTATATATTCACTCTTATCAAAATACACACACATGATGGACGTAATGCGGAACAAATCAAACATTCACCCCAAGTGAAAATATCTGGATTAAATCCATTGTTTTTTGCTCACCATGCTACCGCAGTTTAGACCCAGCCATATGCAAATCAGTCTTGACCCTGCTCCTCATGGGAACAGTCCAGCCCGAACTGCCAAGCCAGGTCCCCCTAGACCAGAAACAAGCATCCTGGGACCAGTTTCAGGACATCACCCATCATTAGCCAGACTAGCTTGAAATCAGTGGCACAGTGAGCCCGGGACCCAAGTTAGGGGTCCAGATGGTGCACTGTGGGCTAGCAGGGATACAGACTAACATATCCTGAGGGTGTGCACGGAATTAGTCTGGCACAGTCCTGACGTTTATGTTGACCAACAAATGCAAACTTTTATTGGAGAGGCACAAGCCGTACGACAGATGGCTGCAGATAACTCAATGGGAGCTCCTCAAGTGCATCAACACTACACAAGATGGATTCAGTGCCATATAGGAAAAGCTGCATGCTATGAGAATGATGATAATGTAGCACCGTTATGTACTTGACCTTATGACGGCCATGCAAGGAGAGGTATGTGCCAAGATAGGAACTGCTTGCTCCACTTTTATCCAGCAAACAATGGAACTTTGTCAGAGGCTATACAAACTTTGTACAATCTACAGAAGAAAATGGTAGAAGAAAGAGGTGCCCCAGATAATTGGTTTACCAGGTGGTTTTCTTTTCTGTCATGCTGAATGTTGGGACTGTTGGGAGCCTTGTTGCCAGCTATAGAGGTCCTACTAGTTGTGTATTGTGCTATCCAATTAGTCTTAGCATGTTGTAGAAGGATTGGTACCAACGCAGGAGGAATATTTCCAGTTAGGACACCAACTCCAGTAGTAGATGCTCAGGGCAACATATATCACTGAGTGCCAAGTGTAGACCAAGGTTTAGAACCACAAGGGAGGAATGTACCCAAAGTCATTGTCCTGTATAAAAGATTGGACTGTGCAGTAATAAGTACTGCTGTGTGATTAAAAGTACGTTCTTTTTCTTAAAAGATAAGCACTGGGATGGACATTGAAGTTTGTGTCTGTTGGTTGTTATGTCCTGAGTTCAAGCACCCTACACTATTTCACTTAGAAGGCCTGCAACTGCCTCCCCTCCCTACCTTGAGATTAAAGCGAAGAAGGGTTTGTACTTGGCCCAGTTTGCAGAGCCATAGTAGGACAGACTCCTGGACACCTATGGGAAAAATCCCCAACCCCTACAATTCGGGTCCAGTAGCCCCCTCCGAATGGGATCCAACATTCCTTATGTTAGATTTAGAGATGGGCGCAAAATCAAGTTCTTAGACAAGGACCACCTCATCTTCCAGGTTATCATCATCTTTAGACATAACATTGGTGGAGACCACGTCAGCTGGCTTGGAGTACACAACAATAAGTATACATACGGTGCTATCAATGTTGAAGGGACTGTAGCCTTTGCATCTACTGGTATTAAGTTTACCTGCAGTATCTGGGCCACCATGGGCGCTTCAGTCAGAGGAGAAGGCAAAGAGAACCTTGAAAAGTTTGCTTATGATAGATAGCTTCTTTAACATTAATGTCACCAGCTCCTGGGAATGTAATGGTTGTTGTAATCTTAAACTGGCTGTTGGCTCTTTTGCAATACTATAATTCAGTATCAGATCAACGTGTATCCACGTTCAAAGTAAACAAGGGAGTGACAGAACCAAAGAAGCTATGCTGCCGTGGGTGGCCCCAAGGTATTCATTAGTCGACTGCCTTGTGATGCAGTAGGGGCCCCGAAGGAACACCTCATTCTTTCCTCCCAGCACTTTCTAGTACTCTGAATTTTTCCAGAGTAATCTCTACTTGTGTCTTTTAACAAAAGTGAAAAAAACCACTGCCGGACCTCATGGACATATTGGACATATATGTGTTTTCAGAGGACTCTAGGAACCAGTTTACCTGTGTCAAAATGGAAGACGAGAGTCGCTGACTCAGGAACCAATAAACTGACTCTTCTTGCACTGATAGGTCATTGCTGTGTGGTTGAAAGTAGCAGTACTGCAACACTACCCATACAAGATTTATGAACCTGATGCCAATGCTGTTGAAGTGGCACACTGTGACAAGATGGATGAGGAAATCATCACTTGACTTTTGTACTCAAAGGGATTTAGCTTATTAACATGATTGTGAGGGGTGCTATAAATAACTGGCAAATCCCCAACAACGGCCTCATGACATTTGGGTGCAATTTAGTAGGTATCTGGAAGCTGAACAACAAGTTGCATACACATCATCAGATGAGAGGAGCCGAGAGTCTGAAAAAAGAAATCACGGTCCACGCATTAGTGATTTGGAGGTAGTGGAGAGAGGGTGGATGCATACAAGAACAAATATTTACGCAATATTTGGCTTCCAAATGCAAAACGGTGTTGGGATTGATGTGAGAGAGGTCTTGCAACTTCCCACTAGGCCCATGAAAAATTAAATGGTATTATTCCTCTGAATGTGTATTCTAAATCAATTGATTTTTTTAATGCTTTTTATTTACTAACGGTTTGGGGGGACAAAAATAAAGCAGCCCACTCTTTAAAGTGATACCATGAAGAAATGTACTCCGTTAAGGACTTGAAATCATGAAATGCCAATGAAACAATGGTTAAGTATTAAAGAAGCAAGAAGTCAACCCATTACCATCTAGAAATAAAACTATATAATTGATACTTCCAATGCATAATTCTCTACAAATTATTTCAGGTCTTCTTAATTTCATCATTCAAAAAACCTTAGCATTCCTAAGGGATGACTTGCTCAGCAACAGCACTGAGTAAATTATGTATTAAATGGTTTTTGAGTTGTAATGCAAACCTTTCACTAGAAATTTTACAATGAATGTAAATCAAATGGTAAAAAACGTAAATTTGTTTTAACAAACAATATAAACTTGTTTGAACCCTGTAAAAACACGGGTATTGTTAGCTAAAGGATTTGTCATCTTAAACATGTTTCGCCAAAATATACTGATACAAAACAAACGTAGTCCTTGCAACAAAAAAAGTGCCCTTTTTCCCCCAAAAAAAGTGGTTACTCAGAGATTGACTAATATCCACAGAGCAACTATTTAACCTGAATACCTGGCACTGTTTTGTATTTTCCAGCTGTCTCCCTTGCAGATTGTCTACAATGTAGTCAACGAACACGTGCTAGTATAATTTTCAAACTTCGTGACTCATTTCACATTCGTCACATTCAACCCGATGAATGCTCCAACTCTCTGCCAAATTTGATTTCACAAACGATTTGCTTTTGTCTACCGTTGTTCCGCCAATTAGCTCTTTTTATGGATGTGACAATTTTAATATGATCTAGTTCGTGAAACCCCATCACATCTCTTCTCTAAATTACTCTACATAGTGAAAATACATTCTCGACATATTATCTCACGACAAACCTTTCACGTTTTAAAGAAACTCTAAACACCGTTTTCAAACTTTTTTCTTTTAAAAATTCGAATATTATAAACATGTTTTGTGCTCTGGATAAACATGATTTACCAGCCGGAAATCAGTACCCTGGGATATTATGTTATTTTCCGTCACCACGGTGCCACTGTTTCAAACAGCCTTTTATACTTTTGAGATTGGTGAAATAAATACTAGCGAATTTAATAACTACACTTCATTATTAAGGTGCATAGAGATAACTGAGTTTTGTTGTACACTACACACTATGCAAAAAGTCATTATTAGTAAACGTTTCCCAGAGAAAATAAAAAATAACCATTAAATGTTCAGTAGAAAATAGAAACGCATGTAACAATTAACTAAATAAACAGTAGATGTTCCTATATTTTAGAGTAATGCATTTCGTTTGGTAAATATTACAGATAATCCTGCGTCCAATCATTATCCTCTGCTTTGGGTTTACCTTGTAATGCCTGGAGCTTGTTGTTATCTTCTGGCCAAGAGACTGACCGGTCCACAATTTTGCGCCTATTCTGCAGTAGATTTTCGATGAGCCCAAATCCTTCAGGTCCGAGGAGTTCAAACAACTGAAAAGATGCATACATAAAGAATATACATTGAAAATAAGGCAATAAACTTTACATTGCATAGCATGTTTACACCTAAATCAACACAAATGACACAAACATGAGGGCCATTACTAATGTTGCTTATACAACAAGCGTTAATACTGTGGGGCATGTTTCACCACAAAAATTAGCATTTTCCTCTTATCTATTTTTTGATGCAATGGATTAAAAGACCAACACCGGGTAATCACAGACTTAATTCGTTTCTATTCCAAAATAAAATAAAATTGCAATTTAGCTAGAATAACACTTAAGAGTGTGCATTATGCAAATATTAAAATGCTGGATTTAAACATTAAGCTCCAGAAGATCTAAAAAAGCTAAGATTTGAAAAGGAATTGAATACAGCAAACACGTGCAAGTAAACAAAAGGCAGTAACGGCCGAATGCCAGTCCTGCCAAATACCAAGTCTACTAGTCACTATTTTCCCATCATTCTCTTTCCTCCTCCACCCTCCCCACACTTTTATGCCTTTCTCGTTCCTGTCCTGAGTCAAAGTTTGATGAGGAAAAATAAGTCTCCCAAAATTAGCACTGGCTCAAATTAAGCACTGATTTTATGGTTTCAGAGCCTCTTAGTCTCCGCCACTAAATGCTCTAGATGTGATAAATTCACAGTCAGATGCTAGCTCAATCCCACATACTGAATTAATCTCCAGCCGCCTAAAGAACACAAGGCCATACCTCATAACTCTCTTCCGAGTTAAATATCCTAGGAGGAAACGCATGTGAAAACTAAGCAGGGTGGTCTTCTACCCTTGACCCAGAAATGGTAATAGGTCTGGATGACAGTGGGCTTACGTAGGTACTACATGAGTTGCATTAAGGGGAGGTCTTTTGTACTCCAGTGTTTACTATGGACCTGGGCGATATTTAAGGCCTACAAAGTGCAATAACTTAACATTTGGGTGTGAATATTTGGCCTGAACTGTGACATTGATCCTGGTGCTACGAAGTGCATTATCCACACACAGCCTAAATTACCATGAAATTACCCAAAATATTTGTTCCTAATTTTCTTAAATAAATGGCGTCCCATATGTGAATGTAGTGCCTCAACATATGACTAGATGTCTATTGAGCCATAAAAACATGTTAGATGTGGAGGGCAGGGAGCATGTTATTTCTCTGTATGCTGATGATCTGTTGCTGTATTTGGCAGATGGCCAATGAGGAGATGAGAACGAGCTAACTCTACATGGTGATTTTGCTGCCCTTGTGAGGCTCAGGGCTAATAAAACGAAAACACACTTGTTCCCTATGACAGCGGGAGCAATGCGAACGACTGGTGAGCTCCCGGGGTTGATATGGTCACCACTGTCCTTCAGATATCTGGGAATTCAGGTGTTTCATGCTTTAACTGAACTTAAAGAGGGTAATCTGGGGCCGGCGATTTGCTCTCTCAAGTCTTGTGTTCAGTTTTGGTGTTCCCTGAAATTGCCAGTAATGGTGAGAATTTCTTTATCCAAGATGATTACGTTGCCTAGATTGTTATATTTCTTTGTTAACCTCGCCGTGAAGGTACCACACTCCTGGTTTAATCAATTGGACACATTGCTCCGAGAACTGATATGGGATGGAGGGCTCTCTGACAGTGCTCCGAGGACCTCCAAGTGACGGGGGCATGGGTGCCCGATTTTGAATTATATTACTTGGCAGCCCAAATTCAATGGATAACTCAATGGTTGGATGGTGAGATTCTTGAAGAGCTGGGACCCATTGGGTTGGCAGGTATACAGGGGACTTTAATAGCAAGTGGCGATTCCTCGGGCGGGAGTTGTGCTGAAAAAGTGCTGTTGCAATGTTGGCAGAGTTGCCTGAGGAGTACAGATGGGACCTCTGTATATGCCACAGCTTTACCATTAGTAGGGCTGCTGCATGGTGATTCTTCCCCCCCCCCCTTTCTCCATTCACGGGACAGCAGTTAACCGACTGGACCACGGGGGTGCTTATCCCACTGGAGGACTTGATGGCACAGAGTAAGTAATCCCTTGGCCAATTCTTGACATACCATGCTTTAGTACGAATGTTTGGGAACCTGTGGCCAGATGGCCAACAGGAGCCCGAGACGCATGCTGTCCTTCAGGCGTTGGTGACACTGGGCTCAGCACGTCATTTGGTGAAGTGGCTCTAACGGGCACAACTGGAGATGGCCATGACACCACTGGTGAGAACAAGAGAGAGGAGGGGGGCGCTGTTAGGTAGGAATCTCCCAGAGTGGAGTAAGATTGTGGCAAGTCCCAGGCGCATTTCCAGAAATACGAGATTCAAGTATGTCCAATTTAATTATATTAATATGACCTACTCGACCCCGAATAAATTGCAGGTTATGTACAGGGGAGGGTCGAGGGGTTGCCCCAGGTGTTGGATGCTGGGGGTGGACTTTGGGCATATGATGTGGAGCTGTCCGGGATCGCGATCATTCTGGGACATGGCGGTTGCTACACAATGGAGTGATGGGCCGTTCGCTCCCCTGTACTGCTAAATTATGCCTCTTGATATTGCTCCCCAGACCTAAAGCACGTAAGAATGGCTCCAGATTTGCATACCTGGCCTTGGTGTTGGCCAGAAGACGGATAGCAAAGCAATGGCGTGCTGAGGTGGGCCTAATGGTTACGCTGTGAGCAGAAGATGTAAACATGTGGGCCAGGGCAGAGGAGAGAGCACTGATTAGGGATGATGCACGAGGGACAAGACAACGTCCATTGGCGGGACTCTGGACGGAGGTGCTCCAGGCCTGGGATAGCAAAGAGAGAGGCCGCGGGGAGGGGTTTAGAGGTGACCCCATGCCATAAGGAGGAACTGGGGACTCACCTTGTGATTGCTTGGGAGAACAGTAGGCACTTTTGACTGAGAGAAGTAGAAGTTGGCACCCTGGGGGCTATGCATGGAGCCCCTCCCCGTCGTGGGGTGTAGAAACCCAGAATGAATGACGATGCTAGTCTCCCCCTCCCCCTCCCTCCCCGGGGCGGCTGTGTCCTGTAGACCTCTCTGAAGGATTGTTGGTTCGTTCACAAAGATGTGCTACCCTGTAGACCCCCCCCCTTCCCTGCCTGACATTAGACTACAAGTCCTGCGACCCACTGAGATGTGATATGTCGCTGATGTTCAAACCCTCAGGACGGTTTTATATTTTGTATTATGTTTTTTGGTTAGACCTAGATCATATTGGTTATACTTTTTGGTACTATTACTTTGTTGGGTTTAACCCTACAGCTCCCATTAGGAAATGCATACAAAGAGCAGTCCATAATAATGAGTAGGTGAATAGACACAAACTTTAACTATCTAACCGACTGTCCAGAAGCATGGGATAAATGCGGTCAACCTGAGCCAGAGCGATGATGCAAAATATGTTACCTAGTAGATGTTTGGGCTACCATATGATTAACATTCCCTCATGTGACGTAGAGTACCTATGCATAACATTCTATTCCTTGAACTGATACAACAGTTGAATGTAAGATGGATGTACAAATCTGTTATACAATGTACAAAACTTTGCTCTTATGTATATCAATGTAACATTATTATTAAATGGCAATAAAAAAAAACTTATTTAGATATGCGTGGTAGATTCGAAAAAGGATTTCTTCATGAAAATACTGTTTCATTTACTCTGTTTCCCTACTTCATAATTCGCACGGAATAGGTGTTTATCACATTTCTGGAAGTTATTTTTCAGCGTCATTTGTAACAGGAAACGGATCACACACCACCATAACTGTGTCCCTTCGACAGTCATGAAGAAAGACTCAAAGTATGACAAGGAATGTGCTTCATCTAGAAAGGCGTGAGAGGACACCACAAGATCACATGATTATGTTAACATAACGATAACCAATCGAGGTCTTTGGAAGATTAAAGTGCTCAATATCCTGTTGAAAACCTGGGAGCACCCTGTGGAGTTGGGTTTGACTTCCATCTAATTGAGACCTACGAACACATCATCCAGAATCAGTGCAGTGTGGAAGGCACAGTAGAACCTGCAGGGTCCTTCTCACCAGAGAGATTAAACAAAGAAAAACAGATGGCGCTCAAATCAATACATAATTATCTTTTTAAGAACATGTTAATTAGTTGCATGTTTAAGCAATAGGGATTGTTTTTCATTACGAGAATATATCTACTGGTGCCCCGGCGGCACTGCAGAGTAGGTTCCATCTTGAGATCTACAACAAGACAATACATTAGCACCCAGAAAGAAGCCAATAACGTGTTACATTTTGCAAGTCTCTGCGATTGTACACAAAATAAGCCTCCTTATTTATTCATTCTTCTGGTGCCGTGCCTGCCCAGTCAATGTATGAGAGACTGCAACTAGATAGTACTGACTATGCATTAATACAGTAAGTAATTCCTCTGGCTTCCGAGTATGAAACAGGAGCAGCTGGATTTCTAGTAAAGGTTTTCTTTACATTGCTATGCATCACTAAATTACCAAGATTGCACAATGTGAAGAACTTCGTGGCCAAAGAATCCAAAGCCTAACCTATCAACAGTTTATTAACCCTGGGCAAAGCACTACGCTACGCTCGCGTAGTTTGCGAAGTTTGCGCTACTTCGCACAATGCGAATTGCACGTAGCACAGTGCAAACACGCGTAGCGTAGCGTAGTGCAGCGGTCATTTTTTGCTTGCTCACGGTCTTCAACGTCAAGTTGGCGACCGCGAGCAAGCAAAATGACATCCCGGCGAGACTTTTTCCTCGTTCGCGATCAGCAACATCAAGTTGCCGATCGCGAGCGTGGAAAATAAACCTCCCGGCGAGATTCTCAACGCGGGGAGGTCAGGTTTCTCATTGCGAGTGGTCGTGTATGCTCGCGACCGCTCGCGATGAGAAACTACCAGTCCGCGTTGAGAAAGCTTCTGCTCGAGTAAAAATCTACTCGAGCGGCAGTAAAAGACAGCTCGCACTGTGCAAGATGCCGTTTTCAATGATTGCACCCTGCGGACAAGCATCCGGCACTGTGCAAGCATTGCGAACAGTGCACTACGCAGTTCGCGTAGTGCTACGCGTAGCTCGCGTAGTGCGAACTGCACTTTGCGTAGCTTCGCGTAGCGCTACTTCGCGAACTACGCCCAGGCTTACAGTTTATCAGATTGTCACACTGCAAAACATTCCCTTGTGAATTACAAGGGTAAGCGGCAGGCAAGCGGGCCGCCAACCCTTCCTTGCAATTTGCACAGAAATGGATCAACTGGCTGTGACTGATCCAATCTCAAACCACTGAAAGGCTTCTGAAGATCGCATCTCCTTCGGTAACCATTCACACCGCGGTAACTGGCCATGGAGGACGTCTTCCAATGTGTAACTGACTCCTCTTGATGACACATTCATAATGTGATAAGTAGAGAAAGAGGTCTATATTCCATTCCACAGCTCCATCTCTACATTTGCAGCTAATCAGAAAGAATCACAGAAAGAATCACAGAAGGAATCTTCATCAATATGTTTTGGGTAACAACTTTGAGGTTGATTATCAATTAGCATTGTTCTTTAGTGAATGTTTCAAGTTTGGTAATCACAATTGCTCTTCACACAAAATTAATAGGGCTGCTGTTTTGTTCAAATTTGTTTTGCAAACAAAACATATCACGTATATATTGCCCAGTTTTGCAGTATTTTAAGCGATCAAATAGCAAATATTGCTATGAATATTTATGAGACAGGATTTTGGGAAATTCTTATGATCAAACTCTTTGTGGCCTGCTGTAGTCATTCATTCACCACAGAGCAAAGAATTGGCCTGGTTGTATCGCAGATGCTGTGCCAACACGATGCTGCGATGATACACTTGGCCTTCAACATCTCCTAACTAAATTTGTAAGCATGGCACTACAGTGAACCCCACACCCTCTTAAATATATCCTTTTCACAGTTCAATGGATATCGATCAATTTCATATTCATCTTGATTTACCCAACAGGATACACTGCCATGAACGCCTGCCACCCGTGCCTCTGCCATTTTAAAGAATTAACAGGTCTCTTGCAGCAGAGTTGTAGACAATTCTAAATCGTATCATTCAGTGCTTAATTTGTAAAAGAATAAGTGCAGGCCCAACATTTTGCTCATGGGCCTGCGATCGGCGCTACCAGGGGTGGGTCACACTACTTCAAGTCTTTTTAATCCGCCACCAGGCACTCCCTACCCATTTATCTCACTTTTGCATGCACTTGCTTTCTCCCTTTGTAATGATGTTTCTGCCTTTCCCTCTCTTCGTCTTTTGTGCGTCTCTTAATCTGTGTCAATTTCTGATGAGGAAAAATAAGTGCCGGTCCCTAAAAAAGAGTGCCAGAGGGCCCTACCTGCAACCACTGAGTGAAGTTAGGCACTAGTATAGGTACAGAACTCAATTCTTAAACAACAAACATGAAAATGAGCACGTCCTCAATTCTCCAGCCCTAAATAGTGAGCAATTTCCTATCACAGATGGGGAAAATAGACATATGTAGTATGGAGGGTGCATCCTAAGTGTATTATGGAATTGTTCTCCATTTGTTATTTAAATCACCACTGTCACGTTTTCGGTTTTCATACACTGGGATGTTTTCAAAAACAGATGCTTCTTGTATGTGCTAGTGAGGCACAACAACTCCATTCTGACGATCCCCAGTAAGAACGAAAAGGTGATCCTGGGCTGTTAGTCGCCAAACGGCATACAGTTCAAGATTGGAAAGCAGAAGCTCCCCGTCGGTGGAGAGAGTGGAAAAAAGGGGCTCGACCCCTTTATGGGTATGGAAAGATAGGTATATGCAGCCCAGGGTTGTGTCTGGAAATATAACATCTGGTAGGTGCGGGCTGTTTACAGGTGCCTACAATTGGAGCCACTATGATCTGGGGTTGAACATCTAGCTGTGGAAATCAGGACCTATAGAGATCATGCTGACGGCTGAGACCCTACTGAGGTTCCGTCCTGAGCCTAATCTTTTGGGGGGTGGGACCACATGGGGTATGGGGGAAGGGTTGGTACAATGTCCAACTACTGTTGATTGTTCACTTGTTATGTAACATAAAGAGATACCTGCATTGTTGAGGCACAGCGTTGCCAGATATACTGATGGTATCAATAACTTGTGTGTTTAAAAAAAAAAAGAATGAAAAGGTGCGTCAAAGGTTTACAAATAATGCCTGTAATAGGAAAGTCCCTTTTGGGTTCCCCTGTATACTCCAGTATTAATGCTATTATTGTTGTATTCCGCTTTAGGTGTCCGTATATAGGTTTTCCTGATACATGTCCTTATATAGGCACAATTCACATTGCCCTTATATAGGCATAAGATCCCAGTCCTTATTTAGGCATTAGCCATGCTATCCAAATACAGGCATGGTCACCTACATCCGTCCACCCCAACGTCACAACGAGTTCTTAGAAACCAGACCCTTCAGCTCTTGGGGGTACCCCTAGCACAGGATTATTGATTTCTCCAAGAACTAATTTATTATGCATGAACTGCTATTCCTTAAGGGTTCATTCCTGACGTCTTCCTCTGCCCGACTTTACGTCAATGCTAACATTCCAAGGCACCTACCGGGTATAAATATACCTTCCCTTGCCCAAGCAAGTAGGAGGAAACCTCTACTTTAGAGGAGCCCGTGTCCCGGCCTGACGCACTGACAAGAGACGCTGTCATCCCTGCTCGCAGAGAATCCAGCTTCCAGTGTTCTGACTCCCTTCGCAGGGTGTTGGAGTTCGAGACCCGGAAAGAGATTCCCACCTCTCTCATTCTCAAGGTATGGAGCTGACTAGAACCTAGAGGGACTCTTGGCATACTATAGCATACCATACTATAGAATACATAACCTACTTCTTACCTTGCACTACACTTAGGTTAGGTACACTGGGGTAGAACTAGTTAGAGAAGCATCTTATGAGTAATCGCATTTTTAGCTTATGTTATTTATGTATATGAATATATGTGTCATAGCTAAAAGATAATGCTAGCGCAGTATTATTTCTTTCTACTGCTTACGCTGTACATAATATATCTCTCATACTGTCTTATGATTGTAACAGCTCATATCTCTTACACGAGAAACAAGACTGTTCAATAAATCCTTTTATTCAAACGCCCGTCTATCCTTTCTGTGTAACTCTGAAGAAACTAAGCATGCACGATTAGCTGAGTGAAACTGTTATCTGTTGTTTCCACGATTCTGAGAGCGTTCCGATTCTAAAGGGAAACAAAGTTGTCATGTTTATGCGGTTGCCAGAAACTACTCCCTTCTTGTTTACGAGGAGTTTCTAGTGGCCTCTGAGTTAGCTGGCACAAAGTAATTAAGTTTAATATACTCGATAGGGGCATACTGACCTCAGTCCTATGCCAAACCTATAGGGTATATTATTCCAATGCGCAGAGCCTATTAGGGAAATAGGAACTACACTACATTATTTCAACCCTTCATTAGACTTACAACATAGTCTTAGTTTCATTAACAAAATGAGTGATTCCAGGATTGGTTGCCACACACTGTAAACATCCAGTCCCAACACAACACTCTCAGAGAACCTATCGTTGCCTCATAATGACCCTCTCCATGCCCCAGCCCCATACTTCAGGTCGCAGAATGTTTAATGGATGCAGCACTGGACTGCCGCATGGACGGTTCACTTTAAGCACGACCTCCTTCTTTATAATAAATTCAGCGGAATCACTTATCTGGCTGCTGATAGGGTAATTTTTGACATCACTACCCTCACTCTACTGCCATTACTCCATTCCAAGCTGCTGTGACTTCTCTCCATCCCCAAGAGTAGTATACCTACTCTGGACAGAACATATCCATTGGGACAAGTAAAGAAATGTACACAGCAGCTCCTCGCCACCAAGAGCAGTCTTCTCACGCCCTTGGCGGAGGCAGAGAGAGAAACATGATGTGCAAAAGCGCTCTCTCTCAGCAGACACCAGCACAATCTTGTACCAGAGACTGGTAACAAAAGAAGTGAAAGGTATCACATGATTACCTTCACTGAGTGACCCAGAGCCCGGGCATGTAGGGCACTGGGGCGCACACACATGGTAGCTAGCAGAGGAGATAGAAATACAAATTAACATGTGGAAACCTACATAAAAGAGACTGTTTCCTATGCTTGCAGACGATCTGGGCTGGGTTTAGATTGAAACAATTTAAGCCATGCTGACATCCCAGTCGAATTGTCGAAACAGTGGAAGCAGGGTCAGTTTCCTTTCATTAACCAGTTTCTAGTTTAAAACTGCTCTTCCCTGCTAAAGTGTAAATTGTCTCATGTCAATTGGATGAAGCAATGGTTTCCGAGATTTACAAGAAAGCATTTGGCTTACATGGAGGAGTGAGATGCAGGCTGCTCTGCTGCTGCAGCAACCCAATAAACCCTTTATATCTTCCCCTCTCTTCTACAAAGCGGTCTTGTTGGGCATTGAGCCATGACCAGACTGGGACTCGCCTGGCTGGCGCTCATTCGCCTTTTAGAGCCGTTCGGATGTGAGCAGGTCTTATGTAGTGAACCCCTGCTCAAACGTTGGCCTATGTCGGCATACCAGTAGTAGATGAATTCTGGACCTTTAAACCACAAGTCGTTTTTGCTTAGGTTGCCACCTTTGATTGCTCTTCCATGTTTTACCTTCTCCGTGAGATGCATATATAGAGCAGCAGGCACTATCCACTACCCCAGGCTCCTGATCATGTCACCAACTTTCTTTCCTACTCTAACTGCTGTTTCGCCAATGTGGTATCATTTTATCCATTAGGCAGTATCCTTGCAGTTCACATTTTGCTATATAGATTATTAGGTTTTCTGTGACTAGCCCCTTTTGGTTAAAACTGACACAGTTAGGTTGGTGATGTGTAGCTGCCTATATGTATTAGTTGCCAGCCCAAGCAGGCTTACCTACACCCAGGTTGTTTAACAGAGCTTCTAGTGGTTGTGCCTGTGCTTGCTTCTATGTGGACTTTGCTTTGTGTGCGTACCCACTTTTTAACAGTGCCCCCAAAGTGCGACTCTGTCGCTTCTGAGTGCATTCCACATAACTTACTCCGTGGCGGATTTCACCTAGCCAGGTTTTGGAACCTATGATGGTCTTAACCATTGGAAACCGACCACTCCTAAAATGCCAGCTATGCTAGGCTGAGTCTATTTCTCACACTCTCCTCAACACTTTGTGATTATGAGCATCGGCTTTCGCCACACTGAAGTTCCACTTTAAACCTCACCCAACACCTCTCACATACACTGATTTACATCCAACAACCTATCAACAATGCACTCTGAAAGGTGCCTAGTGCAAATCGGAGTTCTTCATGGCCTAGTCAGGAATATGAGGCAATATATAAATGCTACTAGATAATCATTGCACATAGACAGAGCCTTTATACCTGGGTTGTATGACATTACCATGCATGCGTTTACAATGCATGCCTTTACCATGCATATACCTTTACCAGGCATGCCTTTACAGTGGAAGATAAGTATATATAAGGTAAGTGAAACCCGTACATGTATGTATTTGTATTTTTACACACACACGTACATATATATATATTCACTGAAAAAACCATAGGTTTTAGGGACAGTTATAGTTACTTGGACATTGCACTCGTACAAAACCCGTGAAATTCCCCCGTTATAGTTAGTTCAGCTAACTATAACTCGCGCCCCCGCAATGCACTGCTGATGACGTCACATATTACATCACTCATGACATGGTCAGTGACATCACTGATGACATCTCAAATGACATCACTGATGACATCATCCAGTGACTGTGTGTTTCTGTAAAGTTTAAATATTTTTAATATATATAGGAAAAGACGTATTGAAGAATGAGTGGGTGTGTAAGTGTCTGTATGGATGATTTAGTAGGTGCGTGACTGACTCTATAAGTGAGTGATTTAACGTATCTTACTGAATGCATGGGTTAGTGACTAAACTGGGTGAATGTCTGTATCCGTCTGTCTGTTGCTGTGTAAGTGGCTGCATGTGTTTGTGAATAGCGAAATGAGTGTCTATATGAGTTATTGAATGCTTGTCTGAGTATCTGTATGGGTGCCTGAGTGTTTGTGTGGGAGGGGTGTGTGCAACTCTGTGCATAGATGTGTGAGTGGGTGATTCACTGGGTGGATGGTTTCAAGAGTGCATCTGTGATAGACTGTATGGGTGGGTAAGTGTGTGTAAGAGTGTGTTAGTGAGTGAATGTATGTCCCAGTGGTACATGTGTGAGTAACTACATATGTGAAAGGCAGTATATATGTGTGTTGGAGTATATAAATAGCTATAAGCAAGAGTGAGTGATTGTGATAGTGGCTGTATGGATGAGTGTGTGCTTGTATCAGTGATTGTATAAGAGCGTAACAATGTGCTACTATTTGTATGAGTAAGTGAGCTGGTGTGTGTATAACTGTATAGGTGAGTAAATGGCAGTGTGTTTAATTATTTGCATGACTGACTAGGTGTCTGAGTATCTCTATGGATGAGTGGCGTTGTTTGAGTGTCTATATAGGAGTAAGAGTGCATATGATAGTCCTGTACTGAGTGACCGTAAGTATGAGTGACTGTACGGGTGAGTGAGTGGATGTGTGTGTGTAGACCTAAGAATCAGTGAGTGGGTATGTGGTTATTGGTGTTGGAGTGTCTATGGTTTTGCGAATGGCAGTCTGTAATTTAGAGTGGGTGTATCAAAGATTATATTAGGGTGTGAGGAGGTGCATCAGATTATCACGTGGATGATGTCATCAGTGATGTCATTTGAGATGTCATCAGTGATGTCACTGACCATGTCATGAGTGATGTAATATGTGACGTCATCAGCAGTGCATTGCGGGGCGCGAGTTATAGTTAGCTGAACTAACTATAACGGGGAATTTCACGGGTTTTGTACGAGTGCAATGTCCAAGTAACTATAACTGTCCCTAAAACCTATGGTTTTTTCAGTGAATTTCAAAGGTTTTTTAAATGATAATTTGTAACTATAACGTGTCTGAAACCTATGGTTTTTTCAGTGAATTTCAAAGGTTTTTTAAATGCTAATTTGTAACTATAACGTGTCTGAAACCTATGGTTTTTTCAGTGAATTTCAAAGGTTTTTTAAATGCTAATTTCTAACTATAACGTGCCTGATACCTACGGTTTTTTCAGTGAATTTCAAAGGTTTTGTAAATGACAATTTTTAAATGTATTAATTGTTATATTAATTTTTTTCATACTGATTTACTACATTTTTAGAAACAATTTTTTTTAACATATTTTATTTTTTAAATTACATTGTAATTACATTATACATTACATTACAAAAAATACTTTCTCAGAATGAATTACTTTAGTTTAAATACTTTGCACATAGGCAATAGACTTTTAAGTACAGTAGTTACAGTTGTTGCAATGGGCAACACATTTTCAAACACAATGCAACATTCAGCTCAATGTGAATTTCTAGTTAAATGCAATTAGTTACTTTATGGATTACTTTTCTAACCACAGGACTGGATCCTAGATTCAGTCCTGGTACATCTCCTGTAAACAGTTGAGTAAAAGCGTTTTGGTTACAGTCGTGATTTTTAAGGAATATTATTGTATTTTAAAAGTTGACACTTAGAAACTTTTTCTCATAGAATCACCAATGTTATCCTATGGAAGGAAATTCACTTAGCAGGTAAAAACTGTTATCATTACTTTTTCTTACTCAGTGTTGGATCCTGGATCCAGCACTGGTGCATCTCCTGTAAACAGTTGAAAGAATGCGTTTAAGTCATACAGGTGATTTTTAAGGAATATTTGTAGTTTGTAAAAATCAACACTTTGAAACTTTTTGCTGAAAACCAGACAATGGATTCCTATGGAAGAAAATATAAGTTACTGGTAAGTACGGTTAAAATTACTTTTCAGGGTCAGTGCTGGGCTAAAAGATGCAGCACTGGATTCTCTCCTGATAACAGGTGAGTAAATTGGTATTCGTACTTTGGTTGATTTTAGAGGAATATTATAAAGTTCAAAACTCCACACTTAGAAGAATTTCCAAGTGAAACCAGTCAATGTTAGCCTATGAAGGTAATTCAAGTTACCGGTAAGTACGGTTAAAATTACTTTTCAGGACCAGTACTGGGCTGAAAGATGCAGCACTGAGGTCTCTCCTGATAACAGGTGAGTAAATCAGAATTCGTATTTCGGCTGATTTTAGAGGAATATTTGTATGTTTCAAAAATCAACACTTAGAAACTTTTTCAGCAAAAAGCAGGCAATGATATCCTATGGAAGGAAATTCAAGTTACTGGTAAGTACGGTTAAAATTACTTTTGAGGATCAGTACTGGGCTGAAAGATGCAGCACTGAGGTCTCTCCTGATAACAGGTGAGTAAATCGGAATTCGTATTTCGGCTGATTTTAGAGGAATATTTGTATGTTTCAAAAATCAACACTTAGAAGAATTTCCAAGTGAAACCAGTCAATGTTAGCCTATGAAGGAAATTCAAGTTACTGGTAAGTACGGTTAAAATTACTTTTCAGGATTAGTACTGGGCTGAAAGATGCAGCACTGAGGTCTCTCCTGATAACAGGTGAGTAAATCGGAATTCGTATTTCGGCTGATTTTAGAGGAATATTTTAAAGTTCCAAAACTCCACACTTAGAAGAATTTCCAAGTGAAACCAGTCAATGTTAGCCTATGGAAGGAAATTCAAGTTACTGGTAAGTACGGTTAAAATTACTTTTCAGGACCAGTACTGGGCTGAAAGATACAGCACTGAGGTCTCTCCTTATAACAGGTGAGTAAATCGGAATTCGTATTTCGGCTGATTTTAGAGGAATATTTGTATGTTTCAAAAATCAACACTTAGAAGAATTTCCAAGTGAAACCAGTCAATGTTAGCCTATGAAGGAAATTCAAGTTACTGGTAAGTACGGTTAAAATTACTTTTCAGGATTAGTACTGGGCTGAAAGATGCAGCACTGAGGTCTCTCCTGATAACAGGTGAGTAAATCGGAATTCGTATTTCGGCTGATTTTAGAGGAATATTTTAAAGTTCCAAAACTCCACACTTAGAAGAATTTCCAAGTGAAACCAGTCAATGTTAGCCTATGGAAGGAAATTCAAGTTACTGGTAAGTACGGTTAAAATTACTTTTCAGGACCAGTACTGGGCTGAAAGATACAGCACTGAGGTCTCTCCTTATAACAGGTGAGTAAATCGGAATTCGGCTGATTTTAGAGGAATATTTGTATGTTTCAAAAATCAACACTTAGAAACTTTTTCAGCAAAAAGCAGGCAATGATATCCTATGGAAGGAAATTCAAGTTACTGGTAAGTACGGTTAAAATTACTTTTGAGGATCAGTACTGGGCTGAAAGATGCAGCACTGAGGTCTCTCCTGATAACAGGTGAGTAAATCGGAATTCGTATTTCGGCTGATTTTAGAGGAATATTTTAAAGTTCCAAAACTCCACACTTAGAAGAATTTCCAACTGAAACCAGTCAATGTTAGCCTATGAAGAAAATTCAAGTTACCGGTAAGTACGGTTAAAATTAGTTTTCAGGACCAGTACTGGGCTGAAAGATGCAGCACTGAGGTCTCTCCTGATAACAGGTGAGTAAATCGGAATTCGTATTTCGGCTGATTTTAGAGGAAGAATTTAAAGTTCCAAAACTCCACACTTAGAAGAATTTCCAAGTGAAACCAGTCAATGTTAGCCTATGGAAGGAAATTCAAGTTACTGGTAAGTACGGTTAAAATTACTTTTCAGGACCAGTACTGGGCTGAAAGATACAGCACTGAGGTCTCTCCTGATAACAGGTGAGTAAATCGGAATTCGTATTTCGGATGATTTTAGAAGAATATTTGCACAATGGTGAAGGGAGGGGCGGGGCCTGAGGTGACATCTGTGCAAACGCGCCCCGTGGCGCGTTTTAAGTTGGGGGATTAAGTCCCCTTGAATCCTGAGGGTCCCCGGAGTCCAACTAGCCCACCATATACCTCCAAAGCGCCACAGAGCTGCGTTGCAGAGAGGTGTAAAAGGGGTGTGGCCTCTCTACACGTCTCTGCAACGCAGCCCCTGGCGCATATTGGAGGTTCCTGGTGGGCTAGTTGGCCCCCAGGGACCCCCAGTATTCAAGGGGAATTCGTTCCCCCTCTGCAAACGCGCCAGGGGCGCGTTTGCAGAGTGGTGAAGGAAGGGGCGGGGCCTGTGGGCCCGATCGTTTAAAAAAAAAAAATAATAATTCGTCCTCTGAAGGGGGCTGTGTAGCCCCCCTTCCTTTTTCCTGTTTTTTGGCCCTGGGGACCCCATCCCCCAGGGCCTTACCCCTTTTTTAAATTTAATTTAAAAAAAAAAAAACAGGAAGGGGGCCGCGTGGCCCCCTTCCCTGGGCCTGTATTGGCCCCGGGGACCCCATCCCCCGGGGCATGGCCTTTTTTATTTTCTTGGGAGGGGGCTGCGTGGCCCCCTCCTCAGGCCATTTAAGGCCCCGGGGACCCCATCCCCCGGGGCCGGCCTTTCCATTTTTTTTCTTTTCTTTTTTGGGGAGGGGGCCGCGTGGCTCCACTCCTGGGCCACTACTTGCCCCGGGGACCCCATCCCCCGGGGCTGGCCCTCTCCGTTGGGGACTGTGGGGGTCCCCAATCCTCCCACAGTCCCGCCGGCTCCCCACGTCTCTTGGGAGCCGGCATTGCTGTTCCACATGGGGAGCAGCTGACATGCTGCTCCCCATGTGGAAAAGCAATCGGCTTTGGATATTGGAAGAGAGAGCAGGTTTCCTGCTCTCTCTTCCAATATCCAAAGCAGTTTACTATGGCAGGACGGGGCCGCGAGGCTCCCGTCCTGCCATAGCAAACTACAGTGTCCCGGGGGTAGGCACCCCGGGACACTGCAGGAGCCGGCCCTGGGGGTGGCGGTCCCCAGGGCCATCAAGGGATCCAGGAGGGGGCCGCGCGGCCCCCTCCCTACATCAGCAGAGCCCGGGGAGGTGGTGGTCCCCGGGGCTTCGGGGTCCAAAACGGACCCCCATTTTAATTTGTTAGTGCCCCGGGAGGTGGCGGTCCCGGGGCGTGTGGGGGGCTGGAGCCCCCACACAGGTTGTTTAATTTTTTTAAAAAAGCCCCGGGGAGGTGGTGGTCCCCGGGGCTGCGGGAGGGCTCAGAGCCCTCCCGCACCATTCCTAAAAGAAAGCCCGGGGGTGGCGGTCCCCGGGGCTTGGGGGCCCTTTGAGGCCCCCACACATAAAATTAAACCCCCACCATGCCCCCGGGACTTGGGCCACCCGGGGGCAAAATACAATTGAAGCGCGGAGACCGCGCTTCGATTTTTCCGGCAGGATTCGCATCCTGCCGATTTTTAAAAATTTTTTTTTTATTTTTGCCCAGGGGGTCCTTGTGGGACCCCTGAGCAAACCTAGGGGTCAGGGTGTTTCTACCCTGCCCCCTTTGTGCGCTTTGCGCACTTGTTTCTGTCCCTCGGTTCTACCGAGGACAAAATGGCTGCCAACATTTCCTGAATCGGAATGTTGACAGCCAGCTGACAACCAATTAACATGCAGCTCGTGATCGGGACGGTGCGCGCAGGGTGCGCTCAGGGTGCGCGAATCCTCCGTGCCCATAGATATATATGTACTTTTACTTTTGATTTTCTCAGCAACTACTGAACGGATTTACACCATTTAACATAAAGGGTTCTTTCTGAACCAAGAACTACCTCTTTGCCAAATTTGGTGTAATTCCGTTCAGCAGTTCGAGCTGTAGCCGTGTCTAAAGTTTCCTATGGAAAAATGCATGGGGAAAATGCGTTTTGGGACCCCCCTTTTCTCGGTCCCCGCTTGACGTATCACCCCGAGACTTTCAGGGTAGGAGCGGACCGGAGCGCCCCACGAAGTTTGAAAATTTCGCAAAGATACGTCAACCGGCAAGAGAGTTATTTCAAATAGAATGTCGCGGATTTCCTATGGATAATAGGTTGTAACTATAACTATCTACTGGCGACCGCCAGTAGATAATATAGATATAGATATATATATATATATAGATATATATAACTTACTTTTTTAGCCCCCTACTTTTTGAATTACTATAAATATCTTATTTTTGAGAGTAACCCCCAAACTCCTCCCCTTTTTGTTACCTTACCACCCTATTCCCTTACCCACCCCCTGAGCCCTAAAATCACCCTAAAATCACCCAATACCCTTAGCCACCCCTAAACCCTAAAAATACCCTTACCAGCCTATTCCTTTATCCACCCCAAACCCTACAATCACCCTTACCACCCTATTCCCTTACCTATTCCTAAACCCTAAAATCACCCTTACCACCCTATAACACATACACACTTACCATTTCATTGTAAAGGCATGCATGGTAAAGGCATGTGCATGCTAAAAGTATGCGTGGTAAAAGCAATGCGTGTTAAAGGCATTGTGTGGTAATGGATGCATGCTAAAGGCATTGCGCTGTAATGCCTGCGTGGTAAAGGCTTTTCCCCTTATACCTGCCCCACACTTGCACTTGACTCAGACTGCAGTCAAAACAGTGGCCCTGTCTGTGCCAATCCAATTATTCTACTGAGGGCGCTTAATCAAGCTAGTAAACATACATGTTAGTAAATTCCAACATATTCAAAATGATACTTATTTTATATGGAAAACTTATGTGAGTCACTTTTAATAATCATTATACTGGACACATAAAAATGATTAGTAAGTAAAGAACAGATAAAAAGTTTGCTTTGATGCATGCGCCTAATTATGTTTTTCGAAATGTGGGTCTGTTAATTGAATAATAACAGACAAATCGATGTGATAAACATTGAAGCAAAATGAAAAATGTAAACCGAACAAGGTTCTGAGAATAAAATGAAGTAATGCTAGATCTGATTTATCTGAGAAGATAAGTAGAATGTGGGGACTGGCGTGCAATTAATTTATTTGTTGATATTCGGTATTTAAAAAGCTTGGGCAGCATATTTGCTTTCCTCTAATATGCCCTGGGGCGCACAGCAAATAGAGGGAAGCAAGTGAACGGTTTCCTGCAGCTGTAGGCGAGGTATGTTGGTGCACGCGCACATTAACGGTTAGAGTTCAAATGGAATATGATGATGGAATGGACGTTGCTTGGTGGTATAATCTCTAGCTGCTGTCATACTGTGCAGCTCTAAATGAAAAATACTCACATGCCATACTTAAACTTGGTGAAAAACAAAGAGGTGACAATGTCATAGAATAAATCATAGTCTATGACAGCACGCAGCAGACAAACAGTAGCTGCTAAGACGCACGGCCAGGAGAGATGTCCAGCGTTTGCTCCCCAATCATTCCAGAAGCCTCCAAAGTAATTCCACTCTTACGTGACAGAACCTCACTGATTAGTTCAACACCTCGTAGCACGGACCCCCAGATGTGACTGGATTACTTCATGAGCACCAAACCAACCTAAGGATTCTGTAGTATCCCGTGCATCCCCATTCCCTGTTTGGAATGCTGAGAGTAAATAATGTAACATAAGGTTGGTGTGTGATGTGGAGTGGAAGCTAGGAGATAGGGTCAGTTGGAGGGAGGATGGAACTCTGACAGAAGCTGCTGTTGTAACCTAAAGACGTGACATGAACTAGAGAACGTACCTCCCACCTGAGTGGCTCCAGACTCTTAGGCCCTTGTGCTCTAACTACAACATTCTGGATGATGAGGAACAGCAGCCACAGTAACGCTGCGGTGGATCAAGACATAAGGTTCCCTACTCTTCATGTCAAACATAGAAACAAGACAAGTAGATTGTGACTGCCATTGCACAACGGTTCAAGACGTGTACACCTTTTGACATCCTCGGACAAGAGGACCTACTACCAGATGTTTGCACACTCACAATAACACCACACAACATTTATGCACACAGGGCATGTACTCATGGACGCTCAGTCATGCAACAGTCAGGGCACTAAACCCACCGGCTTCCTTCGACAAAGGGTTTCCTGCCATCCCCAAGTCTACACATTCAAGGCACAAACAAAATGGAAATGGAATCTTTAATCATTCATCACCTTAACTCAAAATTACCTCCTATTTCTAAAATAAGTTTTTGTTGGCGTTAGGTCTCTGTGCACTTTACCACTGCTAACCAGTACTCATTCCTTAAAACACGGCAAAATTGGCTTATACCTACCTAATTGGCACATTCAATTTACATTTAAGTCCCTTGTAAAGTGGTATAAAATGCCGAGGCGCAGAGTGGGTTGCCAGCGCCCGGAGCAAGGCAAGTATCCTTCCACTTTTCTTTTAATGTTTTGCGCCCCAAACAATGCCCCAAAGAATTTTGCACCTGGGGCAACCACCTCTTTGCCCCCCTGTACACGCTACACCACTGATAACATGTACCAAGGGCTTGTAAATTACATTTTACTAGTGGGCAAGCAGCACTTATTGTGCCACCCAATTAAGTAGCCCTCTAAACAGGTCTCAGGCCTGCCATTGCAGCCTGTGCACAGTTTTTAAACAGCAAATTCGACCTTCCAAAATGAACCTTTTGCCAGACCTAAACCTCCCTTAATAATACATGTAAATCTCCCCTAAACTAGGCTCTAAAAAGCCCCTGGAACAGGGTGCAGTGTATTTAAAAAGTTGGACGTGTCCTTTTAATTTGTACATGTCCTGGTAGTTAAAAAAAACTCCCCAAATTGATTTTTCACTAGCGTGAGGCTTTCCGCTCCACCTGGATAACATTGGGTTACCTTAATACATTTAATAAGTGATATCTTTTGTTTGGGAGCAGGTAGGAATACCATGTTTACACTCAAATGAATTGTAATTTAAAACCTCTCTAACGGTAAAGTCAGATTTTAAGTCACAATTGTGAAAATGCCACTTTTATGAAGTTTCCCTTTTCTTGGCCTAACCATTTAGTGTCAGTAGCCAGTGTCACATGACTGGGTGTGGTTGGCAGCTGACCTTTGTGTATTCCTTCCAGACAGTGGGACACAGGGGGACTAGGTGTTATTAGGATGGGCCAACTTGCAAGGATGGGAGTGGGGAGCTGTTCTCTGCCCCACTTACATTAAAAAGGGACTGCCTCAGCCCACACCCAAAGAACTTGACAACAGTCTAATGTCACCCTAGACCCCTTGGAGTCTGGGCAAGGGAGGAAGGAAATTCCAGAACCAGATAAGGGGGGGTGGGGGGCAATCTAGAAGTTTCTCCCACTTCAAAGGCTGACATCAGGTATAAATACAGGACTTTCAGATCAACTCTTCAGTACAGACCCGGACCTGTGGAAGACTTCTGACGGACTGCCTTGGTACCTACCTTGTTTATCAGAAGACTACCCTGCTGCTACAAAAGGACTGTCCTGCTGCTTTAGGTTTGCCTTGTTCTTCAAAGGACCGCTCTGATGTGTGAAGGAGAGAGGACCATCTCCTTGAATTTAGGACTACCAGAGTGACCCCAAGGGTCAGCTGACTGACCTCTTAATCTGATCGATACAAAAGGGGATGATGGACGGAACGTTTGAGCCAATCAAACACTCACCCCCAGTCAACTGATCTGGGTTTAATCCATCATCATTCTTTAGCTCACTCCACCACCCCAGTTCAGACATGGCCATATGCAAATCAGTCTGACCCTGTGCCTCATGGGAACAGTCCAGCCCGAACTGCCAAGCCATGTCTTCCCTGGACCGGAAACAAGCATCCTAGGACCGGTTTCTGGCATTTCAGCCGTCATCAGCCAGGCTTGCTTGAATCCAGTGGCAAAGTGAGCAAGGGACCCACGTCTGGGCATACCCCCGCCAACTTAGGGCGACCAAAGCGATACAAAAGGGGATGATGGACGGAACGTTTGAGCCAATCAAACACTCACCCCCAGTCAACTGATCTGGGTTTAATCCATCATCATTCTTTAGCTCACTCCACCACCCCAGTTCAGACATGGCCATATGCAAATCAGTCTGACCCTGTGCCTCATGGGAACAGTCCAGCCCGAACTGCCAAGCCATGTCTTCCCTGGACCGGAAACAAGCATCCTAGGACCGGTTTCTGGCATTTCAGCCGTCATCAGCCAGGCTTGCTTGAATCCAGTGGCAAAGTGAGCAAGGGACCCACGTCTGGGCATACCCCCGCCAACTTAGGGCGACCAAAGCGATACAAAAGGGGATGATGGACGGAACGTTTGAGCCAATCAAACACTCACCCCCAGTCAACTGATCTGGGTTTAATCCATCATCATTCTTTAGCTCACTCCACCACCCCAGTTCAGACATGGCCATATGCAAATCAGTCTGACCCTGTGCCTCATGGGAACAGTCCAGCCCGAACTGCCAAGCCATGTCTTCCCTGGACCGGAAACAAGCATCCTAGGACCGGTTTCTGGCATTTCAGCCGTCATCAGCCAGGCTTGCTTGAATCCAGTGGCAAAGTGAGCAAGGGACCCACGTCTGGGCATACCCCCGCCAACTTAGGGCGACCAAAGCGATACAAAAGGGGATGATGGACGGAACGTTTGAGCCAATCAAACACTCACCCCCAGTCAACTGATCTGGGTTTAATCCATCATCATTCTTTAGCTCACTCCACCACCCCAGTTCAGACATGGCCATATGCAAATCAGTCTGACCCTGTGCCTCATGGGAACAGTCCAGCCCGAACTGCCAAGCCATGTCTTCCCTGGACCGGAAACAAGCATCCTAGGACCGGTTTCTGGCATTTCAGCCGTCATCAGCCAGGCTTGCTTGAATCCAGTGGCAAAGTGAGCAAGGGACCCACGTCTGGGCATACCCCCGCCAACTTAGGGCGACCAAAGCGATACAAAAGGGAATGATGGACGGAACGTTTGAGCCAATCAAACACTCACCCCCAGTCAACTGATCTGGGTTTAATCCATCATCATTCTTTAGCTCACTCCACCACCCCAGTTCAGACATGGCCATATGCAAATCAGTCTGACCCTGTGCCTCATGGGAACAGTCCAGCCCGAACTGCCAAGCCATGTCTTCCCTGGACCGGAAACAAGCATCCTAGGACCGGTTTCTGGCATTTCAGCCGTCATCAGCCAGGCTTGCTTGAATCCAGTGGCAAAGTGAGCAAGGGACCCACGTCTGGGCATACCCCCGCCAACTTAGGGCGACCAAAGCGATACAAAAGGGGATGATGGACGGAACGTTTGAGCCAATCAAACACTCACCCCCAGTCAACTGATCTGGGTTTAATCCATCATCATTCTTTAGCTCACTCCACCACCCCAGTTCAGACATGGCCATATGCAAATCAGTCTGACCCTGTGCCTCATGGGAACAGTCCAGCCCGAACTGCCAAGCCATGTCTTCCCTGGACCGGAAACAAGCATCCTAGGACCGGTTTCTGGCATTTCAGCCGTCATCAGCCAGGCTTGCTTGAATCCAGTGGCAAAGTGAGCAAGGGACCCACGTCTGGGCATACCCCCGCCAACTTAGGGCGACCAAGCGATACAAAGGGGATGATGGACGGAACGTTTGAGCCAATCAAACATTCACTCCCAGTCAACTGATCTGGGTTTAATCCATCATCATTCTTTAGCTCATTCCACCACCCCAGTTCAGACATGGCCATATGCAAATCAGTCTGACCCTGTGCCTCATGGGAACAGTCCAGCCCGAACTGCCAAGCCATGTCTTCCCTGGACCGGAAACAAGCATCCTAGGACCGGTTTCTGGCATTTCAGCCGTCATCAGCCAGGCTTGCTTGAATCCAGTGGCAAAGTGAGCAAGGGACCCACGTCTGGGCATACCCCGCCAACTTAGGGCGACCAAGCGATACAAAGGGGATGATGGACGGAACGTTTGAGCCAATCAAACACTCACCCCCAGTCAACTGATCTGGGTTTAATCCATCATCATTCTTTAGCTCACTCCACCACCCCAGTTCAGACATGGCCATATGCAAATCAGTCTGACCCTGTGCCTCATGGGAACAGTCCAGCCCGAACTGCCAAGCCATGTCTTCCCTGGACCGGAAACAAGCATCCTAGGACCGGTTTCTGGCATTTCAGCCGTCATCAGCCAGGCTTGCTTGAATCCAGTGGCAAAGTGAGCAAGGGACCCCCTGAACTGGGGTGGTGGAGTGAGCTAAAGAATGATGATGGATTAAACCCAGATCAGTGACTGGGGGTGACTGTTTGATTGGCTCAAACGTTCCGTCCATCATCCCCTTTGTATCGCTTGGTCGCCCTAAGTTGGCGGGGTATGCCCAGACGTTGGTCCCTTGCTCACTTTGCCACTGAATTCAAGCAAGCCTGGCTGATGACGGCTGAAATGCCAGAAACCGGTCCTAGGATGCTTGTTTCCGGTCCAGGGAAGACATGGCTTGGCAGTTCGGGCTGGACTGTTCCCATGAGGCACAGGGTCAGACTGATTTGCATATGGCCATGTCTGAACTGGGGTGGTGGAGTGAGCTAAAGAATGATGATGGATTAAACTCAGATCAGTTGACTGGGGGTGAGTGTTTGATTGGCTCAAACGTTCCGTCCATCATCCCCTTTGTATCGCTTGGTCGCCCTAAGTTGGCGGGGTATGCCCAGACGTGGGTCCCTTGCTCACTTTGCCACTGGATTCAAGCAAGCCTGGCTGATGACGGCTGAAATGCCAGAAACCGGTCCTAGGATGCTTGTTTCCGGTCCAGGGAAGACATGGCTTGGCAGTTCGGGCTGGACTGTTCCCATGAGGCACAGGGTCAGACTGATTAGCATATGGCCATGTCTGAACTGGGGTGGTGGAGTGAGCTAAAGAATGATGATGGATTAAACCCAGATCAGTTGACTGGGAGTGAGTGTTTGATTGGCTCAAACATTCCGTCCATCATCCCCTTTGTATCGCTTTGGTCGCCCTAAGTTGGCGGGGTATGCCCAGACGTGGGTCCCTTGCTCACTTTGCCACTGGATTCAAGCAAGCCTGGCTGATGACGGCTGAAATGCCAGAAACCGGTCCTAGGATGCTTGTTTCCGGTCCAGGGAAGACATGGCTTGGCAGTTCGGGCTGGACTGTTCCCATGAGGCACAGGGTCAGACTGATTTGCATATGGCCATGTCTGAACTGGGGTGGTGGAGTGAGCTAAAGAATGATGATGGATTAAACCCAGATCAGTTGACTGGGGGTGAGTGTTTGATTGGCTCAAACGTTCCGTCCATCATCCCCTTTTGTATCGCTCTTAATCTGATCAACAGGAACACAACAAGCTCAAGAGGACTCCCTACAACTGCAAAGCTGCACTGGACCTGCCTGAGCCCTGCTTGTCTCTGCTTGAGGGAGTTCTCAAGCCTCGCCACACAGCTGAAAGCATTATTGGAATTGTGCTGAGCGACGCAGAGCCCCACAAAGTATTGCCACACAGCCTCATCAGAACAAATGCACAACACCACCATTATTCACAAATCAATGCCGCACACACCTCGCACCGAGGACATAAGGCACAACTCTCAGTGGGCCACACTTGGTCCTGTGCCCAGGCCTGTGCTCCTTCGCGGTACACCTGAACTTGTGACTTTGTCCCAGTCCAGTCCAGTGCAACCAGATACCCTCAGTTGGCGCTTTACAGCTTATGGCGCTACTTTTATCTAAACATTTAAAATTCAATATTTCTAGTTCTACTGATTGAATTTTTGTCATTTTCGTCTCAAATTATTTATTAAAGCAATCTATTTTTCTAAATTGGTATGGCATTTTCTTATGCTGTCTCTTCACCTTATTACTGTTTGTGTGCTGCATAAATACTTAACACATAGCCTCTAAGTTGAGCCATACTGACTTGGTGCCAAGCTATCAGAGGGCTAAGCACAGGTTAATTTAGTGTCTTTCGTGGTTCACCCTGACAAGGATAGTGTTTGTTGCTTGAGAAGGTTTTACACCCCCTCACACCTATAACCCAAATACCTACAAACACTCACACCGCTAAGAACCACAACACACTACACTACTCACTCAAACAAAAAGGTGCAGGCTATCACCATATCCAGTCACACTAGCTGGGCAAATCAACATGACGAGCTGAAGGAAGCACTTAATCTGCACCAGTACCACGCTCTCTGGGAACTGCACCAAAAACAACCAGGACAACTTCCAATTTCAATGGTGACAGTCTCCGGTATACACATACTACAAAATTGATAGAAGGCAACAAACACTAGAGCGGTCCAGCAATACAACCACTGACACCAAACCATGTCAGCAGGTAAAGAAGCACTTACCTATAATATACTAGAGCTACATCAAACACTACCAATCAAACAAACCACTGACTGACTGCATAACATGCAACTGAATAAAACACACAACAAAAAACACTGCCCTGTAACTACAGCAGATTTCGTCCGCCAACAATTATGACGGCATATACCCCCTTACACAAACTACAGTTTTTAAGGGAGTTGCGCTCAAAATGTCTGTGCAGCTGTAATATAATATTTGTAAATTGAATCAACTATATTACCTTGTCGGCCTGCTCTACTATCAGTTGGTGAGAGGAAGCAACCATTAACAGGCATAAAGAACATGGACATATTTTCAATGTTTCTGTATTACTGAAATCTTGGCAAGCATTCCATAATAACATGTCTGTGAAACAGACCAATAGAAAATCTATAACAAACAGCAAAACACAAACGGGGAGGGATTTAATTTTAAAGATTAGGCCTGGACAGTGAGAATATAGTTATAAGCATTCTATCCAAAGCAGTTTGTGAAAGGAGTGTTAGCAGGACACTTCCTTCGCTAATCTTCAGTGTTACAGAAGCGAGAGTGATCCCTATTATTCAAAATGTTTAGCGTTTTTCAATCAATAATTGTTGGTGTTATACTCTTCTTACACTCCCCAAACAAACACTCTTTCTTCGTGGCTACAGACAGTATCTGAAAAGGAGTCTACTGTTATCCCCATTGCCACGACTTGCGATATCAAGATGACTGTTTTTAGAATTTTACAAAGTGTCGGTTTTCTCCGCCTTAAGCAGTAAGGACCTATATTGGACTATTCTCAGTCACAAGATCTTCCTTAGTTTCATCAGTGGCGTAACGAAGCTTGAGCCCCGCCCACCCCCTCTCCCCGATCCTTTTAGGACCACATGAAGTCCCTTTCTGGTCCTCTCAGGTCAGGGGCCCACAGCCCATGCACCATGTTGGAGTGGGCCCCCTGGAGCTCGGGAGCCCCCCATACTGCGGGGACTAATGTTACGCCACTGAGCTTTATAATCTTCTAAAAGAATGACCAGATGTCGAATGAGAATCACGAAGCACTTGTATACACCAGCAACTTTGATGATCCTTCAGCCTAGACTGTAAAACTTGCAATTATGATCCTTGAAGCTATGCAAATACTCCCACGTCTTCATCTTACTTTTTTTTATTTTTTTACTTTTCAAGTATCTACAGTACCTCTGGACACTAATTCAATTAATGTGAGGTTTCTCTTAAATTCTGAGCAGCTTTGGTCATCTGGCTTATTTTTATTTTCAGGGTGCAACTATATTACTTCTAACTTTTAAGTCAGTGGTTAAAAGCATCATTTCACAAAAATAACCTTGTGGCTGCTTTCCTTCACACTTAAACAGAAACATCTTTTTTTGATACGTCAAAACTATTTGTGCCTATATTTTCTGATGCATAGCGATGACTCTACAAAGTGAGGCAATTGAGGGGTATTAAACTTAAATCCATGAGGCTAAGCGAGTTCACGGGTATTAGAGCTGCATTCACAAGAAACGGGGGTCGGCTTCGCACCTTCCTTCTGTTGATGGTGAGAAGAGGCAGAGATGGTACACCATCATGCACCAGCTCCTCAAGGGTGTGACTGTAGTACCTCTTTCACAATGCCGCCATATTACACTGGGTCAGAAAAGTGTGTTGAGGTGGTTGCCAATTAGGCTCTTTAGTTCTTTCAGAAGAAGATACAGTCATGGTTATTAATAGTGAGGTTGAAAACTTAGCTCAACAGACAGTTTTTAATTTGGTGTTGTCTATAGCAGGTATATCACCAACTACCTCTTTTACCACTGCCGACCTAAAGGATGTGTAACAATCTGACATGAGTAAGAGTAAATGTATGCTTTTGCTCTCCCAACAACCACTTCACAAGTTTCATTTCTTTCTTCGTGTGATAGTAGGTGCAAACCGAACATCCACACCACTGCTATAAACATTTTTGGTTTTTATCTGTATTTGAAGGCAATTCTGCATCTGAGAGTAAGGGGCTGCATAAACTCCAAAGTCAATAATAACTCATTTGGGTGTCGAGAAGGAAGCCACCTTCTTCGACCCCATAACACCACCATGTGTAAAGTCTGGAACCGGGTAAAGAGCCTGCTGTATGCGGCCAGTGGATAGCAGTCCCTACATTTGTTAATTAGTGAGTGGAACGTCTGACGTGTCCAGACTAGTGCTGTGAAAACATAGCCCACTGTATTTACCACTACCAAGCTGTTTTATCCAACCCACTTACGCTGCCAGGCAAGGAACCCTTTAAGGAATGTTATATTTGTCTTTGGTTTCAACTTCAGAATGAGTTTTGTAAACCTGCAATACTTAACTAACTAAACAGGTCAGTACCTTTAGTTTTCTGGCCTTTTTTCTGGATCAGGTGTCTGACCCTACTAAACCCTTCTTGTGGGATAGGATATAAGTGCACCGCATAAGGAACCGGACGTCCACTTTCATTTTCAAACTGACATTTACCCAGACTTACCAGATTTGTCCATTGTCTCCAAGCTTATCAGTGTGCCAAAGTCATGCTCAAGTGTCTTCCTGGATATTACGAATACTATAAACATCAAAGCATCTACCTCTCACACAGCATCAAACGTGTTAAGGGAATGAGGCTTCTTGAATAAAGAGCCAGAGGTGGCCCTTCCTCAATAGCCAGGGAAAGGAGAGACTCTCTGGAGAGAATTTGTTCACCTCAGAACGATTACATGGTTTTCTAACAGAGCCCGGTTGGAGTTGACTCCTCTCAGCACCCTTTCAAGTGGCACTTCAATTCAAAATGTCCACAGAACCCATCTACATTCCAAACTGTTATGAATAGTCACTAAATCAGCATTCTGTCATACAGAAAAATGTAAATGCAAAATAATGCATTCCCACAACAAACATAAAACAGCACAACTGAATCACAACACAAGAGTATAACCACTAGACGTCTCCCAGGGAATTCTACCACTGATCACCAGACGACACTGGGTAAAAATGTTTAGTCCTGCTACACGCATATAAGAAAAAATGTAACAGTGGTAGACTAACTTCAAACATCTCTCAGAAGACAATACAAAGAGTGAAGGAGGAATCTGCACATCACCTACACATCAATTTCGAATCCCTTGCAAGCCTCGATGCCTTTCCTACCCTCTCTCTACCCCCAGCATTTAATTTTCCAGTCTTATTAATAACATGTAGTTTTGCAAGCAGGTGATAAAGGAGTATGAAAGCTTTATTAGCACCCCCAAAAACGTATAAATGCAAACAAATGATAGTATAAGACGTTAATGCAATTACAAATAGCCATCAAAAGGTAAAGAAAGGCAGCATAGAAGTTGGCTATGAAACACTAGTCAAACTAATTGCTAATCAAAAAAAACCCAATGACCGTAGCCCTGGCACGTGGTCCAATACATTATTAAGGGTTACATTCCAGGTCTTAAGAGCTGGGGCTACCCCTAGGCATGCATCAGAAGCATGGAACTGGGCGATTTTGTTTCCCATCATTACAAGTGGCAATAAGGTTGATTTTGGGCTCTAACGATTATAAGCCATGTTTAGTCAAAGAGCAAAAAGTTTAGCAAAATATTGCTCTAGCAATTAACTAAAGTGGTAGCAGAACACAAGGGTATTCCTATCACACACCAATAAAATTATACACAAGGAGATCAATGAGACACAATGAAGCAGTTACGGCACTAAAGGCTAGATGATCTGGGGGTTAGGGTTCTCTGCTGCTGCATCGTGCATTTACCAACTTCTTCACCACATTCCAATGGATCAGACATGTCTGTAGAACAGTTGCTAAGGGATGCATCACAATCTTGTTATCCACAATGGCCATCTTAAATCATGGGCTGTGGTGAAAATTAACAAGAAAATAATTTATCACCTGGAGGACAAAGTGTACCTCAATGGTCTGTTCTTGCATCCAAGTTTTTTTAGCTTCAGCTTCAGTTTTGTTTAATTTACCTAAAAAGTCCATGCCTATGCTGTGAAGCATGCTTCAATAGTGTTATGTGTGACCAAACTCCTACAGGCCTTCAAAGGCGAATGAGCAGCTTATACCAGCCTGCCTTGCTGATAATGACATCTGATAATGTCATAAGGAACCCCAAATTGGTTTATTTACGGTACTGATGTTCTGAAGTCATTTTTTTGACATGTGCCTTAAATTCCAATAGAACAATTACAGCTGGTGATGCAGACCACGTAGACTAGCTGGAATGAATGTGTCACTTGCCCCAAGATGGTCATCCACCTTTTCCCTTCTCTAATGATAACCAAGGGCTCATAACACATTTCACTCCTATGATTTATTTAGGATACAGAAATGCTACATCTTCCAGAACTTGTGCAGCAAGTTTGCTAATGAGCATGATACTGAATTAAAAATGTGATGAATTCAAATTAGTGGAGACTCTGCTCTTTAACAAAAATGACTCACTTCTATGTACTAGATATAACACGGCAATTTATTAAACAAAAATGTAAAACTGTGACTGAATGTCACTGCAGGCCTCCCCCCTCTCCACATGTTCCTTCAGTTCAATCGGAGCACTTGTCATCTTTGCAGCACACGATTAACAGCAGCGTGAAGGGGTATTTTAATTATCAAATCTTAATTGCTCGAGCCACAATCAACAGGCCAACATAAGCTAACTGCACAAAGGCAACATTTTACAAATATTCCAATATGAAAAAACACATTGTTCTCGCTACAGGCAGGTTACAACGTGGGACAAATATCAAGAAATCCATACAGCTCAGATCTGAATACACCATTTGATGAAATACAGGAGCAGTGGTGAAGTAACCTACCCTACTTCAAAAATAAAATCACCTAATCTGATGGTGGCAATAAAATGCAAAAAGCACTGGCAAAGTCAATATGTATGGCCTTGCCAACCTTATAATATTTTTTTATTTCAAGCATATGCCGCAAAGATAAAAAGAAAGAAACCATATCACTACCTAATAGTGGTGATCATATGCATGCAATACAAAATGTAAAAATTAAATATATATATATATATATATATATATATACACACACAAAAATATATAATATCATTTTGATACCAGCGTAGGTGCTTCAAAACAGGTAGGTGAACCCTTTTTTATGTAATGTACAACTGAGGAAAATAGGCTTCTTACTCAGGGGCATTTTAAGGATTTTGGAGGCCCTGTTCCCAACAACTTTGAATTTTAGATACATTTTCAGCTAAAACACGCCCATTGATCATACCTTAAAAGCTAAGCAATGGTAAAAGAAAAAAGATAAATGATAGGCAATTGCCCATTTAAAATCAGCACCAGTACCATTTAACATTCCTCCTTTTCTACAGTTGCCCTTGGACTTCGTTGATCCACATACAGCACACAGATTGGCAAGGAAGTGGACCAAGGGAGAGCCCTGTATGAGGCTATGGTATACTCGCAAACATTCTATGACCAAAAGAGGTATAGATAGTTACTGCAGCTTGACTAGTTGGATAAATTAATGAGGGTCTCTGACTGGATCAAATAACAAAGGTGCTGTTTGAAAGGTGGGGCCCTTGGCTAGAGCCCACTTTGCCCATGCCTTAAAACGTCTCTGTTCTTACTGACACAACTAAAAGATATTACTGATTTTGAACTACTGCAACCTGAAGACATAGTTTAAACACACAAGCATGAATAAAACTAAATTAAACAAGCATTGGCATAGCCAATAGGTCTCGCCTTTGGGACCTTATAAGTGTTTAGTTATCCAGTACAATATCCTTGGTGCAACAACATCAAGTGTTGCATGGCTAAACACTTATGAGGTCCCAAAGGCGAGACCTATTGGCTATGCCAATGCTTGTTTGCATAGTTATGCAAACGCCTGATCCTCGATGTACCACGCCACAGCCACATCACCCCCCACCTGAGGAACCTGCACTGGCTCCCCGTCGACAGGAGAATCTCCTTCAAACTCCTCATCCACGCACACAAGGCACTCCACAAGACTGGCCCAGCCTACCTCAACAGACGACTCCTCTTCTACGTCCCCAACCGCCAACTCCGCTCCGCCGACCTCTCCCTCGCCACCGTCCCTCGCATTCGAAGAACTACCACCGGCGGCAGATCCTTCTCCCACCTCGCCGCCAAGACCTGGAACACCCTTCCACTAAGCCTACGACAGACCCAAGACCTGCTGACCTTCAGGAGGCTACTCAAGACCTGGTTGTTCGACCAGTAGCAGCACCCCCCCCCTTTTTTTTCTCCCCAGCGCCTTGAGACCCTCGCGGGTAAGTAGCGCGCTTTACAAATTCTGTGATTGATTGATTGATAGTTATGGATTTGCCGCATTTACCACATAATGCATCTGCTGCAAAATTTGCCAATTCTAACAAAAAAAATGTCTAACTCCAATTGGTCAAAAGTTACTAAAAATGCGGCGACGTGTGTTGTTGTGTAGCAAAAGGCACTTTGCAAAGGTTGACTGGCCACCTTTCAGTTGTATATTGCGGTCTTTGGGCGTTAAACTACTACTAAAAATAAAAAACCTTTGTCCAGACAGTGTAAACGCGTAAAAATAACAAAATAACGAACTGCATAATAAGTTGCATTTCCTTGCCGCATAATTTTGTAATCCCCGACGCATAATTTGGTCCTCCCTTGACGCATAATTCCAGTGGCTCAGACTAAGAGACAAGTACATGGTCATGCGTACCCTACATGTGTGCCTGGATTCGTTGGATACATGGAGCAAGGCTATAGTCTATTAAACCAAAGGATTTTGTGCAGTGACATCCTAAACTCGTGGTTTTTGAAGGTATTCCAATATGCGATAATGAAAGATAAAGGAAGCATGGTGAAACAGAATATTGGCCTAGGATCACACAGTTTAGTTATGGGGAAGCTGGGACTGATCCCAGGTATTCTGGTTTTACATGAGCAACCCAGCCATTAGATGCGTATCTCCCTCTCTGGCCTGTTATAAATCAGAGGTCACTGCTTTCATTTAACTCTTGGCGCATGGACGAGCATGAGGGGCAGGCAGAAGCTCACCTTGCTGTGAAGAAAGAGGGAGGGAAACTGGAAGAGAATGGAGGGCGCCTAGAGGAGGACGTGGAGTGAATGGAGCAAGGAGAGTGATGGAAAGAGGGACGAGGTTAAGTGAAAGAGGGAAGGGAGTAACTTTCTTATAAGAGGGCACCTAAAGGAGGATGAAGAGTGAATGACTTAGGAAGGCGAGGACATGGAGGGGGAGAGAGTGACGGAAACAGGGATGAGGGAAAGAGGGAGGAGAGTCAGTGAAAGAAAGGACGGCCAGGACGTGGAGTGAATGACATTGCTCAAGGACACCTGAAGCCTGACAGAGGACAGCAGGGGATGGGGCTGGGCCAGCACAGCGGACTCTGCGTCCAGTCCTTCGTCATTAGCCCTCGCAATTGTGCCAGGCAAGTGGGAACAAGTAGGCCAGGCAGGCTATGCAAGTGACGAGCAACAAACGTGGGGTCTCGGGTGGGTGGCACGAAGATATCCGGCTCAGAGAAGGACAGAAGAGCAAGCCTGAAAAACAATCGCGGCACCGGCGCTTTACTTTAACATGGTTAAAGGTAAAGCGCTGGTGCCGCGATCATAGCAAAAGTAAAGAAATAGATGTTTTTTCTATTTCTTTACTTTTGCAGCAAGCGCGGCACCGGCCTTTAATCTAAACCATGTTAAAAGTAAAGCGCTGGTGCGCGATTGAGCAAAAGTAAAGAAATAGAAAAAAACATCTATTTCTTTACTTTTGCTATAATCGCGGCACCAGCGCTTTACATTTAACATGGTTCCAGCGGGAGGAGCTGGACGCGCTCCGTGGTGGGGGAGGGGCGTGCGTTGAGGCATGGGAGAGCGAGAGGAATGCCAGATGGCGGCTGCACGCGTGCACGCGCGCGTAACCGCAAGCTGGTGGCCGGCAAAAGTAGCACTTTCAAAAGCCCCTTACTAAATGTCTCGCAGAGCAACGCATGCGCGCTGGCTCAGCGAGACCTAAAAAGGATAAAAATGAAAAGAAAAAAGCTTATTGAATTTAAGTATTCATCCACCACCCCTGGTACAGAAGTGGTCTTCTTTTTAGACGGGTGTGCACAGTGATCAGGCAAAATGCTGTCATTCACATTGCAAGATAGCCAATAGCTGAAGTGAGTTGATTCAATGCCCCATGCTGATGAGGAAGTAGAATGGAAAATGTGAACTGACAGTTGAACTGACTAATGGACGAAGAGGGCTAACCCAGAGCCCTTCTATGTATGCATGTATGTGTGGAAATGAATATAGAGCATAGGTCTTCAAACTGTGGGCCACACCCCTTAGGCGGCCATGGCCGTGTTCCCAGGGGAGCCCAAATGCCTCAGTAAGAACTTGTAAATGAAAATGGCCTGGAGGCACGGATTTGTTTGTTTACCGCATTTCCAGGCTGTTTTCATTTACAAGGAGCAGCTGAAGGGCAGGACAGGGTCAAAGACATGATTAAAAAGAACAAAATATTCTATAACTATTTTGTTCTATTTTTTCACCTGCAGGTAACTGCAGATAAAATAACGCATAACTTAAAAGAAAAATATTTTCATGTTAATACTTATGAAACCTCAGTTGGTTAATGCAAGCACTGCAGATGTCTGTGTAAAGGCAGAGTTACAGAATTTAATCCTGGGGGGTGCAGTGGGGAAAAGGGGCTTGGGTATATATATAGTGCTACGAGGTCTCAGCATGTAACAGAAAGCACTGTTAATGAGAATATGTAAATCATTTTTTTAAAACTGCATTACACCCAGTATAAAGATAGGCTGCTGCAGAATGGTTTAGTCAGACCCATTGGAATTATGCGGCAGGGGTGAGCCAATTTATGCAGCAGAGTTGACGAAATTATGCAAGAAGAAAAGGCAAATTATGTGTAATAATGTGGCATATTTTATGATAGTATTACTTCATTATTTTGTCCTTTTTACAGATGGTAATACTGTTTGGGCAAAGATTTTACCTCATTAGTACAAGTTTAACAACCAAATACAGAAATAAGAAAATGAAAGGTGACCAGTTAACCTTTGTGAGGGGCCTTGCACTGTGTGGGAACACATATCGCCACATTTTAGTAACTTTTGATCCATTCGAGCTAGAGACCATTTTTTTTCTAAAATGTGCAGCTTATATACCAGATGATGGATTATGTAGCAAATGTGGCAGATCCATAAAAATGCACAACTCCAGTGGCTTTAGGTGTAATGTTTAAGATAAAACAAGTGATTTCAAAGCATATATTTAGTTAGAGATAATCAGACTGTACTTAGTGCAAGCCTTTTTATAAGTATCCATTAAAAGGACACTGTCACTTGTCATCATGAAACTTCCAGTACTCCACCAATTAAGGCTTATACTAGGTCCCAAGCAGCCCTTACATTTTGCGATTAATCAATTACACACATTTACATTTCTTTCAGATAGCAGGCACCTTGGTGAGAAGTCCTATTTCTTCTTTGCCTCTCTGTCCTGCCCTCGTCTTCACAACACTAGAGTCCACCCCCTCTCCTTTCACTTTCACACAGAGGCACTGCAAGGTCCACATTAACCATTTGGGGCTGGCTGTTTCTTTTTTGTTTAACAAAAGGTATAGGAACTGGTTTTGTGAAATGAAGAAAACATAGCCATATCTGTCCCTACAAATCCTACCCACTTCGACATGCAGATGTCCTTTCAAAGAAGCTGAAGGGTGGTCTACAGGGTCGCATTTAAAAGCAGAGCGCTGATCATCCGGACCCCTGGGGCTTCAGAGTAACGGCCCGGGAGAAAAGGAAAATAACGAGATCCATGGATAACATCAAAGACATGGCCCATAGGAGAGGTGCTATCTGGGGGCTAATTTTTCCATCTACAAATGTACACACATATGGGAGCTGTTTTTTTAATGAAAGGGCCAGCACTACCATTAATGTAGCAGGTGCAGTGGCACTGGGATCAAGAGTGTGAGGGGGCCACTGCACCCCAATTATGACTGTCTTACTAGCAAAAAATGGAGTGGAGGCCCATTTTCCCTGCTAATATTAGGGTCCAGGTCACCCTTGTTGCACAGGTAACAGGGCTTCAGCACCAGAGAATGGGGGGGGGGGGGTGAGATGTGGGGCTTTGCTCCCTTTTTAAGAGCACAAATGGGCAGATAACCTATTCTGAGCCTCAGGCCTAGGTGTAATAGCTCTGTGTAGTGGACAAAGGACGCAGCCTGATTCATAGGACTGTAGGTATCATTGGTGCTGCAGGTGCAATGGCACTGCGGCCAATTGGTGTGAGGGGCCAACTAAACCCCAATTTGGGCATTTTTACCAGTCTTCCTTGTTTGCATTAGGCACAAGTGCACCCTTGCTGTGCCAGTATTTTTGGCCTCATACCAAGGGAGGTGAATACTGAAGCAGAGGAGACAGCTTAGCTTGTGCCTCAGAGAGCTGACAGAAGGGGTATGGTGCAAGATCGGGCCCATATTTTAAATGCAGAGTTGACTGCCTGTTTCGCAAGGCAGTAGCTATCATTAGTGAAGCAGTAAAGTGGCACTGGATCTCAGGGAGTTGACTGGCCCACTGCATCAGAATCATGCCTATCTTACTCTCCAACAGGCATGGGGCCTGCTAGCATTAGAGCTGAGGAACCCATTTTGCTGCAAAGTGGGAGCAACACAAGGGGGGCTAATTTATTCTGAAAAGGACAGAGTCTGTTTCAGGACTGGAGTGATTGCCAGGCATGGTGGGAAAGGCAGAAGCAGAGAAGCAGGCTGCTACTCCGGGCTTCAGCTATCATCAGTGCATCAGGTAAAGTTGCATTGGGGCCCAGGAGCGTGAGGGGCTAAAAACACCCTAATTATGTGGGGCAGAGTTGTTCGGTCAATTTCTGTTTCTGTGCGACATATTTGCTCTTTTTATACTGCTCACATTTAGTGTGGAATATGAGCTACAGAAAACGACCCAGGAAATTATACTACCAGCCCCCTGTGCTAAGCCTTAGCACTGCCGCTCCCCAAAGTCTTGCCATAAAGTATTAGAGGGGGGGCCCCAACTTAAAAACATTTTCCTTAGGGGGCCTAAGAGCAAAAATGTTTCAAGACCTCTGATATAGAGGGATGGTCCAAAGTCAGTCTATGTATAAATATATGTATTTTATTAATTCAAGATTGTTTTTAATCACCCCAGGCTGGCAAGACAGCTAAAGCTTTCTCTACACAAGACCCATAAATAGACCATAGAGCAACAGTAAAGACAAAAACAAGCATTGGCATAGCCAATAGTTCTCGCCTTTGGGACCTTTAAGTGGGATGACAAAACTGGGGGGTGGGGGAGGGGGGTCTCTCATAGGGGCGTAGCCCATGAAAATAAGGGCGTGGCTTAAAACACAAGCTAAAAATCTGTACTTAGCATAGTGTGCAGCCCCACTGGTATTTTGCTGCTTCTGCCCATTCATCCAGATATATAACACAACAACTAACATTACACCTACAACAAGCCAGTACTATTGGCTTTCTCAATGGTTGTAAATTGCATAATGTACATAAGCAATAACTATGAATTCGCTGTATATTATATTAAAAATGCTTCCGTTCTTGTTGTCCTTTGACAACCATGCTTTTGCTCAGAGCTTCATGAGGGGATTTTGCTTCCTCCCTGCCCCTTTCTCTCAAGCGCCAGCATTTTATTTTCTGTCAAGCAGGTTCTAACCTGACATCGGCTCAACATCATGTGATTCAAAACATGAATATGTCCTTGTGTAATGTAATTGGTGCTCATGTAAAGCGCTCCAAGTGTGCGCTATATAAAACTGAAAAATGAGTCTCTTTGAAGGTACATCAAAAGCAGCGACGGATGATATTATTGAGAAGTTTCGTTTTTGTGTGGTTTTTTTTTCACCCCGAGGGTAAAAATGGAGAGCCCAATAGGGACCCGTCTCGGCACCTGCTTTACAAGACTTTAAATGGTTGTCGTGCCTCTGCTTTGCTCACTAAATCCCACAGGGGTACGCGCTGTCTGGACTCCGCTCAAAGATGGCGCCAACTGACTGATAGAAATTAGCACTTTTTTCATTTATTACAGTATTATAGCGCAAATTCGATCTGAAGGTATCGGAGCACTGTACATTTGCACACAGGGGACTTTAAAAAAAAATGTAAGTACAGAAGGTTGGAAGTGATGAGCTCAAACTTGCATGCAACCACAGCAAACTGTGGCAGAGTGATGAAGAACGTTTAGGGCTACCATGGAATGAAGACCACCAGTAAGACAAAGCATTCACCCAGTCAAAATACAAATGAGACATGAAAAGCAGAGCTAAAATCTGAAAAAGACACGCATTTACTTTCTGCAAGAGGCTGAACTGGAAAGAGCAAGATTAATATAAAATGGTAACATGCTTGAGAGCCCGTTCGAAGATGGCACGGACAGACAATTGCAATACTTGGGGCTCTGTAGCGCCTGTGACTGTAATGCAGCTGATGCTCATGCAAAGCGCTCCGATACCTTCGGGTCGAGTTCGCGCTATATAAAGTTCCCCCAAAAAATGTGTACAGGATCGCAAAGTGGCTTTCTCTCGTTAATCCCAAGGAGCTCCCTGGCGGGGGTGTCAACAAAAGCATGAAAGGCAGCAACGCGCGGTAAGTGGTGTAGGGACAGCGAGCGAGCTTAAGCAAAACAAAAAGTAGTGTGCCAAACGTGCATAATTGGTAAAAAGTGAACTGATCCATGTAACTGGGTCAGTCGTCAGGGCGGAAACAAACAGGCAAAGGGTGGAACAAAGACAACAAAGCGACCATAGAAAAGGAAGATTTTACAAGGGGCACTACAAGGAGCCAATTAGAAGTAGTGGGCGTGGCCTTAGCACACAGAGAGACTACACCATATCTTGCAGAGCTGTGCATGTGCGCTGCTAGGTTCGACCTAATAAGGAATGGCACAGAGGCTATGTGCAACAGAAACTATTAGCAAGCCCAAAGCATAGCTGTTGATGGTTTTCACAGTGACCCAAAACACACAGCAAGACAGGCAACATTTTCATCTGGCATAAAATGCAATTAACCTTTGTAATAATAGGATTTCTTTCTGCACCATGCCTTAAAACGTGAATAACCCAATTTAATCTCATACAATAATGCAGGATAGCACCAGTATCCTACAGTAAGCAAAGATCGGAAATAAAATTAACCCTTTATAAAAGTATGTATATATTTTAATATAGAAGTCTTCGATTTCATCTCCACTAATTTCGTTAGACCTGTTTTAAGAAATCTGTACAAAACGTGGAAACATTGTACATGCATTAAAGTATATTTGCATAATGTTTTGTGCAAACCGATCAATGGGGATCCCAAAAGATGCATTTTCTATTAAAAGTTCCATAGGAGCTTTTGTCCTTCACAACAGGAAAATACTGGTGGACAGCCAAATACATTCTACATCTTTATATGCTACATCAGAATAGGTAGTCCATTAAGCATGTTTCTTTTTTTTTTTTCTCGTGATTTGGGCTCGCAATGAGTTCTGTTCCTAAACCGTAACAATATGTCCCAGGCTGAAGCAATGCCTAATTATACCCATTGTAGCTGCTATATAAGATAGATTGCAACTGTAGGTGCCTTGATAGTAAATATTACGTTAGGTGAAGTGCGGGTGTGGGGCCTCGTGTTGTAGATGTGAACAAAGTGTTTATTGAGGTGATGTGTTGAAGGATAAAATGAGGCGAAGTGGTGCTCCAAAATGAATTAAATCTGCAACATGTTGACCATTCATATTTAGCCAGCTCTGACCATTACATCAGCGGTGACACTCTATGTTTTCAATTGAGACCAGTGGGCTCGCAGATTTAATTCATTTTGGAGCACCACTTAGCCTCATTTTATCCTTCCACACATCACCTCACTAAACACTTTGTTCACATCTACCCCACGAGGCCCTACACCCGCACTTCACCTACCGGCTTGGGAAAAAGATCTCCGCCAAAGAGCCCCTCTTAGGGTGCCCGTCAGGCATTGCAGCGCCAGCCTGACGAGGAGCAAGCCCTATGATGAAGCATGACACCCAACCGGGTGTGTGAGGGCCCTATTTCCCAAATTGGGAGACACCCTGCCTCAACTTCAGGGTGGGGGTGTTGACCAACCCAGCCTCCTCCTCCTCCCCCCATAAGAACTGCATACTGCTTCTCTTATACGTGTTCTTTGGGGCTCGTATGCTGGACCTTAAAGTGCCCCTGATCCCTCCTTTTTAAGAGTACTACACTGTACACCTCTGCACTCTATGCTACTTCAGTATACGCTATTCCACTCTACACCACTGCACTTTTTTTTTTTTTAACAGAGTTTTATATAGCGCGAACTTGACCCGAATCGGGTATCGGAGCGCTTTACATAGCACCAGTTGCATTACATGAGGACACATTCATTTTTGTTAGGCACGGGGAGATTAAGTGATTTGCCCAGAATCACAGGATGTTCAGCGTCATTGCCGAGACTCGAACCCGGTTCCCCAGATTCGAGGTCGACCGCCCTAGCCCTTAGGCCAACTCCTCTCCCCTAAATGATAGTCCATTATATGTTATCCCATTGAACTGTATGCCACTCCACTATTCAACACTCCATGCTATTCCACTGTATGCCACTATACTGTACGCTACTCCACTCTGCGCCACTCTATTGTATGCTATTAAATTTAACGCCACTCCACTGTCTGCTATTTCACTATCCGCTATTCTACTCTACGCCACTACGCTATAGGCCACTCCACTGCACGCTATTCCACTGTATGCCACTCCACTGTACAACACTTTAGTGTACGCTATTCCACTCTATGCCACGCCACTCTTCTAAACTGCACTCCATGCTATTCCACTATACGGTATTACACTGTACGTTATTCCACTGTATGCCACTCCATGCCACTCTCCTCCACTCTATATAACTCCACTCTATAACTCTACTACACTTTATGGCACTCCACAACACTCTACTGCACTCCGTCCCCCTACACTCCATTGCAGAACTCTAGACTCCACTCTGTGCCCGTATACTCCATTGTACAACACTCTATTCCACTATATGACACTTTTGAATACTTTACAACACAGCACTCCAATTAACTATATGAGATACCACTCCAATTTATAACAGATGGCTTGACTCAATGCTATGCGACTACACTGGACTCCACTCCATGCCACTCTACTTTACAACACACCTATACACTCTATTACACTTTATTCGACACACTATGTTATGCCACTCCACTGAACTGTAATCCATTATACTCCACTGGACGAGACTTTACCTCTCTCCACTGTACAACAGTCCACTCTACGTAGCTCAACTGTAAGACACACTACTGTACTCTATGGAGCTCCACTCTACAACATTATACTACACTGCAGAAAACTCTCAGACACTTTAATCCACTCTATACCCCTAGTCCACTGTACAACACTATGCTATATGCCACTGTACAACACACTACTCCACTATATGCTGCGCCACAATAATCTAGTACACTATACGACACTGTAAGCAACTCTTTGTATGTCACTGCACCCCACTTTACTCCACTGTACTATATGATATAATACTCCATTCCACGCCATAACTGTTTGCCAATCCACTCTAGCAAACTCTATAACACTGTATTGTACTGTATGCCACTCCACTGTAGAAAACTTAACTACACTGCACTGTATGCATCTCTACTCTCCTGTACTCTACAACACTTTCCAATACTGTACGACACGCCAGCGCACTGTATTGTACAAGACGGTACTCCAATTTTTAATACTTTACTCAACTGTATGCTATGCCACTCCACTTTATTGCACTCCACAGAACTATACTCAATATCATGCCACTCTACTCTAGAACACTTTAGTCTATGCTACACCACTCCAGTGTTCTCCACTCCACTCTGATCTTTGCGCTCTACAGCCCGACCCTCTACTCCACTGTATGCAACTCCACTCTACAACGCTTTACTACACTCTATGCTACTCTATAATATTCTATCCCACTTTATGACCATCCACTGTACTTCCCTTTAGTAGACAGTATGACACCCACTCCTCATGACAATACTCCACTCTAAGGCACCCTACTTCACTCTATGCCACTTTTCTCTACAACATACTACTCCACTCTATGACAGTCTACGGCACTGTGCTCTACTGTACAACACCCCACTCCACTGTAGAACACGCTTCTCCACTCTATGATACTGTACTACACTAATCAACGCATCACGCCACTCCACTGTATAAGACTTTACTGCACTGCACACTACCCCACTCCAGACTACACTCTATTCCACTACACAATACTCCACTTTACCACACTACACTCTGATACTCTCTGCCATTCTACTGTACAACACTCCAATTAAGAAACACCCTAATAAATTACACTTGACACTATTTTAAACAAATATTTATTAAAAAGTAAAAACCATTGAAATTCAATTAAAAAAACAAAGATTAGAGATAAGTTATAGTTAGGAAAACTTTATTTATTCTTTCTATGCAAACCCAACTTAAACTACACAAATATTAGAAATTCTAAAGTTATAGTTATCACTTTAATTTATGCACAACCTTCAAATTACTATAAGTCGCGCACCTTCGCACCCAGAGTTGTCACCTCAGTCGCCGCTCTACAGTAACTATAACTCGCACCTTCTCCATGCACTTGTTATACCCTTCCATATTACATCACTTATACCATGTGAAATCATAGCATTCATAACACTTATGACATCTCAAATCACATCATTTGTGAGAACACAGTGCATGGTAGAGTGGTGAGTTATAGTTAATGTAGTGTGGCAACTTTACGTATGTTAGTGTTATCTCACACCTCCATATATATATATGAAATGCTTGACTGATTTCCTATAAGGACAATATCAATTTGATGCCATGAACGACTGTTTGCCCACGTGGGCTTGATCTGAGATTGACCACAGGTAGGACATGGACTGGCCACTCCATTGTCCACTTCACCATCGCAGGATCACCGTGCACCGCCCCCAACCCCCCCCCCCCCCAACACCTCCTTCCGGAGCTGGAGCAAAGTGACACAGACCCAATGGATGGACGCCCCCACCACCTAGCCTGACGCCGCAACCAACCTGGAACAAGCAGTTCCGAACTTCAACACCTGATTACCAATGCCATCGACCTAGTAACCGCATTCAAAACAGCAAAAACCTGCAGATCCAACAAACAAGCCAGCTGGTACACGCCAGAACTCAGTACAATGAAACGCAGCTGCAAACAACTGGAGACAAGATGGAGCACCAGCAGAGGGCCTACAGACCGAGCCACCTTCAAGTCAGCCTACTCGAAAAACCACCAACATGCAAAAAGGGCGCGCTTGCAGACCGCATTGAGGCAAGTGCCAACCACACCAAGGAACTCTTCAGCATCGTCAGAGAGTTCTCCTGCCCAATAGCCACTGAACACGATTCCTCCTCCACAGGAATTCTATGGCAGGACACGGAGGCGAGGATTAGGCTTTACTTCCTTCGCTTTTATTACAATAATCAAGCTCAAGCAGACATTTCATAAGGCTAACTGGGAACAAAAAACTCAATTTCCCATAGACCATAGGGAAGAAAACAATAACAAGTCCACCAATCAGGATCCAGCCCGCCGTACATCGTCCTGTGAAGCCTCTCTAGCCTCCTCTTTCTTCGCTGCTCCAGCAGCACGTCAGTTAAGTGTTTTTCCTGTTTCTTTGCCTAATGGTATTTTATTGCCGTGTATATTTACTAAGGTGTTTTAGAAGTGTTTCTGTTGCTAATTAGTCGCCGCGGGAGCTTTCGGGCTCACACGCGGTCACCTATTAGCATTCAAATTGCTTTATTGTGTTTTATTGCCGTTTATATTTACTTTAGCCGCGGGAGCTCCCAACGCTCCTACGCGGCTCTTCGTGCGAGTCGGGTGCCCTAATTAGCAGGCCCCGCTCGCGTGTAGAGTTTGAAGAGCTTATTTTGGTGCCTTGTGTGTTTATTTTAGCCGCGGGAGCTCCCAACGCTCCTACGTGGCTCACTGTGGCTCGCAGCGCTGTGCGGTCTTCCGACCGGCAGGGGGCACCGCCTCTCCAACCCCGGCAGCCGGAGCACGTCAGGCGCGTCAGTTTCAGTTGATTCTGACAGCGCGAGTGCTCCGGCTGCGACATTGACATGGGGGAAGATCTTATCTAGTTGAGCAGTATTGTTTGAATGCTTGCGAGTCGGGTGCTCTAATTAGCAGGCTCCGCTCGCGTGTAGAGTTTGAAGAGCTTATTTCAGGGTCCTGAGTGCGAGCCAGCGCCTGAAGGGAAAACACCCTGCGGGGTAAGACCTGCTCAGTTTCTTTGGGACACCCCAGGCGCTATTAACCCCTCAAGTCACTAAGGGGGCAGTCCCCCATTGTGCTGTTAAATATTAAGAACTGGTACCTACCTGTAAATTCCCTTGTTAGTGGGCTTTATTTGTTCACTGGTAGATATGGAGTCCATGGATTACGACGAGTCTGGGGATTATTTGGAGGAGGAAGAAGTTACTTACCTCCCCATCGACGACCAGTTCTATGAGGTGATGGACGCTTCCATCCTTAAGGCTGTTTCGCAGGTGGTAGCCCCCCTGGAGAAGAGACTGGCGGCACTCCAGGCACAGTGCCAGCAACCCCTCAAACCGAGGGAAGATGTGAATGGGCCCCCGGCCCCACTACCTCCAGGGCAGGTGTTAGCTCCGCAGGCTACCCCACACGAGAGCATGGACAAGCGCAAGAGCGCGGACGACCCGGGGGTCAATCTCGATGCTTTTGCGCGCCTCAAGAAGGCTTTTTTGGACACCCAACCCATCTCGGATCCACAGACATCGGGCCCTTCAGGGTCGGCTCCTCTGTCTCCACCGCAGTTGGACCAAGGGGAGGGGGATGAGTCCCCAATACTGGGGATGGGGATGGTTCTAGACCATGGCGCCCGGTGACCGCACCTCAGGGGAGGTCGGATCCTTCCGCAGGCTCGGACCTCACGGCGCAAGGGGATTTGTTAGACCCGGATGACCATTTGCATCCCAGAACCGCAGACTGGTGCCCTGCACCCAAGGTGGCAGCCTACATGGCCAGCCGCCTCAGGAAGCCCCTAGACAAGGAGGTTAGAGGTTGTCTAAAGGCTGAATGCCCCCGGCCTTCTTTGGAGGGGAAAGTGGCCGTCACTCCGGAGATTGATCCCAAGATGGCCACTTTCCTAGCCAGATTTGTCCGCGACCCCAAAAAAGGTATTGACCGGTCCTGGCGTTCATGTCAGGATAAACTCCTGGATATCGCCGGTCCTCTGGCCAAGATCATGGACATAGCGGAGGACGCCAAGGCCTCAGGTTCCCTGATTTCCCCGGAAGTTTTGTCTAATTGGGCCCAAAGAGCCATCGTCTTCCTGGGGAACGCCAACTGCGCGATCTCTACTGAGAGGCGCAGATCGTTGCTCATTAAGATTGATCCGAAGTAAGGGGGAGCTGTCCACTTCGGAGGCGGGAACGATTGCACAGAGAAACCTCTTTGGAGATCCTTTTATAAAGGAACTTGGGAAGTTCGTCAATACGTTCAACTCCCTAGACAAAGCGTAATCCTCTATTAAGCAGATCTTTACCTCCCGTGTTTTTGCCGCAGCCAGTCGAGGTAGGGGGCGCTCGTCCGGCCGTCCGTTCCAGACAGCCTCCAAAGGTGGTGACTCCAGACGTGGTCAGTGGCAGGACCCCGGAAAGTTTGGTAACTTCTACCAGACCAAATCTTATCCCAGTCGTCGCAGAGGCGGCCACAGAGGCAACTTTAACAATTCCCAAGGTAAGAGTTCAGGACTCAAATGGGATTTTGATTGGGGGGGCGTTTGGCCCGTTTTCAGGTGAATTGGGCAAAGCGATCCTCAGACGCATGGGTGATCGAGACGGTGGGGGGTTTCCATATCGAATTCTACGGCACTCCTTCTCAGACCCACCCTCCTGCTCCCTTATTTCCCCCCCCCCGAGCAAAAGGCTTTGGTGAGTCAGGAGGTGGACAGCCTTTTGAGGAAAGGGGCGATAGTGAGGTCGACGATCCATCCTAGGGGGTTTGTAAGCAACCTGTTTGTAGTGGAGAAGAGGGACGGCGGTCAACGTCCGGTCATCAATCTGAAAGATTTCAGTTCTTGGCTACTCTATCCCCATTTCAAGATGGAGGGTATTCACCTCTTGCGGGATCTTCTCCAGCGTTCCGATTGGATGGTCCGCCTGGACCTGAAAGATGCCTACCTATCAGTTCCAATCTTCCCTCCGCACAGGCGGTTCCTTCAGTTCGTTTGGGAGTCTCAGGTTTTCGAGTTTTTCGCCCTCCCATTCGGTCTTTCGTCAGCCCCTTGGTGCTTCACCAAGCTGATGTGGCCAGTAGTAGAGCATTTGCGGGCTGGAGGTATACGTCTCATCATTTACCTCGACGATGTACTGCTCATGGATCAATGCCCGGTTCGTCTGGCTTCGCACTTGCAAACAACAATAGACCTTTTGGAGTCTTTGGGGTTCGTAATAAACGAGGAGAAATCATTTCTCACCCAGTCACAGACAATCGAATTCCTGGGTTTCTTGGTAAAGTCAGTCGAAGCGTCCCTCAGCCTACCCCCGCGCAAATTGGCAAAGATACGACACGAGTTACGGAGAACCATCTCCAAATCACACGTATCGCTTCGTCATCTGGCACGGATAGTGGGTCTTCTTTCGTCTTCCATACAGGCGATCTTTCCCGGACCCCTTCACTAAAGGGCCCTCCAGCGTTTGAAGATCGAACATCTCAGAAAGGGACTCTCGCATTCACAAATAGTTCTGTTGTCTCCCGAAGCGATCGAGGAAATGAACTGGTGGCTGGCCCACATGGAAGCATGGAACGGCAGGGCAATTTTCGGATCTCAACCCGACTTGGTGATCGAGTCGGATGCCAGCGGCTCCGGATGGGGCGCGCGATGTGGAGAGTTTTCCACCGGCGGAAAATGGTCCTCCACCGAACGATCTCTGCACATAAATTGTCTGGAATTGATGGCAGGGTCATTCACTATCCGTTGCTGGACCAAGGAGAAGGTGAAATGCTCAGTCCTCCTCAAAATGGACAACGTGGCTGCAGTACACTACGTCAATCACTTTGAGGGACACGATCGAAGACATTGTCGGATCTAGCTTGAACCCTGTGGGAATACTGTTTAGCCAACCAGATATCCTCATCAGCGGAGCATCTCCCAGGGAGCTCCAACCAGGTGGCGGATTGGCACTCTCGCCACTGGAGAGATTCCAGCCTTTGGAAACTGGATCCTCAGATCTTCCGGCTGATCCAGGACTGGTGGGGCCCTTTCTCCATAGACCTCTTTGCATCCCGGCTGGATTACCAACTCGACAGGTATTGCAGTTGGAGGCCAGATCCTCATGCAACGGCCATGGATGCCTTCCTCCAGGATTGGAGCAAGGAGCAGTCCTATGCCTTTCCCCCGTTCGCAATGATCACGAGGCTCACAGCTCAAGTGCGCAGGCAGGAGGCAGAGGTAGTGGTAGTGGTGATCACGCCGATTTGGAGATCACAAGCTTGGTTTCCAGCGATGATGGAACTTTCTTGGGATTTTCCAATCTCTCTACCCCTGTTTCCCGATCTCCTCAGGGATCCCCAGGGCAATCCTCATCCGCTGGTCCTAGCAGGATCTCTCCAATTCATGGCCTGGAGGGTTACAGGCCTCGTTGGAAAGTCCCAGGCCTTTCAGCAGAGGCTTCCGCCTTACTCGTGAAGGCCTGGGCAGACAATACCAATAAGCGATATGGCTCCGCATGGTCAAGGTGGTTAGGTTGGTTTCTCCAACTGCAGATTGATCCCTTGGGGGCGAACATTGTCCAGGTGCTGAATTTTCTGGCGGACCTGGCTTCCCAGGGTTTCGCATACCGGTCTAATAACACCTACAGATCAGCAATCTCGGCGGGCCACCTCCCGGTGCATGGCCACCAAGTGGGGGAGCACCAGTTAGTCAAGAAACTGATGCAGGGTATCAGGCTCTCAGTTCCCCCTGAACCCAGATACACATCTCTTTGGGACGTTAATAAAGTTCTTCTCCTGTTCCAATCTTGGCCCTCTAATAAGTATCTTTCCAGGAAACAGCTGTCAGCGAAATTGGCAATGTTGCTTTGTTTGTTATCTTGTCGACGTGTTTCGGATGTCAGATCCCTGGACATAACAGGTAGAGTCTTCACCCCAGAGGGGGTAACTTTTCACATTTCACGTAGAACGAAAAGTGGTTCTAGATTGATTACCTACCCATTTTTGAGGCAGTCCCCTAAACTGTGTGTGGTTCGCACTATTAAGGCGTAAGAGTGTGTGACTGACGAACTTCGTCCACATGGTGAGAATCAATTGTTAATTGCCCTCACAAAACCCCACAAAGCGGTTTCATCCCCTACGATTGCCAGATGGGTCAGGTGGGTCATGCAAGAAGCTGGAATTGACACCTCCAGATTTGGGGCCCACTCAGTAAGAGGGGCTATGGCTTCTAAAGCTTTCCGTCTTGGTGCTCACCTAGAGGATATTCTCAAGGCAGCTGACTGGTCAAATGATTCCACCTTTAAGACCTTCTATTTTAAACCAGTTCCCTCTCTGGCAAACGTGGTGGTGGATAAGCTTTGAACTAGCCTAATCCTCGCCTCCGTGTCCTGCCATAGAATGAGAAATTTCCTAGCTATCGTAAAGGAAAGTTCCAATTTTATTAAGGACACGGAGGCGAGGATTAGCACCCCCTAGGAAATGTTTCTCGAAATATTTCTTCCCTCCCATTACAAAGATGTGACATTGGGGAGGTTGTTGGATAACAGTGATTGGTACTCAGATCAGTTTGTTTATACTAAAATGTTGTCTCATGGGCCCCCAACGCAGAGGAGGAGGCGTAGAGGAGGAGCGAGGCCGAGCCTTGTGTGCGAGTGTTGCCCATGGCCTCTTTCAAGCGACGCAACCGAGCCTGGTGGCGGATGGTGGCCGCCCCCCCTCCCTGTTGCCTGCAATCATGAGTAGGGCTGTATCGATGGATCGGGGGAGGTGAGAGCTGGGAGCCGAAGGCCTATGGGGGCCGGTGAGGGAGAGGAGCCGATGCGGAAGCCCTGGCTCCCCGGACTGGCCGCCTGTTATGAAGGCGAACTGAAGTGTGGGCCCCGGCCTGGTGGGGACTCGGGGACCAGGTGGCTGCAAAGCCAGCTGGGATTGGGGGCCTGCCCTCGGGTGATCCGCTCCTGTTGCCCATTGAGAGGCCCAGGGACAGCGTGAGGATCTGTCTGCACGATCTTCTGCAGCCTGGTGGAGGCCCGGCTCGCGCGGACACCCTTATTGCCCAATGCCGTGTTCTGGGCCTGGATAGTGGGCTGTGGAGGCCAGAATCATCACCTCATATGCTGCCGGGGGCCCGGGGTACTAGGCCCTCAGCAGAAGCTGCCGCGGCCTGGAACGTGGTTACCGGGAATTCATAGTTGGCGACGGGGGAGGGGGTCCCGACTTGGAGGTCCCACTCCCCTGGTGTCACTGGATTGGAACCTGGAGGGGACGAGGGTGCACAACAGCGACCTTCTGCGGTCCATAGAGAAGTGGACCGTCCCGTCCCCGGAGGTTTACACATTGGGCCCTACCATAAAACTTTGGTGTGGTGCATTTGGACCACTCAAACGAGGCTCATGCGTGTCCCAAGTGGAGTTGACAGTGGGGCTGGGTAAGAGCGCTGTTCACCGGCGTTCCCCAGCTGTACAGCAAGGTGGCAGTGGAAGCGGAGGACTGCACTCTCGTTCTGTACTTTGTCCTCCCCATGAAGGAATCTGGCGTCAGCTAGCGTCACAGAGCACCGCGCTGCCATAATAGCGGCTCACGACCCCGCAGGGCACCAATACTGGCCAGAGAGTAGGCATGTCATCCCACCGGTCCGCGAAAAAGGACATGTCAGTGAAGGAGATGTTCACCAAGTCCACCTCAAAAAGAACAGGGGTGACCCTGGAGATGGGTGATTCAGAAACAATGGGGGAGATAGCCCTAAGTGGAGCAACAGGGGGGGATGACTCCCACATTACTAAAGCATTTCTCGAGCAGCTCTTAGAGTCCCTTTGCGGAGATTTCGCTGGACTCAAACACGACATAGCCACTGACATTAAAGGGATCCAACAAGATGTTGAATCTCTGGATCAAAGGATGACCTCGTTGAAAGAGAATCCAGATGCCAGGGAGGAGGAGCTGGAGGGCCAATCCCAGGAACTACTGAAGCTGCGTGAGCAAAATTCAGAGCTCCGATACCAGCTAGAGGATTTGGAAAACAGATCCAGACACTCTAATATTTGAATTAAAGGAGTTCCCCTACAGGCAGTCACAGGCAATCTGGAGGACTTTGTTGTTCGCCTCTTCAAACATGTCGCACCATCACTGCAAGAGCAGGACATTATCCTCGATGTCACACATCGAGCGGGCAGGCCAGCAGCAAGACCGGGCCAACTAAAGGATATACTTACCTGCCTCCATTACTACCGGCAAAAGGAAGTAATTATGACGGCAGCGCGAAACTCGAAGGACATCGAATTTGAGGGCCTCCAGATCTGGCTGTATCAGGACCTCTCGCCGATCATGCTTCAACACCGTAGAGCCCTTAAACCTCTCATAGACTTCCTGCAGCTCCAGAAAATTTGGTACAAGTTGGGCCATCCCTTTCACCTCCAGTTTGTTTGGCGAGATGACGTCCGGATGGTCTGCACATTGGATGAGGCTCGAAGCTTGCCAGACATCAATCAATCAATCTTGGAATTGTGAAGCGCGCTACTCACCCGTGAGGGTTTCAAGGCGCTGGGGGGAGGGGGGTGCAGCTCCGGGTCAGCCGAAGAGCCAGGTCTTGAGGCTCTTCCTGAAGGTGTGCAGAGTGGGGGAGCGTCTGTTGTTGATAGGGAGCTCGTTCCAGGCCTTAGCCGCGATGTAGGAGAAGGCTCTTCCACCTGCTCTGGTTCTGCAGATGCGCGGGGTTTCTGCGAGGGCGAGGTCGGCGGAGCTGAGGTTTCTCCTGGGTACGTGGAAGGAGACTTTTTCGTTGAGGTATTTGGGTCTGGTGTTGTGGAGGGATTTGTAGGCGTGGGCGAGTATCTTGAAGGTTACTCTCTTCTCGACGGGGAGCCAGTGGAGGTCTCGCAGGTGTTGGGTGATGGGTTCATGTTCTGGGATGCCGAGGACGAGTCTGGCCGCGGTGTTCTGGATGGTCTGGAGTTTGCATAGCAGGGATTTGTTGATTTCAGCGTAGAGGGCGTTTCCGTAGTCCAGTCTGCTTGTTATGAGTGCGTGGGTGACTGTCTTTCTGGATTCGGGGGGGATCCATTTGAAGGTCTTGCGAAGGATGCGGAGGGTGTTGGTGCAGGTGGAGGCGACATCGTTGATTTGGCGGGTCATGGTGAGGGAGGAGTCGAGTAGGATGACGAGGTTCCGGGCGTGGTCCGTGGGGGTAGGCGGGTTGCCCAGGGTGGTGGGCCACCAGGAGCTGTCCCAAGCTGAGGGGGTGGGTCTGAGGATGAGAACTTCTATCTTCTCCGAGTTGAGCTTCAGACAGCTGCTGCTCATCCAGGATGTGAGGTCTTTCATTCCTTCCTGGAGTCTGGTGACGTTGGGTTCCTTAGTGAGGGAGAGGATGAACTGGGTGTCGTCGGCGTAGGATACTATGCTGAGTCCATGCTGTCTGACAATGGCAGCGAGGGGGGCCATGTAGATGTTGAAGAGCGTGGGACTAAGCGATGATCCTTGGGGTACTCCGCAGTTGATCTCTGTGGGTTCGGAGAGGAAGGGCGGGAGTCTGATTCTTTGGGTTCTGCTGGCGAGGAAGGAGCGGAGCCAGTCGAGGGCGGTTCCCTGTATGCCGGCGTCGTGGAGTCTGGCTGTGAGAGTGCGGTGGGAGACTGTGTCGAAGGCTGAGGAGAGGTCCAGTAGGATGAGGGCCACAGTGTGGCCTTGGTCGAGGAGAGTGGGGATGTCGTCTGTGGCGGCAAGGAGGGCGGTCTAGGTGCTGTGGTTGCTGCGGTATCCGGACTGGGAAGGGTCGAGGATGGCATTCTCCTCGATGAAGTTTGTGAGCTGGGCGTTGACGATCTTCTCTGTGACTTTGACCGTGAAGCGGAGGAGAGAGATGGGTCGGTAGTTTTTCAGGTCCGTCGGGTCTGCTGATGGTTTCTTGAGGAAGGGCTTGACTTCTGCGCGTTTCCAGTCATCGGGGAAAGTGCCGGATTCGAAGGTGGCATTGATGGTGCGTCGTAGCTCGGATGCTATGGCGGCTGCAGCTCTGTGGAAGATATGCGGCGGGCAGGGTCCGTGGGGGCTCCCGAGTGAGTGCTATTTATGGTTGTGGCGGTATCTTCGGTGGAGACCGGGGCCCAGGCAGCGATGGTAGGCTGGCTGGCGTTGCTGGGGGAAGGGGTTGTTTCTGGAGTCTGTTCGCTGAAGTTGTAGTAGAGGGCCTTGTTTTTCACATAGAAGTAGGAGCCGAGCTTGTTACTGAGGTCCTGGGAGGGTGTGACGTCCGTGGCTTCGCTGGGGGGTTTGGTGAATTCCTGGATGATGCTGAAGAGTTCTTTTGAGTTGCTGGAGTGGGCGAGGATTTTGTTCCGGATTAAGGTCCTTTTGGTGGATCTGATGAGTTGGTGGTATTCTGTTATGGCGTTCTTGTAGGTGTTCTGGTCTTCAGTGGTTTTGCTGTTGCTCCATTGCTTCTTGAAACGTCTGAAGGTGCGTCTGGATTCTTGGAGGTCGGTGGTGAACCAGGTGGCCTTTATGGGTCGAAGCTTGGAGAGGACGGACCGCTGGGGTCGCCTGCCCGAAGGTCGGAGAAAGGAAACCAGGGCTCCCACCGCTCCTCGCGACGAGGGAAGAAAATCGTGAGCAAACCCACGAGGCTGACAGTCAGGAGGAGCGCTCGAGGCTACTCCATCAGCTCCAACAGAAAGATGGCTGACTGGATGAGGTGAAAGACCACAGACTGTGGGCAAAGGCGAACAGAACCCCGCCTGCTGATATGGCCCCATACACCTGGCTGGCTGGCACCACTTAAGGATTGACCAGACGTTCGCCTACTCTGCCAGGCATGAGCGACGAGTCTGGCGGAGCTCCACCTCGTTGATGCTCAATGTTGACTGCATTTGCCGACGTCATGGACCCTACTTTTTACTGTTCTTTGAGTGCCCTCCAGTGGGGGAAGTTTCGTGAGTTACTATCACTGTTCCAACGCTGTATCTTTCTCTCTTTACCCCATTTCCTCATTCCCAGAAGGTCTTTCCCTAACCCGAGTCTGTACTTGGTGGGGGGGGGGGGGGGGTTTGGTGGACATGGGCAGTGGCGGAAGGAACAGAGGCTGCTTCGAATAGGTACTCATGGTAGTGTCCCTGCTTAGCCTCAACGTCCGAGGCCTTAACGCCCCAGCCAAGAGGCTGGCAGTATTGGCCTTCCTTAAGGATTCAAAATGTGATGTGTGTATGCTACAGGAAACCCACCTTCTCCAAAGCGACTGGCGGAGACTATGCTCCTGGTGGTTTGATCGGCAGTACTTCTCCTCAGGGGCCTCCAAAAAAGGCGGGGTAGCGATTTTGCTCACGACTCACTTTGCTGGGAAGGTGGAGCGGGTTCTCATGGAAGTCCCGGGCAGGATGTTGGCACTGCAAGTTATATTAGGAGGTACCAGATTCACCATTGCCACAACATACACCCCGAACAAGAGGCAGGAAGCATTCCTTAGGGCAACACTGGGCCAGCTGCTCACCTCTCCAGACAGGGAAATAGTAGTGGAAGGAGATTTTAACATAGTTATGGACGCTAATAGAGATAGATCAGCTCCAAGGATGGGACTGGATGGGGGACTGACATAGGGCACCAGACAATGGTTAAGCGAAGCAGGATTAACGGATATATGAAGACACACTCACCCCACGGCGGTAGATTACACATTTTTCTCTGCATCTCACCAGACATATGCCTGCATAGATTATTTCCTCACAACACCCGGGGTCACCCGAGACACGCTCTCAACGGAAATCGGGGCAGCCTCACTCTCAGATCACTCCCCCCTAACTCTGCAATTTAACCGCGGAGAACAGACGCCGCCCCTCCCCACTGGCGGCTGAACACAAAACTCTTGATATACAATAAAATGAGAGCACACACAGGAAGCACTCCACTCCTACTTAGAACTTAATGACCTCCCCGAAACGTCCATTAACACGCTTTGGGAAACCTTGATGGTGGTACGGAGACGGCATTTTTTGGGTATATCAGCAGGATTTAACAGAGAACGGAGGGAGAAACGCCACAAGTTGGAAGCCCAGGTTAAAGATATGGAATTAGCTCATGTCCGGTTAGGTTCGGTGGCAATCCGCCGCCAACTGACTGCGACAAGGAAACAGTTGCGTGCAATAGACATGGGACGAGCGGAGTACGCCCTCCTTAGAGTACGCCAGACATACTATGCTGGGGGAAATAAGGCAGGGAGCATGTTAGTACACCGCCTTCGCGCGCAGGAGGCGGATCAGAGGGTTCCCGAAGTACGGGGAGCGGATGGCTCCCTCTGCTCCTCGGACGTAGATATTGGCAATGCATTCCTGGTTTTTTACCAGAATCTTTATCTGGCTGAGCCGCTCCGAGATGCGGATATAGAGGCCTACTTGGCGCCTGCGTTCCCATCGGAAGCGGAAACGCCCACATTCGAGACGCTAGAGAAGGACATAACCACACAGGAGGTCCTCCTTGCAATCCAGAGACAAAGCACTGGGCCCAGACGGCTATGGGGCGGAGTTCTACAAACTTTTTGGCCCACAGATAGCTCCCATCTTAGCAAGGTTATACAACTCACTGAAGGGGGAAGGAGGGCTACCGGAGTCGATCACCTAGGCAACTATCACAGTGATCCCGAAACCAGGGAAAGACCCCAGAGACTGTGCATCGTACCGCCCAATCTCCCTCTTGAATGTCAATGCAAAAATATTCACCAGTATTCTATCTCATAGGCTTGCTCCCTATGTGCAGGGAATGGTCAACCCGGACCAGGCCGGTTTTGTCTAGGAGCGAGGCTGTAGTGACAACACTAAAAAACTGTGGCATCTCCTAGATAAAATACATCATACGCAGACACCAGCTCTAGCGCTAACCATCGATGCTGAGAAAGCATTAGACCGTGTACACTGGCCACATCTATACCGGGAGCTGGAGCTGGTAGGCTTTGGGCCAAGGCTCCGCGGCTGGATTAATTCATGCTACACCGCTCCCCAAGCAAATATACAGGTCAACCGGATAAAGTTATCAACTTTCCCTATAAGGAGAGGGACCAGACAGGGTTACCCCCTGCCCCCTTACTCTTCGCGCCCTACATGGAGCCATTTGCAGAAAGAATAAGGTACAATCGGCATCTTTGGTGTTGCGCTAGGGGGCCGGGAGCATAAGATAATGCTTTACGCGGATGATGTGCTCTTGACGCTCACTGACCAGGATACCTCACTGGAGGCAGTTTAGAATGAGATGGGTGCATTTCGAGTGGCTTCAGGATTTAAAATTAACCCTCAGAAATCCCTGCTCCTCGGCCTGACCATCCCGGAGACAGAGCGCTCTCGGCTTCAGGGCAAACACCCATACCAGTGGGCAGGAAGAAGCATACCATATCTAGGACTACAGATACACCCCACACTCACAGCCACCTACAACTACGAGACCCTCCTAACACTCGTGAGGAACGAGCTCGCCAAGTGAACGGCACACCATCTCGTGGCTAGGACACCTAGCGGCGATAAAAATGATGCTCCTTCCTAAGCTCCTATACGTCATGCAAACACTGCCCCTCTAGCCCCCTCCACAGGTCCTTGACAGGATACAATAACTCATGTGTGATTTCATCTGGGAAGGCAGGCGAGCGCGGATAGCCAAGGCCCGGCTTACCTCCACCTGTCCGCCGGAGGCTTGGGCGTCCTGAGCCTGCGCTGTTACTACCAGGGGGCGCAACTCCGCTACATGGTGGAATGGTCACGTTCACTCACTGAAAAACATTGGTGTTTTATCGACCAGGCTATTGCGGCCACTCAAATTTGGAAGATACCATGGCTGCCAAGAGCACATAGGCCGATGGGTGTGTATGTTTCCCCAGTCGTGCAGGCCACAGTTAAGGTATGGGACAGGGTACAACAACGATATGGTCTCTCCACTCCAATCTCACCACAAACACCAGTGATAGACAACCCAGACTTTCCACCGGCGCTAACAGGGGTAGCGTTCAAGGCCTGGCAAGAGACCAACTGCAATCGCATAGGAGACCTATTTGACGCCGACGGGCTTATGGACTTCCGCACACTGCAGTCCTGTTACAACCTGCCTGACAGCGCAATGGCAATATCTGACAGTGGCATCCTGGGTCACCAAACCCTGGATCCCCCCTCATGCTAGCAGAACATTGAAAGCATTCAAGAAGTGGATCCTCAAGCGAACTACAGATAAAAAGCTACTCTCCGACATCTACTCCTTCTTAGTGAAGCCGCTCCGTCCCCCTGCCTCACCGGCCCGTGATAGGGAATGAAATGACATGCTCCATCGGACGCGCTCCTCAGCGTTAAACACAACCAGCAAAGAAATGCTCCTCAAGATTGCCCACTACTGGTACCATACCCCAGCCAGGATAGCTGCATGGAACCGCTTAGGGGATGGGCAATGCTGGCGACACTGTGGGCACAGGGTACACTCACACACATCCTATGGCAATGCCCCAGGCTAGAACCCTTTTGGTCCAAGGTCCTGGAAACAGTAAACACCATATTTCAAACAGATATACCCACATTCCCGAGCTATATATTATTAAGCCTCCTCAATCTCCTCACATACCCACTGCGATCACATAGAGACAGAGCGATCACCTTACTGTTGGGCGCAGCGAAATAAATCTTACTTGCTAGGTGGGGCACGGAAGTTGTGCCAACACACTTGGATTGGCTACATAAGGTCTGGAACATATTGGGCATGGAGAAGCTAACTGCAATAGCCACACAAGAATTGCCCCGCTTTGATAAAATGTGGCACCATTGTTTACAATATTTATCAGAGGAATTCCGTGAGCTGTCCTGTCCCCAATATCTGAGAATCCTACGCTTAACGGCACAGACCCTAGCTACAGATCACGAACACACAGAGGTGAACAACTATGCCCCCACGCCTGCCCCCCCCTCTTTTTTCGGGCTTGGCTCTCCCTTTCCTTTTTTAGGTTAAGCATTCGAGACCTCTTGTATATACTTTAGTATATACTTATATGTGTATGTATTTTGTGGGCTCTGGAGATCAGCCCTAGGACTTGTCCGCTTAGGGACTTTTTCTTCTGTTCAACTGCCTCTATTTAACTGTGTTATTAGAAAACGATCAGCAGAGGTCAGTAAAATACCAGAATTGCTTTCTGCTTAGGGACTTTCTTTTTAAAATTTTTCTGGCAACTGCCTCTATTTAACTTTTTTGATAGAAAACGACCAGCAGAGGTCAGTAAAATACCAGAATCACTTTAGCATTCTCTAGATTTCAGTCCATAGAAAGTCATCCATGAGCACCCGTAGACAATAATATTTTTTCAAATCTTGTATTTTCAGTGATATGACCACCGAAGGCCCTGATTTTATATTAAAAACAGAGCTTTGGACTATACCATTTCCTGCTGAAAGGCAATATTTCTCTCCATGTGTTCCCATACCTGGCGTGTCACGCAGTTTGGTGTTTATTTTCCCTCCATGTTAAAGAACAGTAGATGTTTCAGCACCCAGGCTTATGTGCTGCATAGCTAAATACATATAAGGTCCCAAAGGCGAGACCGATTGTATTGCAAATGCTTGTCTTCCTACTTACCATATTGTTATTAAATGACGCACACTGTCCGCTTTTGATGTAGGCGGTTTGTTGTGTTACCAAAAACCAATAAAAGAGATTTAAATCCTAAAACAAAGTGATGTAAATATGAAAGCCTTTTGACTAAACTCACATTTTGGAACGGTAGGTCATCCATAGGTAGCCACTGCTAAATCTGGCAGCTTTTCAGCAGCTCATTCGACCCTTCAGCAGCACCGCTTGAAATAAAAATAAAAAAATAAAAAATGTTTTTTTTTATCATGTCACGTCACACGATGCCCGCCCCTCGGAGGCTAAGGAGCTTTGCCTCTCATGTCCTCGCGCCCACCAAAGTGAGAAGCGGGGGATGGGAAAATGCTGGTTTGGTTAATATGTATTATGAACGTCATATCTACCGCAAATAATAGACACAAAAAAGTGACCTTTACCTTGAGGCACTCCATTTTTTTCACATACTGATTTGTAACTTATTCAAGCAGAACCCCCAGAGAGAGGAGATAAAGAGTAGCATGCCAAGTCGAATAGCAAAATTATCTCAAATTGCTTTGTCTGATTTCATGAAATCATTTAAGACAGTTCATCATGCCTCTGAAAAGTTTTTCAACAAAAGACGACGAGCACGCTGCTTTGCATATATTAAGTTCAAGAACGTCCTCAAGATCAACTGAAGAAAAAAACAAGCTCAACAAATGAATCATAAACGGTAAAACTGCACAGGCTTCTTTCTCTGTGCGCGTGGAGCTCTTTTGTGCAAGAGACTATCTGACATGAAAGAATATGCAAAGAGACAGCCAAAACTTACCACTGCTTGGTGGGGAGAGATAAAAAAAGTCTATTTGATTTCCTAATAGCTTTAGTTTAAGATAAATACATTGTAATGCCCTTTTGACATCCACCAAATGGTGTAATCTATCAGAGCCCAGCAATGGTAACTGGGACAAAAGGAGTCGTTGGCTCAAGCTGGGAATCTTGGAGCCTGATGGCCATGTTCTGAGGTAAATAAAACCTGTTCTGAGTGAAAGGATTAAAAGGAGAGGAGAGCGAGGCTGCGGTTATGATACCTCATGCATACTTTAGTCGTTGGTCAAGAGCTACCCCAAGTGAAGCTTCCCACCACCGCCACCCTGCTTACCGTCGTAACAGGTAAATACCAAAATGGTACGACTGCTCTATAAAAGACATCACCAATCGAATGTTCTCTTCTGCGTAATTATGCAAAGCAAGGGTTGAATGGACCTACGATGGACACATTAGGGTTCACTAATAGGCTTTTTCTTTCAGCATAACCCCTGGACTATTTAGCTAAAACACATTCAGTGAAAACTATGGGCACAAAATCGGTGTGCCCTTTTCTGCCTGGAAAGCTCCATCCATGGTATCAAGTGCACCATGGTAGTCAACAAACTGCTTTGCATGCTTGATCATATAACAAAGAAAAATGGGCTTGCCATACCTCAATTAAATATAGTGCCATTCGAATGAGCTCCCGGAAAGTAACTGTATCTTTATCATAGACTATATGATCTTCTGATTACCAGACTACAAATCTTATTTTTGTAATAACTAATCTTCTGTATTATCACCATGCCTTGATAAAGAAGGCTCTACACTTGTTATTTGATTACTATCTGGCTTTAAAGAGATTGACCAGCCTTGTGTTGGCCTCTGCACCACCTCATATAAATAAGGCTTGTGCTTTTCTGCATTAGCTTTCAGCTTATTTCTTAGTAAACAATTCATGTAACCCAAAGGTTAAATCTGAGTAAGCGTCCAGTAAGATCTTCACCTCTGCAAGTGGCAAATGTAAAACCGAGATCAGGAGCACCAGAATTTGCCCGATTAATCGGGCATTAAAAATGAAACGATGGGTGGTAACCTTTTACAGTTCTGTTATTGGACTATGAATGTGGACATTACACTACATTCATAATTATTTTGTGTATTGGTACCCGATGCTCTGGCAATAAAGTTATGCTTTTTAACTGCACAGGTGACTACTCTACTTCTGGTGCTGGGGTCTTCCCCAGAATGAGTTTCCACAGGAGCGGGTGGAGGGGGTGCAGCAGACCAATACCTGTCTGCTGTGAAGGAGCAACCTTATTTCTCTGTCAAAAGACTCACTTGTCTCTTCGCTCCATATTGCAGTGTCTCTCTGTGCCTTCCTGTTTCACCCCAAGTCAGAGTCTTCTGCTGTCTTAGTGTCCGTCTCTCCCAGTATCTACATCCTCACATATCTTGCACTGTCTGTGTCTCCCCCTTTTTTCTCCAAGTTTAATTGAACCATGGTCGTTCTCTACTGAGGGAGACAGTTTTGAGATATCTCGCAATAATCGAGGATTCTACATTTAGCAAAATTAAATCTATGATTTTCTTGTATGATTTGCCGCTTACAAGAGATATCGGTGGACAATCTATAATCAGTGTTACAGAGGTAGTACCGAATAGACACAGGTAGTTCACCAGGAGAATGAAAGCCCCACGTCATATCCTCTTCATTTGGTTACGTTGAGGTGTATAGATCAGGTTTGGGCTAAGTATTTAATTTACCAGCCACTACAACAATAATGGAATGGTTGGGAACTGTTCTAGTGTGTAATGTAAATGTCTAAAACCATTCATGGTTCCACTAGTTCTTTTTATCTGTATAAACAGTAAAAATAAGAAGGCTCCATCTTTCCGGAAAGGAGATTTTGACCAGATGCTTATCATTAGATCCCTTTAGTAATTCACCAATTATTACTAGTCCAGTGCCTCATTGGAGCTGCGCGACATCCTAAGTAGCAAGACTCATTTCAGAGGTCCAGGACCCGAGGAGATGCGTACGTTCAAGCAGTAATAGTGCTAGTGACAAATGCTTATAGCAACAATTATATATCATTTGTTTGACAAACTGGCTCAACTCAGAGCAGCACAAACTTGGCTGCACTGCAAGCCAGCCTCAACAAACAACAAGGTGATGGATAGAATGCCTATATCAATCACAGCCACTGGTGATTTCTTGAGCCGCATTCCAGAACATCGTTTTTCACCCACCATGCCAGAGGCCCCTCATGAAAATCAGAACTGAGTCTGCTCCTTCCTCGGAACAGCGCATCCCGAACTGCCAGACAAGGGTCCCTTCAGAAAGGAACACAAGTAACCCAAGACCGGTCTTGTCCTGGCAGTACCGGCTTAATGGTCCTACTGCAGTAAGACCAAGCCTGATTTGCATATGGCTAGTTCCTCTCTGAGGTGGCATGTTGGGCAAATAAAATGACCTAGAAGGTGGCCTGAGTAATTACCAGTGGCCTAGATTAATTCAAGCATTCCAGTCAGGACTTTCTTGTTTTCTGTATACTAGTTTCAGACATGCATACTTCACAAGTTTAACTATTTTTGATGCCATGGTGGTGCTGCCAAACTGGGCACAAGCTGAAAAAAACTGCCTCTACTAGTTGAGCGTCACCAGGCTGAAACGTTCCCAAGCAGAAGTGCATTCAGGCTTACACACCTCTAGTTGGCTATTCTGAGCCAAGGCAGGCTACCAGATCCACACTTATAGCATGCCTTCTCCCTGAACGTTCATTGGTTCATCGGAGGATATATTTTGGCTGTGCTGGTGACACTGAGTACCATGATTTCACAGTAATTGGAACAGCAGATAGAGCAAATGTCTGTATATTACAAGACTGGGCCTGTATAACAAAGTAAGTGAAAATAGCAATTGGGCAATATACAGTCCCAGCACGATGACAAAAATAACAGAAAAATAAATACAAAAACAACTGCACCATGCTCATCAATGCTCAAGATGTCTTTCACAATTTTTAAGATCGAACGAGGTTAGCAAACGGGAAGAGGGTATATCTTACTAAATGCAATGGATTGCCAGCGACATCGGACTCATTAACAGTGCCCATGAGAAGTTGCATTTGAATTTATTTAAGTGCTATGATCTCATGTTGGTTTTGCTGCATGTTGTTTAGCAGTCCCAGCACAATATGCAGCAAGCCTAAACGGATATGGACTTTAAACGTAAAAAAAAACAAGTGCAATTGTTAGACGTGACTTTGAAAAATCACTGCTGGCACTCAACTGCATTTAATAGGGTATGTCATTTCGGGCAGGGCCACTGATGAAAGTGTGAAGACTCTTTTGGTAGAAGATATATGATTTGTAGCATATTAGCAGAAACCAGAAAATCCAACTATACCAGCTCTGCTATACACTGTCTTGTAGTTCCTAGGAATCCTCTAGGACATGAGCGTTTTGGATGACCTAAACTAAGGGCTTGGTATCCCAACCGCTTCCGGACACCTCCACAGGATATGTCAGCCGTTAGACCAGCTAGCTCTACAGTGCCACTACCACCCCCCTGTATTCTACAGTGGTGTAGGTAGTCTCTGGCAACCTCTGAACATGACAACCCTGATTCCTCAGGGATCGTGGAAAACAGTACAGTACGTTTTGCTCAGACACTCGTGCTTGCTTACTCTCACAAAAAACACAGGATGGCGTTTAGGACGTGTCAATAAAAATGTATTGGTCCAGTGACAGCCTCGTGTAAAACATGTGTGCTGCGACAATCGGGAGACAGAAGCATACAAAAGAGATTGCTAGTACCAATATAGTAAATAGTAGATACATTTCTACCATAGTGCTAATAAGATGAACAGAAGCAGTACAGATAAAAACAGTAGCACTTGCATATTTCCTAAAGTACGCGTCCTAAGTAATTTGCCTAAATGTACCTAGCCTAGATCTGTATGTGTAGCATGAATATGCATATATGTGTGTAGCCAAGAAACCCCTAGGGATGAACCAGCCCCCTCACCTGGTGGTTTAGAACGAAGGACCCCGTCTCTACGCCGAGGATGACAGCCCACAAGCGATGTCAGACCACTGCGTGTCGAAGATTCAGCAATTTGTAGGGGGGAGTGAGGGTCTTTTATACTAATGTGGTCACTCCCGGGTTTATTCTAGAATCAATATGTTTTTAAAACAATCATTGATGTTTTGAAAAAAATCATGAATGTTTTGAAAACAAGCACCAATGCTTTTCTAAACAAATGCAATCATGCATAGCTGGCTGTTGGCCAAGGATGAAAAAAGTGGTGACCCTTATACAGAATAATTCTGCCGTGCCTGGGGACATGTTTATGTCCATCAGGTACAGGGATTATGATAGAATACTAAGAGCCTGGTGTCGAAGAGACATGAGCAAGCTACTAGGTAAAAGGTCACCTGTTTAGAATCGTTATTGTCGAATGGATGGGACAAATGTATGTAATAGGGGTATACATGACAGGACTTTCCAAAAAAACATGACAACTACTCCTCATCAAAATGTCAACAAGGTCAGCTAGGTAATGATAAAGCTAACACTATTAAAAAGCATAAAAATTATTTACAATAAAAATACTAAAAAGCACTTTTAAAAGCCTGAAAAAATGTCCATAAAAGAAAAGTCATTTTTCCCTAAAAAAGCGTTCAAAAGGTCCTCTAAACTTGCATATGTGGTTGTACTTGCAATGAGCACCTTGAAAGCCATGAAGCCCAGTTAGAGCCGAGAAGAAAAATAAAACAAAGTCTCACTCGACCTTCAATTTGGTAAATGTTTAAAAAGTTGCCAAACGGTTCCCAGCACAGGAGAGGCCAAATTGTTTATGAATCTTGCGCTGAAGACTCAACATCGCTGAACATCGTATCCGCAGGTGGCAGTCCCTCCAGAACTTCCTGTATCATGTCGAGTGAGCAAAGATGTTCATCTCTGGTTCCCACAACAGTCGCCGGGGAAGAATTAGATGCTGCTCACCTGATACTGATGCATGTACCTCTGGCGCAGAGCCAATTTCCCTTCCAACAGAAGAAGAAGCATCCCTTGGAGGCTCTAGAAATGTCGTCATCAACATGGGAATAAACTGGGGACTACTGCGTACGTGGGCCAGCAAAGGCTCCAGGAGCACATCTATGTCGGGCGGCGCAACCGATGGAAGTGTCAGACACAGGTCCAACATGTAGCCAAATCCACAGAAGAGGCAACGGAACACAGGCAGGACACAGTCTAGCCAGACCGGTCTGAAAGACAGGAACCAAAGCTCACCCAGCTCTCGTAGCCGAGATGTAGTCAGGTAGAACACCATGCACTCACGAAAACGTTGTTCCAGCAGCTTTCTCTCCATGTCTTGAGGGATTGAGACGTCCACTGCGAAGCAATAGGATTAAAATCAGGATGCCTGCTACCGAAAGCAGGACCAAAGGAAGCCCTCCAAAAACGCTTCCAAGTACGGAGTGTATGAAAGCTGGAATTACTCCGAAGATGGTCTGAAAGGTGGTTAAAAGACCTGATCCAAGTCGCTTAAATAAGTGTACGATCCCACTCGTATCAGACATGTTAAAGATACGATGAACCATTTCTCCTAAATGGATCGGGAAGTTCGTACGGACTAGGGCCTGCATCTCTGCTGAAGACCTTGCAACCTGCAGATCAAAAGTCTCTCGGGCGGAAGTTAAGGCCACATTTTGTTGAAACAACATGGCTTTCAGTCTGCTCAGCGAATCAAACCGTATACAGGAAACATTCAATGAAGGCCACAGTGGTGCCTCCCTAACTGTGCGAGCCGGGGGAAACAATACTTGCTTACAGCAAATACCCCTGAGGTTTACTGTGACTAGATATGCGATGCCTGGCGCCATTCCACAACAGCCTTGATCATTCAGCACCAAATAACTTCCATTCGAAAGTAATTCAAAAACCGGATGAATCACGGCATCTGGGGAGCAATTTCAAGTAGTAAGATAAGTGTGCTTTCAACGCATTACACGTTCCATGAAGCAACACTTCTTTGCACACTAAAGACCCACTTAAAGCCTTCCCGTAGTCAGTACCACTTAAGAAAACTTCAGAGTTCTTATTTCTGCACCTATATCTATACGGTAACTCCCAGGTTTCCTGTATGTACCCTTCACCTAACGCTTCATACCTGCCTGACTGCTTGGATGTATCTAAGGCAGTATAGGAACTGAAATGTCGTGATTGGCAGTGAGAGATAGCCATGGATTAACCATTCCGTAGACGGTGAGTCTGCTACTGTAAAAGGTAACTTCTCTAATTTTTCAATGAGCAGCATGGTGTACTTTGCATCTCTGAGTGCCATAGTCAACTTCTGTCGCTCAGATTGTAAACTGAGAACAAACTTGTGCTGTTAACGTGTCACCATGGCACGTGGCCTGAACGCAATGAATGCAGCGTCCAGCTTAAAAGCATAATGGAGCGCAATTGAGATTGCCCATGTTGTAGAATAGACAAATCTTGTTCCATTATGTCAATTGCCGAGGACACAATGCTGCCCAGTGAATAAATACGTGAAGAAAGTATGGTCATACCATTGTCTACCACAGCCAAGGCCTTTTCTAGGTTAATCCTATCAATTTCACGTAATCTCCCAGCAGCATCCTGTTGGGAGACTTTCCACAGTTCATTGTAGATGGCATACAAGAAGCGTTTCTTACACGTTTTCCTGGGACCTCACAAGAAATCCCTAAGATCCATGTTGTCAGCTATACGGGACAAGTGTTGTTTCACCTTTTGTAGTGTTGAGGTTTTTAGCCATTCTAGGCACAACTTCCCAACTCTATAAGAAGTCACTACCCCTGGGTGTGTACATAGCGTGGGTCAGGCCTGTGGATACTAAACCCGTTGGAACCCTTGAATCTTGACTGACACCTATTTGTGTCGATAGGCCAAACCAACCATCCCTTCCAATTGGGAGCTGATGAATTGTATGTACCATTCTGTATCATTGTACCCAGTACCTCCTCACTAATCAGTGTGTCATTCGATATACCTTCAATAGGTATGGGTAAGGGGATGCGTGGTGTTTTCAGGTCTTTAATTTTTGCAAACCCGTAGCAGGTAGTTTGTTGCACTGTTCTGATCAGGAATATTATCTGTAACGGTATGAGGCCAGCTCTAAATATGTTATGTTATGTTAATTGGGATTTATATAGCGCGTAATCACCGGCAGGTCTCTTAGCGATAAGAGAGAGTGGCTGAAACCCCACCGTCGGCTATCTGTCAGTACACCTGGTCAGCGCGTATGCTGTTCCCAGAATAATAAGGTCTTAAGTTTCTTCCTAAATGGAAGAAGGGCGGTTTCCTTGCATAGGCTTTGTGGTAGCTTGTTCCATAGATGGGGGATCAGGATAGAGAAAGCTCGCCCGCGCCCCTGGTAGTTTTGTTGAACCGCAGACAGGACAACAGGCCTGCCTCGGACGAGCGGGGGGTACGTCCTGGCATGTTGCTCCCCAGGCGCTCCTTGAAATATTCTGGGGCTTGTCCATGAAGGGCTTTGTGAACGATGCAGAGGCCCTTAAACCTGGCTCGCTGCTTGACGGGGAGCCAGTGCAGCTGCCGTAGCAAAGGTGCGGCATGTGAGGGTCTTGGGAGCTTGAAGATCCACCTAGCTGCATCGTTCATTGTTACTTGCAGCTTGCCTAGCAGCTTCTCTGGTAGTCCAATATACAGGGCGTTGCCGTAGTCCAGCCGAGACACAATCATTGCCGACACCACCATCCGCAGAGTTGAAAATGAGAGAAGAGGTGCCAGTTTCCTCAGTTGTGTCATCAGGCCCACACAGGTCCCTACCACGGTGGACACTTGGTTCGACAGGGTGAGCTTGGCATCTATTTTGATGCCTAAGCTTTTCACAACCGGCACGGGTGTGGGTGTGGCACCTAACTCTTGTGGCCAGAAGAGGTCAGTCCAAGGGCTACTTCCTGTGGTAATAGGCAGGACCTCTGTTTTGTCAGGATTAACTTTGAGTGAATTGGCCGTCATCCAGTTGACTGTGTATCTGAGGATACTTTGTACACACGAATGGGCTTGAGAGGAACTGTCGATTTGAAGGATTAATTGGGTGTCATCCGCATAATTGAACTCCTGACAGTCCATTCGGGCCAGAGCTGTCACCAGTGGCTGAAGAAGAGCGCCGAGCCTTGTGGGACTCCGCAGGTCAGTGCCCCTTTGTCAGACACGCGGTCTGCTAGTTGGATCCCTTGTGTCCGGTCTGTCAGAAAAGAGAAGATCCATTGATGCACCACCCCACCGATACCCTTATCATAAATGCGGGCCAGTAGTTGATCATGATTCACCGTGTCAAACGCGGCTGTGAGGTCTAGCAGAATTAAGGCACAAGGCTTCTTGCTGTCGGCCGTAAGTCTGAGCTAATCGAACACCGATAGCATCACCAACTCTGTGCTATGGTGGGCCCTAAAGCCTGCCTGCTGTGCCTGGAGTAACTGCTGTTTCTCGATGAATCGAGAGAGGGTGCTAAGAACATGTTCCATTACTTTGGCTAGAAAGGGGAGCTGAGATATGGGCCGATAGTTCTTCAGGTTGGCGACATCTGCCCCTGCTTTTTTCAGCAGAGGGGTTACCCTGGCTTCCTTGAAGTTAAGTGGGACCCTCCCCATTGTCAGAGATTGATTAATCAGGGAGAGAATCTCTCTCTCCATCACTGGGAGAGCCATTTTGAACACCCTTGGTGGACAGGGGTCTGCTGGAGATCCTGACTTGATTCTAGTCATAATGTAGGACATAGAGTCTCGGTCTAGCATCGGAAAGGTGGAGAGTATCTCGCTGTGGTCGCATAGCGGTGCTTTCACAACCAGGGGGTTCTGATTGGAGTGGGTGTTGTTTATGTCAATTAAAATGTCCCCGACCTTGTTTAAGAAAAAGGGCTGGAACCTATTGCAGTCTTCTTGGCTGGCAATTGTTTTCTGCTCCTGTTTTTGACTTAGTTCCTTCAATACTCTAAATGTTTCTTTCTGCATGTTATCCGCCTCCCTAATCCTGGCCTCATAGTACTCGGCCTTCCTTGCAATGATGGCTTTTTTGTATATGGCTGACATGGCTTTATAGTCCTTGAGCGCCTCTGGATCGTATGATTTACGCCACTGTCTTTCGTGTTGGCGTAGGGTTGGTTTCTTTCCCCTTAGTTCCTCAGGGAACCAGGGGGCCCCCTTACCCCTTGTTCCTCACCCTTTCCTTCCGGGCCGGTGCCACCTTATTGACGGCATCTCTCAGCCGGTTAGTAATAAGACTCACTTTCCTGATGAAGGTCGTCAGGCTGTGTCGTCCTATGCGGGTTTCCCCTCAAAGCATCCCCTAGGTTGCCTGCCTCAATTTTGCTCCACCTTCGTACTACCCTCCATTCCGGGGGTGGTTGCATGGGCCTCCTCCAGCTGACTGGCCTGTGACTCTCTGGGCATTTGATCCCAGTGGTAGTTGAAATCCCCCACCACCAGGAGTTGTTGATACCGTGAGCGAAGGTCACTGACCAATCTGGTGAGTAGCTCGTTGAACAGGTGGGTCGACCGGGCTGGGTGGTGGGGGGGGGGGTGTGGGGGGGTGGCGGTACATCACCATTATTGCCAGGCAGGAGGATTTGGAGACTATTTGTGCCCCTAAAAGTTCTGCGCCTTCTAGGCTCTCTGCAACAAGCTTTTCTACCACTAGCTGCTTGTTGTAAAGCGGTGCTACACCCCCTCTCTTTTCCCGTCCTGCCTGTTATAATCAATCAGGGGTTTATAAAGCGCGCTACTCACCCGTGAGGGTCTCAAGGCGCTGGGGGGGTGGGGGTGGGGGGGTGCAGCTCCGGATCAGTCGAAGAGCCAGGTCTTGAGGCTCTTCCTGAAGGTGTGCAGAGTGGGGGAGCGTCTGATGTTGACTGGGAGCTCGTTCCAGGTTTTTGTTGCGACGTAGGAGAAGGCTCTTCCGCCTGCTCTGGTTCTGCGAATGCGCGGGGTCTCTGCTAAGGCGAGGTTGGCGGAGCGGTGGTTCCTTTTGGGTACGTGGAAGGAGACTCTTTCGTTGATGTATTTGGGTCCGATGTTGTGGAGGGATTTGTAGGCGTGGGTGAGTTGCTTGATGGTTACTCTCTTCTCGATGGGGAGCCAGTGGAGGTCTCGTAGGTGCTGGGTCATGTGCTCGTGTCGGGGGGTTCGGAGGACGATTCTGGCTGCGGTGTTCTGGATGGTTTGGAGCTTATGTAGCAGGGTTTTGTTGATTCTGGCGTAGAGGGCGTTTCCGTAGTCCAGTCTGCTGGTTATGAGTGCGTGGGTGACGGTCTTTCCGCATTCGAGGGGGATCCACTTGAAGGTCTTGCGTAGGATGCGGAGGGAGTTGAAGCAGGTGGAGGCGACGGCGTTGATCTGGCGGGTCATGGTGAGGGAGGAGTCTAGAATGATGCCGAGGTTTCGGGCGTGGTCTGATGGAGTGGGTGGGTTTCCGAGGGCGGAAGGCCACCAGGTGTTGTCCCAGGCGGTGGAGGAGGGTCCAAGGACGAGGACCTCTGTCTTCTCTGAGTTGAGATTAAGGCAGCTATGGTTCATCCAGGCTGCAACGTCTTTCATTCCTTCCTGGAAGCTGAGTCTGGTGTCTTCGGGGTTCTTCGTGAGGGAGAGGATGAGCTGGGTGCCGTTGGCGTAGGATACTATGCTGAGCCCATGCTGTCTAACGATGGCGGCGAGGGGGGCCATGTAGATGTTGAAGAGCGTGGGGCTGAGCGAGGATCCTTGGGGTACTCCGCAGTTGAACTCTGTGGGTTTGGAGAGGAATGGTGGGAGTCTGATCCTTTAGGTCCTGCCGGTGAAGAAGGAGCGGATCCAGTCGAGGGCGGTACCCCGTATGCCGGCGTCCTGGAGTCTGGCGGCGACAGTGCAGTGGGAGAGGGTGTCGAAGGCTGCGGAGGTCTAGTAGGATAAGGGCCGCAGTGTGGCCCTGGTCGAGTAGCATGCGGATGTCATCGGTGGCGGCGAGGAGGGCGGTCTCGGTGCTGTGGTTACTGCGGAATCCGGACTGGGAGGAGTCGAGGATGGCGTTCTCTTCGATGAAGGTGGTCAGCTGGGCGTTGACGAATCTTTCGGTGAATTAGGCTGCGAAGGGAAGGAGAGAGATGGGCCAGTAGTTTTTCAGGTCCGTCGGGTCAGCCGAGGGTTTCTTGAGGAGGGACCCGACCTCTGCCCGCTTCCAGTCGTCGGGAAAGATGCCAGATTCGAAGGAGGTGTTAATGGTCTGGCATAGTTCGGGTGCTATGGCGGCGGCTCTGTGGTAGATGTGCGGCAGGCAGGGGTCCATGGGGGCTCCTGAGTGGGTGTTCTTCATGGTCGTGGCGGTGTCTTCGTTGGTAGCCGGTTTCCAGGTGGTGATGGTGGGCAGGTTGTCAGTGGTGGAGAGGAGGGAGGTGTCTGGAGTCTGTTCGCTGAAGTACATCAGGACATAATAGTCCATGGGAAGGGCTGCTACAATATCTGGCCCTGAACCTCCTTCTAGCCAGGTTTCTGTTACTTATGAGGAGCATGCCCAGCTTGTCAGATGATTTGAAAATTTGTAAAGCGCGCGAATGCCCAAGGGCGTCTTGGCGCTAAGTCGATGTAGCAAGAGACTGCCGATGATAAAGAGCTCTAACTAAGAATCTAACTAAGATCCAGATGCTGCGTATAACACACTATCGGACTGGCTCCTCCGCTCGCTAGACGCACTTATTCCTGCAAAATGGTCTAAATGTCGTAAAACTAAATCTAGTCCCTGGTACAATGACAAACTTGCCATCATGCGTAAAGCATGTAAGAGGCTGGAGCGGGCTTGGAGGCAGGACTACGATCCGATCTGGAAGGGGTGTTATCAGGCAGCCATTAAAAAGTATCATAGGGCTATTCAGTCTGAACGGGCAGCTTACTTTGCTGACGAGATTAGGAGCAGCAGTAACCCCACCAAGAGTATTTTCTCAATACTCAAAGATCTTAAATCGGCAGGGGTATCTGCAGCGCCCTCGATCACGTCAGATGGGCACTGTAAGGCTCTTGCCACCTTTTTTGTCGACAAGGTGGAAAACATCTACAAAACCTTTCCTCAAGCTGCTATGTGCTCTGACCCCGCGTGTCGACCTATATCCACTCGCACGCTTGCCAAGTTCCCGCCGATTGCCCAGGATGAGCTGTGCTCTCTATGCAGCAAAGTTAAATCTGGTTCTCCTGCTGACCCTATGAAGCCCGAACAATTTATGAAATTGTTACCTGTGCTTCTTACACCTTTGGGTCAGGTGATTAACTTGTCTCTGTCTACCGCAACCATCCCTAGGACCTGGAAGCAAGCAAGGGTTATCCCCTTGTTAAAAAAACCTACCCTCGACACAGCTAAACCTGAGAATTTTCGACCTATCTCTCTCCTGCCTTGGGCCTCTAAGATCGCGGAGGCCTACATAAATTCCATCCTGACAGGCTTTTTAGAAGAGAATAACATATTGGACCCCTCTCAGAACGGCTTCCGTCCTGGCCACAGCACGGAGTCTGCTCTTTTAGCTGTGACGGACATCTGAGGGTAGCACTGAATGCGGGACACACTTCGGCACTGATCCTTCTGGATCTCAGTGCCACGTTTGACACTGTTTCCCACCAGATCCTGCTGCAAAGGCTGGAGGAGGCAGGAATTGTGGGCTATGCACTGGATTGGTTCACCTCTTTCCTCTCTGAAAGGACCTTCCAGGTAATGGCCCCCCTTTCACTTCTATGGTCCATTGTATCAATCGAGGTGTGCCACAGGGCTCAGCTCTTAGCCCTACACTTTTCAACCTTTAAGTTCAAACTTTGGCAGCGGTGGCCAGAAGCAGAGGGCTTACAGTTGTATCATATGCAAATGATACACTGTTGGTGGTGGCACTCTCCGACGACTCTGTGCGGGACGCTCAAAAGTTTCAAAGCGGTCTCGCTGCCGTCGCTGAGTGGATGTCCACCAACTGCCTCCAGCTCAATGCCAGCAAGTCTGAGGTTTTGCTGGTAGGGAAAGATCCTGAGCTGTGGAGTGAGCACTGGTGGCCTGCTACCCTTGGCTGTGCGCCTGCCCCTAAACAGGTGGTGAAAAACCTCGGTGTCTGGGTGGACTCGGCTCTTAGCTTCCAGGTTCAAACCAAGAAAGTGGCAGGGGCTTGTTTCGGCATATAGCAGGGACTCAAACCGCTGCTAGGCTTTTTTGATCCGCCCATCAGGCAGGTCATCGTTCAGGCCTCCGTCCTATCGAGACTGGATTATGCCAGCTCGCTTTATCTGGGAACAAATAAGTCTGAGATTCTGAGACTGCAGAGGGTCCAGAATGCAACGGCCAGAACTCTTCTTGGCCTTCCTAGAACCTGCTCTACCACTAATGCTATCCGTCGGCTACATTGGCTGCCGGTGGCCAGAAGTGTTGAGTTCAAGGCCCTGTGCATCACTTTTAAAATTCTGAATCTCTCTTCCCCTGGTATTTTGGCCAATCTGGTGTCATCTTATCTTCCCACTCGCCAGCTCCGCTCGATGGGTCATCATCTGGCGGTTGTTCCCCAGGTGAAGATGGCGCGGGCTGGTGGGCGTTCCTTCCGCACACTGGCATCTAAACTCTGGAATTCACTGCCGCCTCACATACGCAGCATTAACAATTACCTGGCTTTCCGTAAGGCCATCAAGACCCATCTCTTCCCTCCTACATAGGCCTTCCTTCTGTCAGTAGCATCCCTTTCTGTTGCTTAGCGCCGGGACGCCCCTTTGCTGGGGCAGCTGTGCGCTCTACAAAACCTTATAACATAATATAACATAACATGTCTGGGGCTTCATCATGTAGGAGCAAGACCTCTAGGTTATGTTTCTGGAGGGACCGGGTATTTAGTACTACTGCCCTTAATCCCGGGGGGGTCTCCTTTCCCCGCACCCTTAGGAATATGGTACTGCGTGGCAGTTCTTGCTCCCATCCCATGTTTAACAAGTATGTTCTCTGACCTCAATTTTTCAACCACCAACTTGTCCAGGGGGTAATCCCTGTGCTCAAGTGCCCGTAGTTCCTCCGCTGAATAGGCCTGGATTTGACCAGGGGTCCTGGCCCCGGTCGGACGCGGACGGGTGCAGACGGGCTTGCCTTAGGCGAGCCTTTGGCACGCCATCGGTGCGCCCGCTGCGCGAGTCTGCTCCAGCCCAACCAAAGAACACTCACCCCACCCCACCAATCAGCCCTGCTGTGCAGCAGCTGAGGTCCCAGCAACAACTAGCCTCTGTTCCCTGAACCTGCCAATCTTTCGCCCCCCAGATGGATTTTGTGTCTATCATGTCTCTCCAATAGTCGAAACCTTGTATAGACAGTTGGGAGATGAATGGTGCTGAATATATGAGCTTGGTATTTGTCAGCATCATTTATTTTCTTCACAGTTGCATTAGTCTGTACTAACTTATAGTAATATGACATTGGATCTGATGTATTAAACCTTGAATAGTATGCAAATTTCTGTGCAAATGTGGCAGAACTACCTTTTGGTGGTGTCGGGCAATGTTCCCATTGATGGTAAGTGTTAATGGTGCGTGGAACACTAGCTCTGTGCAAAAAGTGATGACCATAGTGCTGGTGACAATACATACTGTCAAAGTCAGGTGTATCTTTGCACAATTCCCTGTAAGAAAATGCAACAGATTGTTCTAAATCTGAGAGCATAGTATTTACAGTCTCAATGTCCCAATCATCAGAGAGTGTACTCAGGGTAATGAAATCATTCATTGAAATTTTAAACACGTGTGGAATTTTTAAATGTACAGTAGGACCAAATACATCATATGAAACCCTATCCCAAACTATACCATCCGGTACTGGAATAGCTGTAATGTTCACTAGGGACAAGTCTCTTTGTTCACGGTGTGATGATGTATGTGGTTTCAGGACCGAGTTCACAGGTTGTACTGCAGAGCGTTGTGGGAGGTAATGTCCATTCAGTAGTAGGAAAAAGACAGTTACTATGCCAATCCAAATTAACAGGAAACCTAACGCAAACCAAAGATGCAGCCATGGGGACACAAAGTAAGTCTTTTTCAGCCTTAGATAGAATTGTCGAAATTGTTCCTTTTTAGAGATGGGTGGCGTTTGCTCAGGGTCACTTGGATCTGAAGAAAAGTAATCGAAGTTGATGAAGTAGCCAGACGCAGTTCGATCTATTTTTGGAAGCTCAGCAGTGTTTGTAGAACTGGCAGTTGTTTCTTGTAAAGGCACATTGATGTAAAGTTCATTATTGGGCCGAATTGCAATTTGCGTTTCAGGTTCATTTGGATGTTGTTCAATTTCAACAGGTGTGATTCGTACTCCGTTATTGGCTACTCCGGCAACTTACTCAGAGGAGTCTTGGAACGTTATTAGTCTTTCCATCTGAACTTCCTGTATAGTAGCGAGAGGACATCTGCGGCTACTCAGGACTCCACGCGGCCTGCTGTTGATAATCTACCACATAGTGTGGTTTGATCAGATCAATGGAGACAAATCTTTTTTCCTTTTTGCTGGCAAGAGGCGAAAGAAGTACTGTTCTTGATCCTTGAACTGCCAGGACAGGTACAGGTGTTCTGTAAGATGGCCCAAACTCCTTCTTGTCCACAATTTTTTCTCTGACCAGATCCCCAACCTTCGGGACCCAGACAGGCCTTGCCAGAAGCGGTTTCACTTCCCCAGTGGCGGTGCGTTTTACTTGGACGTTGTTTTGTAATGCCCAGAATTTATTGAGTTCCTGTAAAACAGCCAAACGAACATTCAACTCAAATGGTTTTACATCCGCCACTGTGCTGGCACAATCGAGGTCAGGTACCCACATTCTTGTCCTAAACAGGATCTCATAGGGGGTACATCCTCCCAAGGATTTTCTGGGCATATTGTTTAGTGCCCTCTGGACCCCATATAGGTGATTGACCCAACTACAGCCCGCACCAAATACCCTTGCTGTTAAGGATTGCTTTAGTCCCGGTTTTTCCTCTCCACCACCGAATTTCCCTCGGGATGGTAGGGGGAGGAGTACCGCAAGGCCACGCCCATACTTTCCATGGCTTCCTTGTAAGCCTGAGAGCTAAACTCAGGGCCATGGTCGGAATGTAATGTGCCAATTGCGTTTGTCCCGATAAAGACTCGCAAATCCTTTATAACAGTTCGAGCGTCAGCCGAGCGCTGAGGCCAAACCCATAGAAATCTAGAGCATGAATCTATTGCCACCAAGATGTACTTGTAAGCCCCGTCTGAATTTAAGGGGCTGCAGTGATCCAAATAGACACATGCGAGAGGTCTGTCTGAAATGAGTAATGGTGTTTGTGGTGGCCGTGCTACGGTGGAACCCTTCATCTGCTGGCAGATGTCGCTCTTTAAGACATAAGCCTTTGTTTGTTTAGACAAACTTGGCCACCAGAATCGCCGCTTCAGTAACGAAACTGTAGCAGTGACTCCCGTGTGTGCAGAGCCCAGACCCTCGTGTGCAGCTAGTATCAAACCTAATCTGTGATCCATGTTTGCTATAATTCTATCCCCCACTCCTGTAATTTGAGCATACGGTGCGTTTTGCGCATCTAACTTATAGGAATATTTGAGAGGAAAGCCTTTTGGAACGGCAGTGCCGTTCTTTGAGGCGTTGACAGCTATCAGTATGTCTCCGTCTATCCTTGTGCTACATTGAGTGATTGCAGCAACGGCAGCAGTTTTCACTGTTGCCTTGGAGGCTTCATCAGCCAGTGAATTCCTTTCAACGAGTACGCCAACACGCTGGTGACTCAAGGTGTGAATAACTTGAGCCAGTGGCAGGCATGCTTTCAGCTTTGCCATTTGTTCCCATAACAATTTATTTTTAATTGTGCAACCCTTGGAATCTCTAAACCCATTCTGGCCCCAGTAATGAAGATATTCATTATAGGACTGCACACAGTAAAACGAATCGCACACTATCAGTGTGGGGAATTCCCGATCCGTATATTGTAGTGCTAGTATCAGGGCTTTCAGCTCTGCCAACTGTGCTGTACAATCTCCTAGAGATTGCGTAGTCGTATTGCTGGGATGGAACCTACCGTCCCGCATACGTCCCTTCACTATCGCACATGCTGTACTATACTGTTGTTTACTTCCTATGGCAGGCTGAGCGGATCCATCGGTGTAAATGATGTATTCATATTTCTCTAGAGGCAAGATTTCATTCGGGAGAGGGTATTCTTGTTCGTACTGCAGGAACGCTTGCGTTTTTTATGTAGAATCGTATTTGTAATCTACATCTGTTGCAGTGAGAGAATTAGCCCATTGTATCCATCGTGGATGCAATGCTTTTGCATTTGGAATGCTCTCTTTGGTAACAGCTTCTAAAGTTGGTACTGGGGTTACAACAATAATGCGTTTCCCCTGTGCTAGTGTTCTTTCTCTCACTACAGCAGTCTGTACCGCGGTCAATATGTTTTCAGTTGCCGCAAATCGCATTTCATCATTTGTGTATAAATGTGATTTGTATGCAATTGGGACTGTCTCACCTTCATTGAAAGTGAGGTAAGTATATCCTGATAAACCCGGGACCACCCAGAACACCAAGTTAGTGGTATTCACACGTGTGCAAATGTTTAGATGCTACATGTCAGCCTGATCTGAACGGAGAGTATCTCTGTGTTGCTGTGTCCACTGATGTGGTGTGAAATCTGGCCTGATTAAGTCTTAGAAAGGTTTTATTCTTTCTGCGTAACCTAGAATGTATGTTCTGCCAAAATTTAGAAATCCTTAAATGGATTGCAACCTTTGAGAGTCTTTGGAGGTTGGAGCAGCGCACACTTTCCTAAAAAGTTGGCTGCCAGGCTCTTGCCTTCAATCGACAGCTCATATCCCAAAAACAGGACATTAAGATAGGCAATTTTAGACTTTTTGAAATTAAATTTCTATCCCAAATTGGCGAATTCCACAATTATGTTGGTCACCTTGCTCAAGTGTTTAAGTAATTAATCGTCCATCAGATAGATGTCATCTACATAGGACACAGCCTCCTCATCGAATGTTTGTAACATTTCTGTCACTCTTGCTGAGAATAGCCCCGGGCTGTTATTGTACCCTTGAGGCAAACGACGGAAGTGACGCTGAGTGCAGAGGGCAGAAAATGCTGTCAAATATCTGCTGTCTGGAGCTCTATTTAGGCAGAAGAATCCATTCGAGGTATCTAATGTCGTTTTGTATTTCTTCTGCACAATGTTATTCATTAATGTGGTACTATGTGCATTCTGAACTGCAAATGTTTGCATGCATGTGTTTAAATGTCAGTAATCTAAAACTAGACGATATGTGCTGTCAGGTTTCATTACTGGAAACAAAGGATTATTCATCGGGGTGGTGCAAGTCTCAATTACACCTTGGTATTCGAGTTGGTCCAAGATTTCTTTGACCTGTCTCTTTGCATCGTTTTTAGGTTGAGCCTCGAGTAGCGCGCAAGCGCTGCACTGCGAGACTTTATGTAAGGGGCTTTTGAAAGCTGACCACACGCTCGTGCACAATGGCCTTTTCCGTGCGGTTACCCGCACGTTTCAGGCACGATGCACGAGCGTGTGGTCAGCTCAGCAGGCTGCCGCGCTCGCTCGCCCCCGCTCCTCTCGTCCCCGCTCCTCTCTTGTTACATACTAGATTCCATTTACTGTATGTACTTCCGATGCTCCGACGAATTAAGCTAAGGCTATCAACTCAATTTTTAGCTCCCAATTATTAACTCCGTCTCATTTGTAGAGTGTTTTGACATTTTCATTTTTACATTTCGTTTTTTATGCATACACGCCTCATTAATCTGCTATTATTATTTAATTTCCTAAACTGTTGCGGACCATGTTAAGAATCGCCGCGCTAAACCAAAGGCAAGTTCCGCCTGAAGGATGAGCTCACACTTCTATAGTAGTGGGGCAATAATACAGTATGTCACCCGGGAAATACTCAGCAGACTGACGCACTTAACCAGCTCACTGAACAGACGGGATTAATACTAATCTGAAGGCAGCGGCCTGGAAAATTCATTCACGAAGATAAACCCGCAGAGCGGGCCTGGGTGGGAACGGGGTGAAGGGCACGGCGCGGGGCACACACGGTGCAGGCTGCAAACGTCTCACGAGCCAGGCAGAGGGCAGAAAACCCTACATGGGTTGCCCTGGAAACTACAGCTCCATTTAACTTTTCACTCTTTCGCTAATAATTATGCATTAAATGATCTAATACACCCTGATTGTATATATGCACAGTGTAGTGCTTATGGTATTTTTAGCTTTTATTCTCGATATCTATATTTATGTTTTTTTTTTTATTTGTAAAAATCAGTTATGTTATGATGAGCATTTTCACTTTGATGGAAATCAAGACAAAATAAAGTTATGGTGATGACGATAGGTGCAAATCCTTCTCTAGTGACGGATTCTAGTTTAGATGAGGAAGAATGTCGACTTGACAGCAGATGACTGACACTAGACATGATGTCTTTTACATTAGTGAGTGAGGGTACTGATGTTTGTCCAGCAAGAATCAGGGATGGGACAGCCGCAGGAAATTCAATGCAGGCAGTAACAATGCTGGTGGTGCTGAGAGCTTCAAGAAGCAAGTTTACTTTGTCTGTTGGCTTTGACGTGGGGATGACGGGGGGGATCATACCTTGCTTGAGTGTACTAATGGGGGAAGTACTTGGAAAAAAAAGAGATAAGGTTACTTGGTGGTGGTTTGGAATGGCCATGATGAGTGGTTGCTGTGTATTAAACGAGGGATGGGATGGTACAGTGGATCAGTACAAGGCAGTTAGATTGGGGGTAGCAGCAGAAGGTAGGCATGAAGACAATGACAAGGTATTTTTTAAAGGTGTATCTTTCATAGCTTACATCCAGCACATTGATAGACTCTGAAGTTTGTAAGTTGAAGGTTTATAAAACTATATACACATGATAAACATAGCAGGAATGGTAGGTTATGCACAGTGTTTAAATAAAAGAAGCATCAATTATTTCTTCTTCCTGACCAGCAAAAAAGAAAACATAGTTTGATACCATGGACCAGCCCTATCCTGAGCGGCTACACAACATAGAGGGCAGCCATTATCTGATAACAAGCATTGGCATAGCCAATAGGTCTCGCCTTTGGGACCCTATAAGTGTTTAGCCATGCAACAGTTAATGTTATTGCAGTAAGGATATTGTGCTGCATAACTAAATACTTATAAGGTCCCAAAGGCGAGACCTATTGGCTATGCCAATGCTTGTTTATAGGGTACTGTCTCTGTGGATTTGGAGTAGATTTTAATGGGATTTCGTGGTGAGTTTACTCCACGTCCCACCCTACATGGTTGCGGTATAATGCCGGAGCTAGCGCCCACTCCTGTGCGTATGAATGTTTTAGAGATTTTGGAACGAGGTCGGAGAAAGCAGGCAAAATTATGCTATCCTCTTTTGGGCACTCCATCACAAACTCAGGAGGCCAATCTGTTTCTGCTAACAGTATGTCATATCCATGTGTTAAGTTCTCCCAAAAGAGACCTTTAACCTTTCTCGAGTTGTCCCCCTCTATTTGGAGCGTAATTTCGTACAGTCTATGCGGGACACTAACTCTGGTATCAGGTGTTTCCACCGTGATGTGTTCATTCAATACTGCTGTCACCAGAAAATCCTTCAGGTTCCGGTGAGCTAATGTTACTTCTGCTGCGCTGTCTAGCATCGTCCGAGCCCATTCCCCATTCAGAAGCTGAGTCCTCAGTAACCTGGACATGTCTAATTTTTAAGCCAGCTACTTTCTTCTTTTTGAATTGAGGTTTTGTTTTATGTTGCTCCTACTGTTTGATAATATAATCTGAAGTGCGATGTGTTTCCTTTTTTGTCTTTGGTCGATCTTCTTGCTTTTGTTCTGATCGCCCATCCCTCTCCGAGTTTTTTGATGAACCCTGGAAGGAACGAAAGGAACGTGTATCAGTGTCCTGATACCCATCAGGTTTGCTAATGTTATCACGATTCCTAAGGTTATACCTCTTTTCAGAGGCCTCCCGTTGGGGAGTCCCACCCCTTGATCGTGAATTCTTTTCTGAATTGTTATTTTCAGAATTTTTGTTTTCCCATTTCTTTTTAGAAGAAGCGGGTGCTTGCTTCGAGTTGTCTTTGTCGGGACTACCCGCCATTTGTGTTTTCCCTGCTTTGGTTCACAAATTATCTCTACCTAATGCAGCATAGGTTTCTTCAATAATTCTTGGTAATTCTCGCTCCTTATTTCTAGATGCTATTTCCCTCAGGCGGCTGTGTATTGCCACTGCTGCTGCCTCTCCCTTTATGTTGCTCAGCATTATTGCAGAGACTTGGGCAAAATTACCCATCAGTTTCATCCCCAAGTCCAGGGCAGGTCCTGCCCCGTACTCGTTCTGTATCTGTTTCAATACATCAGGAACAACTGCTAAGGAAGGGGTACCGTGTACTCTGATGTAAACGGCAGCAAAGGTTGTTCCCCAAGTGGTACAATCCTCAATCGAGGGAACAATCCCCATTGGCAAGCAAATGGTTAGCATTCTATGTTTTTCCTGCAAACTCGTATGGGGAAATACTGCTTCCAGCTGTACAATTTTCTGTGCTATCCAGAACGGAATTTGCTCCCGTTTGGAAGGAATTGTTCCTATTACTGATTTCAGTATCTATGGGTTAATTATAGGTGTGGTCTGATGTGGACCAGCTGGAGCATTTCTCGCAGGTTGGACTTTTAATGTTCGCATAACGAACTGGACAATGTGTCTGTAAAGCCTGACTATGTATTTGTATATTGTACGGACTTCATCCACTGGCAGTGTATCTATCTCGGTTTGTGGAGTATATGTCGCTAAGACCGGCCAGGTCGCTCCTTCTATGCAGAGCGGACCCAGTCTCACGACAGATGTTGTTTGTGGGAGGGCACCTTAAAACCAGTTTCTGTGTTGCTGGTACGTTAACGGGACTTCAATGTCTTCGTATGGAATGTATTCATCTGGTGGTTCAACTACAATGTATGTGTGTAACAATTTAGTCTGTGGATCTGCAGGCGGGAACTGAACCCAAGAATAGAATACCTCTGATCCGAACACCTCGTGTCCCTCAATCACAAAGGTAACACAGCCACCTGTTGCAGGTACGCCGTGTTCCAACAGCTTTATAGTTACTGCATGTCTACAATTCTCTGTGATGTTAAGAGCGTTTGCAAATTCGTCTTCCCCCAAGCTACTCGCGGGGTCAGTCATTTTTTTTTTTTAAAGAAAAGAGTAAGTTAAGAGGTAGGGTTTTTGCACAATGTGGGGAACCTTTTATCCTTTCAAGCTTGCTAAACCTTCAGCCAATACACAGATTATATCTGCTCAGCTGAGGCGGATCTCCCTTCCCATTTCAGACGTCTCAGAAAGGTGTGAGTAGGGCTTTGAGAAAGCACGACTGAACTGCTCAGATTTTTACTGTTAATATAAGAACCAAACCAATGTTGGGCGCCATGTCGTGTAGTTCCAAGGAATCCCCAGGACCTGCGCGTTTTGGATGACCTAAACTGAGGGCTTGGTGTCCCAACCGCTTCCGGACACCCCCACAGGATATGTCAGCCGTCAGACCAGCTAGCTCTACAGAGCCACTACCACCCCCCCCTGTATTCTACAGTGGTGTCGGTAGTCTCTGGCAACCACTGAACATGACAACGCTGATTCCTCAGGGATCGTGGCAAACAGTACAGTACGTTTTGCTCAGACACTCGTGCTTGCTTACTCTCAGAAAATACACAGGATGACGATTAAAGGACGTTTCATTAAGAATTTATTGGTCCAGCGACAGCCTCGTGTAAAACATATGTGCTGCGACAATCAGGAGACAGAAGCATACAAAAGAGATTGCTAGCACCAATATAGTAAATAATAGATACATTTCTACCATAATGCTAATAAGATGAACAGAAGCAGTTCAGATAAAAACAGTAGCACTTACATATTCCTAAAATGCGCGTCCCAAGTAATTAACCTAAATGTACCTAGCCTAGATCTGTATGTGTAGCATGTATATGCGTATGTGTGTGCAGCCAAGAAACCTCTAGGGATGAAAGAGCCCCCTCACCTGGTGGTTTAGAACGAAGGACCCTGTCTCTACGTCGAGGATGAGAGCCCGCAAGGGATGTCAGACAGCTGCGCGTCGAAGATTCAGCATGCAGAACCCGTGTCAGCTTGGAAGAAATTCACCTCTAATTGGTAGGGGGGAGTGGGGGTCTTTTATACTAAAGCGGTCACTCCAGGGTTTTTTCTAGAATCGATATGTTGTTAAAACAATCATGGATGTTTTGAAAACAATCATAAATGTTTTGAAAACAATCACCAATGCTTTTCTAAACAAATGTGATCATGCACAGCTAGCTGGCTGTTGGCCAAGAATGAAAAAGTGGTGACCCTTATACAGAATAATTCTGCCGTGCCTGGGGACATGTTTATGTACATCAGGTACAAGGATTATGATAGAATACTAAGGGCCTGTTGTCGAAGAGACAGGTGCATGCTACTACGTAAAAGGTCACCTGTTTAGAATCGTTATTGTCGAATGGATGGGACAAATGTATGTAATAGGGGTATGTATACATGACAGGACTATCCCAAAAGACATGACAACACTTCGTCCAGCAATTCATCAAAGCAAATTGATCAACATAATGATCCAGATTTCCATTAAAGCACTGTCTAGGAAATATTAAGCTATCCTAAAATCACTCCCGTTTTTTGAAAGTGGTTGATTTATAATTGAGGGATGGAATAGAACCCACTTACTTCACATGCACAAGACTGACTCCATTAATTAAAAAGTCAACTTTAGAGCTGCATCACCCAGCCAAGTCGTAGACTTTTTACATCTTCCATACGTGAATTAAGGAGAAGATAACATTGAACTAGAACATGTTTATTGAGAACCATCAAACATTAGGCAGGCTTCAAACAGATTTAACTCTGGAAGAACGGAATCAGTCCTCTTGGTGGTAAAGGAAGGGTTAGTGGCCTAATACTTTGCACCTTTCTGCAGCCTGTACCATTGTCAGTCATTGAACCCTGCAAAATCGCTTGTCTGAGATTGAAATCTTTCATCCACTTGTTCCTTGGACAAATATACTCCTACACATCCATCAACATACTACAGGTGTACAATTTTTATATGGTCTAGATCGTGCCAATTACATTTATCTCTTATTCCCCGAGCTTGCACTGATAAAACTGCAAAAAATGCAATCTGCAGCCACCCAGGTCTTGCCAAATCAGCCATGATATACATCACCTACTGCAACCTTGAAAGACTGTTTTGGCTTCCAATTCAATGGAGAAGCCGGTACAGTTCTCTGGCACGGTTCATCACTCAATCTATGAACAACAATACTCATTTCCTAGGATCAAATTCCAGAAATCTATTTTAGCTCGCTCTCTTTCTTAGCGTAAGCTAGGGGAGAAGATGAAAGGTGACTTTGATAGCACTCTACATCGAGACTCTCTAAAATTATCTTTGGAGAAGGAGGATTTTAATTCTGACTTTGGAGTGCATACAAAGTTCCTGGTGTTCCAACGCTTGTCTCTCTCTCTTCGGCTCTCATTCCTCCATCTCCTACAGGTGCTGACCTTCTTTATATTGTTTATCATAGATGTGCGGGGTGGTATAACCCTAGCGAGGAGGGCAGGTAAGCCTCTGAGCCTGACGCAACTGAGGTTGAGCACACCAATGATTTAGCTGCAGAGTGCACCTTGTGTGCACATGAACAGTGGTGAGGCAGGCATTAGAAAGAGTTTTGTGACCCAATACATACTTGCCTATGCTGAGACTATGGGAATGAATATGCAGCTCTTCTTCATTTCAGTGTCCAGCTTGCAAATCAGTCCCTAGCTGCTTCTTGCTGCTGGCACCGAAAAGACATTTTTATAGTGTTATTGTCCCAAACAGGTCCAGGGTAGGTGCGTGTCTCCTTTCAAAGATCAGGTCTTGCTACTGGTTGCCCAGATCCCAATGCGAACAGGCTGGACAAGGACAAGCTTGCTTAGGATACGCCAAGTTCGTGGAAATATACTTTGAATTGTCGAATGGAGAATATGATGGAGAACTGGGTCCCCAGTCCCTCAAGTCGTTATGTAAACAATGCTCCTGTTGTATAGCATACTATGTGACATTTACCTTGAGTATGCCATAAAGTTTGAATTGTTTGTTACTTTATTAACAATGTCTTCAATAAAAAGATATTTAACAAAAATGCTAACAGGTTGGTTCATTTCGTGCTGAGACGCATGGTCGTAGTCCATGTCTTACTGACACTTGAGGGGCATCAACACTTTTGATATATTTATACCCAATGCCATAGGGTCCGTCTCTCCTTCCAAAAAAAAGTATAATCTTGTCATTTCCGGTTTTCACACATGAAACATGCAATTCATGCTGTCTGTTTATAAGCTACTTCCAAAAATATAGGTAAAAATAGATGCTTGAAAAAATAAAATGAGATTCCACTACAGCTATTGTCATGACAAAATTCATCTCAAGGCCAAAGGACAATACTTTTGAGTTGGAAGTACTGGTGTGTACTACAAACCACACACATTGATTGAGATGAAAACTGATTGAAAAATGTATCTAAGCGCCCTAAAGATCGACAGTAGTGGTATTTCTTTGCTTCTGAAGGGGTATTATTAGAAACCGAAGCAAAAAAAAGAAAGCAGATTTTTTCCTTTGGACCGATTGCTCAGACACGGGGCTGACTAAGGGTGATGTTTCATAGACCTAAGACAGTAAGTCCCCAGGGAGAACGCAAAGAGCACATGTTATCAGGTGTCTGTAGGCGAAAGATTTCTCTAAAGCAGCATCAATGTGCAACCAAATGTACACTGTTATGTAGATTTCCCATTTAACTTAAAGAGGCAAAGAAAATATTACATATGGTTGCTACTAGGCCGCGCATAGCTCAGAATCTAGCCACTTCATTGGAACAATAAGCTCAGGAGCCCCCACAAAATACTATTTTAATATTCTGCTTTCTGACACTGCTGATTTAACATTTTTAATGAAGATTCCCAATCTGATGACATGGAATAATTCAAGCATGTGAATCTAGGAAAGCTGGAAAAGGAACACATTCCTCAAATTGGGATAAGATTCAATAACTATATTGTTTTGGTGCAAAAGATTTCAAAAGAGTTGCTCTGTTTCTACCGAGCGAGCGCAAATGACATTTGGGTAGGGAATTTGACACTGTAACTACTATTTGGGATGGTCACTGGCTCAACCACCAACTTCTCTAGTATGCTATTAATTGATTTATCGGTGCTCCATTTGAGTACCCACGCACACATACACTATTACTAAACTAGCACTGGCAAAGGAAACAGGTAAGGCTTTGTTGTGGGTCATGCATGGCAACAACTTCTGTGCATGACTGTATTTGCATGCTTTATGAAATAAAAGCAAGACCTTCCACCCTTGACATTATTTTTTACATATGGCCCTGGAATATATCAGATAAAGTGCCAGGCTCAAATACATTAATTGCACTGGTGTCCGGCGATTTTACACTGGAAGCAGTGTACCTATTTAACCACAGCAGCACAAAACTGACATTTGCGCTCACTGACAGCAACAAGGAAATTTTGCAGCCACATTTTCACTGGCCAGCTGGGCAAAATGTTGCTGAAAAATGCATTTCCTCGCACCCATGCATTTTACTATTTGGTCGATTTCCTCTCAGCCTCACATGTATCTTGTTTTATATTTCCTAGTCCAGAGGATAACTGTATCAAAAACATGTAATGTACTCTACCATGCAGATTCTATGCCAGTCCCCAGCATATTTCTCAGGCAGCTGAGTGAGAAAACAGTACTTGCAGGGAAGGAAGTTCTTTCCTTTGTCACTTTATTCACATCATGTCTCAGCAGCAAGGCCATTATTAACCAGAGCTCTTTCACTCTAAAGCCTTTGAAAGCTGCTCTCCAGTCTCGGTACTCAATCTGGCTGAAGAGAAGCAAGCAAACTGTACAACAATTCTTTCATTTCCATTATGGTTTGTGAAAAGAGAAGGGCTGCCAATACAACAAATGGTACAGGACAACTGTATTAGCTTTCCATCTAAGTTCTGTGGACCACAGCGGAAATAAATAAACGTACTGCTCTCTAGTCTCCAATGTTCTTTGAATTAAGGCAGTTGCAGACCAGGACTGGGGGAGTGTAGGAGGTGGCAAAGTGTCCTGACCCCAAGAAATAAAGAGTTGGTTGGGCCCAATGGAACAAAGTAAGTACTCTTTCATTGTTTAGCTAGCCACTGTTCAGCTAGGCTTATTGTTTACTTAGCCTGCTTGTCATTTAACTGTTTTGTACACTCACTGTTGGTTCCCTGTTGTGACCGTGCCCATTTTTCCCGACCGCCCATTTTTCCCGACCTCCCACTTCCCGCCTCCCAGCGCCCCGCCTCGAACCTACTTAATGGAGGCCGCAGCGCGACCCCACTAAGTAGATCAGCGAACTGTTCTGTCTTGCGGCATCAGCAGGCCTCCCGGACTCTGCCTCCCGGTTTTGCTTCTGCTCTGTAGGACTTGTCTACCCTCTGCTGCCCCTATTGCTCATTGGGCTGCCTCTGAGTTAGCTGATTTTACAGCCTGTAAGTGTGCCATCTGTAACTACTTTATTCGACTGCTCAGTTAGCCTTTTGTTCAGTTAGCCCTAGCTCATTGAGCCTCATTGTTTTGTTAGCCATTTGATCTGCTAGCCTTATTCAGCCTAATTGTTTAGTTAGCCTTACTGTTCAGTTAGTCTTACTCTTTACTTAGCCGTTATGTCATTTTACTGTTTTGTGCACTCACTGTTGGTTCCCTGTTGTAACAGCGCCAATTTTTCCCACCGCTCCCGCTTCCCAGCTCCCAGGGCCCTGCCCCCGCGCTCAGGACCTACTTCATGGAGGCCACAATGCAGCAGTGTCGCTAGCACGGCAAAAGCAAGCCCGTCTGCGCCAGTCCGTGCCTGGACCACGCCCAGCGCCAGGAACTCTGGCCCTCCTGCCACCCACAAATACTCTGCCCCAGAGCTCCCAGCACTGGATACCAGACTCTGCAATAACAACTGCTGCCTCAAATCTCCTCGGTCAACGGCAGGACCTTTCACCTGCTGCCTCTGCCTTCAACTCAGGACCTCCCGCCATCAAGAAAACTCTCACCACACGCACCGTACATGCCTGTCCCAGAACCACTCCATTTCTTCCTGCTCAATGCCAGATCACTCTGCAAACATGCTACCAAAATCTAAGACTCCATTACCACGCTCACCCTAGGATATCTTCATCACAGACTACTGGTTCAACCCCTCATCCCCTCTCGACATCGCCATTGCGACACACAACGGCTACAAGATGATACACCAGAAACACAACTTCAAGTAATAGAGCAATCTGATTGACCGAGGAGCCTTTATCTCTCCGTCTGCTGCATAGCTCCAGTGGGAGCAAGAAGCTTGCACTCTGACTGGTGGGCTGCAACATGCAGAGATATGTTGCTGCCACCATTACAGGACTCCAGGACCATGCCCCTGTGTCCTGCAAAAAAAGATATAAAGGGGCAGGGTATGGATGCTCTGACCTCCCCTGAATCTCATGGGGAGGTCCCAGAGGGGGAGATCTCCCCCACCCCCGGGGTCACTTTTTAAAACAAATTGCACCCTTGCCATGCACTGCTTATGACCTCACATATTACAACACTCATGACATGTTCAATGAAATCACTGATAACATCACTGATGCCAACTGAAATAACATCACTGATGATATCAATGTGCATGGCGAGGGCGCCAGTTATAGTTACCCGAGTTACTCTAAGTGGTGAATTTCAATAGTTTTGCTAGTTTAAAACTTTACATTTTAACTCACCTAACTATAACTTAATTTTAACCTTGGGGATGGGGGGTGGTTTGGTGTGTGTGTGTGAGTCTGTGTGTGTCCAGACCTAAAGAGGTAAGGAAAATTCCCATAAACTCACATTAAGTATAACATAGTGTTCTAGGTCCCTAGAGATGAGGGTACAAGGGTCACACGCAGATCGCCTTTTATAAAATGTCAGGGATGCTTGCACGGTGCGACTAGGGGGAGGCAATTTACAAGAGAACGTATAGAACAGCGCATGGAGGAAACAGAACCTTTCCAGTCATGTGTGGCCTATCTGATCATTAAAAGAAAAGATGCATCCCGCCCAACTCAGACATCCGTCTCCGATTATCCAGGGTAACACTAAACAAGGCGGAAAACGTTTGGGGAATAAATCTGCCCATTTACTAGGCCTCTGATGATCACTCCGTCATGAAGTGAGCAGGGAGGCCTTTCGAGACACACAAACCTGCACTATTTGCTTTTAGAGTAATTATAATGCACACTGAATTATTCTTTGCTTCTGACATAAAACAAAGATATTTATTGTCTTTCTATAGAGCACAGTGAGTGGGGTTGATGACGGACAAATGCGTCAGCTTGCTATATTATGCCTCTTACCTACGGCGAGCTATCTATTCCACGGTGTACCAAAAAAGTCGGACACACTTTAACGCCGTATTAGTGACAAACTAAAATGGAGCTTTAGAAGCAAAAATCAATTTGTGCGCAAATCCAACAAAAGACGAGTGTGAAAAATCAGATTATTTCACAAACCATCGGGGATATCAGATTATCCACCACATGTACCAAATGAAAATTACATAAACAGTTCAATTAATTTGAATTTTCCAAGGGAATTGTTAAGACTGTATTTATAGTTTCTGATTAACTGTCTTTGCCACCCAGTGAAGAGGAACAAGGCTGGAGTCTGTATAGAAACAGAAATCCTTTCAATGCGGATATCTTTCCACAACAGAAAGCGTGTGCGTTTATTCACCAATATTTTATTTCTTGGCATCAGAGATTTGCTAAATGCATTTGTGTTTTAGTATTTTTGCCAGATTTAATATAATTCGATGGCCGATGTATGCAAATGTTGACTCTTTCTAAGAACAGGTGTCCCAAAAAGCACCCTAAATTATCCCTTTTCATTATTGATCAATAAATCCAGATAACGGTGTTTGTTGAGGCTACACTGCTTTCTCCAAGGTAAACATGTTCGAAAAGCAGTCAGCGTTGAAACGTTGTTGGTTAAATTGCATTTCACATTTGTTTTATGCTCGAATGTAACAAGCAGCCATGTTATTTATTTATTCATTCATCCATGGTGCTCTGTAGTGCGCTAAATGCCACCTTGCGCTCAGTTCAGCTTCAGACTTCCATGGGGCACTGCACAGGAGTGAAATTGAGCTGAACAGACTCGTGGGGCACAGTTAATAGACAGTGGATTTGGGGGTGCAGGAGTTCCCTCTCCAGACCTCTAGGGGAGGATGGATGTATCTCAAGTTTACTTGCTACAAAAGCTTGGCTCGTTTAGGAGCGAGACAAAACGAACAGTATTAGGCACTGTTCCAAACTACGCTTACTTTTAGAACACCGACATTACTGTCATTTCAAAAAACCGCACTGGTAAAGCTATTGACATGTACCGGAATCACATCTGATATTAGACTGGACTCATCTCCCAGCCTTCTAAAAGAGCCTGAAAGAACTGTTTTAAGGGCAGGACTCAGGAATGTGCTCCTCCATCTCCCCAAACGCATACCTTCATTATACCAGCCCTTTTTGTTTGAGGAACCAAGCCCCTCTAGCAAATGGCCCTACAATTTCCCATTTTAATCACAGCTTTTTGCCGGAAGTCCGCAACAAAATAACACTGGACTCCATAACCTCATATTATCGAAGACAACACATAGCTTCCAAATCCAGAGCTACAAGGTGCTCATCCTTTGACAGGCCAGAAAGAGGGTTGATTAAATTAAGTGCATGCTGCTGACATCTGCATGTGATCTGCAGGTCAAAGTTTTAATCCGAGCATGGCAGACTACCACCATCATTTTTCTGAGGTCAACATGGGGAGTAGCATTAAATCAAGTGACTGGATAGCTCCACGAAAACAAGTGATAGCAAGCACTATATAAAAACAAATTACTGTTCTCTACACAGAACCTAAAAGGATCCTCCAGTGAATAGTTTCCCAAAAGGTCTGAAAGCCCAGCCAGGGGCCAAAATAAAGGACATTCTGGAATAATTATTTATTGAAGATTATTCGTGATGCAAAGTACTGTAAAGAGTACTGTTTTTTGTTTCTGGCAGGCCAGCCCCATATTAATAATACCAATACTACTATTAATAACAATAATAACAATAACAACAATAATAATGATAATAACAATAAAATGCAAGAACTGTGTTTTGGTCATAAAGATGGATTAGTTTCGATTTCATGCTGAAATAAAGAAGTTAAGTCAAGGCTGTAAAATCGTGATGGCCTCCAACCACAGGAAGAGAGACTGTTGGCAAGAGTACTCTTCCAAACAAGAAAAACAACTGAAAGCTGAGCAAGTCAAACAAGTTCAGCGCAAAATGAACAAACGCTTTCTCGGCTGTGGTTCGCTTTTTGAAATGTTTTCCCGTTCAGAGAATATGCAGCCAAATTAAAGGGAGAGATGAAATCTCGAAGAGGTTAATGGATGTCGAGTCTCCAGGTGAAATCAAACAGCCCCTAGCCACCGATGGCATCACATGGTTGACCGCTTGCCCAACCATTATAATCTCAATCTCCTCCTTTTTTGCTGAGGGATGTGGGGAAGAGAGGGAAAGAAGCAGAAACTACAGAAAGCAAGCATGCCTCTTAGAGTATGTTAACGTTCTGTCCCTACCGCTGCTTTCATGACCACTGAGAGTAAGGGGGTACCAAATGGCAATCTAGATGTACCCACTGTTACCCTAGGTACCTGGGATGACATGAATGAAGCAGTTGCCATTTTCAGGTACACAAATTTCATTTCACAGACAACTTGTAAATGTACTTCAGGTAGCCTCATCATTCATAAAATAGAAGTAAAACACTTCAAAATGGCACTGACATTTTAAACACTGTTACTCGAATATGAATTTACCTTGAAAAAACAAAGGCAAGAGGTGTTTGGCAAAACGAAAACAGTTGGTTTAATCAAACACTACGGCCAGGAGTGCAGCATACAGAAACGGATTTGAAGATTGACACAAAGTACAATTGTTTTGAATGTCTTTTTATAAAAGTACTTGAAGCTTCATAAAACAATTCCTAGATCCTGTTACGGGAGTGGAATGTGGGTCTTGTCATGAAGCCATAAATTACTCCCATCTGATGACTAAAGCAGGTGGGTCTCGACCTTGCGTGGACACGAAGGCCAGTGGATAACGTGTGCAGATGTCCGGCATGGGGATCGCATGATCACTCCGTGTGTAGTGTGTGCTGTGTCCTGATTGGCTGAGTCTTCCTAACTTCATGTGGTATTCTGTCAACACATGTCCCTCCGACCATGTGCGTTTTATTGCGGTCAATCTCCTAAGACCATTGTGGTGTTGCTGCCTATCTGTGGGACTAATCTGGGTTTTTCCTGTTCACGCGTTTGTCCTGCTGGTTACGTGCCACCCCACCTGTGATCTGTCAACAAGTAGCCTCAGGCCTAGGTGGCAGGGCCTGCCTGACCACATACTTCTGGCTCGGGGGTGAAGAGGTCATATCGGGAGATTTTTTGTACATACGCGTTCGCGTATCATTGCGTACATCAACATCAATATTAACATTCCCCCATCTAGTTGAATTTTCAACTACATCATTTTCCCCATACTTCGTGACAGTCACATTGTTGGTGGCTTGTTGTGTTTCAGTCTTAACTATTACTACTTACCTAACTACTTGCATTCTACCCAATTTGAGGACTGCATTTTTACAGCAGGAAAGCCCAACTTGTAGGAAACCACACAAAAACATTACAAAAATGAGAATAGGCAGCAATGACGTGAACAGGCCTGTCACCCACTGGGGGAGCCATGAAAACCAGCCGGAGTAGTAGTCCTGCTTAGTTAAGAAAGCAAGCCCAAGATTTTAAAGTAAGATAGAATCAAACGGATACCCATGGTCTTAAATTTGTTAGGGGTTGTAAGGATACCAGAGTTCCTGCTTTGCATGGACAGTTAGCAGGTGTCATTGATTAGAAGTTGAAAGGACACTCACTTTTCTTCCTCTACTGTCTGCTGAAAGGCAGGGTTACATAAACTTTTCCTAAGTGTGTTGTGGCAGTGGAAATTTGAATGGAGTTGTGGTAGACATTCTCTGTAAATGCAGTGACAGTGGTGTGTTTTTTCCGGTTCATTTTGTCTTTAGATGGTTTGTGATTTCCTTAGTTGGCAGAAATGTCAGTGCGGCTGGGTTGTGAATTGCTTAGTAGTAGGCATGTGACATATTGAGCTCCATTTAATGTTTCCATTCTGTGAAGGGTGAAAGTAGAGGGTTATAACAACTACTGAATTTATGCCACTTTGGAGGCCCACATTTTGTAGCACGAAAATAGAGATTACGTGGCATTTTATGCAAAAAAAAGCACATTTTGGGGTATATTGTCAACATTATCTACAGTTTTTAACCCACACAACTATAAAAGGTAGTCACATGCTGAAAAAATAGGTCTGTTAAGCATTCACTTATACTCAGAAGGGTACACAACAATTATGATTTATCTTTCAAAGAAGCATAGGTAAATGCCCTGCCGAGGCCATGGCACATGTGTACTACCTCCTGCTAGACTACTCTCTCCCATGCCGTTCAAATACTCTCCACATCCTCCCAACTCTTCCACACTGCCTCTCCTCCCCCTCGCCCCGCAGCAGTCCCTTGCTCAAAATTTACAACCTGCCCACTGCAGGTGCTAAATGTGAACGATAATACTTACAGAAAAGAAAATACAGTACGCTATTCTGTCCAATTAAATAAGGTCTGCACTACATACGTGACAACATTTTAGAAGAGAAAAGTGGAAGATCATTTTTTTTTTTTTAAAACATGGGGAGAATGTATTTGCCCCATTGACTTCTATTGGGGCCTGAATCGGGTTACTGTCATGTATGGGACTTGCAAGTGTACTGCTGCAGGATCGGATATTATAAATGCAAATGTACGTTTTGTTTTTTCTTACCTGTCAGAAGCACGGAGAAAGCGCTATGGCAGGCAGAGAGAGCATGATGCAAGTGTTGAGCACTGGCCTCCAGGAGCGGGTTACTGGTAGTGCATACTCCAGGTTACACAATACCAGGCCCTGTCGGCTGAAGCCCGCTGAGGAATCGGGTTTTTGCATGCAGGAATCAGGAGGCAGGAGACTAGCCTTAAAATCGGTAGTCTCCCACCTGAATCGGGAAGGCTGGCATGTATGGCACTGCTATTCCCCTTTCCATGGCTATAAATTCAGAATTGCAGGGTACTGATGGGGTGTTACAGCACAGTACTCTTTTTTTAAGGGCATGGGTTTTCCACCCTGCCAGTACAGTGCAACTTATAATCAGAGCAATACAGGGGCTGAAAGTAGGCGGGAAGTTCTAGGGTTCTAAAGTCCTGTGAGCCTGTATATACCCAAAAACGTACATGCTTAAGTGTATTCACCCGCTACTCGGCAACCTTTTTCCACAGTGGAAAAGGTTGGACATGTTTATTTATTCCTGACAAAGGCAGGAGTAAAAAAAACTTTTTCATTGTGGGAAAGGCGGGGTGCAGGGAAAGTGAATTTACAACTGTTTCACAGATTTTCAAAAGAGCAAATACACATGCGCATAGTTGCTCATGAGAAAATGTATATTACAAACATTTGCTAGGAGCACGTTTCCAGGCTACTTCTATAAACAAAAAATAAAAAAATAAAATAACAGAACAGTGGGAGACCCAACAGACCCTTGGAGGCTTGGGCAGATAAGTTATTGATAGATAAGGATGCCTACAAGGGAATTCATTCAGTAATCTAAGTCAACAGTTGTACAGATTAATTTTTTGTATGTTGGGCCCCAAGAGGTAGCTCAACCTTGAACAAATCCAAACATAAATGAAAAAAATTAATATATAAAAACAGATTTTTTTTCCAGACACTGGTATATCTACTTTTCTCAAAGTTACACACTTTTAATGTAAACACAAAATGCAAAACGGTACAATCAGAAACAATAAAGCACCATGATTGAGGATACATAAAAAAGCCTACAAATCAATGATATGAACATCTATTCCAGAAAATCAAGTCGAACCAGATTATTCAAGTATAGAGTAAGAGGACCTTTTGAATAGCCTCCTAAATGAACCGAGTGGTGAAGAGAAAATCACAACGAAATCCCACAGTAAAGCTGTGATTTATTTCCGGATCAATAGTACAAAGATGTGGTGAAGTACATCCACTCTTCGGGGAGGCGAAAAATCAGTTGTTCCTCCTGTCAGCTACGCGCCGTACACCAACAAAAACGTGGCTTGTATATGTCGACTTGATCAGCGAACCCGATTTAAGGGTCTCTTTTAAAACAATTTATTGTGTGTCCTGAAGATGGTCTGACGGACGATACCGCCACAACAGACCGAAACGTTGACTACCACATCTACTTCCCCAGCATGTTTGGCTATTGAGGAATTGTTCTCTATTGTTTTAGATTCTTTTCCTTATCTTGATTTTCTGGAATAGACATCATTGATTTGTAGGCTTTTTTATGTATCCTCAATCATGGTGTTTTATTGTTTCTGATTGTACCCTTTTGCATTTTGTGTTTACATTAAAAGTGTGTAACTTTGAGAAAAGCAGATATACCCGTGTCTGAAAAAATCTGTTTTTATATATTAATTTTTTTCATTTATGTTTGGATTTGTTCAAGTTTGAGCTACCTCTTGGGGCCCAACATACAAAAAATTAATCTGTACAACTGTTGACTTAGATTACTTCTATAAACGTCAGAAATGTGTAAATGTGCATTACTTCAAGGACATAGAACTTGCGACAGGGCATAGATGGCTTACTTAAAAAAAAAATGCATGCATCAAAAGTGTGGTTTATGCCTGTTTAACACTCCCATCAAACACCGCTATAACAAATGACTATTCGAGTCTAAGCAAAGTGATCATGCTAGGAAAAGACGAAGCTTTGGAAAATATATATGTTCTATATATGAATATTACTGGCTAATAACATTCGGGGTTCTACAGGTTTTTCTCAAACGGCCGAGATGCAGTTTAATTGTTAGCAAGGTTTATGCCAGCTTGTACAAGAGCGATACGATAGCTAAAACCATAACTCAGAGTAAACAAATTATTAGAATTGTACTGAACGAGAACCCTATCCCATTAATAATTATTTCGTAATAGGCATCCAAAAAAGTAAGCAAACAACTGCAGATAAGTATACACATTTACAAAAGCAATCTCAAAAGGTTATTAGAAGTAAATTGTTTTTGTTTTATTTCCTAAAAAAAACTCAAATTAAAAGTGATGTTCATTGCAACGGCTTTCGATTTCAATGTAGTTCACTGATAAAATGCCACACTATTTCAAACAACGCCGTTTTAATAGGGAACTTAAAACAGTCAACTTTGTAAAACAGTCTACGTGAATCCACACAACCTCACTAAGGAAGAGACCCTAAGCAAAGCAACTACCAGCACAGGTGGTTAGGATAAGGCGGGAAGCCACGAGAGCCCTTGCTGGGAGGATCAAGTGACGCTGGAGACCCCTCTCTGGGAATCGGCATTGCTAGCACGCCCGAAGAGTGTGGAGGGTCACAGGAAGTGGGACCTGTTTATCATATCCAAGTGGGGGACGTCTGGAAAGAGTTGGAGATAAATCTGTTCCCTAAACTCTAGGCACAGTTAGAAATGTCGGGGCCGTAACTCCGCTATCAACAGATAAAGCATATCCTGCAGAGATACGGGGACTTTGAGGAGGAAAAACCCCTAGAGAATAGAGCACTGGGGGCCCTTACACAAACATTCTATTTCACAAATATACGCCTCTCTACTTATGAACAGTCTGCCTACTGTAGACGCCCTACGAAGTAAATGGGAAAAAGAGATGGGGGGGGGAGGGGAGGGGCTGGAGGACGATGATTGGGAAAGTCATGTAGGTACCCACGAGAGGTAGATATCTGGGGTGGGCTTTCGGTTGGTGCAGCTGAAACTATTCCATAGAGGATATTACACGAGGACTCACTTCTACAAGATGGGGAGGTTGGACAATGACTGCTATCTTAGGGGATATGGACAGAAAGGGACCTCGATTCACACTTTGTGGACATGCCCGAAACTACACGGATACAGGGAGAAGGTGAGAGGAAGGTTCTGGATTACTTCTTAAATCTCATCCTGCAATGGTGAGTATCGGGGCGGAGGGGGCGGGGCAGACCCTGGATAGATATCAGCTACTGTTCCACAATGTGGCATTAGTGGTGGCCAGGAGTGTTATACTCCAGCATTGGGGAGGGGCAATGGTTCCCACAGAGGCTGAATGTACATCGAATATGGACTGGTGCATGAGGGAAGGGAGGTGGTGTACCGAGCTACAGGATGCCCACATATGTTCAAGAAGATATGGGCCCCGTGGAAAGGGACTGAAGATGTCTCAGACAGAGAGGAGGCATAAGGGGGCAGCAGGCGGATGATGAAGGCACTGTGGTAAAGAAGAGAGGGGGGGGTGGGAAGGTGGTGGCAGGGAGTTGCCAGAAACTGAAGCCAAACTTTATAACGTGGAGGCTCCAGGGTTTTGGGATCCACCAGATGGTGAAAGGGTTAATGTGCTGTACTGTGACTACTTTATTGTGGTATATTGTGTAACTCATAAAAAGATTGTATAAAATAAAAATGTCTGCAATGTTATCAATATCACAAATAGCAACTGCCCAGGGAAGATGACGACATCACAGCAGCAGCGATACTACATGCCCCTTAGTTATAGTGCCAACAGGGACCTCTTTTTTAAGCACACACTGCCTTCTTTTATATGATGGCAATAAATGGTGACAAACAACACAGGAAATGGCAGACTGGCTGTTAAACAGTTACCTACTACCAAGGCAGGCTATTTGCTTTCAAGACTTTGGAGTCTGTCGCGAGCTGATTTAGGGATTCTCCGTTGTTTGCAATCGCATTCCACTTTTTTAGCATCACAATAGGTAAACATGCTTCTAAAGCTGCATTGTGCATTACATCTACAGTAATGAAACTCCTCCCACACAGTCGCAACGTAAATAATTGCTAGACTCTCACAGGCATACCTGCACAGCTCATGTCATTGCATTAAAGGATGGATACACTTGTGGCATCGTGCCTGGACCGCCAAAGGGCTTGAGAAATTAAATTCCAGTCCGCTCTCTGGACAAAAAACTCAAAGGGAGTGCCCGAGCGAATCAAGTTCTTTGAACATCTTTTTATGAATTTTCAGCGCAAATCCAGAGACTGCCATTTTCAGGAAACCCAACACACTGAGTTCTTGTGGGAGACATTTGTGTGCTGAAATGTGCAGTGGATCACATTATATCGCACAAAAGGGTGGGATAAGTCAGCGCATACCTCTGCCGAACAGAAATTTTAGAAAGATACCCATCTTTTCACACGGGCTACAAAACAACAGGATCGTTAGAGAGAGAAGCTAAAGAAAAAAAAAAGATCCAGCCAAAACCCACTTGAGTTGCTCTTTAAACCCTGGCATTGTGACCTGTATTTTCAGAAGGAAAACGGCAGAGGGAAACATTTTATTATTCATCGAAATGAATAACTCTGCCACTGTTCCTTATCAGGTTGAAGCATTCTTCGTAAATGGATTTGTGACAAAGAACATTTATACATATCAAAGTATGTTAAGTTCTTCTCTTAAATAGCCCAGGTATGGTAATGTAAATTAAGACCTCCCTCCATTTCCCTGAAGAAAAATCTCCTCCAGATTGCTGTTCACCACAGAAAACAAGATGAACGATTTTTCGAGAATAACTAATGCCCATTATTTACAAGTACTTCATTTACTAAGACCAATTTAACAATGCAGGAGCCAAGGTCACTTTACAACTTAATTACGACTGCTAGCAACGTGAGCTCTATTTATTTCCTGTATGCTATAATTAATTAATTAGATGTGCTGTAAGTAAGGTTAAAAACGAGAGACCAGAGTCCACTCTACATTTCACTTTACAGTATAGCCATATTCATTGACTAGTTTCCTAATCTTTATAAAACGTGCGGATTTCAATTGACTTTGCCGGCGTGCAGTTATCCTGCTGCAATCGGTTTTGTGAATGGGATTTATTAGTGTAATGTAAACCTGTTTCGACACAGAATTTAAGACACTGAAAGTAATGGGATTTTCAATTGCTTGGCAAAACGGACAAAACCACTCGCCTCCTATTCCATTTAATCTTGTAAGGCCCGATGCATCAAACCTTGTTTCTCTGGCAGAGCCCAGCTCTGCGCAAAGTTGTAGATTTTGCGAGGAGAATAAACAACAGCATGAAATATAGCAAAGTGAATTTCGAGTCGCAATCCCCTTTGCGACTCGGAAGCCACACACTGCGAGACAATGCAAACTGCAAGGCAAAATGGCGCCAAAGCTGCAATTGCCCTTGCCTTGGGATTAACAATGATGTGGAACAATACTTTTTGATGCATCTCAAAGCATATAATGATTACCAACTGTGTCAGGGGGGGTATCCATTTACAAAATGGAAGCTCCCCATGATGGCTGCTGTGGGTCTCAGAGACATAGCTGCCAAGGTTTCGGATTGCTTATGTGTGACATTTTCATAATTACAGTGTAATTATGAGTGACATTCAACAACTATGAATGACACTTTATCGCGAGCAAAATCAAGCAATGAAGACAAGGGAAACACATAAATATCAGAAATTACACCCATTTGAGCAACGAGAAACTCTAAGAAGATCTTAAAACTGCTGCAAAGCAGCTGAAATATAAGGGCATTAACCTAGTGCCCAGTTTACTTGGGCTAATGGTCAGGACGCGTTAAAAGTAAATGAAATAACGATTGGAGAAGTTACAAGTGACACTTACTAATCTGTAGTGAGCAGCACGTGACTGGACAGCCGCTGTTAGACCTGGACTGCCACTGTTTTAGAGCGGGACCTGCTCAACAGGTCGAGCAGCACTGAGGTGTCGGGCATGGACAAGTTCAGTGCCCCTTGTCTGCTCTGGCAGTGGCGGACGTGCAAAGAAAAACAAAGCTATTGCCTGCCACCTCAGTGACTGCTTGAGGCCGCAAATAAACCAATCAAACACTGCAGTTAGTGTGTTTAATTCTTATATCACCCAGACCAGTCATAATGCGCTGCAAGACCAATGCTAATGAGACATTTAGAGGCTGGCTCGGCTTGAATGTAGTGAGCCCCGGCTTGCACAGCACCTTAGGTGTACTAACTAGTGCTAGATCATCAATAACTCTCTAAAACAACAGGGACGCCAATCTCATCATGACCACTGTAGTGCATCTATGCCTAAAAGCGGTTTTGAGGTGAACTCTAAACAAACCTGCAATTGCCTGCCTCACTAACATTCACTTTTGCCCATTCCTTCCTCCTGCCCTTCATTCCACTCATGCCTACTTAGTCTCCTTTCCACCCTCTTCTTCCTCCCCTCCCTCCCACATTTCCTTGTTCCCCTTTTCCTCTCAGCTCTTTTGCTCAAGCGTACCTCTTCTCTTAATTCACTCTACTCTGTCTCCCTACATCCTTCTGCCACATTGCATGTATCCTCATCTCTAGCTTCTGCTCTCTCTCAAATATCCCTGGCTTGCCATCATCTTGTCTCACTTACTAACCACTCTCCCACAGTATCTTGCTCTTGGACAAGTACCTACTCAAAATTTAAATGATGTAAAATCAATTTTGTGGAATTGTACATTTGGTTTATGTGCAGAGTGGTGGCTGCTTCCTGCGCAATTATCTTAGTTCATGCCTCCACTACATCAGTTCCCTGGGGATATATTTATTGAGCTGATAAGCCAATATTCAGGCGTTCATGAGAACTGCCCGATACGGGCTCACACCATTGGCATTTCACAAATGAGAAATGCAGGACTATATGGAATACTAAAGACCTGACTCTTTCCCTTCAAAAGCAAGATCCCCCTCATCTGCTTTTTCCTCTATGTTTCTCAACCAACTGCCATCATTTCCTGGCTCTCCCTTTACTGCCATTTTTATCCCCTCTCCACTAGGCTCTTCCTTGCTTTTCGCCAAGCACAGGTGCCGGTATATTCCTTCCTCCCCTCGTGCCCTGGGGAATCCCACAAGTGAAAATGGCTGGGCAGCAGCAAAAGCACCTGAACCATTCAGGAGATCAGAGTGAGTGGCAGCTGATTTCATAAATCAACTGCTAGCAGTTCAGGATGTGGTCATATTTAACAGTACTGGCACAGGTGCTCAGTTCTGCATAGCCAGTCAAGTCACAGCTCACAGGCACCTCTTGATTGGTGCAGACAACGTAAGAGGCAGGGAACAGACTCATCATCTGTATAACGGACTCGGGAGAGTGACATTTAAAACCACGCTATGATACATGCTGCTCTGAGCGCATCTGATTTGCATGATAAATCGCAGTGCCTGCGGTGATGCGGAAATAAACCTTAATATGCGTTACTCTACCACTTGATGTGTGACACTTGGCAGGGCTGCAGAGTGCTTTGGAGGGAGCAGACTGTGGTCCCATCAACAGATACGTACTAACAATTACCTTCTTTTACTGGTATTGTGGCCCCTCGAAAGGGTGCAGTAATAGGATTTTCCTCCTTTCCTTACAACTCACAAGGATTTGCGACTCTGCTTTGCAATTGCTGCTGTGGTGGCAACTCATTAAATGGTTACTCACTGCACTTTTCAATCAGCAACTATTTACATAGGTAAAGCGGTCTCTGATTGCCAGCTTCCACTCTGCAAAGGTCTGCTGCCTTCATCTGTGTGTCACAGACCACTGTTTGTTCCCTCCATTTCCTATGTGCCACTTTTTTTGGGTATTGCAGGCCTGGGACATGGGGTGAAAATGCTAGCACAGTGCAAAATACAGTACAATGTTGGAGGTCCGATGTTCCTTCCAGGCCTTCAAATTTCCATTCAGCGCCAGTAGCAAGGATTAACAGAATGACTCTTGCCAGATGAATATAGTGGAGACAGTATTTCTATAAATCCTTTCCAATAGCCTTCTTGCCATGAGACTCATACAGAGGACACAGGGCACAAACCTGGTCAGGTCACAGAGCATACTGCACAAACACAGACCGCCCTTTGTGTGTTCTGGTCAAAGATGCATCTGTTCAGTAGCTCCTTAGGCATGAGCCGCTTGTTACCAATTGTTTGAAAGAACTTAGCATAGGTAGGACTACTCATTTCCACTATACATGTCACACAAGAATATATCATGAGAGGGCAGAATTACTGCTCGAAAGAAGGGTGAAAATCGTGGCCGGCAGCGAGGCAGGTCGCTAGAGTGCTTGCCTGTTGGGATGCCCAGCTGAGTCCATAGGAAACACTCTCAATCCGCTTTCACTTCGGCAAAGTATTTGCTTTCTACTTGGCAGATGTGTTATCTTACCGTCTCCGCCAGACAGGCAAGGGAGGTGGTGATTGGTGATCCGATAGGCCAGCGCAGTATTGCGCCGGTTCCACGCTGCCAGGGAGCTGCGGAAGAGCCGCAGAGCAGCGGTGCAAGTCCTCCTCCGGGGAAGTAGGGGCAGCGCCAGCAAAAGCACAGCACTCACAGAAGCCGTGAAAGGGGGGCGATGGAGAAAGCAAGCCGCTGGGAAAAGGAGCCTGCTATGGGAAATCCACTCCAAGGAGCGATACAGTTTGCCCAGACTCTGCAAGCGGGGGTAAAGGGGCAGAGAGAGGAGACTGGGGTAAATAATTCAAACATAAGAAGCTCTTTAAATAGCGTGCCGGCAAAGTGAAACGGCTGGTTAAATAGAAGTGCTGGGAAAGAAAAGGCTAAAAACTCACCCAGACTTGTTAATAAGCCCTCTCAACAAACATTCTCGCCCTTACCTCCTACAACTGGCTCTACAGCTGTTCTTGGGTGCCCCCAGCCCCATATCTTTGCCCCGCAGATCACCTTAAAGAATATGTTGCGAAAAATCACAAGGTGCTCCAAGAGACCGACTATAACTGACTCGAAAAAGTAAAAAATTACCCTCTCATAAAATTCCTTTTTTAAGGTGCTACTGACTGTAGCAGAACCCCAACTAGGTGGTTGGCGAACCAGGGGGGTCCGAAAAAGAGACCAGGAGTGAAGAAGGCAGATAAGAGAATCCTTAGGGGATGGCAGCTGGGGGCAGCAGATTTCAGGTCCTGGAGAGTTTGAGCGAGGACCACAGTGTGGAAGTTGGGGTAGTAGCACCTAAACCAGGTAGAAGCCTTACCCAGACTTTCAACTGTTGAGTCCTTTTGTGGCCTCACAGCCCCAGGGATGGCAGATCAGGTGTCCATTGCTTCCCTCGAATCACTGATTGCATCATTGTCTGTGGTTATTAAGAAGGGTTTCGCTACCTCAGAAGCAAACCAGGGAGAAATACGTATAGGTATGTGACGCTCTTGAGAAAAAATTGGATCTTTTGTCTGTTAGAATCCAGGCCTTAGAAGATACGGTTGTAGAACTGAAGGACACAGTAGATAAAAAATAAGGCAGAGATAGAGGCATTGAGATGCAGCAAACAGGAAGTTCAGGAGAAATTAGAACAGTTGGAGAATAATTCAAGAAGAAATAACCTAAGGATTCTGAACGTTCCAGAAGGCGTGGAAGAAGACGATCTAAAAGCCTATGTGGTATCCTTGATACAAGCAGGGACACTGATTTACGATAGTTAGGAAGACATAGCTAGAGACATTCAAAGAGTACATAGAGACCAGTGTAGAAGGAACCCTAATAGAATTAAACCTCTTAAAATCCTGATGAATTTCCAAACCTATTCTTTGAAAGAAAGGATTCTGCTAAAAGCACTGAAGCGGAAATCCTCGAGGGCCATAACTTCTCTTTTGAGATCAGATCGGATTTATCTTGAGAGACCATAAATAGGCAATGGAAATTGAGGAAGCGGCTAGGGGAGTTGAAAAGCTAGGAGCCACAGCCCAGCTCAGATTCCCAGCTTCGCTTTGGGCTATGTACAATAATAAAATCCACAACCTAAAGGGCCAAAAAGCAGATGAATTATTAAAAGCCATTTAGAGGGGGAATCTAGCTTGTGAATAAGACAACAGCCTGCAATAGCAGAGTAGCCGAAGACTATAGGTTGAGGGTAATAATCTTGGTCATAGCAGGTGCACAATCTTTTCCAGCACTGCAATGTTTTACATGCTTCAAATTCTTGCTGTAAGGGCATCCCAAGGGGGCTCTAAAAGGACTAACATCGGAATATGTGGAAGCAGGGGAGGGTTCTCCATGGGGGGCAGATTGTACAGGGAAGAGAGGGGTGGACCATAGGTTGGGGAGCAGTGGGAAAAAAATAAGAAAAAAGTCCTCAGCTAGCAGACTGTGAGGTGTATCAGAACTCTCTGGATAGTCATGGGCCAGGGGGAAAGAGGTACAGGTGTACCAATCCGGATACTCACCTGGAATGTTAATGGGTTGCGTACAAATGGGAGGCGAGACAAGAGCTTACAATACTTAAGGAATTCACCAGCACATATAATGATATTGCAGGAAACCTATCTGACCAAGGGGGAATGCGTAGAACTGTTCAGGTCTCAAAAATGGGTCCAACAAATGGCCAGCACAGATCAAAGTACTAGTACGAGGGGGTGGCCATTTTGGTTAAAAATCTGTTGAAAGCGTCTATATCAGGAAGTGCCACAGATAAATCTGGAATGTAGGTCATTACCAACCTCTAATTGTATGATAGGAATTTAACGCTTGTGGGCTATTATGGTCTGATCTCCGATGATACAGAACCACTTAAGTCGGTTTTCCTTAATCTCCTAGACTTCTCTTATCCAGTTGTAATGGCAGGTGATTTTAATGTGCTTTTAGATAACAATTTGGACATGTCAGCTAAAAGTAGGTCGATAGGCTCTCCAAAATCGCAGGCATACTTAAAAAATTTGATGGGACAATAAGCACTATATGATCTATGGAGGGAAAGAGCAGGTATATCGCAGGGTGTCTCCTTTTATAATAAAAAGTATGGTCACGTCTCAGGGATCAACTACTTTTTACTAGACCAGGTCATAAAAGACGAAATCAGTAAGATTGCCTATCTAGCAGCCCATCTGTCTGATCATTCAGCTGTAGTTCTAAAATTCAAGCCCATTTTTAAACCTGAGCCAAGGAGATGGGCTCTGGATCGAAACATACTGTTGGACACTGACCTAATCAGTAACCTTTGCGTAGAAATGGAGGATTTCCTTAAGATTAATATGGGATAGGCACCTCTGATGGTGGTATGGAACTCACTTAAGGCCTGCTTAAGGGGGAAGATTACTAGCTTGACCAGTTTCAGAAACAAGATGTAAAGAAATGAGGTTAGTTATCTGGAGGCTGAGTTGACAAAGCTAGAGAGATTATTGGTTGCAAACCTAGGGATGAGGAAGCCACCCCCCTAGAGAATAGGCTACTCTCATTGAGGGAGCAACTGGATGTTTTGTTGGAGGCTAGAGTAAAGAAGAGGTAGGAAGGAAGCAAGTTAGCTCACTTTGAGTATGTAGAGAATGCAGGGAAGCTATTAGCCTTGAAGATCAAAGCGGACCAAGCCAGAAATGTCATCTAGGAAATTAACTGTGGTCAGATGTGTGTAAAGCTGACTAGCAGCTCAGATATAGAGAGTGCTTTCCAGGTTGTTTTTAAAAAAAATCTGTACTCTGAGGATGGGGTGATAACCAGGGTAGAGGTAAAATACTAGCTAGGGGAGGATAGTCTACCTACTCTCGCATTAAGTGACTAGGCTTTCTTGAATGAATGTATTACCCAAGTAGAGGTCAGGCACGCAATTAGTGCAAGTAACGGGGGTAAAGCTGTGGGCCTGGATGGCCTGCCAGCAGAGCTGTACATGGCCCTTGGTGATTCCATTCTGCCAATCATGACGACCTTATTTTGGGAGATTTTAGAGTAAAGGCTCGTCAGTTACCTAAGTGCTTGGAATGAGGCAATAGTGATGTTAATTTTTAAACCAGGGAAAAACCCTGCATGCCGTGAGTCCCCCAGACCCATTGTGCTTCATAACAGCGATTATAAAATATTTGCGTAAGTGCTGGCTGAGAGGCTGAGTAGAATGGTTGATGGACTATTGCACAGTAACCAGAAGGGTTTTGTAAGAAGATGATTCCTGCACGAACTAACGTATGGTCCCATTTATACTATCGATATGGCCACAACTTTCAATCTTCCTCTAGCAGTTCTAACCCTAGACACCACAAAAGCTTTTGATAGGGTAAACTGGACTTAATTAGCTGCCATCTTAAAACAACATAAGCTGGGTGAAAATTTCTGCAGAGGAGTTCGTTTGATCTATCAGGACCCCTCAGCGAGAATTTTCGTGAATGGAAGCCTAACCTCAGCTTTTAAAATTTCCACAGGCACAAGACAAGGGTGCCCGTTGTCCCCCTTATTATTTAATCCTTATATCAAGCCCTTAGCAGCTAGGCTTAGGCAAGATACAGCCATTACTCCCTTCTTGTGCAACGGATGGTAGAAAAAAAGTCTCCCTCTATGCGGATGACCTTATGGTGTTTACTTCCAATTTATCTGCCACTTTCCCAGTGACAGTGGAGTGAACAGCAAAATCTGGTGAGGTTTCAGGGTATTGCGTCAATGCTGAGAAAACCGAGGCCATGGTTTGGAACCAGGAGAGGGACAACACCCTAATTAAGAACGAGATGAAATATCTGGGTTTAAAGATTACACAACATATAGACAAGATCCCTGAAGCAAGCCTCGTGAAAGCCTTGGTTGAAGCAAATAGATTAATGAAGGAGTGGGCACGTCTTCCATTGATGATCTTTGGTAGAACCAACTTAGTGAAGATGGTGATTCTACCCAAATTTAGCTTTTTCTTTAATACAATTTCCCTGGATTTCAAGAAAGAATGGCTAGAGAAATTACAGCAGGCCATTACTTCTTTTCTTTGGATGTATAAAGGGCCGAGGATATCATGGAAGAATCGTTGCAGAAAGAGGGATAAAGGGGTCTGTCCTGCTGTACATGCAGTACTATGCTTGGGTTTTCCAGATGGAGAATGCCAGGATGCTCTTCAATATGCTGGCTGGACTGATCAGAGATGGGGTCCCTATTCAAAGCAATGCTAAAAGAAGTCAGAGGGGCCAGTGGTCATTTCTTGTTTACATTTGGAGATAAGAAGTTCTTAAAAAAAGTGAGACTGAAAGGGCTGCAAGCTATGGCCATGATGTGGTCCCATATTAGAAGCACTATGAAACTGGAGTATTATAGTAATCTGGCTCCTATCTGGGATTACCTGGTCACCCCAGAGTGTCTGAAAGGCAAGTTTGCTTTAACTATTAGGGTGCCAGGTATATAATCCTGGGTTCATCTTGCTCGTGATGGCAAGCTGATACCTTGGGATGTGCTTAGTGAGATGTTGGTGAGGGGTCTCCTGGTTCAAGTACTGCCAGCTGAAAAGCTGGGCGCAGAGTTTGGGATTTGGACTGGGATCCATGAACAACTTGGAGGAACTATTGTTGAACCCCATCCCCCCCCACCCCCCCACCCGGAAAGAAGGAAGTAGCAGTTAGGTATTGGGAACTGTTAAAGACCTTGGATGTTGATTTTCATCTGGCAGAGGAGCTCTAGGGAGGATGCTTGCACAGTACCCAGTTACAAGATATTGGACAAGCATCAATATGCACTTTAAATAGTACTGTCAAACCTACCTTTTGAAGAAGAAACCATCTCTTTTCCCTCCACAGAGCCTTCTGGACACCCTTCATGATCTCGAAAATTGGGAGAAAGGGTGTCGCTAAGTGTGTCAAATGTGGGCTAGAGAAGGCCACAGATGTCCATATGTTCATGGAGTGTCCAGGGGTCCAGTAGTTTTGGGAAGAATTGGGTAAGATCGCTTCGAGCATTCTGGGGGTAGAAATTAAGATAAGCCTCACTCTGATTATTTTTGGGATAGCAGAGGGGTCAGGGAAGCAGAGCAGTGATGGGAGTAAGCTACTTTTTTATATGCTATTGCTGGCTCGAAGGGAAATATGTAGTACTTGGGTGATTGCTCAGCCAACCCCTGTACATAGTGGTTTAGAGCACTCTTCTATTTATCAAAAATGGATCTAGTAGGGGGTGTTTCTAAGAGGAAAACGTTTTGGGTCCCCCTGTTGGAGTGGTTGGACTAGCAAGAGGGTTAACTGGGCAGTAATGCAATGAGCTTATGTCATGTCCAATGATTACGCCCATTGCGGTTTTCTTCTCGGGGTACAAAACGTGTCTCTGGGAAAAGGGAAACCTGGAAGAGAGTTACACAAGTCCAAGCACCCTCCATAAAAGGGCACGCATCGAAAAATATTGGGGATTGATTGAAGCCTGAAGTGAATGAGGACAAAAAAAAAAGAATATATCATGAGAATAAATGAGGAACTATTGAAAAGTGGCAGTAGTGGTTAGTTGGTCAGGAGCCCTGAACTTCCAAAGGCTCTCTGTGGTTGGTAAGCATCAAAATATGATGTTTCTGAGGTTTGCATTATTGAAGCTTTCAGATATATAGACAAACTCTAGACATTTCAAAGGTTGCGTCTGGGTGCTATAAAACCAGGTTAACAGAGAATGCAAATGTGCATGTTGCTTAACACATAAATTAAAGAACATATAAATATGGTCAGCACACATGCCTTGCCACCAGGGTCAGATGCCAGAAGCCCTCAAGGTATGAGTAAACCAAGCAAGCAAAATGTCTTTTTTTCTGGGACATCTTAACAGAAATGGCCAATTTCCTGATGGTATACAAATATTGAATCAGACAAAAACTCCTGTTTGCATCATACTCTGTAGTATAATCTGGATGCAAATTGCACATCGCAGGCGTTTTAGAGCAGACTATATTTGCTAGGTCAAACCTGCCACAAACATGCAAACGACACACAGTGCATTTTGCAAACCTCAGAATGGGACATAACATACATTATTAGTATGTTATTCCCCATTTGAACAAGTGTAAAGCACACTGGATATCACAAACTGCTCACCTGATAAATACTCAACCTTACACAATCAGTATTTAATAGGTGCACAACTGTAGCCTGGGAGGCCACGCAAATTTGTGGCCCTCCTAGTATAGTAGCATATGTGGTGTCAGTCAGTATTTTCACTTGCTCAATCCCAGCCATGATGAAGTGCCACCAAATGGGAACGCAGAACCGGCTAAACAAAGGATTAGGCTTTGCTTCACTGAATGTACACAAGTCAAGCTCATACTAAAAGCAAGCACTGCTATATCAAACAGAGAAACAGTGTCACGTTTAGAAGCACCAGGTTCTTCAACCACTAAATTATATCGTTTTTAATACCTGTAATTTCTGTAGGCAGACAATAAATATAACATATAAAGGAATAAGTTGAAGGCAACGTACCATTTTCTATGACTCTGTCCTTATATCTGAAATATATGAAATTAGTAGCATTCGTTTGACTGGTAGATGTGCCTCTCATTTTTAAGGTGTGGCGACTGCGCATCTGTTGCCAGACAATTATGTGAGCATCACTAGAAAGGGGCTTTGGCTCCGCCCACATTTTGGGAGCCAGAAGTAAATTTATTTTTGGATAGAAGTTGTGTGCTTCCACAAAAAAGTGTTTGTCCACCACTGCAGCGGTTATTTTATTTATTCAGCTGGCTGAGGTTGAACATTCAGAGGCACACACATGACATTGTAAGGCTGTAAAACTCCCATAGATAAGATAATTTATTGTGTTTATCTTTCCCTAGCAGCAGCACAGATGGGAGGAGGTCATTAACCTACATGGATTTTTAGTTCTGGCTTGACAGTACAACCATCACCTAACTTTTTAACCTACACCAAAATTGTGCTTCCACACAAAAACATATTCATTTCCATGCTATTTACTTGTAATGCTTAACATTAGCATGCAACATTCCTTTAAAGCCAGACCTATGGGCATTGTTACTGCTTGTTACACTTTAGGTTGCAAATGATTCAGACTCTAGATTGGCAGCCCCTGATTAACGCCAGCCGATCTTCTCTCTCTGGTCTCTTGCTTGATAATCTGCCCTACTGCACAGCTGTTTGTCATTACAGCCTTAGATCCTTAACCGCTACTCTACGTCCTGTAATTCCACTCCTATCTTTCAAAACAAATTATACCTTCTTCCTATCCCATTTGTTTTTCCTCACTTGCACCCTGTCTTCATATGTCTACACTATCTGCCATAGGCTCCTGGAACACTCCTCTTCGGAAGGAATTGTCAATATTCCAGAAGGGCCCGCTGCCATGCAATGGGCCCTCCACTTCTGATGTCTGAGAGTGCGTCACATGGGGATAAAGGGCAGAGAAAGGGATAAGGGGAACGAAGGAACACGGGAGGACACAGTTGAGGCAAGAAGGTGTTCCATGCTTACCACTAATAAAGAAATGCTGCACAACTCTGACCTTCCTGCTTTCAATCTATAAGGAACGTGATACGGCAGTGCCTACAATAAAATGCCCCTATTTTGGGGGTCCTGAAACACTACAGTGTGGCGTGCATATTACTAAATATCGATGTTGTAAAAGTACGGAACTAATTCTGAAGTTCTTTGAAGTCACGGTATGTGGTAAAACTACTAGTGATAATTTAGGATCGATGTTGCATGATTGAGATTTATCTGACAGTTCAATGGCACGTGTAGCATTCTTTTCAATAACAAGGCTCATTCATTTTCAGTTTATTTTTAAAAATAGTGTTTCCTTTTTAGGTCTCGCCTGATCCAGCGCATGCGCTGCTCTGGCGAGACATTTAGTGAGAGGGCTTCAAAAAGCCGACCACAGCTTTTTGTGTGGCCTAGAGCGTGCGGTTACGCGCACAGTTACGAGCACAGGCGCCATCTGGCTTTCCTCTCTCGTCATGGCTCATTAAGTGCATCGCTCGCGGGCACCCTTACAGCCCGCGATCTCGATCACTTTCACTTTCGCGGCCGCGTCACTTTTACGGCAGCGCGGCCAATGCTTGTTTCTCTTAATTCATTTGTACAAGTCCAATGATATTGAAAGCAATGTTGAAATGCCACAATGGTATGACAGTCTGTGCAATCTGCCCCCTACTGGCAAGATTGCCATCGAGATACACATTCTCTGCTGGCATCCAACTCAGCCTTTTATCTCAATGAGATTGTTAAAATGAGGACAACTGTTACTCAATTCCGTTTGCAGGAGTATTCGTTGTAAATGTTTAAATGGTCAGTATTATAATAGGTAAGGTGATCTTCGCTTACTACTTTGTTTCTGCGCATTGCTCCCCCGCACCCCCTTCATCTCCTCTCACCTGGCGTTGACCAAGCGCATGAATGAATTGCATTTTTTTTTGTTTAAACAAATTCACAGCAAGACTCTACATTGAAAAGGTCACACCCTTATTAGGCTAACTCGTCACTGGGAGCATCTTTTGGACCACATAGGTCAATTGTTGGATTCGCTCTTCCATGTGGTCAGAAAAACGCACCCCGAAATACACTTTGAAATGATAACTTGATTCTTACAAAGTTGCTCACCCCCCCCACCCCCTGAAATTTACATTGATTTCTCTCTTTGCCAACAAGGTATACTTGTACTTTTTAATGTAGTTAAGACACCACAAACGCCAGCAGTATACTTAGTTCTCCCAACACTTCGGCCTCTAGTATCTGTACCCAAGCGCAATAACTTAGGGCAGCAGTCTATTTAACGTTGCCCACTCCCTCAGTTTCCTTCCACAGCATCCCATCACGGGGGGAGCATCTCATCCTCTCAGCATTGATAAGTGCATCACAGTTCACCTCTCGACCCCTAGGCCTCCCGCAACGGCCATATTAGAAGCCGCTTCTTATTATTGTGCCTCACCCCCCCCACCCCAACAGTCTTTTGCCCTTGTGTCACAGCAGTGCCGTCCCATGCCTCACCGTCTTACAATTGTGTAACATCATGATCACACCGCGGGACACTCCTCCATCTAGCGCTTCGCATCTCAGTCACCCGAGGGGTATATTAGATGCTTCCTAGCCTCCCGTGCATTACAGCACAAGTCAGCACCTCGACAGGAGTAGTAAGGCGCTATGTAAATAAATATATGCATCCAGTGCATGCAACCCTATTATCCTATTGCAATTGCGACACAGTACAGGGCAATACTTCTTCTAGCGCTTCGCATCTCACCAGACACCTCTAACTACGTCAGAGGTAACATCAACAGTATATGTGGTACTTCCCAGCCTTCTGAGTGGCACAGAGCAGGGCATTCCTGCAACTAATGCTTCCTTTGCAATCACCCGTCTTCCCCTCTGGGACACACAAATTGAACAGCCCGAGGGGGCTCCGCTCCCTGCCGGGGAAGAGCTTCAGTATTCATGCGGAGACCCTGGGGTATTTATGAAGCCCCCGAGGGCTGTTTTAGCATACCTGCTGGGTTGGTTCTTCACACCACCCCCAATGCCCCTCCCGTTCCCCCGCCCAGTGAGATTTGGAGCGAGTTTACCCACACATTTCCGTGGACTCTGGTTAGGTTAACCTCCTAATGGCTCTGCACTCCAGCCGGGGCGGGGAGGGGTGTACATGAAACTGAAACTGAGCTGTCACGTAATTTTTGTTTTCCCTCGCCCCCACTGGACTTCGATTGAAATAACCCCCCTCCACGCCCACACACACAACTCACCCATGTCAAGTCTGAGTATCTGACTCTGTCCTATTTTTCGTATAATAATAGCAACAATATTATAGCGCTTATCACCTAAAGCGCTTTCATAGGGGACTTTTATGTTCAATAAACCCATTTCAAATTAAAATAATGTATTTCACCTAACCAGGATGCTTCCTAAAGATCTGTATCATCCGAGTGTATATAAATGGGCGGGACTATTTCAAACCTGAATAGTGCTCATGCCTTCTGTGACTGTGCGTATTCCTTATCACCATTTAAGTAACCTCATTTTATTGACCCCCAAAATGAAAGATGCCAAAGCTCTTGGCCTTAATTCAAACCTGTGTGAACGATGCTCTGCAACAGGTGGTCAAACTACTGAGCTAACACTCAATATACATTCCTAGGGGTATAGCTTCCGTTCGAGAACATAGCATACCCTCAACAGGGAAAGATATTGCGCGCATGAACGTTCTACACATTACACGCAATCCGTTCAATTTTGAAATTTTTTGTAAAATTGAATATACATCTAACACCTCTTTACAAACAATGCTGCCAAGCTACCTTTAAGATAAAGTGCCAAGTAAAGTAAAACACTCTTCCCCAGCCAATGCAGGTGTATTGCAGATCATGAACTTTAGGAGACGTAATGCCAGTATTAAGGATCACAAATTCATTGGGTCAGTGGAAGAGATCATTAAAAAAACTTAACAAGCAACCAAAGGACAGAGAAATCCCACCAACTAAAAACCACCGTTAATCAGGATGCCACACCTACTACAACTGATTTTGCTATGCTCTTCCAAATTTCTATAATTTTCGCATAAAAATTACACATGAAATGTCTTAGAAAGTTATACTAGAGTCCCAGAGTGGGTATGGGTGGAGGTGAATGGATATAATCAACTTTTTTCTTACCAGATGACTGTTACCATGTAAAAGATAGTTGGACACTAGCATGTGGTTGTAAACATGTTGTTTTAATTGACCGGGCAAACACTATGCTGTTCAATGTATATTATAAAGAGGGATCCCTTATATTTGAGGTTGGTCTCACAAGTGTCATCGCTTCACAACTGTTGTGCAGAATTTGGGTAGAAAGAGCTTCAAAATGATAAATCGGAATGATTGAGAATGGACGTTTAACAGTTAACGTTGATTTCACACCAGAATTTCATTCTTGATTGCTCAGTTTTTTAAAAATCTTCTTTTGGGGCTTTTTAATGGTCTGATACACGAGCCAGGAAAATCTTGATTTATATTAGAGAGTTTTTCAGTTCTATGTCAGGATAACTGTATATTAAAAGAGTAGTGCATCTTCCATTTCATGTGCTCCTTGGATGTCTTGTGGATATGTATGGCAAATGCATTGTGTTAGACGAATAGGACACTTTACCCCGCACACTTTTACTCTGTGTGCCATTACCCTGCAGTTTTTACTCAGCAAAATCTTCTACAGTGTAAGGCTTTACACCACAAACTATTACAACACATTGCCCTTTACAATGCAATTTACTATTCTAACTCCACCGTGGCGTTACTTTGGGAAATGCGTTGTAATAGTTTGCGGTGTAAAGCCCTGCGTTGTCAAAGATTTTGCGGAGTAAAAACTGCAGAATAATGGCACTGCTGAAGTAATGCATGCGGGGTAAAGGATGTTCCCTGTGTTAGACATGTAATTGCAAAAGTTCAGCTTGCGGTGAGAATCCGTATCGCTAAGAGACTGCTTGTCTTCAATAGGTCGCTCTACAAATTACCTTAACTATACATCAACAAGCATTGGCATAGCCAATAGGTCTCGCCTTTGGGACCTTATAAGTGTTTAGTTATCCAGCACAATATCCTTGGTGCAACAACATCAACTGTTGCATGGCTAAACACTTATAAGGTCCCAAAGGCGAGACCTATTGGCTATGCCAGTGCTTGTTTTATATACTATAGGTTCTTTCTTACGGTTTTATGGTGCAAGATATAGGGCTTACCCTTCGTAAATTTACACAGTTTTATTATCCATGATGAGAGCACAATTCCACAAGGTCCACCTCTCGTACCAAAGATAATAGTGTCAGGGTAGTGAGAGAACAGCTCACGATACTCCCAGATGAATAGACTTCTTTGGCACGGAAACAAGCCAATGCTGTAGTCCAACAATGAAATGCCTTATTCCGACACCCTTCATATACATTTGCGTTCTAGGCCTTAAAAGTAAGTCCATCTTTTCCTCTCAAAGTAGCAGAAGAAGTTCCTGTAAGCCAATTGACATTGAACCAAGCATCTCCAACTATGGGTCAAGTCCCTCATGTGTGGGCGCACTTGTGTGCGTTCAAGTGTTCCTTTGAATAAGGAAGCCCACTGCCCTTAAGTTGGGGTGGCACTTTCTTTACTTGAGTCACGAGTCACAGAAAAGAATCAGAAATTTGACTGATTTACATTTAGAGTAAATGTCAAATTTTTGGGTAATGCTCAAGGAAATCTGGAAGCACTACAAGAGGCTACCATACTTGCATGTGTAGCTTTCTGGTAACCAGAATTTCGACTAGATGGAAATGTCTGCATATAGATATGCAACAAAAAAGTGGATCATCATTTGTGTCTTTTGTGTGTCTCCATGGCGAAAATATGTTTCCCTAAGGACAAACTTCTTAGGGGAAAATACGTTTCCCTAAGGAGAAACTCCTTCAACTAGACCCCTATTAAGATGGGGGCATGCCTTTCATGTTCCCTCCCGGGAAACACACTTACTCCAGTACTTGACATAAGTACATTGGTGCCTATTTTCAGAGTGGTAATACTAACAAAAATACCAGGTAGTGGCTGTTCATCATCATTTTCATTTTGACCTACCCATAAACAGCCCTCTACAACATAGGGGTCGATTACGATTTCGATTAGAAAGCCTCAGACCGCTAGCCGGAAGCTTTCCAACCGCGGTCAGAGGCTTTCCGACCGACACAAGGTGCTCCAAGAGACAGACTATAACTGACTCGAAAATGTAAAAAATTACCCTCTCATAAAATTCCTTTTTTAAGGTGCTACTGACTGTAGCAGAACCCCAACTAGGTGGTTGGCGAACAAGGGGGGTCCGAAAAAGAGACCAGGAGTGAAGAAGGCAGATAAGAGAATCCTTGAGGGATGGCAGCTGGGGGCAGCAGATTTCAGGTCCTGGAGAGTTTGAGCGAGGACCACAGTGTGGAAGTTGGGGTAGTAGCACCTAAACCAGGTAGAAGCCTTACCCAGACTTTCAACTGTTGAGTCATTTTGTAGCCTCACAGCCCCAGGGATGGCAGATCAGGTGTCCATTGCTTCCCTCGAATCACTGATTGCATCATTGTCTGTGGTTATTGAGAAGGGTTTCGCTACCTCAGAAGCAAACCAGGGAGAAATACGGGGGGGTGTGACGCTCTTGAGAAAAAATTGCATCCTTTGTCTGTTAGAAGCCAGCCCTTAGAAGATACAGTTGTAGAACTGAAGGACACAGTAGATAAAAATAAGGCAGAGATAGAGGCATTGAGATGCAGCAAACAGGAAGTTCAGGAGAAATTAGAACAGTTGGAGAATAATTCAAGAAGAAATAACATAAGGATTCTGAACGTTCCAGAAGGCGTGGAAGGAGACGATCTAAAAGCCTATGTGGTATCCTTGATACAAGCAGGGACACTGATTTACGATAGTTAGGAAGACATAGCTAGAGACATTCAGAGAGTACATAGAGACCAGTGTAGAAGGAACCCTAATAGAATTAAACCTCGTAAAATCCTGATGAATTTCCAAACCTATTCTTTGAAAGAAAGGATTCTGCTAAAAGCACTGAAGCGGAAATCCTTGAGGGCCATAACTTCTCTTTTGAGATCAGATCGGATTTATCTTGAGAGACCATAAATAGGCAATGGGAACTGGGAAAGCGGCTAGAGGAGTTTATAGTCTAGGAGGCACAGCCTCGCTCAGATTTCCAGCTTTCATTCGTGCTATGTATAATAATAAAATGCACAACCTAAAGGGCCAAAGAGAAGCAGATGAGTTTTAGAAGCCATTAAGAGGGGGGAAACTAGCTTGTGAATAAGACAATAGCCTGCATTAGTAGAGTAATCGAAGGCTATAGATTGAGGATAACAAAATCACGGTTATAGCAGGTGCATGCTCTTTTTCCTACTCTGTAATGTTTTAAATGCCTGAGGGCATCAATGTCTTTCAGTAAGGGCATCCCACATGGACTAACATCAGTCCATGTGGAAACAGGGGAGGGTTCTCCATGGCGGGGTAGGAGAGACACATGGAAGAGTGATGGGATCACAGGGTGGGGAGCAGTGGGAAAAGGGAGAGGTTCTCCATGGGGGGCGCAGGGGAGAGTGGGGGTAGCACAGGGTGGGGTGCAGTGGGAATAAAATTAGAAAATAGTCCTCAAAATCCTCAGTTAGCACACTGTGGGGTGTATCAGAACCCTCAGGATAGTCATGTGCCAGGGGATAGAGGTACAGGTGTACCAATCCATATACTGTCCTGGAATGTTAATGAGCTGCGTACAAAAGGGAGGCGAGACAAGATCCTACAATCCTTAAGGGATTCACCAGTGCATATAATGATATTGCAGGAGACCCATCTGACCAAGGGGGAATGGGTAGATCTGTTTAAGCATGAAAAGTGGGTCCAACAAATGGCCTGCACAGATCAGTGTACTAGTACTAGGGGGGTGGCCATTTTGGTTATATATCAGGTGAACGTGTCTATACAGGGAAGTGCCACAGATAAATCTGGAAGGTAGATTATTACCAAACTTCAATTGTATAATAGGAATTTCAAACTTGTGGGCTATAATGATCTGAACTATGATGATACAGAACCACTTAAGTCTGTCTCCTAAACTTTTCTTATCCGGTTATAATGGCCGACTATTTTAACATGCTTTTAGATAACAAACTGGACAGACTTGCTAAAAGTAGGTCGGTAGGCTCTCTGAAATCACAGGTATATTTAAAAAATATGATGGGACAATTAGCACTATGTGATGTATGGAGGGAACGAGCAGGTATATCGCAGGGTATCTCTTTTTATAATAAAAAAGTACGGTCATGCCTTAAGTATTGACTAATTTTTAGTAGACCAGGTCATAAAACAAGAAATCCAGAAGATCGTCTATCTAGTAGCCCATCTGTCTGATCATTCAGTTGTAGTTCTAAAATTCAAGCCCATTTTTAAAACCGAGTTAAGTAGATGAACTCTGGATCGATCCATACTGTTGGACAGTGACCGTGTCAGCAACCTTCTCGTAGAAACTGAGAAATTCCTCAAGATTAATACGGGATCAGGGACTCACTTAAGGCCTTCCTAAGGGGGGAGATTGATAGCCTGACCAGTTGCAGAAACAAGAAGTATAGAAATGAGGGTGGTTATCTGGAGACTGATTTGATAAAGCTAGAGAGATTATTGGTTACAAACCTAGGGACTGAGGAGGCCGCCCCCCTAGAAAACAGGCTCTCTCATTAAGGGAGGAGCTGAATGCTTTGTTGGATGCTAGAGTAAAGAAGAAGTTGGAAGCAAGCAAGTTAGTTCACTTTGAGAATGCGGAGAAGCTATTAGCCTGGAAGATCAAAGAAGAGCAAGCCAGGAATGTCATCAAGGAAATCAACAGTAGTCAGACAGGCGTAAAGCTGACCAGCAGCTCAGATATAGAGAGCGCTTTCCAGAGGTTTTTTGAAAAGCTGTACTCTGAGGATGGGGTGATAACCGAGGCAGAGATAAAATACTGGCTAGGAAAGGATATCTGGGTCTAAAGATCTCACAAGATGTAGACAAGACTCCTGAAGCAAAGCTTGTGAAAGCCTTCACTGAAGCAAATAGATTGATGAAGTGGTGGGCACATCTTCCACTGAAAATCTTTGGTAGAGCCAATCTAGCGAAGATGGTGATTCTCCCCAAATTCAGCTTTTTCTTTAATACAATTCCCCCGGATTTCAAGAATGAATGGTTTGAGAAAATACAGCAGGCCATTACTTTTTTTGTTTGGGCATATAAAGGGCCGAGGATAGCAAGGAAGAAACTGCACAAAAGGATTGATAAGGTGGGCTGTCCCTGCCGGACATGCAGTACTATGCTTAAGCTTTCCAGATGAAGAATGCCAGGCTGTGTTTAATACGCCAAACTGGTCACAGGTAGGGGCCCTGTTCAAAAAAATGCTAAAAGAAGTTAGAGGGGGCAGTAGTCATTTCGTGTTTAAATTTGGAGCTAAACGTTTTTTTAAAAAGTGAGACAGAAAGGGCTGCAAGCTATGGCCAGGATGTGGTCCTATATTAGAAGCGCTATGAAACTGGAGTATTATAGTAGTCTGGCTCCTATCTGGGACGCCCCGGGCACCCCAGAGTGTCTGAAAGACAAGTTTGCTTTAACTATTAGGGTGCCAGGTATATAATCCTGGGTTCATCTTGCTCGTGATGGCAAGCTGATACCTTGGGATGTGCTTAGTGAGATGTTGGTGAGGGGTCTCCTGGTTCAAGTACTGCCAGCTGAAAAGCTGGGCGCAGAGTTTGGGATTTGGACTGGGATCCATGAACAACTTGGAGGAACTATTGTTGAACCCCATCCCCCGGAAAGAAGGAAGTAGCAGTTTGGTATTGGGAACTGTTAAAGACCTTGGATGTTGATTTTCATCTGGCAGAGGAGCTCTAGGGAGGATGCTTGCACAGTACCCAGTTACAAGATATTGGACAAGCATCAATGTGCACTTTATATAGTACTGTCAAACCTACCTTTTGAAGAAGAAACCATCTCTTTTCCCTCCACAGAGCCTACTGGACACCCTTCATGATCTCGAAAATTGGGAGAAAGGGTGTCGCTAAGTGTGTCAAATGTGGGCTAGAGAAGGCCACAGATGTCCATATGTTCATGGAGGGTCCAGGGGTCCAGTAGTTTTGGGAAGAAGTGGGTAAGATCGCTTCGAGCATTCTGGGGGTAGAAATTAAGATAGGCCTCACTCTGATTATTTTTGGGATAGCAGAGGGGTCAGGGAAGCAGAGCAGTGATGGGAGTAAGCTACTTTTTTATATGCTATTGCTGGCTCGAAGGGAAATATGTAGAACTTGGGTGATTGCTCAGCCCACCCCTGTACATAGTGGTTTAGAGCACTCTTCTATTTATCAAAAATGGATCTAGTAGGGGGTGTTTCTAAGAGGAAAACGTTTTGGGTCCCCCTGTTGGAGTGGTTGGACTAGCAAGAGATATATAGACAAACTCTAGACATTTCAAAGGTTGTGTCTGGGTGCTATAAAACCAGGTTAACAGAGAATGCAAATGTGCATGTTGCTTAACACATAAATTAAAGAACATATAAATATGGTCAGCACACATGCCTTGCCACCAGGGTCAGATGCCAGAAGCCCTCAAGGTATGAGTAAACCAAGCAAGCAAAATGTCATTTTTTCTGGGACATCTTAACAGAAATGGCCCAGTTCCTGATGGTAAACAAATATTGAATCAGACAAAAACTCCTGTTTGCATCATACTCTGTAGTATAATCTGGGTGCAAATTGCACATCGCAGGCGTTTTAGCGTAGACTATATTTGCTAGGTTAAACCTGCCACAAACATGCAAACGACACACAGTGCATTTTGCACACCTCAGAATGGGACAGAACATACACTATTAGTATGTTATTCCCCATTTGAACAAGTGTAAAGCACACTGGATATCACCAACTGCTCACCTGATAAATACTCAACCTCACACAATCAGTATTTAATAGGTGCACAACTGGAGCCTGGGAGGCCACGCAAATTTGTGGCCCTCCTAGTATAGTAGCCTATGTGGTGTCAGTCAGTATTTTCACTTGCTCAATCCCAGCCATGATGAAGTGCCACCAAATGGGAACGCAGAACCGGCTAAACAAAGGATTAGGCTTTGCTTCACTGAATGTACACAAGTCAAGCTCATACTAAAAGCAAGCACTGCTATATCAAACAGAGAAACAGTGTCACGTTTAGAAGCACCAGGTTCTTCAACCACTAAATTATATCGTTTTTAATACCTGTAATTTCTGTAGGCAGACAATAAATATAACATATAAAGGAATAAGTTGAAGGCAACGTACCATTTTCTATGACTCCGTCCTTATATCTGAAATATATGAAATTAGTAGCATTCGTTTGACTGGTAGATGTGCCTCTCATTTTTAAGGTGTGGCGACTGCGCATCTGTTGCCAGACAATTATGTGAGCATCACTAGAAAGGGGCTTTGGCTCCGCCCACATTTTGGGAGCCAGAAGTAAATTTATTTTTGGATCGAAGTTGTGTGCTTCCACAAAAACGTGTTATTTTATTTATTCAGCTGGCTGAGGTTGAACATTCAGAGGCACACACATGACATTGTAAGGTTGTAAAACTCCCATAGACAACAAGATCATTTATTGTGTTGATCTTTCCCTAGCAGCAGCACAGATGGGAGGAGGTCTACATGGATTTTGAGTTCTGCCTTGACAGTACAACCATCACCTAACTTTTTAACCTACACCAAAATTGTGCTTCCACACAAATACATATTCATTTCCATGCTATTAGCATGCAACATTCCTTTAAAGCCAGACCTATGGGCATTGTTATTGCTTGTTACACTTTAGGCTGCAAATGATTCAGACTCTAGATTGGCAGCCCCTGATTAATGCCAGCCGATCTTCTCTCTCTGGTATCTGCCGTACTGCACAGCTATTTGTCAGTACAGCCTTAGATCCTTAACCGCTACTCTACGTCCTGTAATTCCACTCCTTTCTTTCAAAACAAATTATAGCTTCTCCTTCCTTTCCCATTTGTTTTTCCTCACTTGCACCCTGTCTTCATATGTCTACACTATCTGCCATAGGCTCCTGGAACACTCCTCTTCGGAAGGAATTGTCAATATTCCAGAAGGGCCCGCTGCCATGCAATGGGCCCTCCACTTCTGATGTCTGAGAGTGCGTCACATGGGGATAAAGGGCAGAGAAAGGGATAAGGGGAACGAAGGAACACGGGAGGACACAGTTGAGGCAAGAAGGTGTTCCATGCTTACCACTAATAAAGAAATGCTGCACAACTCTGACCTGCCTGCTTTCAATCAATAAGGAACGTGGTACGGCAGTGCCTACAATAAAATGCCCCTATTTTGGGGGGGATCTGAAACACTCTACAGTGTGGCGTGCATATTACTAAATATCGATGTTGTAAAAGTACGGAACTAATTCTGAAGTTCTATGAAGTCATGGTATGTGGTAAAACTACTAGTGATAATTTAGGATCGATGTTGCATGATTGAGATTTATCTGACAGTTCAATGGCACGTTTAGCATGCTTTTCAATCACAAGTCCCATTCATTTTCAGTTTATTTTTAAAAATAGTGTTTCCTTTTTTTATATACTATAGGTTCTTTCTTACGGTTTTATGGTGCAAGATATAGGGCTTACCCCTCGTAAATTTATACAGTTTTATTATCCATGATGAGAGCACAATTCCACAAGGTCCACCTCTCGTACCAAAGATAATAGTGTCAAGGTAGTGAGAGAACAGCTCACGATACTCCCAGATGAATAGACTTCTTTGGCATGGAAACAAGCCAATGCTGTAGCCCAACAATGAAATCCCTTATTCCGACACCCTTCATATAGATTTGCATTGAAGGCCTTAAAAGTAAGTCCATCTTTTCCTCTCAAAGTAGCAGGAGAAGTTCCTGGAAGCCAATTGACATTGAACCAACCATCTCCAACTATGGGTCAAGTCCCTCATGTGTGGGCGCACTTGTGTGCGTTCAAGTGTTCCTTTGAATAAGGAAGCCCACTGCCCTTAAGTGGGGGTGGCACTTTCTTTACTTAGGTCACGAGTCACAGAAAAGAATCAGAAATTTGACTGATTTACATTTAGAGTAAATGTCAAATTTTTGGGAATGCTCAAAGAAATCTGGAAGCACTACAAGAGGCTAACATACTTGCATGTGTAACTTTCTGGTAACCAAAATTTCGACTAGATGGAAATGTCTGCATATAGATATGCAACAAAAAAGTGGAGTGTCTTTTGTGTGTCTCCATGGTGAAAATATGTTTCCGTAAGGACAAACTTCTTAGGGGAAAATATGTTTCCCTAAGGAGAAACTCCTTCAACTAGACCCCTATTAAGATCGGGGCATGCCTTTCACGTTCCCGCCCGAGAAACACACTTAGTCCAGTACTTGACATAAGTACATTGGTGCCTATTTTCAGAGTGGTAATACTAACAAAAATACCAGGTAGTGGCTGTTCATCAGCATTTTCATTTTGACCTACCCATGAACAGCCCTCTACAACATAGGGGTCGATTACAATTTCGATCAGAAAGCCTCAGATCGCTAGCCGGAAGCTTTCCAACCGTGGTCAGAGGCTTTCCGACCAACACAGTCGGTATGCGGTCCGACCGCTGAATTACGATGTTGGCAGTCGGAGCGTGAACCGGTCGGCCATTCCGACACAGTTACGAATGGCTCTCGGAGTCCTCCCGAAGGTCGGAACCGCACTGTAATCCCCTATGGACGGTGTTTCCGCCGTTGGGATTACGATGTTGGTTTCCCACAGCCTTTCCGTGCCGGCCTGTCCGACACGGAAAGCCTGTCGGAAGGCGACTTTGGGGGCCCCCTTACCTCTACGGCCTACGGTTGGTGGCCGAGGGGGTACCTAGGGTGCCTCCCTGTAAAACCATGCACTGTGTGGTGCCTGCCACAGGGTGCGAGTTTTTACACACACACCCATTTCTTTATGGGAGCCTGTATTACGTCCGGTTTACGGCCGTAACACGGGCTCCCATAGAGAGATGTGAGTATCCGACCGAACACTGTTCGGTCGCATCATAATCAGGCGGTCGGAACCGCTGACTGGAGGTTGGTCGGTCCCGAGACCCAGACGGTGTTGGTCGGAGGCACCTCTGACTGATATCGTAATAAGATCCTAAATGTGTTAAATTATAATTCTCCATTCCAGTATTAGCAACAGGATTTTCTGCGATTTGGATTGAAACTTAACAAGGGCAAGGTTAGCAATTTGTGCCTCTAAGATGCTCATAGATATCTAAAATCAAGTATAAATCGATGGTTAACAGTCATCCACAGACTCCCCAGCTACCTCTCGTACCTGCTCTTATTACACGACCAAACACATGAAGCCTATGCTATGGTTTACATAAAAATCTGATGCCAACACCCACCCTTAGCCAAACTCAGTGGAAGCCCACCCCAGGCACAGAAACAACAACATAGCTCTTTTTATGGACTCAGCTGGGTCCCGGTACTTACTTTCTCAGACTGCCTTATCATGCTGTTGTGTCTCGTGGTCCAGGAGAAAGCAAGCTTTCCTACATCAGTTTAGTTATGGTGAGTGGGGCGCTTTGGGGCTGGCCAGTACAACTGAGGAGTGCATTCACAGCTGAGGAGTGCAAAGGCATTTACAATCATTTGAGGAGTCTGATTACTACGTGTGAACCGACGGACCAGTGTGGCAAGCTTTGCAGGGCCAGTGGGTATGGCTTTGGTGTCAAGCAGACCTAGGGATTGCATGATTTCCATTAAATGGCTCAAGCAGGGATTAAAATTTCACCAACTCACTGGTCTGTGGCGTGATTTTGCACCAGTCGACCAGTGTGGAAGGCGTTTTTGATGCAGGTCTCCATTTTGCAGAGGTCAGTGGGTACAAGGGTTGGTTCTGTGCGAATGATGGCCCAGTCTGGCCCCACGTTGGGGGAGGAGGCACTTGATCCTCGCTTGCAACAGGCAGAAGTTTTTAAGCCGCTAAATACTGGCATGAACTGCCGCCTCTGGGCCCTCGAGGAGGTCCAGGAGGAGCGGAACCCACCTATGTGTGCAGCTCAGTGCGTTAGATGCCCGGTCCTTGCTGTGGCGTGCCTTCCGCATGTTAGTAGCACAAATTCCGCAGTGTGATATTTAACAATCACAGTGCCATTTTAGAGCAGAATTAGCAGCGCGATCGTTCAAGACAAGGAGGCGGGGGAACAAGGGAGCAGCGTGGGTGGGACTCTTTCTCCCCGTTTTGGGTCCGGGTGCCCATGCGCTTGGAATGAGGCCATGCCCGTTTTCGGCCCCTTGCAGGCCCACAGTCTTATGAGAAAATAGCTATGAACGCAAGCAGGGGCACTCTTAGCCTTGCTCACAGTTGTGGACGTAGAAGTTCTGGTAGGCATTGAGATCTTGAAGTAAAGGGATAGCCGTGTTTAGAAATGACGTGCTTTTGAATTTATACTAAGTAAACAAAGCCTTGCAGGATGAAAGGGTTTCCTGGCATGAATGAGTTTGGCTGTCCTTTATTTCCTGTCACTACACGACAGATGCTAGGCAGCGCACGGCCCGAGCAGAGCAGGGCATTGGGAGGTATGCAGATATAGCGGGTGGTTAGCGGAGCGCAGTGGTGGTGCGGATGTTCTATTTCCACGGGGAATGCAAATTTTCTCCCGCAGCTTGTTAAATGCACACTTCGGCCACGCGCCACAGAATTAAAGCATTTCAGCCAGATGAAAGAAACCTAACACAGACTTGTCAGTACTAAGTAACGTCTGTCGCATTTTATATTTTCCTGTCCAGAGGCGATAGCTCAGAGGGCAGACGTGTGCCTGTTGCCTTGTCGACACTCTTGAGGCGAGGATTCGAACCCTGCCCTGTGAGCCAAAAACAAAGAAAGCGTCTCTCAAGGCTTTCTATTTTTATGGCAATGTCATTGCCCGGCTCCCTTCCCCTCGCCCTGGCTGGACTGTAGTGCGGCCGCAGAGGGTCGCAAATGTCTGCGGTTGGCGCATGAGTTTTAACTCACAATGGTTTGGATCTTGATGCAACCGAAGTATGGTCTGCGACCGAGGGTAGTGACAGAATAGTTCTGTCAGCAGAATCGGAGCTGGACGGTTGCGTTCCAAGATAAAATTGTCTGGAAACTGCTAAGGATCTTTTGACCTACAGTTCACCTCCACGTACGTGCACGGATGGCCGTACCTCCACCCCTTTTTTCAGAGCTCTGGTGAGCCCAATACCACATCACCGCCCAGCCCATAGTCACACGCTGGATGTAAAATTAGGTGCCCCTCATCCTCACAGTCCTGATGAAGACCCCACCCTAAGGCTGGATTCACCTAGTTAACTACATAGGGGTCGAAACGTTGACTACAACTAGCTCACAAGCCTCGACAACTGTAATTCATTAACAGTGTTCATGTAATGCTATGTGATACATTTGGAACAACTGACCTTTGTTAGGCCGGATTAGTTTCACTATGAGAATGTGATGGATATATGTCACACTACCTTTTCCTTGTCCACCACCCTCACGGTTTCACTTTGACCACAAACACTCCTTTTTTCTCTTTCCCACATCTGAGCACCTTTTTTGAAATATTAGAATCATTTAGTGATGAAAGAGCAACTGCGTTGCCACAACTGAATTGCATATTCACGTTTGAAATAAATTGCATTCTTTGCAAATCTGAACTTAAATTGGTACTGTGGATGCTGCTTAATTTTTGTTCTCTAAAAATATTGTTGCTACTGTGACCATTTTTCTATTGTACTGCAATACTGACCCGGGTATGGTAGCCTTTCGGGTAGCCCCATTGATACACAACACGCAAATTTTATACAAGCATATAAGTTGTCTTTTTACCTTCTTAGGGTGCATTCTCATACAAAGAAGGTTAGATAGGTGTATTGGTGTACAAAGGAAAGGCCTGCCTTTCCGATGCCCTTGTTGTGCTCCGGATCTGGAAGGGGGAGCGGGCGGACATCATTGTCCGGGGAAGGCATTAGCAAAGCTAACCATGGGTCTTGGTACCGGTATGTTGTGAGATACTCGTTAACCACTGCACAATAATTGACACAAGTGGGCTGCCCCAAACAGTCGGTAACCCCCAGCCAAATTCTGTCACACGGGGTGTTCACGCACAATGTCCTGAGTGAACTAGTAGGCAGGTGGACATGGGGCGAATGTTTAAAATTGGTGTGGCATGTGCATTTGTGACAGACATTTAATTGTTACATTTATTTTCAAGGTATCTCCTCGACAATGTAGAGTCCCTTCCGGGGCCACACAGCCTCTTAGCACCCATGGTTGAGGACGTTTGATGCAGAATTAACATTGTGTTGTTAATGTCTAATTCGCCGTGACTGTGTGAGATAAATTACCTTTCCACAGGAAACTTTAATTTCAGCAGTGGCTGCTTTCGGTGCAGATCAATCAACATCCTATACCAGATAGTATTTCTTCTAATATTTTATCCACATCAAAACATTGATGATATAGGGAAACCCATTGCTTTACAACTATCAGTCCAAAAGCATGCTACCACTATTTCCTCATTATAGGAGGTACATGTTCACATTTAACATTCGCCTCATATTCTATATCATGTGAATATGTTTGGGGGAAGTACATAAGGTAATATGTTTTGAAAGTACATTTACTTCAAAGGCGAGCTAGATTTAATTCAGATCACTAGGCACGTTGTGACGATCTGGTTTGCGAACGCAGGCCAACAGTTGGGCATATACTAATGTATAAAGTCTAAGAAATATCAATTACATTAAGTACCTAATTTACTTATATTGAAACAGAGGTGTTCCAAGAGGACTTACAATAATGTGGGCTGCGTTAAAATAGGAAACTGCAACTGTTCGATTTCAACATTAATGTCATCAAACCACTCACATTGTTAGCTGGTAAGCTGCCTGGTAAGATTGTGAGCATAACATCACAGTATTAAACTGCACTTATGAAATTCTTTTAAGAAACAATAGGCATATTGCAATTATATAAAGACATCCACATGCTTATAATCTCATCAGAAGTTGGCCCGTCACGTATCATAGTGGGGAACAATCACCAACGTATAACGGTATTTGTGTCTACTTTAGCAAGATATTTACACACACTTTAGACTACCTGGACCAACTATATTGGTATGAAATGTTATTAAATACAATTTTACTAGGAATTAATTAAGGGACAAGGCAGGTCCTTTCACTTTGATGGGGCACAATTATTTCCTGGGATAAACAAATTAATCTAGAAATTAGACCTAGTTTAATCAACCAGGGTCATAGCTCATGGCACGTCATGTGGAATGACCCCCGTTTGGGGTCAGATGGGGTTCAAGAGCCATGCATGTGAACTGTTTTACACAGTCCATCAAAGGTCTTCGCTGTTGACAATATCATTTACTTCAAATTACCAATCATGGGGAGCATACTTAGTTATCCCAGCTAGCAGAGGTGGGTCACAAGAGCTTGGCCTGTTCCTTCGTTGGCCCATAGCCATAGCAGTTCAGATCACACCACTTTGTCAACCAAGCACATGCTTCCTTGGGTTACAATGCTGGAGGACTGGTAAGATGGGGTTTACGAAGTAACATCAATGGCGTCTCCTTCGCATGCTTCAACACCCTCCGCATGACATTCATGTGGATCCCCCCCTCCCCGACGCTGGAATCAACAAAAAACTCCTCTGCAAACTCCAGACTGTCCAGAATGCCACAGTCAGACTAATCCTCGATATCCCACGACACAACCACATCACCCAAGACCTCTGTGACCTCCACTGGCTCCCCATCGAAAGAATAATAACTTTCAAGCAGCTCACGCACACCTACAAGGCCTTCCGCAACACCGTACCCCAATACCTCAACGACTGCATCTCCTTCCAAGCTCCCAAGAGAAACCTCAGCTCAGCCGTCCTCTTCCTAGCCACCGTCCCATGCTTCTACAGGACCAGAGCAGGTGGAATGTCCTTCTCCTACCTCGCAGCCAAGACCTGGAACGATCTCCTCCTTCACCTCCGGCGAAGCGAGACACTGCACCAATTCAGGAAGGACCTCAAGACCTGGCTCTTCGAATGACCCCAACGGAGCTGCTCACACCCACCCTCAGCGCCTTAAGACCCTAATGGGTGTGTAGTGCGCTCTACAAAACCCTGATTGATTGATTGAACATACCTCAAAGGGTGCAGTGGAGCTAAGGCAACCGGTTTCTACACCATGCAGAAGTCCAACAGTTAGTGCCCTAGAACTGGTCAACACAGTTACTGTACCATGTATACTCAAGAAACCACAGCGGTTGGCTCTATGTGAAAGACGCTTAATGTATGTGTTCAATTGACATGTGGCACATTCTCTGGCTCGAGCGAGCAATGCTACCAACAATAGGCACATGGGTTCACAATCTTCCCTGGTGGACGGAAGGTGCAGATTCACTAGTCTGTTCTCATCTAGAGCAGGGGTTTTTCTTCAACTTTTCCTGTAATAAGAGCTAGTTTAGCACAAGGTTAATCATCTGGAGCTACTTATAAATGTTATCACTGTACAATATCACCCACACGCCTTCAGTTATAGGGACATAACCCCAGCAATGCATCTCTCTAGATCAGCTTGAGTTACTATTCAGCTATTGGCTTTAAACAGATTTAGAAATGCAACCATTTTGCCTTTATCTGCATTTCAGTTTCTGGAAATTAACTGTTTTAATTCAAATACCTCTTACAATCTGACCACACTAAGACGACTCTGCTCTGACCCCAGCACTTGGTCTGACTGATAGAGTAAAGCATTTAACATGTGTAATCTCATTGTGAATGCATATGGTCACGTTACTGGCCGTGTAGTGTTTGTGTTTTAGCATTAGGGCCTTCCATTGGATTCGGCTGGCTTCTAAATTAAAGGTCACCGATATGAACAACGTTGCCTTCTTTAATATACATAAACCCCTTTAATGATGAATAGGGCTGAGATTCAATTTGGAGATCCACTTCAAGGGCTTTGGCAAGCTACCAGTAGGGAGGTTTAGGTTCGGAGATGACCGCTGACTACCGAAAAGTGGTAGGCTTTCATAACCAGTTCCAAGGGGCACAAATAGAGTACTGCCAGTAAATAACTTTGCCTGGGTGTAATTTGTGCAAGGGGACTGCTAAAACAGCTTGGATCTCAGAAGTTACGATGCATGTCTCTGTGCACACCCAGAAGTTACTGGCTGTGGGATGCACCACACCCTGCAGGTAAAAGGATCAGTTATAGTATGGGTCGTGAAAATCCAAGTTAAAGAGAGATGCCTTTAACCTCTGTATTAGACTTGTCACCTTTGCTGCGCTTCAAAGACAGAGGTCGAATGTGAGGCTAGGTCTTCGACAAATTTCTGCTAAATTGTATTTCAGCTGGGATTGGTGCTTACAAATTCCTTTTATTTTGTAGTCAGCGAAAGGTATAGAAAGAGTTGTGAATGAACTGGGCACAGCAGTCAGGAAAGCAAAATAAAGCACCCTTTTTAATTCTGAAGTGTGATGGAAGCAAGGAGTTTAATAAGGTCAAAACAAATCAAGGCACTTTACATGGTGAAGCACAATAGACAAATATTCACTGAAACTAGTATTTGACACATTATTTTGTCCAATATAGTTGTATCAATAAAATTGTGTGTCTGTGCAAATGTAGTGGCCCTTTCAATGGAAAATGTGCTCTCCGAAAATAGGAGTGCGGGCAACAGGATGCTACAGCCAAGTAAACAAGCATTTGCAATGCAATAGGTCTCGCATTATTAAAGTTTGAGCTATTGGCATTGCTAAATAATGCAACACCAATAGCTCAAACTTTAATAATGCGAGACCTATTGCATTGCAAATGCTTGTTTACTTTATGGGATGGGTCTTGTACACATCTACTACTATGAGACCCACCCCATCACTACACAGTTGAACCCCAAAACTAGACAAATGACAGCAGGGAGAAATAAAATGGTTGATTTGCAACACGGTAAGAATAGCTAATTATAGGTAGAAAGGTTTCTTACATTAGGAAATGTTATTTCCTAATTATGACTCAGTAAGAATCACCATTAGGAAATTGAAGTTCCTCATTTTTGTATATCTGGCCCCTAATTCTACATGCTATGCCTACTTTCCTGGCCTCACCTCAGGTACATTTCGCCAGGTTTGACCTGCAGGAAATTTATAAGGGAAAACCCGAGAGTGTATGATGCGTATCACAGAGCTCCTAATTCATACAGTGGAGCCAGTCTGGGGGTCCTGAGACAGTGGAGCCAGTCATGAGGCCGAGAGGCAGTGGTTACTGAAAGTGGAGCCAGTCTTGGGGCCGAGGAAGTGGTTACTGAAAGTGGAGCCAGTCTTGGGGCCATGAGGCAGTAGTTACTGAAAGTGGAGCCCGTCATGAGGCGTGAGGCAGTGGTTACTAAAAGTGGAGCCAGTCTTGGGGCTGAGGAAGTGGTTACTGAAAGTGGAGCCAGTCTTGGGGACGTGAGGCAGGGGTTACTGTAAGTGGAGCCAGTCTTGGGGCCCAGAGAAGTGGTTACTGAAAGTCTCGGGGTCCTGAGACAGTGATTATTGAAAGTAGAGCCAATTTTGGGGCCCTGAGGTAGTGTTTACTGAAAGTGGAGCCAGTCTTGAGGTTGTGAGGCAGTGGATACTAAAAATGGAGCCAGTCTTGCGGCCATGAGGCAGTGGTTACTGAAAGTGGAGCCAGTCTTGAGGTTGTGAGGCAGTGGTCACTAAAAGTGGAGCCAGTCTTGGGGCCATGATGCAGTGGTTACTGAAAGCGGAGCCAGTCTTGGGCCCATGAGGCATTGGTTACTGAAAGTGGAGCCAGTCTTGGGGCCATGAGGCAGTGGTTTCTTAAAAGTGGAGCCAGTCTCAGGGCCCTGAGGCAGTATTTACTGAAACTGGAGACAGTCTCAGGGCCCTGAGGCAGTGTTTACTGAAAGTGGAGCCAGTATTGGGGTTATGAGGCAGTGGTAACTGAAAGTGGAGCGAGTCTTGAGGCTGTGAGGCAGTGGTTACTGAAACTCCTGTTTGCACAGGGATCGGAACTGAGCCTTTAACTTGCAGTGAGGACTTGAGTGTGGGTTACTTTGGGAGCATATACTAACATAAAAGTCGACAGCGTTATGGCGTGTTTTTTTTTGTTTGTTGCCAACTGTCATTTTGATAAAGCCCTGCGCTCCTTATGAAACATCATCTAGTATTGCAGCCCTGCAGAGCCCTGCTAAAACTGCCCAGTAATATTCTAGCACTGTGCCAAAAACGTGCTGGCAATGCATTATGTATTAATGGTGTAAAACCACTTGCTAAGTAACCAAGTCAAATTCCCCACTTCAAAAGTTTTAATTGAAGAACATTGCACTCCTACAAGGAAAAGCAAAATGAAAGCACATTTCACATTCGTTTAACTTGCTGCAATAAATACATTAGCTGCACAGTAGATGCAATGCAGTAGTATGTTCAGTATATTTATAGGCGCTCTACGTCGAGGTCGCAGGGAGTAACAGTCTCTCCCTCCTGAAGCCTTGCAAGCAGGGTAGTATGCAAGCGTCTAGTGTAGCTGCCACAGACTCCTTTCATTCTTATTCAAATAGTCTACCACCCAAACCCCGGACTCACATCTTATTGAATCGGAAGAGGTCGTCACAGGTGAAGGCACGTAGCATAGTCATTTCACGGCAGATACCGCAGAGCCGCCCACCCGGAAGTACTTCTGCTAAGCGTGGAAAACGACTAGCACCGAGCTCCCGTTCCAGGAAATGACCTAGCAATTAAATCAGTGTCACGTGACAATCTCATGTGAGGCGGGAGTACACATGGGCAGTAACATTGGCGTGCTGTAGCAGACCAGGGCGATATGTGGCATGCTATACAGCAGAGCTGGTAGGGCATGCTGCTGGACAATCCTCCGTTAAACAAGCACGGAATCGAAACCTGTGGTGCGCGCGCACCACAGAGGAGCCGAACGCGGGAATCGAAACCAGTGGTGTGCGCGCACCGCAGAGGAGCGGGGGGCGAGGGAGCCTGTCTGTGCCGTGCGCTGATGCGCGTCCTAGACACGGACGGGAATGGGCGGAGCAAAGGCGGGACATGCGCCCGCCTTTGCCTAATTGCGTGCCGTTTTTTTTTTTTTAAAAGCATGCTACAGCCAATGCCAGCCTGCGAAAGCAAAACCACACGCACGAGCGTGTGGTTAGCTTTCTGAAGCCCATACAAGAGGTCTCGCGCTGTGCGAGCAGTGCTACGCACTGCAACGCTAGGCGCCAGACCTAAAAAACTGCCTGCCACATGGCCCTTAAAGCTAGGTGGTTGCAGAAGTTTGTCATTATAAAAGTGGGTCGTGGTTCTAAAAGTTTTAGGAACACTGGTTTAGAGTACAAATGCTGACAAAATTGATTAGAAAACATTTGGCATTTCCATAATTTAGGAAGTGCAGGTCATTTTGTACATATGTTTTACTCCACGCACTCACCATCACAAAGTTTTCCACTTGCCTGCATCCTGGCAATACCTTTATCAGAATTTTGACAAAGGGCTAAGTATGCTAGGAAGGGGGAATCAGCACAGCCACACAGCATTGAAAGATCGCAGACTGTGATGGGTTTGCAGGCAATAAGGACATGAAATAAAGCAGAATACTAGGGGTATATTTATGGGGACCTCGGGCCACACCCTTGTTTCAGATCCACCCAGGCCTTGGTTTAGGGGGGAGAGGCACACCTGGCATCCATGCAAGGACAAGACACTGCTTCAATTCTTTAAAATACATTATCAAAAAACTGGGTATCAGAGTCCATTTCATGGCCACTGCAAGGGAAAGGTGTCCTCAGTAAAACGAGAGTGCCTGCCACGGGATGACTCAGTTAAGTTGGAAAAACGTCTGCCTCATGGCCATTAACGCTAGGGGGTTGCGGAAGTTTGTCATTCTAAAAAGGGGGTCATGGTTCTAAAGTTTTTAGGAACACTGGCTTAGAGGACAAATACTGACAAATTAATTAGAGAACAATTGGCATTTCCATATTCAGGAAAGTGCAGGTAAATTTGTTCATATGTTTTACTTCACGTTCCCACCATCAAAAAGTTTTTCCACTTGTCTACATTATGACAATCACATCAGAATTTTTGCCACTGGGCTATCCATGCTAGGGGGGGGGCACCAGCATGGTGACACAGCATCAAAGGATCACATTTAGACAGTGTGACAGTGGCCACATCCAAGGCATTAGCGGAGTTACAGGGCGATTCGGATGCCGTTTGGTACACAGGGGTGCCATCTGAGGGAGCACATCAGGGATGCTCAATGCCAAACCCCAGGAGTTTTTACGGCAGGACCCTGGGGTGTAAGCGACGGTCCCCGCTACTCCTTCACTCCTTCAGGCGCTTGCAAGCCTGACCAACCAGGGGCTTGCCTGGTTGACGCTTCCCCCATAAAAGGTGCAATAATCCTGGGCTGGTGGTCACGGATTTAAGGGAGAAAACTCCCCAAATAAAAAGATGGTAGCATCGAATGGCACCCTCCTGCTGTTTGGCTCATCAGGAGGGTGGGCAGCTCAGGTCACTCACCGCTGCCTGCCCTTTAGATCGCCCGTAAGTTAACCCACCACATTGGCATATTTCACTTACGAAATAACCCTGCAGCAAACGGTTTTCCACCATTCCATGTGTTGTCTGATTTATTTCATTCCTTGTGTGCTAAGTAGCTATATACCATGTTTGTGGGGGAGGGTTGCCTGTATCTGGACTAAGCAGCTGCCCGGGGCACACAGAGCGCCCTCTTAAAAGGGCAGCCCCTTAGTGTCGCATTCGTGCACTCTCATCAGCGTTCCACTCGTTGGGCCCCCCCCCGAGGGAGTCCCTCCCTTCCAGCGCTCTCTCACGTCATTCCTGGCACCGCTGGGTGTCAAATATTGATGTTTTAGAACTATGGGACTAATACTGAAGCTCTTTGAAGTCATGGTATGTGGTAAAACTACTAGTAATAATTTATGATCGATGTTGCATGACAGATTTATATAACAGTTCAATGGCACGTTTAGCATGCTTATCAGTAATTTATTTACTATATGTTCTTTCTTACGTTTTTAAGGTGCCACATATAGGACTTACCTCTTGTAACTATACACTGTTCTACTATCCATGATGAAAGCACAAGGTCCACCTCTCGTATCAAAGTTATTAGTGTCAAGAAAACAGCTCACAAAACTCCCAGACGAAAAGACCTCTTTGGCATGGAAATAAGCCAATATTGTAGCCCAACAATGAAACCCTTTATTCTGACACCCTACATAAAGATTTTCTTTTCCAGGCTTTAACAGCCAGTCCATCTTTTACTCTCAAAGTAGCAGGAGAAGTTCATGTAAGCCAATGGACATTCAACCAAGCATCTCCAACTATGGTCAAGTCCCTCGTGTGTGGGTGCACTTGTATGCGTTCAAGTGTTCCTTTGAATAAGGAAGCCCCCTGCCCTTAAGTGGGGTGGCATTTTCTTTACTTGGGTCACGAGTCACATAAATGAATCAGACATTTGACTGATTTACATTTAGAGTAAATGTCCAACCAACTATTTGGGAATGCTCAAAGAAATCTGGAAAAAGAACAATTGAGGGACAGAATGTTGAACAATGTCAAACATTCACCCCAGTACAGAGATCTGGGCATAAATCCATTGTTTTTTTGCTCCCCATGCCATTCCAATTTAAACCCAGCCATATGTAAATCAGTCTTGACCTGTTCCCCATGGAAACAGTCCAGCCCGAACTGCCAGGCCAGGTCCTCCCCGGACCAGAAACAAGCATCCTGGGACCGGTTTCAGGGTTTCACCCCTCATCAGCCGGGCTAGCTGGACTCCAGTGGCATGGAAGCACTACAAGAGGCTACAGTTCTTGCATGTGTAACTTTCTGGCAACCAGAAATTCTACTAGGCAGAAATGTCTGCATATAGATAGGCAACAAAAAAGTGGATCATCATTTGTGGCTTTTGTGTATCCATGGTAAGAATACGTTTTTGTAAGGAGAAACTCCTTCAACTAGACACCTATTAAAATGGAGGCATGCCTTCCACGTTCCCCGCCGGAAATGCACTTAGGCCAGTACTTGACACAAGTACATTGGTGCGTGTTTACAGAGTGGTAATACTAACAAAAATACCAGGAAGTACTGTCTGTTCACCAGCATTTTCACGTGAACCAAACCATAAACAGCCCTCTACAACTAGATTTGTTAAACTGTAATTCTCCATTCCAGTATTAGCAACAGGGTTTTCTGCCGTTTGAATTGAGACTTAACATGGGCAAGGTTAGCAATTTGTGCCTGTAAGATGCTCACAGATATCTAAAATCAAGTATAACTCGAGCCCATGATTGTTAACAATCCTCCACAGACTCCCCAGCTACCTCTTGTCCATATGCTCCTATTACACGACCAAATTACATGAATCCTATGCTATGTTTTACATAATAATCTGATGCCAACACACACCCTCAGCCAAACTCAGTGAAAGACCGCCCCTAGGCACAGAAAAAACAAGATGGCTCTTTTTATGGACTCAGCAGGGTCCCTGCACTTACTTTCTCAGGCTTCTTTATCGTGCTGTTTTGCTATTCATTTTGCTGCCCTTTCTGTGGAGCAGATTTTTGTAATTAAAATAAAATGTTTATAAAAATTACAACGTAATTTGTTTTCCTATAGCTGATAATTACAGAACTACGTTTTTATTGGGAGAAAATGGCCAGCAACAATAAGATGGGGGATTTGCTCAGTTTTGGAAGCGGCCTTGTCTCGTTTGTAGATTGTGAGCACAGCCTGACCTACCCACATTGAAATGTCTGTTTCGGACACGTGGGCACTGAGGGGCTGCTGAAGGGTGCCTGTTAACGCAATGTTTTCAGTTCGAAGCGAGATGCTGCACAAAGATGCTTGTTAATGCGGGGCTTTTAGTTCACACTCTAAACCTCAGCATTCCGAGTTCCTCATTAAATCTTTGATCGCTCATGTGAAGAGCCTGAACCGGAGCTCCTCGCGCTCGCTGAGCGCGAGCCCCCGCGTGTTCCCACGAACCTCTCTCTGGACCCTATTAGAGAGCCTCGCAATTCAAAGGTGTTCTATTTTGGTGCCTTGGGATTGGATGCTTGCGGATGATGAATGACGTGAGGCTTTGTGTCTTCTGCACTCTACCTTCAGGGATTTGATCTCTAAAAATGTACCTTTCCTGTAGATTTTGTTGTCTGATAACGGTAACAGAACAAGACAACTCAAGAGTGTTTAGATACTGTTTTGTGGATGCAGGCCACAACTAGTAAATAACACAAAAGGGGGTTATGCAATCTCAAAATGGTTAGTAGCCGAAAACTGTCTAGATGGTGAGGTTTGATTTCTTATTTCTGTAAATACTTTCCCCACGTCTTCCCCTCTTTCCATTTGCTACAAGTTTGTAGCCTTAAAAAACTAGAATATAAATGATTTGAATGTTCTCCTTGTTAATTGCAGACTGTTCTAGATTAAACATCCTTCATTTAGCCACAACCCTGTCGGCAATAGTATGTCTAACATTCCAGTGTCATCATACTATCCGTTAGCCATTGACGACATTGATTTAAATATTGCTTATAAAAAACTAAGGCTACTTAAAAGAGATGAAATGAAAATTTGTCACGTTTTAAAGTAATTTGTGGTTTGCAAAGAACATTCGAGCCCTTAAGTCAAAGGTACATTCCCACCATTCCAATATTGGAACACATGTTTGAATAAGATTGCTGTAATTAACTCTGTGACGTCACATACGCATAATAAAAAAGTATCAAAGCAAAACAGGCAAATATGTGCAGCAACCGCGCTGTGACGATCAACGTTATCTAGTCTAGTCTGCTGCTGTGGTCAATGTAGATAGACACAAGCACAATTAACTATACAGGTGCGAAACATCATTTTGCTATTTTTTTTAAACTGCTTAAAAAAAAAAAAAAAAACAGTACATTTGCACCCCTACTACTATTGCCTATAACTTGCCTTCAACGATGAGCCTATACGGGCTTCTGTTTGTTTACCCTGCATTGCGTTTTTTCTTACCAGACATATTTTTGGCTTTGTTTCATAGCCGTTTTTAGCGAAGTTTGATTTGGTCCAGGCGGCCTGCTCGACACTTTTTTTAAAAGAAATATTGTGCTTTACAAAAAACACCATAATCCCTGCTCAGTTGCGTTCTTGTGTGCTAGCACTGTCCCCAGTGTCTCGTCTACTACTTGCGGGGCAGGGGTCACTCCTAAAGCGGGTGACCCTTGCCCTCCTTTGGCGCGCAGGTGCTGACAGGGCAAGAGGCCTGCGAAGAGATTTGAGAAATTCATGAAGGAGTAACGTTCAGGGCGGCGCGATGTGCTGCATCCTTAAACATCAGGCTCGAATTGTTCCTTCTCTGCCGCGCCGCGTTTTGCTGGTTAAATCTTCTCCCTTTGCCTCTCATCTTGCTTATGTCTCCGTTTTTCTGCTTCAGTGTGCGACTTTAATTTGTTTCTCTGGATTTCTTGCTGTGAGGTAATTTTAGGAAACCACTCTATTGTAGTCGTTACTGGCGCATTCAAATAACTTTATTTACTTGTTTTAATGAGGCTTCACATTAGTATTTTAATTGGTTTTATTCAAGTCGTGTATTGATGAACATAGTAATGTTGTTTTAAGTCTTAAGATATCTGAGGCTGTTAAGGATCCTAAACCCCATAGAAATTCGAAAATATACCTTTAAATGGAGGAGCGTCGCACACCTTAAATGCCCCGCAAACCCCAGAAATGAAAAATAAAATGATAATTCATTACCCTTTTATTTTTCATCATCCTGTCCTGAATCAAGTGCCAGGACGGGGCCTGCTGAGTGGCAGCAGGGAGGAGTGGTAGGCAGAAGGTTGACTGTGCACTGTTTAAAGTGTGCATCTCTTTATGGCCTGCCATCTTGCAACGGCCAACCAGACCTTTAAACTTCTCAACCAACCTGTCTTAAGACAGCTGGGTTGAGAGTAAGTGCAGGCCTCTAGTGTGCTGGGAGCGCTGAGAGAGGCCGCTCCCACCAACGAGTGCACTGCCCTCATGCAAGCAGCCCAGGATTGGGCAAGGGAGTTTGCTGGTGCTGCACTGCAGTCAAAGAAGAGGTCAGGAGCAGAGGACAAGTGAGGTAAGTTTTTAATTTTTAATTCAGTATGCACACGCCTCTCCCCCCCACCCCAGTAGATGCCATCTGCCACTGTAGATATGTGGCTTGCACCAGAGGAGGATGACCCAAGCAGTAACAGTCTGTTAGTTGGACAGTTAAGAAGACAATGTTGTTTGAATGTTATACTGCAAACAAATGTACCTGCAGTGCTCCACCGAAGAGCCCATGAAGAGCACGTCAGGGCCCAAGCAAAATAAAATATCTGAAAGAAATTAACAGTTATCAACTCGTGCTCCCTTGGAAGAACTGCAACTTTTCAAAGATAGGCCACTTTGACAAGAATGCAGTGGGAGGGCTACTGAGTCTGGTTTCACTTGAAGCTCAAAGTCAAAGGCTATTAGTGAGTGCGGCCACATTCATGTTGTTTAGCATACATACTAATATATTATATTTTCTGTTTCTCTGGAAAACCCCAAAGGTTACAGTAATATTATAGTTGAATGACGGAATGAGACAAAAAAAAACAACAAAAAAACTGAAATTCACCAGTTACAGTTTAGTCAACTAACTAAAACCTTCACCCGTGTAATGCACTACCTATGACATCACTTATTACATTGCTCACGAAATGTTAAATGACATCACTGATGACATCTCCAATGACATCGTCAAATTGCCACAATTATAGTCACTTACTCCAAGGTACAGCCCTATCTCCAAATCCCAGTGGAAGAATTCTAAATACTTCAGACACAGGGCCAGACTCTCACTCTCCTAAGGTGCAGGGAAAAACAAAATAGGCAGATTGAACAATGTAGCCTAGTTCCATAGGCATCCTCTTTGGCTTTTAGTTGCATCATCAAGAGAGCTATAATTTCTTTAAATTATGATAAGTCATTGCATTCACTATGAAGCCTAGACACTCCTGTTTGCAGTTCCCTCAGCCTCCTGGTGGAGTCGCTCAATACCTACCTTCTGTCAATTGAAATTCTCACATTGCAACCACAAGTAGGAACTCCTCTTGAGAAAGATCCAATGCAATTCAGCCCCTCTCCACTGTACGAGAAACTCTTTGTGAAGCCCACTCCTCTGTGTGCGAAAAACTCCTCCACAATCTCTGGTTTTGGCACCTTCACGTGACCTTTGAGTGGAGCTCCTAACTCGCCTTCCTGGGGTCAACAAGAATCATGGAAAGCCTCAGTTTAGTATAGGTTAACTGTTTATTTTCTCTTTTCCTACTGGTACATGGTGGCATGTATATTGAAATGTATTGATGTGCAGGCCCAGGGGCCGCTGTTGTACCATATATAAAAACTGAATAAAATTTGTTTACAAAAAAAAAAAAAAAGTATCGTGGAAAGCAGGAAATGGGCTTCACCTTCAAGTTCTGTTTTCTAGGTGAGCAAAAGTCCTTGTTTTCAATCCGTGGAGACGCCATTGGTGATCCGGTAGGCATCTGTGGCCGAATTCGTCCACTCTGGCATTCAGAGAACCCGCCAGGTGTTTAACCACCAAGGAAATGCCCTGATGTTCCAGCCATGTACAGAGACAAGACAAAGGGTCTATGATCCTACCCCGCCCTGTTTGTTGCAATACCACATGGCAGTGGTGTTGTCTGAACACCTGTACCAGTCTTTCCTTGATCGAAGGAAGAAAGGCTTTCAGTGCCAAGCGAATCACCCGGAGCTTCAATAGGTTGATGTGGAGCTTGGACTCCACCGGCGATTAGAGGCCTCTGATCTCCACCTCTCACAGGTGGCCACCCCAGCCCAGTAGAGATACATCTGTCACTACAGTCCGCTCCAGTTGGGTAAGGGAGAGGGGTCTGCCACTGACCCAATCGCAGTTTGTTAGCTACCACTGCAGATCTTTTACGGTTCTCTCTGAGATCTGGACCATGTCAGAGAGATTCCACTGATGCTGTGCCAACTGTGACTTCAGGTCCCACTGCAGAGCCCACATATGCCATCGGCCACTAGGCCACAAGGCCCAAAAGCCTCAGAGTCCGTCTCACTGAAATCCAGGATAGAAGCTGAAACATAAGCATCACAGCCTGAATATCCTGGATCGCCACTTGGGAGGATAGGCCCAAGACTGCACTGTGTCCAGAATGGCTCAGATGAAAAGGAACTTCTGAGAGGGAGTCAGATAAGGCTTCGGCATGTTGATAGTTAACCCCACTGAATGCAGAAGGCTCGCCGTAGTCTGAAAGTGGGAGATGACTAACAGGAGTGAGCCCGTCTTCAACAGTCAATTGTCGGGGTAGGGAAAGACTGAGACTACCAACCTCCGCAAATTAGCTGCAGCCACAACCATCAGTTTCGTGAACACCCAAAGAATGCTGGTAAGGCTGAACAGGAGCACAGCAAACTGAAAGTGCTCTTGCCCTACCGTGAACTGCAGGTAACCTCTGTGGGCAGGCAGGATGGGTATGTGGAAATATGCATCCTGCAAGTCCAAAGCTACCATCCAGTCGCCCAGGTCGAGGGCAGACAGAACTTGGGCGAGAATGAGAATTTTGAATTTCTCTTTCCTCAAGAAGAGGTTGAGAAGACATAGATTGAGAATAGGACGAAGTGCTCTGTCCTTTGGCACCATAAAGTAGAAGGAATAACAACCAGAACCTACTTCTGATGCAAGTACCTTCTCTATGGCTTCCTTGACTGAGCAAGGAGAGCTGGTCCTCCGTAAGCCGATTGTGAGTGAGTGGTATGGGTGATGGAGTAGTCACAAAGGGGAGAGAGTATCCACTTTGGACGATCTGGAGTACCCAGTGGTCTGATGTCACTGACCACCAGTGGGCCAGGTGATGGAGTATCTTGCCTCCCACTGGATAATCCTGATGGCCGGAGGACACACTAAGGAGGCTTTGAGACAGCGGCTGCTGGAGGAGTGGTGGACTGACTCGGCTGATGGCCACCTGTCCCACACTGTCTATGGGACCCATGTCCTTAGTCACGAAAAGGCTGGGAAGTCTGTTGGCTGTGGTGGCTGGGAGTATAGTGGCGGAAGGCTGTTTGGGGTTGATGAGAGGCCATAGACAAGCCCAAGGATCTGGCCATAGCTCGGTTGTTCTTAAAGCGCCCCAGCAATGAATTCACCTTATCTCCAAAGAGGCAAGAGACATCGAAGGGGCATGTCCATGAGGGAAGACTGGACATCCCTTGAAAAACAAGTTATTCTCAGCCAGCTGTGGAGCGGTTAGGTCACTGATGAAGAAATCGCTCTGCCCAGTGAGTCGGTCAGTGAACTTTGCTGCGTCTCAACCATCGTCCATATCCTGGGTGAGTATGGCTCGGGCCTCCTCCGAGACCATTGGCAGCACTTGGGCAATAGGGTCCCATATGGTATGGGAATAACATCCCAAAAGGCACACAGTGTTCACTGACCACAGTGCTAGGCTGGTGGAAGAGAACATTCTCTTGCCAAAGTTGTCTAGCATCTTGGATTCCCTATCTCCTGGAGTGGTAGGGAACGCACTGGGGCTAATCCTGGAAGTGGAGGCTTGGAACACCAAGCTCTCCGGGGTGGGGTGCTGGGTGAGGAAACTGAAGGTCACAGGAGTGGGACGATGGCAGTGGACAATCGTCCTATGCACAGCAGCCCCTGTGGAGTCTCGGACTAGGCCCCAAGTAGGACATGCATGAGGGATTCATCGAATGGGAGAAACGGTTCAGAAAGGGAAACTTCCGGCTGAAGCACCTCTATCTAGACATTCGTCTTGACTCCCACTGTGGGCAACTGAAGGTCGAACACACCAGCCACGCTATGCACCACCATCGCAAAAGAGTCTGTCTCCTCCGTAGCCACAGTAAGAGGAAAGACCAGGCCAGTGTCAGGTGAGGTTTTTAATCCACTGGTCTCCACCAGTTCCTCATACCTGTTGTCTTGTTCCTGTTCTTCCTCAGGGAGCTGGTAATCATTAGGGTCCATAGACCCCTCCCATTTGTCTCCCTCTCCAGGCCTGTCAAACAAATAAGGAACTGTTTCAGTTTCAGGAAGCATGGACCCGGTCGGTGCCTGAGTCGGCATTGCATGTCGCTGCTCCGGCTTCATGTTGGAAACTGGAATAATGATGGGGGCGGCGCCGTCTAGAGATGTCAGCAATGGATCAGGAGTCGAGGAAGTTCTCGGTCTCGCTGACGGCTCTGCTCCAGATTCAGCAAGGAATCCTTGGGGCCTGACTGGTGCCGAGGGTGAACCCACCGGCTTGCATTCAGTAGGGGCCCCTCTCTCTTCTATGGGGCCCCAAGGCGCTCCAGAGGGGCCGGGCTGCCAAAATATGAAGTGCATGGCCTCACAAAACTCTTTGAGGTGGGCAGGGGTAGCTACCGGGAAAATTGGGGAAGTGCGGAGTGGACCTGGGTTCAGGATCTGCTGACTCACAGGGCCTGGAGTGCAAGCGCTCTTGCGTTTTATTGGAAGACTTTGACGTACACGGCAAAGTCGAAGATCTCTTCGACTTCTTGGATTTCTTTTGTCTGTGGGATTTAACCAGCTTGCCCGATGACTTGGAGTGCAACGGCGAATGTCTGGAAGTGCTCCGTGAACGGTCCCAGGAACTTCTGCGAGAACGGAACCTTGAGCGCTGCGGAGTCGGCAACGTCGGGCCGTGAGGAGCTTGAGGGATCGCTCCCTCAGCTCCTTGGGATGCATGGCGCAGCAGTCCTCGCAGGTCTTGGAGTCGTCGTCCCACTTCAAACACCACAAACACACCAAGTGGGGATCTGTCACTGACATTTGCTTGTGAAAGGCCCCACATGCTTCAAAACCAGGCGGTTTCTTGGGTGACATTAGTCACAGCAGAAAAATCTCAAAAACAGTTGACAAAACATTGAAAAAAGACAGTGAAAAGGTGGCTGAGGGTTAGCTCAGACCGGATCAGCGCTATCTGGCGCAAAAAGGACAGACCTGACGTCAGCGTGCCATGTTGGCACCTATATAGGTACCGCGCACGTCACTTTCGGCTTGGATGACACCACACGGAGGTGAATGACGCCACCTATCAGTACGCAGGGGTATTACTAAAAAATCTTCCAGATCCAGTCTGACGCTAAGGTAAGGAATCAGCGACTAGAAGTCTCTATCAGATGCAACAAACTTACTTCAGTTAGACTGTGCTGTTAAGTAAACTCCCCAAAAGCAGCAAAGCAACACGAGTTCACTAATCCTTGATTTTGTAAGCATAGACCACCATACTTAATCATTATTTTTTTTTAACTGTTTGCAAGAAATGGAGCCAAATTGGAAAACTCACCCTCTGTGAGTTGTTGCAGTGCAAACGGAGTCAATGTATTTTCATCATATGTTACGTACCATACCATCAGAGTAGGCTTTACTCACTTGCTTTTAAATGGATAATGTAGCCATAAACAGGGACGTTTCTATTGTTAGGGCAGTATGTGCAGTGGTGCTAGGAACTAGAAGTGTGAGGCCCAATATTACATGCATAAACATTGTGCCCAAATTATGGCTGTCTTTTATTCTTCAACGAGGAGACAGAAAGACCCATTTTTTAGGGCAAGCCTGAGCAGCGCATGCGCTCCTCTGCGAGGCATGCTGTATTCGAGAATGGACTTGAAGCCCTCCCACTCTCCACCCATATTTTTCAATGGCTAGTGTCATTGTCCTTCGTAAATACTGGCTTCTGATTCGTTAATAGGTTTGTTTGTCCCTCCTTAGTACCGCCTTGTCTTCATTTGTAACCTCCCATGAGGACTGGCCTTTTTACTTCACGGTATGTTTTATTTAGTCTGTAAGCACTATTTTCTTTAATGAGTTTCTCCTACTGCAGGCATGACATGCTTTCCCGCAACATTCAGCACACCATGCGCGCTTTCACTTTCCAAGCAGCCCTGGACAATGGCGGCCGCATCTTTGAATTGAAATAGGTCTCACATTACAAGAGTTTGAGCTATTGGCATTGTAAATGACAATGCCTTTTATTTATGTGTTAATTATCAAAACAGATAAATAAAAGGCATTGTCATTTACAATGCCAATAGCTGAAACTCTCGCAAATGCAAGACCTATTGCATCGCAAATGCTTGTTCTTGCCTGCAGTACAGCCTATAGCATTCATTCTACACTACTGGATATTGAGATGTAGTCTAAATGATTTGGTAAACAGTTGCCTTATCTTCACCATTGTATGTTTTTTTTTTACTGCAAGACAGGATATTTGAAGATCTCCTCAAACACTGAGCAAATTCAGAATGCAACTAATCCACTGAGCTGCAGGTCACACTCCAAAGTTTTAGTTTTTTTAATGACAGAGGTAACATGCATTGTTGGCTGATCAGGGTGCTTCATAAAGATAGTGCAAAAGTGATTGTAGACGGCTAAATTTAGGAATGCAGAGCTGATGTTGTCACAGCAAATTTCTCAACAGATATCTACATTCTTCTTTGTTTCCAGGACAAGCACACATAGATGAGAGTTTAAAGCTGAGTGTTTAGTTTAGTTTTTGAGTTACACTGGAATGTTTAGCCAAAGAGTCCAGAGTAACACCTAATACATTTGTGACAGCTGTGTTTCTGCAAGGAAATATGCTGACAAATTAACAGGGTTCGAAAATTATGCATTTGCGAGTTAACAGGTGAGGTAAGGGGTCCCACGCTTTCACTCTTGCTGGGGAACCTGGCTGCCTGGACAAGATTCAAAGATATGTTCTCCAGGAATGTTAATGTGGAGGAATGGAGAGGGGGCCAGGGCATGGCTGTCCAGAAGAAATATGTAATAGCTTTGCATAACTATGAAAATGCTATGCAGAAGTTCTCAGCGCCTAAGACAATGTACTGAGTGGCATTTGTGGCCACCAAAAACAAAAGAGAGAGCTGGTGGTGGTGGCTGGCAGCAGATCTATTAAGAATTAGGGAACACACCACACACAACAGATGGAGCCACGTGTCTCAGAGCTTTAGACACAGCAGAGGATCCCGCCTTCCCATTCCCTGACAGAGTAAATCTCTCACAATCTGTCCAAGAGCCCTCTGAGCAGACAGCCAGCATCTGCCCAACACCGCAAGGTCTGTGAGGCCTGCAGAAAGTCATGTGGGCTATAAGCCCTCTCTTCCTCTAACAAAAGGCCATACCACCTCCCCCAGTATGTCACGCGGCCTAGCATTCAGCCGGTTTTCTCCCACAGGGGCTCATGTAACAGGCTAAAATCAGAGGCAAAAGGCCATGTGTTACCTGCATGGGACCTGGCAAAACCTATAGAGCAGACAAGGTTAGCACACCCTGAAGACACTTCCACCCCAGAATGTGACTCATTTTATCGATCAAGCACACCTCTAAGTGGACACCTGTGGACTGGGAGAGGAAGGGCAAGGACTGCTCACTCCTTTCTTCTGAACCAACTAGATAAAAAAAAAGCATTTGCAATGCAATAGGTCTCGCATTTACGCAAGTTTAAGCTATTGGCATTGTAAATGAAACTGCCTTTTATTTATGTTTTAAAAACAAAAACAAAAATAAAAGGCATTGTTATTTGCAATGTTAATAGCTCAAACTCACGTAAATGCGAGACCTATTGCATTGCGAATGCTTGTTTAGGAGTTTCCAGTATGACTTACTCACTGACATGTTAGTGTGCTGCTGTGTAGGCGGTTTGGCCGAAAGGGAAGTCATGCGATAGACTAGAGAATGGGTGCTATCTGCCTGCAATTCAGTGTGTCACTTCCTGTCTAGGACTCACTTTCGCTATATCCCCATGCAATATTTTTACAGACCAGAGGACTGGCTCCCCGCGGTTTGCCAGCACCTCTACTAGGGATGGGCACTAAAAAGAGGGAGATGAAAAGGGAAGAGAAAAGAGCAGCCGGGGTTGGGAGGCAGTACAAAGCACAGGAGGAGTTCGATGGAAAAAAGGAGAATGAAGCTTCTCTACAGCGAACGCACAACAGAGAGAAGTGAGACAGGGATTAATAAAAGAAGCAAAAAAAATGGAGCAAAAGACGATAAGTAATCAAGGAAATAATGGGACAAAATGAGAGAGGAAAACAGAGGAAGGAATTGGATAACAGAGGTAAAAGGAAGACACAGAGAAATATACGGCACAAAGGAGAGTGAGAGGAACCATGGTGAGAAAAAAGACTGGATTAGACAACGAAACATACAGGCAGAGACCACACTGTACGACCCACTTCCGTTGCCCCCTTAGTCATGTCCCCGCAGGCACGGGAACTGGTGATGATGCTCTTACACTTTGGAATGTAGCCTGGGTCGCTAACGGCATTGTAAGTTCCTGTTTATTACATTGCAGCATAAAAATTAGTTATTACTGTCCCACATTACCAGCAGCACTACTTACTAATGTCTGTCAGCCTCCAGAGGTACGGGAAGACAGCAGGGACACGCCTATCACATCCGGAGCACTCGAGTCACGGGTCTTAGAACGTTCCATATCGCCGCGGCTCCAACTTATAGTCACAATAAAGTGTCAAGAACATCAGCAAAGTTAATAAAAGTTATTTTTACAAACTGCCTCCGAAGAAATTGATGACATTAACATTTATTCTAGGCAAAGAAGCCCGCTGAAGGACACGCGTGCAATGTGCTGTTTGATGCACGGCGTGAATGGGCAGCACGAAAGGCAGGTTTATATAATAGCTTCTTAAATTAGCTAGAAACGGCCTTGGGTTTACGAATAATGTGTGTGCCAGCGCATCTCTTCCACAGCATTACGGGGAATGTTTTCCTTGTTCCTATGACGAATCGACACACATGGGCCTGGATGGTCACGTGCCAAATTGCGAGCCTGCTGCAACCTTTGCTGAAGAGCAATGCACCAACCACTGCAAACTGCTGAACTCATCTGAACCTTCGAGTGCACCGTCAGTGCGGGTCTTGGATCCCGACCGCTGCCCGGTATGGCATTGTTTAATCTAGGAAGGACTGATATAATTGAAAACAGCCCATCCTCGGCGTTCAGGCATCCGCCCTAAGCTGCCAGGCTTCGAGGTGGGCAGACCACACATTTCATACGAACAGGCAAGCTGAAGCGATCCAGTGGTTTGACTTGGCACTGTGTACAGAAGGAGTCCAGCCACCGAGAGGCCTGTTATGTAAATCACGAAACGGAAGGCACGTAATACGTCAACAGGACACTTGAACATTGAAGCAGAGTTCATTATTTTGCATATTTCTGATTCGATGTAACACATTAGATAACACATATTTGGAAGACATTTATTAAAGTTCACAGTTTCTACAAGCAATCTTAGATATAGTTAAGTAGGAATGCTCTTACCATGTTACAACGAGACCATCTATACTGCGGGAGCTTCCAAGATGATCTGGAGCCAACGGGGGGAGGGAGGGAAAGTAAAAGCGCGCCATGCATGCGTAACTGCTGAAACGCCGGCGAGCCGTACGCGTGCACGTATGCGTGCACATCTCCTGTCCAAATAACAAGCTGTCCACACGTGTTCATGTAAGCGCGGCGCGCACAGACAGGAGATGTGCACGCGTATGGTGCGAGCAGGAGTTGTAATAACGCCGCGAGCCGTACACGTGCACATCTCCTGTCTTGCCATACGCGTGCACATGTCCTGTCCCGCATCGCTAAGCAAGTCGACAACAATAGATCTCGCCTAGCGAGCAGCGCATGGCGCTGCATCGCTAGGCGAGACTTAAAAAGGGAGAGCAGAAAGAGTGAGGCGAGATATGATAGATGGAAGAGAGGTTGAGAAGAAAGAAGACCAGGATGAGTGAGAGAGAGGGAAGAAATAAAGTTGGGAGACACAGACACATGACGAATGTGCAAAAGCAGTTGCGCAGAAGGGCACTATAGGTCTCACTGTGAACAAGAAAAATGCCCCTCCACCCCTGAGGTGGGAAGCATTAAGGAGCCACTGATGATGTTCAATGGACGTCGTGGACTACATACTCTGGCGTTCCCTCGGAAATAAGAAGGGAAGTTGTCAGAGGAAGGAGCGAGACACAGGACAAAAAGAGGGGGGGGGGAATGGAGCACAGGAAAGGAGAGGGACAGAGCAATGGAATAGAGATAGACCGGTAAAAACATTAAGTGCTGAATAGGGAAGCAGACAACAGGGTAGACAAAAAAAGGCACCAGAGAGAAACATGAAGAGTGGCCATGGAGATATAGGGCACAGAGAGACACTAGCAGCAGAGACAGGCAGAAAAAGAGGAGAGAAGGAGTAAGATGGAGGAGAGAAAGGCAGCACGGGACTGTAGGAAGAGCACAGGACTATAAAGAGAGACATGCCAGAAGAAATGTGAGGAACAAAACAGAGAAAGAGAGCCAGGAGACAAAAAGAGAGAGAAGTTGAATAGAGGGCTGTGAGAAACGCCGCAGAGAGGAATAGAACTTGGGGCAGATACTGTACACTGCCAAGTGCCTGCCCCAATTGTTTCGACCTTAAAACTAGGCCCAGGTTACGTTGAAATTACATCGGTGTAATTTGCTTAATTTTGGGAATTTAGCTTTATGCTTATTACGTGAAATTCCTGAAATTACATAACACAGGACAATTTTGCTGCATTCAAGGCAATATTATAGAGCGGAAACAACGCGGACAACCAGAATGTGAGCAGGAGTTGTTAGTGGCCCTTCTATTTTTTTGCAGGAAATGCGCCCTTGCATTAAAAATTGCTGCAAGTACGAATTTTGTGCTAAAATATAGTGCTAAATAAGGAATTTGCCTTTCACATAATTATGCATAATTGTATCAAAATTTATGGTAATTACACAAAAGCAAATTAGGCAAGTTTCACACATCTTTATTTAAAACCCACATTCACATACTCACACAAGACTTCCACTCCATTCCCACCCCACACTAAATCTGTGAACACATCCAGCACTTTAGAGCCTCAAAGTGCAAAGCAAACCACACATTATCACAACAAAGGAACTCTTTTCATTCCCAACTTGCAACAACACACAAACATCAGCCCAGAGAACCAAACATATCCCACTAAGACTAAAACATAACCAATAATGAGGGATAGCGTTAAAACAGTTGTTGTTCAGCTGCTGATGATGCACTTCTTGATCTAGAAAACACAACTCTTCCTAGAGACAGTAAGCCAGCCAAAAAAACTTAGAGATGTAATAAAATTAGCACATTTTGTCAAATTAAAAAAATCCTCTACTATTCAAAATAGGTGGAACGGAAACCTTATAAGTCTAGTAACTACATTAAGGACTCGACCCATGGGTCTAGTGGCAATTGTACTTTTCATGCCTTAACTGAATTTAGGCTACTGCTAGGTTGATGAGGTCCTTTGTACACCTTGCCCACTTTGCAGTCAGATCATTTACCTTAAAATCACACAAGTGATGCAATTAACCCACAAGTATTAACAAAGCTAACTGTTTCAGCTTTTGTGGTGTGAAAAGGTTTTTGACACTTCCCGAGCACACACCAGACATATAGAAGTCTTAAAAGGGAGCTCAGGAAAGGAGCAGAGTTTGCCCCAAGAAGTATCTTTTTCCAAAATACTTAAAGGGGATTTGCAGCAAGCAGAATATGCCCAAAAATAGTATAAATGAATGCAGTATCAACCCGCCCACTCAGTAATAGTCAAAATACTTACAACTAAGCCAGCTCCATTGTGAGAGTCTAGCTGTAATGAGAATTCCTCAATGCACAACTCTGACCAACAAGACGTGATTTAACAGCTGCAGACTACTGCCTTTGTGCAAAAAAGTTTCCAAGAAAGTTAAATTTCTGAAAAATCATATCTGCTACCCTTTCCTTTGCATCTGCAAACACAAGTAACATTTCAGACTGTAAGAAATAACTATCGTGTTCGTCCCCCAACCCCTCCCACCCCACCTCCAATGGCCTATCTGATTTTGCAGGCTTTAAGACTGTGCACTTTTCCATTGCTAAATAGTATTAAACCGCATATACTGCACATGGAACTCCCTGTTTGGCCTATTTAATATGCTTAAAAGGCTATTGGAAATAGTACTTAAAATGCACCTATGGAAGGTTAAGTGTCATATGTGGCCTGCCTGCAGTGTGTATTTACACCACCGACATTTATGACAAAAGTATATGTCTGACAGATGCACCACTGTGCTCTGGCTAGGCTGCAGCTTTAATACCCTGAAGTAACACATGGCAAGGAAAAATGCCTTTGTCATTTAGGAAAAGCCTATTTTTTATATATAAGTCACCCCCTAAAGTTAGCCTACAGGGTATTGTGCTAATTAGGCCTGGGCGGTGAACTCTGCTCTGTTCGTGGAGTTTTCTGCACTCTGCGCTCCACAGAGCGTGAGGAATTCTGAAAAACATCAAGTTGGCGAGCGAGGAAAATCCACCTCCGGGTGAGATTTCTTAACGTCGGCGGTCAGATTTCTCAACGCGGGCGGTTGCGGATGGTCGCGACCACTCTCGTTGAGAAATCATCCGTTCACGTTGAGAAAGCTGCCGCACGGGTAGAAAATCTACTCGAGTGGCAATAAAAGAAGCAGTGCCCTCTTGCGCTGCACTTTGTGTCCTTCGCGCTGTAAAATTTTAAAGCGTGGAACAAACACCCGGCGCTGAAAATCAACGCGAACGGCATGACCAAACACACTCCGCCGCCAGCGGAACTCCACGTAGCGCCTTGGAGTTTATGCAGAACTCCGCCCAGATATAGATATATATATATATATATATACACACACACACATGTACATATATATATATATATATATATACACACACATTACCTACTGGCGGTAGCCAGTAGGTAGTTATATATATATATATATATATATCTAGCACACTAAACTTTGGGGTTAGTGTACTTACACATTGGGATACAACCCAGGGGGTATTTCACTGTGTAGGCTTTGCTAAACCTTTACGCTAAGTGCTTCTAGATGGGATTAAGATCTTAATTTCCTATCTCTACCTGGGGAAATGCTAGAAAAATGCTTCAAAGTTATTTCTTATTTTCAAAATCTGGTTTGATGGTGAGATAAGATTTTTAAGTTGCAATATTTTTATTAAGAATAGAAAAATCACAATATTGAATTATTAACATCACAAACAATTTTCTGTTCAGTTTTTATCTCTCCCTACAACTGTTACATGAAAAACAAAATAGGTATTACCTCTCTATGAGAGCATTTCAATAAAGTCTCTTTACTTTAAAGAAGAGAAAAACTTAGCAGCTCTCATAAGAGCAATGGTGGGGAAAAGAAAGGAGAGAGACAACAGGAAAACCTAATCTATAGCCATATCTAGCTCTAGAATATACCTTACTTCTAAAGGAGTACGTCCTGGCCCGTAGCATAACACTGAAAGCAAGATCCTTCCCTTCAAACTCATTTGAGGTCATTAACTTGAAGCTTAATCTAGTCTCTCTGCAAATGCTCCCACTTAGCCACCTTTTGAGAACTTGTGTTTTCTCCTTCATAACGCACTTCCAGCTTCCATTGAGGTTCAATGAGGCTGAAAATCCTTTCTTCTACAGCTTCCCCCTGACAGCCAGGAAAGCCTTCTTCTGTGAGTAGGCGTAAGGCTTCAAATCTGGAAACAGCATGATATAATTCTATTCTAGGATCACTGTCCTTTTCTTTTTCGCCATATGCAGGATCCTGTCTCACAATTCTACTGACTGTGCTACCACCATCACTAAGCCTCCCACGTGGGAACCAGTCCTTCATGTTCTGGCAGGAAGTCAATAAACCCGCCTCACCAAATTTGTTTCCATCATGCGTCTATATCCAATAAGTCCAATATCTCTTCTGGAATGTAGGTGGAAAAGTACATTTTTTTAAATTTTCTGTGTGTTGCCGGAGCCAAAACTAACCCAAAACAATTTTAGACTTTCAGCCTCTCCAGACCTGGAATGCACATACTTGGCTGGGAGCGTTAATGACTGGTTTAGTGGAGAATAGCCAGCCTCTGAGCCCAGAAAGTGCAGATGGGTATTAACTGCTGACTAGTTAACAGGCATTAGCTAACTCTGAATGGACAAGAACAGTTAGCAGAACTAATTACAGCCTTAGCACTACCTCTTCATACTTTGAAATGCAGAGGAGGGTTTCTTCTATTCATTCATAGGACCCTCATAGACAACCAGGCTCCAGAGTTGGGAGAGAATCGGTTTAGTCCCTGTTGGGTGGAAAGAGAGCTCATCTAAACAAGGTAGTGGTCAATGCACTGAAGACAGGTCTGCCTGGTAGCTTAAGGACCCTACAATTTTTAAACATGGGTTTCTGAGTAATTTTACAGTAAGGCAAAGAGGAACTACTGCAAAAAGAGGTGGAGGCCTGACTGCAAGAAAATAATTCCGACTGGGTGCCAGAATTTCTCCAGTCACTAGCTAATGCACACGATAAATCTGGCACCTCAACCACCACCTACTCGGAACATTCCTGGACCTGGGAAGACCTAACGAAGCCTTGTTAGAAGAAGACTATTGGCTCCTGCTGCAAGACGAGGACTCACCCAAGGGCTAAAGGACTCCTAACTGCCAGCTGGTACAGAGGGACAGGAACTGTTCTCCAAGGGTCAAGTGTTTGGACTCCTGTTTGCCTACTTAAGGGAAACAAAAGAGCAGAAGAACTCCTGACTCAGCTGAAGGCTCAGCTGACAAGAGAGAACTGGACCATGCAGGAGACCAGGCGGGAGAGAAATCAGGTGTCTAGAAGCCAGAAGGACCTAATCATTTTTTCCACCTCCAGGGAATCAGGATAAGGTTCTGGGGCTTGCAGAGGAAGGTCACACCCTAGGCTGGCAAGAAAACCAGATTTGCATTGCTCAGAGCTTTATGCCATGCTGAAAGCAGGTTGAGCAGGACTTCGCCATAAAGGTATCCGGCCTTGTGGAGCCCAGCTATAGCTTCTAGCCCTGCACCAATGAGGATTTCGACTTCCAGAAAAGTGACTAAGTCTGAAGGTAAAACCTTGGACTGGGCCGAGGTGGCAAATCCATCTGACTCACAAAGTGAACTCCATGGCTACGAAATTCAGGTTTGTCCAACTCAGATCTCTTCGCGCCAAAACCAACAGCTTCAGTGCGAGCGTGATGACAACATATTAGACTTCGAGGGACACTCAGCCACAGACTTGGACCCTGCATGTTGGAAGATTTGGACTTCCATTCCAGAGGCTAAATCAAAAAGTAAAATCTTTGACTAAGGTAACCTGCTTGGTATTTCCAACCTCCACGCAGTCGTGGTCAGCCAAAAATTACTGTATATCCCATTCAACTGGAAATAGATTTCCCTTATGTGATTTTGACGACCTTTCGGTCTTTTTACTCATGAAACGTTTCTCGGTTTTCTAAATTGGATTGGTTATTTTGTGTTTTCAGACGTTTAAAAGTCTTAGTACTGCTTGAATTTAACTTGCATTTCTCTAGGGAATAGTCTACTGCTTGTTCCACAGCTACCAGGGGTTGAGCAGAAATTTACTATGTTCTTTGTTTTAACTAAAACAGAGTTGGTATGAGTAACCCCTCCCAAATGAATAACACTGTTCCTGACACATTTTAGGAAAGTTTATTTTATTCCCAAATATAAACATTTTTGCTCTTCAGCACAAATTCACAGCACACATATCCAAGTATTCTGCAAGATTTGAGAATTCAATTTTAAGACGCATGGGTGACCTACATTCCATCCACAATGGATGACCTACATTCCATAAATAATTATGAAAGACTGAACCCCTAGTTCCCCAAAAATAAACCAACAACACTAGAGTAGGCTTCTCTGGAGCTTTCCCTACAAACATACAATTTACAACTAATTCACTTATGTATTGATGAACGTTACTTAGTACTGGGAAGTAGCAGGCCCAATGGTCTCTTGTAGGGCCAATTATAGATTGGGGTCATCATAAAGTGGGGGAAAACTAACACCATCATCTCCATTGCCAACCCCTAAGTGAGGGATGGCTTTGATCAGAGTCGGAGCCAAAAAGCTAGTGAAGCATCAGAGGGTGGCTCCACACCAGTGGCAGTGCTCGGTCTCATTCTGATCATGTGGGTACCAGGTGCACCGGGTGAATTTAAGTTGTGACCTCGGTCGAGGCAGAGACGAGTCTGCATTCAAAAGCACAGAAAGAAAGACGTCACTGCGCAGGGGTGGTACATATATGCCACTCTGCTTTGTCACATCCGGGGCAGAGCAGAGTGACTGCGGAGCTGCACTGTGCCATCTGCTGGTACACAGGAGCACCACTGTGAAAGCTTTCCAGATCCAGTCTGCCACCAGGGGATATTCCAAACTTTAAGAATCCTTCCGAAGAAAATCATTTACAGGTGCAATCCTAACATAAAACAAAGGCACATTTTCTTTGGAGAAAATGTATAGAGCAATAATAAGATAACCATCCATTAGTGTTTTAAAAACTAACTAGTGAGCTCTAACAGGTAAGCATAAAACTACGCATAAGCAATGGAGGCCACTGTTCAATAAATCCCCTAACGTACAGCACATTTCGAAGATGAATCAAACATCTGAACCACTCAGGAACCGAACATCCATTTACAAAGACATCAAAAGATGCTGACAAATGTCACATATTGAAAGCATTTGTCAGTGGACTCTATTAGCCATGATATACTTACACATGCATGCAGGTAGTCCATTAGAGATGAACAGGCTTCTGACATTTGAGGTTATCCAATATATGCAGGCCATTAACAAACTGCATGCATTACCACGCATCAGGTTATTGGTAAAAGCACCTTGTTGGATGCTGGAGAAATTTCAAGTGCATGCATGCTTCAGAAGAAACGCTCGAGGATTCAAACAGTGACACAAAAGTCAGGCCAGCGTCTGGCAAACAACACAACAATGTCAACTGCAAACAGCAGAACGGCAGCAACACAGAGCGAAAACATTTGTGACGTCGCCCACGCGTTACCTAAATAAAAAGACTGCTTCTTGCATGCTACGCTCGTTTTTTGTGTGGAAGAAGACACTTTCATTGGATAAGCAAAACTGCTCTCTGTCATGACCAAGTGACCTATAACTCAAAGAAAGGGGTAGGATGCAGATATTGCTACCTCAACTGCCTGTTTTACCCGGTATGAAGATTTATGCAAAAAATATAAAAACTATTAATCTTACTTGCAAGTTTTGTAAAGTAGAGAGAACAAGCAAGGGAACTGGCGTAAAAGTAGTGCTTTGAGTCCAACCATTCTACTTCTGCAGGATCTGAATGTACACTGGTGTAAAGATTTCATTGACTCTCCTTTTGCTTTTATGCTACTGAACAGTCTCGGCTAACTAGTCATCCTCAGAAAACACTGCCTGACAACATACCAATGTATAAAAGCAACTTTGGATTTGGATAATAGCTACTTTTAATTTGAGTGCTTTCACTGTCCAAATCCAACACCAACAAACAACCTGCATTCAGTGCTCCATAGACCTACATTTGGGCTTTACTCGGCCATCCAACAGCACTCTACTATTAATAACTCTACGCATCATCGTTCCAATCTCACCTACAGATGGACAAATTCAAACAGCACATGGTAGAGAGAATCCCCATACCATCATGCAGAAAACCAGTATTATAGTTGGCAAGACATACACTAACCATACCAATATACATCCGAAAAACATTCTGGAAACATGCAGATAATGTTAATATAAACATAACAAGCACACAACATTGCATCACAAGACACCGGCCTGGCTTGAATAAAAAGAACAACAAAATACGGCGGGCACACCATCAAGCCAGCAAATCTCTTTCAGCTGCAGATCATGGCTGAAATAGCCTTTTCTTTATTTCTAGTTTTGCTTTCATTTATGGACCATGTAGTTGTATAAAATACAGTTTATCTTTCCCAACTTCAATATGTGAACTTCTGCCCAGATAAAGTTAACCTGTGTTAAAAAAAATCCAAAATAATGATGTAATATTAACACTGAAAGTGCCGCATATTTGATTTTTCTGGACGCATAATTTAGTCAACCCTACTGCATTCCTTGGTCCTTCCCTGCCGTATACTTCCAGTGGCCCTGATTATATCCAGTCTTCTGGCTTAGAAGCCCATGACAGTATATTGTGGTCATTATTGTACAACAGATTCCAAATATGTATTAGGTCGAGCCTAGCGGCAGCGCGCATGCGCTGCCCGCTTTCCGAGGTATGCTGTAATAGAATTTGCTGTAGAAGCCCCGTACACTCTCCTCCCATATTTGTAATTGGCTCGTTTCTTTGTCCTTGGTAAAAGCTGGCTTCTGATTCATTATGAGGCTCGTTAGTCCCGCCTTGGTACCACCTTGTCTCCATTTGTTACCGCCCATAAGGACTGGACCTTTTACTTCGCTCGTTACACTGCATGCTTTATCTAGTGGGTGAGCACTATTTAGTTTATTGACAATGGTGGCTGCTTTTTTTTGTTGTATGTGCATGCTGAGCGCGGCGCCCGCTTTAGGGACACCGCGCTCAGTTTACATTTTATTTTAAAAAGTTTGAAGTTGAGCGCAGCGCCCGCTTCAAGGACATCGCGCTCTGTTTATTTATTTTTTTACTTATTCGGAGCGCGGTGCCCGCTTCAGGGACACCGCGCTCTTTCTTTTTTAAACTTTTACAATGCCAGAGGTTAAAAACTCACAATTGTGAGACCTATAGTATTGTAAATGCTTGTATTTACTAGTTTAAGTTTCCCGTCTTGAAGTGCTGATTTGCGTTGAAGTGAATGAAGGCTATGCCCTCAGTGAATACTAACAGACGTGGTCTCCGAGCACTCTTGGCATTCCGCTTCTAGTGCTGGTCGTGCGGCCTGTCGGTTGGCGCTCTTTCGGGGCGAGACCGCAGTGATTGTTACCCGGGTGAACGGCTGTCTCGGTGGCCGTCAGGAGACGGGAAGCAGCAGCCTTCGCGGGATAGTTATGTTATTTTCTTAAAATGACGTTTTCTTTACAGCTGTGTGAGTGGCAATATGAGAAATTTTAACCCATTAATTCATGCCACAGTGGCATGCTTTAAATGTAGTTTGTTGCTCTTCTTTATTCCGAAAGTATCACGCAAGCAGTTGACCACTCAATTCCGTTTGTGGCATCGTGATAGTGTACGTGAAGGAGCTGGCAGACTCTGATGAATTGTGTCAAGTCACACCTGTGAAATGTGTGATGCAGATTTCTGTACATATAGTTCCCGTAGGCCCATGTTTTGTTTTTTACCGACTTGGACGTTACTTCCCAATATTTGCATATCTTAACACTTTTCTCTAACGTTGCATGCCTTCAGGAAGTCTGCACATTGCCACCTTCCCTAGCCTTTATAGGTTGGAATGAGACCTGGCTGTTGGCTTTTGTGAATTATTCGTCTTGACTACTTAAGATCTTAGTTAGTGTTTGAAGTGTTGCAAGCTGGAAATGGAGGACTTTATTTCTCCAAGAATGTGTACAAAAAGTCATTATAACAGAATGGAATACTTCAAATAGTAAGTGATTTCAAGAGCCCTTGCTCCCCGACCGCAGCTGTCATCCCTAAACACATGCCGTTGAAAGACTTTACTGGATTTCTCTGCAAGAAAACCCCGCCATTCACTTCTGTAGTGTGTCAAGCACCAGTCTGCACAGATGCCATTACACAACCTTCTGAAGCAGTGTAGCAGTGCTTGCTTTAGCTCTACTTTCATCCACAGCATGCACAGGGACCGATAGCTTGCTGTGGAGTCTATCCTTATTCATTAGGAGGCTATTGTCACCTGGTTTGTTAATTAAGTCGTTTGATCTAGGGGATCTTAACTAGGTGTCGCCCCATCTCTGACACCGATAGACACCTTCAAACCCTCGTTGAATAACATAATCCCCAAGGCCACAAACGGATTGTTTCAGCTGCATTGGTAGAATCGATACCCTACTTGCATCCTGCCGGGCATGGATGGTGGTGGTGGTAAATGTAATTGCAATTTGTAGATTTATATAGCGCTGCTTATCACCCGTGAGTGTATCCAGGCACTGTCCATGGGCACGGGGAAATTAAGCGAGTTGCCCAGAATCACAGGATATTGAGCCAATGCAGAGACTTGGACCCGGATCCCCAACTCCAGGCTGTGTGACAGGGCTGCTGGCAGCCTGGACAGTGCCGACCACTTCACCCTAAACAAGTTATATTCGCAGGGACAAAACAAACCCTCCCCCACTGCCCTGTCAACTACTGACGTCACTGTACTGTAATTTGTCACTCAACTGCAGGTGGCATGGACTCACACTTGATGTCAGTTGATAGTATGTGTCAGTGCTTTTACTCATGGCAAAGTTGTCTACTTTATGTGCAACAGTTTTTTTTGGCAAAGTGGATATCACAAGGCTGTGGATTAAACTATCACAAGCTCATGTCAAACCGGTCACTGAGCACCCTATTGGCTTAGTCTTCTCCAACCTTTGCTGAGATCTAGAAATACAAGAGGTGAGCCTCTAGTGCTCTTATAAACTTCATGCCACCCTACTCTTAGTAAAAAATAATGCCAGGGCTGCCTCCTAGGGTGCCCTTCGTACTACAAAATACCACAATAGGCAATCCTCCACAGAGCCAAAGAGGAGTGGAAAGAATTATAGGCCTGCTGTCCTAAAAGCTTTTGTAATCAAAAAGCCTGCGATTCGCAAAACCAGACTTTGTGATTGCAAAAGTACATTTTCAAGTGAATTAAAGTTATATTGCAAGTAGCAAAATAACTATTACGACCCACTGCGAATCACAAGGGTAGTTTGAAAAGGGCACTCCTCTTATATGCGAGTTGTAATGAAATGTATAATTGGACCACTGTTCAGTTTCCAACACTTGACCTGGGATGGTAACTGATTGACAAAGGGTAAGCTGTGCCTCTGCGACAACGTTCCATTTGGGAATTGTTTGGAACGGCGTTGGGTGGAACAGACTGTTGTTCAGGGGACCACTGCTTGCTCCCAAAATGTCGATATGAATGTCTGTAGCTGTGGAATTCTCGTGGTTTCCTCAGTCACAGCCAAACATATATTTACATTGTTCATTCTCCTCATATTACAGCACCATTTTCATATTTCACATGCAACTCTTGCATTTTGAGTGAAAAATGTTCTGTGATCTTTGGTTAATATTCCATCACCCATGATAGGACGTGGGTAGATCCTTGTCCATAGGAGCATCCATTTTAAAAATGGTGTCTGTGATCTCAATTTTTTAATCTTTTATCCTCTTTCATAGGTTTGCTACGCTTTCGCTTTTCTTCAGTTTTTTAATAGTACATCCATCCTCAAATGCCAGTTATTGTTCTCTTAATTGAAAGCCCTCACCAAAATGTCAGACTGGAAGTATTTCATCCCAGGAAGTGTCTCAATAAGAGGGGGTGCACACATTAACTTTATGGTGATTGCAATCCAGAATGCTGACAAATGGTAGCACATTATTACAACTGGCTGGAGGATGGATGAAGCATCACCAAGCCTACCCAGATATTGTAAGCATAATTAGTTTTGCTTTTAACAAGGAAGCCGGGAAATGAATGTCCCTTCTTCTGACATGTTTTAAAAAAAGGAAAAGTGATCAATAGACACAAGATATTTAAGGCATCATGTTTATTTTTCCATGCTATATGTCATTACAGGAAAGATAGAATCTCTGCATGCTTTTACACAGTCTGAACCACAGCATTTCTTAATCTAATTTATAAATTATAATATTGTTTTGGAAAAAAATTAACTGCTTTTTCGTGTATGTATTTCACAGGGTAAACAGCGTTTACCACGCATGCGTAACAACGCATGCAATAACGCGGTCGTTACAACGACCGCGTTGTTATTTCGCATACCGTTACAACGCAAGTGCGAACAACGACTTGCGTTGGGGGCAGAAGGTGTTGGATTTGAAAATCCAACACCTTCCCTAGTGTCCGCACAGACTGGAGTTGGAATAGTAATTTATACTATTCCAACATCCAGTGCCCCTAACGCAAGTCGTTGTTACGACTTGCGTTGTAACGGTATGCGAAATAACGCGGTCGTTGTAACAACCGCGTTGTTATGGCATGCGTGGTAAACGCATGCGAAAAAAGATCACATTCATTTCACAGGACATATTTCTCTTTTATACTTGCTACCTACATTGAATATGAAAGAGCAAGCCTCCAAGGATGTAAGAGGTTTGTGGGAAGGCCGATGGTGTGACCATGTGCTGTAAGGGATAAAATATCCTCTGACGTTCCTTAAAAAGATATTGCAAGTCACCTCGGGGTTCCATTACTTTATGGAGGACCTTGGCCTTTGACCGTATTCCATTATATGGTCATGGAACTCCTCAGTGGCATGCAATATCCTTATAATTTATATCAGTGGGTACCTTATACTATATATATCTACATTTAACCCTGACTATACATAGATGGAAGGCTCTAAATTGTTTCCTCCCTTCTTGACTCAGATTATATGGATGGCAACCTGACCTACAAGGGAAAGTTCTAAAGCCCCTAGCAGATACAGAAATTGAGACAGGGATCCTCTTCACCACTGCAGTGTAACATCAGGAGAGTTATTGGCATGTAAGGTTTCTCGTACTAGGCAAATAATCACCACATGCAATAAGGATTCAACTTCAAGAGTAAAGAACTCAGATTCTTTGCTCCTGGTAAACCACTGCACACCATCCTTAAACGTTTCCCCATTCATCTTGCCTGTAAGCAGGATGTGTGAAGAGTGATATTGACACTGCACAACAGATAGATCTCCATTCCTTCCTGGACAGTTAATTGCAACTAAAAAATGCATGGCCCGATATTTAATAGCTGTAATACCGTATCAGTTATTACCAATACAACGAGTATCGGTAATACCAAGTGTCACTCTTACCCAAGGAATATAACTTGTTCGCCAATTAGGCCATATGTAATGGGGAATAACTAGAGGCAATCAATGTTACCACAACGATTTCCACATGTTGCGACCATATTTCCTGCCATGTATTCTACCTGCTTTGAGCAGGGGGATTTGTGACTAGAATTCTATGTGCCATCACCTCACCTGTAAATAATGTATGTGCTAATACAGTATTACCCATAATACGGATTTCGTTAGAAACATGAGTTTCAGCCAGCTTAGTACTCCATAATGAGGGCCTAAGATTTATCTTAGTTTTACACCCTTAATACCTACTTCCAAGCTCGATCCACAGGAAGCTGTCCTAATGCTATAAAGCTCAAATTGAGAAATTCACTTCACAGCCTCGGCTTGCTCTGAAAACACTAGATCCTCTAGAGACATTCAATGAAGGGAGCCTCTGGGGCCTTAGAAATATCAGGGTTTCGCACAGAATTACAGTGCAAGAGTGCACATAGGGAAATTGTGGCAATAGCAAGTATGGCTCTAATTGTTCATCCAGTGACACCTGTCACAGGTTTATAGATTAATATGCACCATCAGGAACACCAAATAGTCCACAATGGCGTGCTGTATTTACCTGACAACGGATACTGATATCTTCCCCCCTGTGTGCATGCACCCCAGTTCCTGCACGGCATGGACTTTACAGTCCATGCCGTGCAGGTACTGTTTTTGGCGTTCTCATTGCTGTGCACATTTTCTGAGGCACCGCCTTGGGAACGTAAAAACAGCGGGGCAGACCCAGTGCCACACCTCCAAACTCGTAATCAGGCCCCAAGTGTTTGCTCCCATTTGGTGGGAGATTTAAAAATGCTTCTGCCAGACGGGAGCAAACACATTTTTCCCCACCCTTGCTAGTGCAGGCAGGGAAACTGGTCTGTTCCGGGGGTGGGCCCTCCTCGACACTGTGAGCCGGCCCCAGGGCATGGGGTACCTGTGGCATTTAAAGGCTCAAGAAAGATGTCCGTGGAGCCCCCTCCTTTTCAGGTCGAGCCTAGGCAGCGCATTCGTTGCTCTGCGAGGCATGCTGTATGCGAGTATGGAGTTAAAGCTCCGCCCACATTTTTCATTGGCTTGTGTCAATGCCCTTCGTAAATGATGGCTTCCAGTTTGTTATTAGGCTCGTTAGTTCTTCCTTAGTACTGCCTTGTCTTTTTTTGTAACCTCCCATGAGGACTGGCCCTTTTACTTCTGTTGTCACACGTATGTCTTATTAGTCTGTAAGCACTATTTTCTTTAATGAGTTTCTCCTACTGCAGGCACGACATGCTTTCCTGCAACATACAGTGCGCCATGCACGCTTTCACTTTCCAAGCAGCCCGGGACAATGGCGGCCGCTTCTTTAAAATGAAATAGGTCTCGCATTTACAAGAGTTTCAGCTATTGGCATTGTAAATGACAATGCCTTTTATTTATGTGTTAATTATCAAAATAGATAAATAAAAGGCGTTGTCATTTACAATGCCAATAGCTTAAACTCTCGCAAATGCTAGACCTATTGCATTGCAAATGCTTGTTTCACTTTGCTTGGAGGCCCTCAAAGGAATGTACAACAGCTGGTCTGAAAGCAGTTAAAATTTCAATTTTTCACAAAATAGTGCAAGTGCTTGTTCAATAAGAGCCTCTCTGCAAGGGATCATCTTCCCCTGGTGCCTAGCCACCTTTTCTCCCTAGGAATCCATAAAGACATATCCCTAGATAACGGAATGGGGGCATGCACACCATCAGGCCAGTAAACCACTTACAGTTGCAGTTCATTGCTTACATAACCCTTTGTTTCTAGTCTGTTTTCTGACCAGCTGTGTACCCCATCAGATCTGATGTATGTTCACGTTGAATAAAAAGAATTATACTCTGACCAAGCAATAAACAATTGATTCTCTGTCCTCCAATCAAGAGAAAAAATGAACAATCTTTAGGCACACACACCCACAATATTGATCTTCTAGACCGAATTTACTTCACTTTCATGCTTACTCGTTTACAAACTCTGTACTAACCACACACAACAAAATGGAACAAAATAAGCATTATAAAATGATGATTCCCCCCAGTCCGACTGAGGGCCTTCCCAAAACTGAGCAACAGGGCACCCACATAAAGATCGTTTTACAATGCCATACTAATAATGCTGCTGCTATACAAATGTGAATAATATAAGATTTTGTCTAATGAGATGTTGTGAAGATGCAAGTCACTTCAATCAATTGTCAGCCACACATTCTATCCAAAGAACAAGTTACTTATCTTCAGCAACGCCTTATCTGGTAGAGACTCTATCTAGCCACAGATTCCTTACCTTACACTATTCCTCTGGCGTCAGGCTGGATCTGAAGATTTTCGGACAGTTCCTCTGCACACCGGCAGGTGCGTCACTCAGTTCCACTTTGTTGGCAGTGTGAGTGTTGAAGTGATGTTCGAGGCGCTTAAATAGGCCCCACCCCAGCACAATAACGTCTATTTCCTTTTGTGACTTTCCACGCCAGAAATGGAGAGTCACGAGGAACATTGACAGACTGGAGTGCATTTAAGGCCCTTAGAAGGGTGGCCCTTACACTGTAATCAGTTCGCAGAGTGAGGCGGGTCGGAGGAATCTGAGGCTGGATAATGTGTCTATCAGAATAAGGTGTTAATGAAGGTAAGTAACTTGTTCATCTAATAGAGACTTCTAGCTGCATATTTCGTACCTTAGAATAGATACCCAAACAATAACTCCCTGGAAGTGGGTCTGCAAAACAGATTTTAGACCAAAAACTCCTGTAGGAATGAACTGGCAAAATGCCAGTCACAACGGACCTGACTATTCAGGCAGTAGTGCTTGGTAAACGTGTGCAGAGATACCCATGTTGCTGCCTGACAGATGCCCAGGACAGGGACTCCACGAGCTTACACAGTGGTCGCAGCCTTGGCTCTAGCAGAATGAGTACGCAAGCTCTCAGTGGGTTGCTTGTTGGCCAAAGTGTTGCTGATCTTTATGCCAAGCACTATCCATCTTGAGATGGTCCATTTCTGCATGGCCTTTCCTTTCTTGACTCCTACATATCCTAGAAAGTGTTGATCGTCCACCCGGAACTCTTTGTGCAGTCAAGGTAGAATGGAAATGCTCTTTTTGGGTCCAGAGTTTCTCCTCTTCTTTAGAAGGATGAGGCAGAGCAAGTCAAGTTAGGCAAGGTGATATTTTGGCCTACATTGAAGGGTGTCACAACCTTCAAAGAACCAGCTTGTTTGGGTAGAACGTGGTATAAGGAGGGTGCGCAGAGTGTGCCTGTAGTTCGCTGACCCTCCTGGACTATGTTATGGCCACTAGGAAAGAGGTCTTAATGGTTAGGAAATGGAGTGGGCAGTTGTGCCGCAGCTCGAAGGACGTGCACATCAAAACAGTCAAGACCAGGTTTAAATTTCACTGGGCCATGATGAATGGCATGGAAGTAAACATGCATTGGAGACCTTTGAGGAACCTAGTCACAACAGGTGACGAACAAAGAAGGGTGGTCCGGCAACCGCAAAAATGCCGAAATGGCTGATAGGTAACTTTTAACTGTGCACAGAGCAGAGCCAAAGTTAGAAAAAATAACAAGACTTGAGAGAGGGTGCAGAGACAATACTGGTAAGGCCAAGAGGGAGCATGGCAAACTGAAAGTGCTCCTGGGCACCGTGAACCGCAGGTAACGTTAATGGGCATGCTGGAGGAGGATGTGGAAATACACGTCCTGCAAGTCCACCACCACCATACAGTCTCCAGGGCACACAGGACCTGAGCTAGGGTGAGCACCTTGAACTTCTGTTTCAAGAAGAAGTTGAGAAGGTACATGTCTAGGATGGGACAGAGGCATTTGTACTTCTTGGGCACCAGAAAGTAGTGGGAATAGCAACCACGACCTACGTCTGATGCCAGCACCCTCTTGATGGCTCCCTTGGCCAAGAGAGCCAGAACTTTCTGACAGAGAAAGGACGTATGGTCCTCCGTCAGCTGGTCGTATGTGGGTGGCATGGGTGGAGGAGTGTGCAAAAAGGGGATGGAGTAGCCACTTTGGACTATTTGTAAAACCCAAAGTTTGGATGTTATCAGCTGACAGTGGTGCAGATGATGGCGTATACTGCCCCTCCCCACATGCCCATGTTGGTAAGAAAGCAAACTAAAGGGGCTTGGAGGCTGTGGCTGCCAAGGGAGTGGTGGACTGGACCGATCTCTGGCAAGTGGTCGCACATGATCTGTGAGAACCGTGTCCTCAGGGGAAACATCCTTTACCACAAAACCATTACAACGCGGTATGGTTTCATCGTGGTTTTCACAACGCAAGTCGTTACATCGACTTGCACTGGAGGGCGCTCTAGACTAAGGAATAGTGTGAATTACTATTCCAACACCTTCCCTACTGTACGTAGACTGGAGTTGGAATAGTAATTCACACTATTCCTACATCCAGCACCCTCAGCGCAGAGTCGATGTAACGACTTGCGTTGTCAAGACCGCGATGTGACATACCGCGTTGTGATGGTACTCGTTGTATCATCATACATTCGTCCTCAGCCATTAAAAGGTTGGGAGGCCTGTTGGCCCTGGTGGCTGGGAGGCAAAGGACATGGTTGCAAGCCCCTTCTTTGCCACGAAAAGAGGGGAAAGCGGACTGGTGTTGGGGAGGGGCCATGGATAGGCCCAAGGACCTAGCCGTAGCTCTTCTATCCTGTAAGTGCTCCAGCATTGAGTCTGATTCTCAACAAAAAGGCCATCAAAGGGCATGTCCATGAGCGGACAGTGGCCGCTGGTTGGAAACGGGGGTGGGTTGAAAATATATTTTTTTAAAAACACTTAGCATCCACTTCTCTGCTCTTCCTAACTCCAGTCCGGAAGAAGCTGCAGGAAGCACCCGACACACAGGCTCCCATGTGCCAATCACAACGCTGCAATGCAGCGGTGTGATTGGTCTGAGCACCGTGGATCGGCGCTCAGATCGGGACAGGGAGCCTGTGCATATTCCCCACCAGGCTGTCCATTACAGCCTGGTGGGGAATATGCAAAGTGCGCAACTTCCAAGAAGTCATGCGCACTTAGAGTGCACAGTCCACTCCTCCTCCCACCCTGAGCAACCAGCCCCGCCCCGCCCAGCCCTAACCCAAACCGCAGCAACCATAAATAAAACGATAATAACCTTGTTATTATCGTTTTATTTTTCCCCTTTTCAATGCTCTAAGAGCAGTGGGGTGACGGTCCTCCGCCTTAGCGGAGGAGCAGCCACTGTGAGTGAAGCTTGGACATCCTCCGGTTCTCAGCCATGTGTGGTGCCTAAGGGCCACTGATGAAATCGCTTTGCCCAGCAAGTCGGTCGTATCCAGTCCACATCTGACAGTGAACTTCGTTGCATCTCTGCCATCGGAAATTGCCTGCAGCAGTATGGCTTGGGCCTCCTCAGAGACAATGGGCAGTACTTACGCAACCAAATCCCTGATCGGCCCAAGAGGCGCACAGTGTTCACCGACCGCAATGCAAAGGTGGCGGAAAAGAACATTCTCTTACCAAATGTATCCAGCCTCTTGGATTCGCTATTCAGTAGAGTGGAAGGGAACGCCCCAGGGTTGACTCTGGAAGAAGAGGCTTGGACCATCAAGCTCTCCACTGTGGGGTTCTGGGAGAGGAAATTGGGGTTCCCAAGACAAGGGCAATGACGGCAGGCAACTGTCCTCTGCACAGGAGCCCCTGTGCAAGGCTTGGACCAGGACCCAAGTAGGATATCTGTAAGAGCATCATTAAATGGGAGTAAGGGCTTGGAGGGTGCAACTTCCAGTTGAAGCACTTCTGTCATTACGTTTGCCTTTACCGCCACCGAAGGCAACTGAAGGTCCAAGACCTCAGCCGCCCTCCGCACCACCATTGCAAAGCAGGCTTCCTCCTCCGTAGCCACAGTAGGAGAGACCAACCAGTGTCCAGTGAGGTGTTTAATCCACTGGCATCCACCAGTTCCTCATACTTGATGTCCTCTGTGTCATCTAGGGGATGCTGATACCTATAAGGGTTATCAGAGCCCTCCCATTGGTCACCCTCTCCAGGCCTGTCGAATGAAAAAGGTACTGGCTCAGAAGGCATGGTCCCGGTTTGCACCGGAGTTGGACGACACCCGTTCACACCCCAGAGAAGGTTGTGCCACTTCTCCAGGTATGTTTTCCTCCAACTTAGTTCATATCATTTTCTAAATAATACCACATGGGAGACTATACGTCTTTTCCTATGTATTTCTTAGAACTCTCCTGATTGCGGTACCACTACTGAACTTGAACAATAGTGAAGTTTTACCTTGGAATTGATTCATGCCTCAAATTCCTGGTAAGGTTTTATACCGGCCACTATATTTAAATCACGTTGAACTTTCTTTTTACGCTGACTAAAGAACTGTTCCACCTTCCATGGGAGACTATAAGGCTTTTCCTATATATCTTTTAGAACTCCCCTGATTGCGGTACTACTACTGAACTTGAACAATATTGAAGTTTAACCTTGGAATTGATTCACACCTCAAATTCCTGGTAAGGTTTTATACCGGCCACTATATTTAAATCACTCTGGACTTTCTTTTTACGCTGACTAAAGAACTGTTCCACTTACCCTTTTTGTTTGCAGATCTCATTCATTGAAGAGTCTGCTTTGTGGTAAGCTTTATTCTGGCTACAATAGGCCATCATTTATTTATGGTTTAGGACACACCCGACCAATTTTCTTTAGTTAATTTCATAGGCTGTCCGCTCCTCCATTCACAGTCCTGAGGAAGACACGCTCTGATGCATACCAGTGTGCGCTGCCTCCAGGGTCGAAACGTCGACATTTAACATATGTCCACACAGTTCTCTTGATCACGATTTGATTCATCAATGGGTCTTGCATTACATGTGTAAAATCATATAGGACAATACGTTAAAGAAATTTTTTTTTCCTTTCTTCATGTCACCAATGTATCTGTCATGTATATAGTGTACTGTTCATTTCACTATTCACTATATGTCACGTTCTCACCACAGTCACTCATTGTCTCGCTGCAATTTAATTTGTATCTATGACAGCCAGCGGAATTCAATACCCTTTACAATATATGATTGATTCTATCTCTCTTGTCGGTGTGTTCGTTTCTCTGTATGTACTATAAATGCATTTTGGTTCGTTAAAGTAAATATATTACTCTAAGCAATTGTATAAACCCGACAGAACCATTTGTTCTATTTAATACTAATAACCAGGTTCTGAGGGACACCGGGTCGTCCCATTATTTCGAACATCGCTTCTTCAGATCCAGCACAGGATCCAAGAAGCCCAACTGGCGCCGTGATCGAACCCACCAGTGAAAATCCAGAGAGAGACCCTCCCAAACCTGTGCAGCCTGATGGTGTTCTAGCGGGTCAGACTGTCCACTAAGAGATGCATGGCCTCATAAAACTCTTTGAGCTGGACGGTGTTCGCTCCAGCTCCAGGAAACATCAGGGAGGCGCAGGGCAGACCCTGGCACGGGCTCTGCAGAGGAGCAAGGCCTAGAGTGCCGACTCTCCTGCGCCTCGTCCGAGGACTTGGACGGGAGCAGGGAAGTAAGACCTCTTCGACTTCTTCCTATGAGACTTACCCGACAACTTGGATTGGGACGACGATTGCCAGGAGCGGCTCCACAAGTGGTCCTGGGACCTTCCACGCAAGCAGGAAGTGTCATGGGGTCGTCTGACATCAGGTGGAAATGAGCTTGAGGGAATGTTCCCTTTGTGCCATCCTGCCGACCCTCAGACATTGCTCCTCGGCTGGACAGCCTTATCTCTTTCTCCCCCCCTAGGCCCCCGTCTCTCCTATCACCTATCTCATCTCCCTCCCCTCCCTCCCTCCTTGGATGTCTTATTTCTCCGTTCACTCTGTTGAAAAGTAATATACAATCGTTTTTAGCCTAATCGTTGTGAAAATGGAACCCCGAGTGATTTTACTATTTGCATAGTTACAACTCTAACCACTAGTATATGTAGTAGTAATTTGTACTTAATATCACTATTTTGTGATTCTGAGCCTTCCCGTTTGCATCTCTCTCCTGAGTGACTCTACAACGTATACATTTCCTTTTCTTCTATTTGTATCTCTTCCTTGTGGGACTTTTCAACTCGCTGACTCCCTCCCTTTGTCCTCCCTGACCCTTGCCTTTCGTGGATCCTGTCTTTTTCTGGATCGCTAATTTACCCTGGTATTGAATGTGTTATCTTTTTGTAATTAATGTGATTTTTTTCTTTTGCCGTTTGTTCCCCCTCTGTTGACCTGCCAGTTCCGACCCGCCTCCTAGCCCCCTGTCCCTTGTTGCCCTTTGACTAAGCACTCCTTCTCCCCTTGTTGGGGAAAGATCCAATATTCATACTCTGGAGTCTCAGTGACCCCTCTGAGAGAGTCCAGAGAGTCAAGGGAGCCACGCTCAGTTGAGGTATGGTATGGCGTCCCTTACCAAAGCACTCCCTCTCCCCTTGTTGGGGAAGGATCCAGTAGATAGGCCTTGGAGTCTCAGAGACCCCTCTGAGAGAGTCAACTGCGTAAAGGGAGCCTCACGCAGCGGAGATGTGGGAATGATACCACTTCCCCTGGGATCACAGCTTACCGGACCTTGGACGTGGCTTTTACCCGTTTACCGGTTTGTGCCCCCTTCACCCTCCCCCCCTCTTTCATGCTATGTCTCTCACCCTCCCCCACTGCTTTCCCTCTTTCATTCTTTGTCTACTTCCTCTGCTCCTATCCCCTCTGAATCTCTCCCCTTGCCTTCTATGCCACCTAGCCCCCTGTCCCTTGTGCCCTTTAACTAAGCACTCATTCTCCCCTTGTTGGGGAAAGATCCAATTATTTATACTCTGGAGTCTCAGTGATCCCTCTGAGAGAGTCCACAGTGCAAAGGGAGCCACTCTCAGTTGAGGTATGGTATGGCGCCCCTTGCCAAAGCACTCCCTCTCCCCTTTTTAGGGAAGGATCCAGTAGGTAGGCCTTGGAGTCTCAGAGACCCCTCTGAGAGAGTCCACTGCGTAAAGGGAGCCTCTCGCAACGGAGTTGGGGGAATGATACCACTTCACCTGGGATCACAGCTTACTGGACTTTGGACGCAGCTATTACTCGTCTACCGGTTTGTGCCCCCGTCACCCTCCTCCTCTTCTTTCATGCTGTGTCTCTCTCTCTCCCTCCCCCTCCTCTTTCCCTCCTTCATTCTCTGTCTACTTCCCCTGCTCCTACCCCCTCTCCCCTGAATCTCTCCCCTTGCCTGCTTTTTCCCTTACGTATATTGTCCTTATTGTTTGGCTCGACCTAACATGTAATTATGTAGTTATGCTCTAATAACTGTGCAACCTTTGTAACGATGTAACCTGCAACTATGGTCTGATACTCATGTAAAGCGCTCCGATACCTCCGGGTCTAGCCAGGGCTATATAAAACCTTTCAAATAAATAAAAAAGTGCCACTGGATGCATGTTACAGCCGTCCTCGCCAGTCTTGGACCCAATCCAAGCACCAAAGACAAACCAAGTGGAGGTCTGTCACAGACATTTGCCCGTGACATGCGCCACATGGCTTGAAACAATAGGTTTTAGGTTTCTTAGGGGACATCCCTAGCACACCAGGAGATAAAAAAGTTTGAAAAAATATCGACAAAAAGTCGGAAAAGGAAAATTGACTGGGGGTAGCTCTCTCGGATCCGCACTGACTAGCACAGAAAGAAAAGAACTGACATCAGCGTGGTGGTGTCTATATAGACACTGTGCACGTCACTTCTAGCGTGGACAATGCTACCTACCGGGACACAGAGATACTGCTCGAAATTCTCCGGATCCAGTCTTACAACTCGGGAATATTCCAACGTAAGGAATCTGCGGCTAGAAGTCTATCAGATAATTCTGTTGCAAGGTTACCTATTTTGAAATTGGTTTCATGTAGCCCCTCTTGTTCGAGTAAGAGTTACAATGATTAGTGTTCAGCAGGTGAGGTCGAGCCCCACAGTAAATGCCTGCAATAAGGCAATGAATGAAGATCCATGAGGACTACACTCCAATCCCTATTTGCGATTCCTAAATTGCAGTTACAATTTGTACTGGGTAGAAATTGCAAAATGCAACCGTTTTTGGCCCTTTGTACATCTAAAAAGGCCATTTAGAATTTCTTAAGGGGACGAAATAGCGATTCGGCTCATTAAAAAATGCTAAATGGCTTCGTGCATCTGAACCAAAGGCCCCTTGTAGACAAAGACTTTAGACATTTCACAGATGGGGGGAGCCAGTGGCACCTGCACCAACAATGGAAAGATGCTAACAGCCTTTTGGGATACCTGCTCCTCTGTGGAAACAATGTGGATCACAACCTGATACATGTTGAATTGTGGAACGTACTGGACCATGTGACAATAAAACTATATCTAAAGACACTGCGGATCAAGTTACCTAACTGTACACAGCAGTAAAAGGTCTTTGAAAAGAGACCACAACCATGGAATTACAATGTAGAGTGTGGATCAGGACGCAATACAGTATCTGTGGTTGTCCAGAAGAAGTGGGCTGAGGGACAGTACATGGACCTTTTCATAGAAGACTGGATCCAAAAATCAATTTAGACCAACAATCTCTCTCAATCATCTCTGGCAAAATCGAAAAGCAAGCATTACAGGAAATGTACACATACTTTCGCCTTGACAGAACAAGCATTGAACTGGCTTAAGAACCACCAAGACTGAGACAGTAGGGCAAGATTTAGGTGTCATTGTTCAAGCAGAGATTGAGTTTTGCTATTGTTTTAAAGGCAAAAAGGTTCGGATTCTATTTTTTAAATATTTCTATTAGATTTTTAAACAATGGAAGATTATTTACAAAAGAAAATAAAAGGAACCTACAGAATAGGCGGCAGCAATTATTGTAACTAGTGCAGCATGGGTCACTCAACAGAAAAATAATGAAATGACAATGCCCAGTGTAAATGCTTTAAAGCAAATACATCGGGTATATTCTAGCATCACTATGTCTTCACATTGGAAAAGGATATATAAGACAGGTGTCATCTTCACTTCTCAAAAAAAATACTGCCTGACCAAAATAACAGATGACATTTCGCGTAGCGCACTCATCCATCAATATCTTCTTGAACAGACCCCCCCACACCCCTGTCATGGGGCAATAATCACCAGCCTCTTTCTGTTCTGCCAAGTAGTCTCTAGAGGGACCCTAAATATCTTTCGGCTGTGTTTTCAGGCCCTGTACTCTGCATCAGTCTCTGCATTTTCATTGCAAAAGACAACATTTTGCAGCCAGTGACAGAGATGAATAGGTTATGGTGTTTTTGACTGAAAACATATCACAGCACAACCCTCTGTTCAGAAACTATGATCTGGGGAATAATAAATCTGCATGTGTCCTGTGAATATGGAGGCTACTCAGTCCAATGAAGAAATTTCCAGACCATCTGAAGTACCTTGGTAATACATATATACCCGACGCCTCCATACCCTTTGGGTCGAATAATGAAACCAACAAAGAAGGTATACTTAGAGGAAACTTTCAAGCAAAGTTTTAGAGTTTCATAAAAACATACAGAATATCTAAAACATTTTTTTACTTTTCGCCTGCATCAGAAAAACGGAAGACTGTCCTGAGGATACACCATAAGACATTCTATCCAGTGTGATAAAACAATTGTTATATCAGCCACACTTTGTATTACTGCAGGTTACAGAGATGCTTCTGTAAAGACTTATAGGGATGCAGGTTTGGGTACCAACCATTAGAACCCTCTACTAGGCCTAAGCACACTTCGAGCATTCCTGATCAAAAACCACAATTACAAGACAAAATGCTTACATCTTTGAGCAGTTTTGTAGATGGACTAGAATTGTTGCCCTCATCCTATATCACAACTCAAGCAGACTTTGTTAACAGATACACACTCAGCCTTGAGGCCGCTTCAACACTCTGAGTGGCTCGAGATGAAACCATTAAAAACTGTGTGGAGGGATGTGCTTTCCCAGACACACTGCATCGATGCAAAGTAGTCAATTTCAATTCTGGATGATACTGTGAAGGAATGTTTTAGACCTTCTCAGGGCCATAAACCGGATGATGTATGTTGCTGACCTCAACACCTGTACTGTTGTATTTTGTCTGTTGTGTGGACTCTTAGCTCGTAGAGGCTCCTGAACTGCTTAAGACAGATGTTGGCTCTTGAAAGTAGAGGGCCTTTCAGGATTTAGCCAGCAAGCACCCTCTAAGGTAATGGGGTCTCTTTGAGGTAAAAGCTAGCTTTTTATTAAACATTATGTCCTTCCAAAGGTAGACTATCTCTTATTACCTAACAGTTTCCTGTTGGTTTTGACCCGCTTGTTCCATTTGAACCAATGCGGTTTTAATCCACACTGTAGCACAAAACATTGTATTAGAAGAGTCCACCTGGCTCTAGCCCACATTCGATCACTAGGAGGCCCAGTAGCACTTATGCTTATCGATTTTGAGAAAGCATCTGACACCCTGCACTGGTCGTTCCTTGAGGAGACCCTTCTTAAAATGGGCTTCGGCCCGCAGTACCGGTTCTACTTTAAGGTCCTTTATGCAGACCCACAGACTCAAGTGAGAATAAGCCGAGCTTTATCCTCTAAATTTCCCATCCGGAGGGGCACCAGACAGGGATCTCCCCTGTTCCTCCTACTATATGCACCAGCCATAGAGCCCTTGGTGGCCTGGGTGCGCTGTGATGCGCAAGTGTGGGACTTTGACTGGGGAATGGCAACAGAAGACAGGATCGTCCTCTATGCAGACTATGTCCTCCTGTTCCTGTCCCAGCCTACCATAACGGGACCTTGGCTGATCAATATCCTTTGGGTCGGCTTCTGAACGACAAGTTAACTGTGACAAATCCCTCTTGGTCCCTTCTGCGGGGTGACCGACAAGGATGAGACCTGACACCGGGGATACCCCTACATCACCATAGCTTTTTATACATGGGAGTGCACATGTCACAGGAACCAGAAATCACCTGGAGCCTGAATCTTCGTCCCTTGTTACATAGAGCCCATGATGATATGGCGCAATGGGACAAGCTGCCCCTCAATCTCATGGGGAGGATTAGTTTATTTAAAATGAGGATATTCCCTCGGCTGCTCCACACACTCCAAAACTTCCTCCTCAACATTCCAAAGACTTTAATTAATACTCTGGCATCACTTGCAAGGCGGTTCCTGTGGACAAACAAACCACCCAAGTCACCTTTGGTAAATCCGTCTGCGCTAACTACGATGGTGGACTTGCAATGGCGGATATCAGTCTGTATTACTGGGCAGTGCACATCCTAACAGTGAACAACAGGTTACACAGGGCTGGAAGGACCCGGCTTACCAGGGAGAGGTAGCTTTAATCAGTTTGGAGAACATAACATGTATTCTCTTTGGGGCCCCGTCCCAGAACCTCTACTGAAACCGACTAAAGAGGTGTTTCGGACATGGAGAGCAGCACTGCACTGGACCGGTTGGGACCGAAGGCGAACGCTGGAGAATCCCCAGTTGGTGGGCCGCCAGATGGATCGTGTGGTGAGTCTAGAGAATTCGAGGGTGGGACCAAACTGGAATCTCGTGCCTAGGAGATGTATGGGACAGGGACCATATTAAATCCTTTCAGGACCTTCAGATTGAGTTTCACATGCATAAATCCCAATTGTTTCGACACTTACAACTCAGACACGCCCTCTCCAAATTTCAGGAAGAACTTGGAGATGTCCCAAAGTAAAGCCTGCTAGAAGCGCAAGTACTTATGGGTCCCATGGGGAAAAGTGAGATTTCACAAATCTATAAGACCTTAGTCACACACGCTCCCAACCGGATGGGAACCCTGAGAGCAAATTAGAAGACTGGGGTGGCTCCTGGACGAAACAGACTGGAGAGACGCCTGTATGGCACCCTGCACTCTAGCAATTTCTGCACAGCTCAGGTTAATTCATTTTAATTACCTCCGCCAAGCCTATCTCACCCCTCACCGTCTCTGGAAGGCCCAGGCATATCCATCACCTAAATGCCTTAGATGCCCGGAGCCCACAGGGGACTTCTAGCACACAGTATGGGCCTGCCCTGTCATACAATACTACTGGTAATGCAAACTATCCACACTCTCTAGGGTGGTGTGATCGCCCATGGAAGCGAACCCCAGACTCGCTATATTGGGAATTCCAGAGGATATAGGGGAACCCCGAGTGAATAGAACTCTATTGGGGATGAGTACATTGTTGGCCAAAAGGGATATTGCCCAACACTTGAGCTCTCCCACCGCTCCCTCCGTCGCAGCTTGGAAAAAAGGTATGGACTGGTGCACGGAACAGGAAGAGGCAATATACACAGTACACAGGTGTCCACGCAAATATGATAAGGTTTGGAGCAAATAGTGGATTTACCATGGCCTAAAAGAACACGGCTGATATGGCAGACGAAGCAGCACCATATGCTACACTTGTGGGACTAATGGGGAAGGCAGGTTCATGTGAGAAGCACTGTATACAATGTGCTTACCATCGGAGAGCAACAACTGTTATATCAAAATTCAAAATGTTACTATAAAAAAGTTGATGAAGCCAACTTGCCCCTTTTGTAATTATTTCAAATGAGGCCGACCGTAAGGTCAAGAATCACTTGCTGTTCCGGCCATCATGCGCATTTTAATGCTTTCATGCTGTTGGCACCCCTTGAAAAAGATAATCATTGCATTGTGCTCCTCCCTATGTACTGACTGTCCCACATTACAGCAATCTGACCTTGATCTGTTGCCATTTGGTCTGATGCTATATCCTCCTACTGAATTGGGCCCAATTAAACTAGCTAATCTCTTGTTGATGGGAGGGTATCACCATTATTTTCCCTGTGTTTTTAAGGCTTTTAAGTATCCAGATAGTCAACAGTAACTGGTGCAAGGAAGAAAAGCAAAAGAGCTTGAGACTGAGTGACCTTATGTAGGTACCAGAGTGGTGTGCAGCAAATCAGGGCAAGCCGCTCATGGTCTCCTTGTTGTGCTGGCCCATTTCCAGGATTTTAGAGGAAGCAACAATGCCACTGAGGAGGCCTGCAAGCGAAGGAGCCCTGCCACTGCAGTTTGGCTCTTTCCCCTCACTGGTCCTACACTCTAAGGCCGTTTTTTAAAATGCAAAACATGCCGCTGGTGAAAAATAACAGTGAAAGAGATACTGAGTACTAGCCCATCGCAACAGCAGGAAAAATCCTGCCAACAAAGTTCTCTAGCGATATTTTAAATTTGATCAGAAAAAACAATATGACATGATAAAAAATGTATATTAAGCTCACTGAAGAAAAACAGCAAGTGAAGCAAACAAGAATAAAGCAATATTTCTAAAGAACAAAGGTATGAAGGGCCAGAGGCCCAGCGTTTGGAATCCTTGCAGCTACTGATCCGCAGCTTGGGATGTGCAGCAGCTGGCTGCGTTAAAGCAACAGAGTCAAATCCTCTTTAATGAAGCTTCTGCCTTTTAATCCACATTTCCTAAATAGTTCCCTTTAGACAGCACATCCTTACAAGCTTTTTAAATCTACCTACTGGTTTAACATTCTTTGAAAACTGATTTTTTTATTTATATAAGAAAAGCAATTTAAAGTTGTCCTTCGATTAACACATTTTAAATAATCAATTTCCCTTTGAAATGCTCGTTTGCGGGATCTCACCGCTGGGTGGAGATATTTAATGTTTAAGAATATTAATGTAGATTCCACGTTGAAGAACAAACCTTGTGTAACGCTTGCTCCTGTTGCTTGAAGTAATGAAAGCATTTCCCTTCCAAAACACAAATCCACGCTGTATGAGCGATTATATCATCTTTCCAAAGCTATGCAAACAATTCAAGAAAACAAGATATGCAGATTAACCCGACTCAAAGATGGGTAGACAGCAAGTGCCCTGGACATCTGCGAACTGCAGCAAACTCCTCTATTGTAAATGCTGAAGAGGACTGCTTACCTTAGGAACCATCACAAAGGAAAAAATACACATATATATTTAGAAAACCAACAACAGTCAGGCATGCATCAATCAAGCCACGAAAGCAACAATATGATTCAATAATCACACGTTGCAGTCTAATAATGCTCTAAACATTTGCTAAAAAAAAGAATACTGGGGATTTTAGGCCATTGCTAACCTCCATCTTTACAGCATGGGGAAGATGAAGAGGATCAAGGCTTTGTGCAGTATATTGACTTGCACAGTGTATGGACATATGGTTTGCCGTCCATCCAGAGCACTGAACATGCAGAGACCTTTCCATTCTCCCGACTTACTGCTTTCCATTGATTTTAAGAGCACAGAAATCAGTATTGTAGAAACACAGCGCTCCCCAGACATTTGCAGATATAGCGTTGGCAACGTGTCGCATATTAATAGAATACAAGGCATGACTTCTCCTCCAACTCAAGAGGGTGGCTCACTCTTACACGCAAGTGCACGTCCCAAGGCTTAGTGTGTACTCACTACTGCCAACAGTGCCTTTTAAGCTTTAAAAAAGCACAGCAAGGCTGGCCATCTTCTCAAGAATTCATTGAATGCAGAGAATAAGCATGCAGACTGTACCTCATTCTGAAGCTCGTCATCACTTTTAGTCGATGCGAGCATTTCAAAGAGAGTGCCGCAGAGGTCTTCTGCGGTTGGTCCTCCAGAGGTCCCACGTAACGTGTCCTGGACATACTTCTCCACTTCACCAAGCAGGAAAGAATCATCGCCTTGTTGAAAAGACTTGTGGTCCACGCCGTTGACAGGACTTTCCTGGAAGCCTGCCAAGTGGCTATTGCGGTATCTGCTGAAATCTAAGCTGACATTTCTCTCAGCATCTGCATCACCGTTTAGTGGTAGCTCCTCGCAGTCCTCCAAGTCATACATCTCGAGTGAAAACATTACATTTCTACCAAAGTAACCTCGGTTGTTTGCTTTATTTTCTTCAAACATCTGTTTAAGGGCTTCAAGCTGCTGCTCTGTTAAGCGAGACGTAATGCGACATGTGGCCCGGCAAGCTGAGGTGGCAGAGGTTGATGGAAAAGGCCCAAACATTTGCTTGATTGCCTTGGTCTCCTCATGGCCAACGCTATCCCTGTTGTGAAAGATCTTGAAGAGAAAAACAGCTCCGCTTTCAATTGCTTCTTGGCCGTGGTCGGATCCCACTGTTAAAAAACAAAGGGCAACAGCCAAGCTATCAATTGCAAATCAAAGACATTATCAGAGACAATATCAATACAGTAAGCACATTATTCAACAGGATAAGTCCACATTGTCAATGAATCACACTGATAGGTGAAAAACCTGCTTCCACAGTATACAGAAAATGAGTGCATACTTAAATATTCACAATGTTCTCTTACCAGGAACATCCTTTAACAGCAGTCAAAATCTGCAGCCAGTATAACCAGGATGTTAAATGGGTCTTAACAAATATGAAGTTAGATACACATGTAAACCATAACAAAAAGTCATATTGATGCTACTTGAGAGTTTAAGAGGACCACCTGAGAGGCAGGGCCGGAAGGGTTGCAAAATGGCCACGCCGATCTGAGGCTCCGAGTTGCCTTTGTCCATTTCCCAGCTTGTGCCGTGTTTGGAGACTCCGAGCACGCACAAGCAAACCACAGAAGAGGAGAGCTGGAGGTAAACGCTTCAGCATATACAGATACCATTCACAAGCTATGTTTGTGATAAGAGAAATGTGTTTTAGGGTTTGTCTCTCTGAAATTTGTGTTCGGGTCTGCTTCCTTTTAAAGTGCCCACTACTCTGCCCTGCCCTACTCCAGAAAGCAGTCTGTCACAGCAGAAGCAACTCCGGCTTTGACAGCCCCACAATACAGGCCATGGGAGTGACTAGTTGTTCACAACGGGATGTCAGACACGGGACACGGGATGTCAGACACAGTAATATGTGTAACAAAGAGTTACCCCATGGAACCAGCCCTACTTAGTACGATTCTCTTATCAGCCCCATCTCCATCCTGAGATGTGCCCCGGCCCCTTTCCAATGACCTCTCTCTGAATCAAGAGCACCCTTTGAAGTGTCCTGAAGAGCCTGGCTCTTCCTTCCTGTAGTGTGCCCCACCCAGCTTACAGGATTGCAGCAATCCACAAATCTGTCGGGGGATATGTTTACCTAATCATTCTCCTACAGTCAGCCGTAGACCTCCCAAAATGGAACCCACTCTTCCATGCACTGTACCATTCAAAGGCACATATAAACTAACCACATGCATACAACACTGCACAGCGCTACATACTAACTTGATGGTAGGCCAAGGCTGAGTTAAGTACACAGCAGCAGCACTTTACATGAGGGAACCTGTAGGTCTCACTCCAGTGACACAGGTGAAAAAGTCTGTTCACTTCTAATGATCACTACAAGGTATGCTGCCACCACCGTGCTCGAGCTACTTAACTCTTGGTAAAGGCTGTAGCTTTTCACCACTATGAGAGTAGCTCTTTGGGCACCTCTCACAGTCCAATAAGACTGCAAACTATGAAACAGGCCAAGCATGATCCATGTTCACCCATGACAAAAATCAGCACCAGGGATCCAGACATCGTTGCAGCTGAGGCACTCTAGGCAGGGGTAAATGTCTGTCACCATGAAAGTGACTTTCCCCTCCCAACAGATGCCCCTCCCAGATTAGACTACTCCTAAGCTGGAAAGGTTGAGTCGTCAGATCGGTAAAACCGGCAGTAAAGTCCATCAGCATTCCCATGGCTCAATCCGGCTCTGTACACCACTACAAAGTCTAACCCTTGCCGAGAAACAGACCATCTCAACTTGGAATTCTCCTCCTTCATGGCCATCAACTATTTCAGTGGCTTATGATCTTTTAACACCACAAACTTAGTGCCAAACAAACAAGGGTGGAACTTACGCAAGGCCGACTCTATGGCAACGCACTTCTTCTAAATAGCGGCCTAGTTCTGTTCTATTGCTAGCAAATTCCTACTAATAAAGACCACTGGCCACTCTCTGCCATTGTCATCTAGTTGAGGTAACAACTCCAACTCCCTTGTCAGAGGCATTTGTCTGTACAGTAGTCAGGTGCTTTCAGTACAGGTGCAGTGCATTGTCCCTTCTTCAGTTCCTCAAATGACTTTTGCAGTCCTCAGTCCATCACTTTCCTGGTCTGAATCTTGAAGGTCAAAGCAGTCACTGGGGCAACTTTACTTCCATAGTTTGTCACAGAGTTCCTGTAATACTCAGTGAGTCCTACAAAAGCCCTCATTTCAGTCTGAGTAGAAAGCAACTCACACTCCATCACAGACTGAATCTTGGAATCCAACTGGTGAATCTTCCCATTCCCTACCTCATGCCCAAGGTAGACTACAGGGGACTGCCCCACCTGATGCTTGGTGGTCTTGATGGTCAGTTTTGCCTTCTATATCCTAAGAAAACACCTGTTCCACGTGTCGTCCTGCCATGAATTTCTGAGCACAGCAATGTCATCCAGGTAGGCAATTCAGAACTCCTTCAGCCCTGCAAGAACAGCTGAAAAGTGGCAGGGGCATTTTTAAATCCAATCAGAATGACATTTAACTGATATAGCCCCTCTAGCATAGAAAATACTGTCTTCTCCTTGGCATCTGGTGCTAAAACCATATGCCAGTACCCACTGGTCAGATCTAATGTGCTGAAGTACTTTGCAGCACTGAATCACTCCACAAGCTCATTCGCTCTTGGGATTGGATGGGCATCAGTTTTGGTTACCCCAATGAGGGTTCAGTGGTGCACACAGAGCCACAAGTCAGTAGACCCTTGCTTTGGTAAAAGCACCACAGGACTAGACTACGTTCTCAATGATCCCCAGGTCCAACATTTTGGCAACTTCCGCCTAAATGCATCCCTGAACCCGGTGAGAAATTCAGTACATCCTGCCCTTCAATAGCAGACTGTTTCCTGTGTCTGTGTCATGCAGACAGACAGATGTCAACCCTGAAGCCAGTGTGAAATGTTTGGCAAACTGTCTCAACACCTCTCTGCTGCTGCTCAGGTGTTAACTTCCAGGCTCAACGAACCCTTTCCGCAGTGCCATCCCTCATGTCACTAGCAGCAAGTCAGGAAGAGGCTCACTTTCTTTCTCAACTTCTTTTTCCATAGCCATGACATTCACTGTGTAATCTCTCCGGAGTTAAGGCTTCAGCTTGTTCAAAAGAAACACCCTCTTGGGTTCCCTCATGGCACCTGTGTCCACCAAGCAGTTAAACTCAGAAACCTTCTGAACTACCTTGTATGGCCCACACCATGTGTCCTCCAATTCACTGGGACAAATAGGCTTTAGCACCAACACCTCTTGACTTTTAAGATACCCAGTCAGCACAGCTTTCTGGTCGTACTTGGCTAGCCTGAAAGTTTTCATTTACCCGACTCATGCATTGCGCCATTAACTTCCTTAGGCCAATCATACAGTTTACCACAACCTTCTGTGAAGACTCAGAGGTTCCTTCCCATCCTTTTCTGACTAAGGTGAGTGGACCCTGCACTGGATCCACAGCAGCTGAAAGGGATTGATCTCCTCCACAGAATCTCTTGGTCAGCATACCAGAGAAATGGCAGGAGAGGATCCTGCTTCCTCCTGAGGTTTTATAGCAAAGTTCCCATCAAGTTCTTCACTGTTTTGTTAAACCGTTCCCCCATTGGTTTGCGAGCAGTATGCTGTGAGGAAGTTGTATACCACACCAGTTTGCTTCTACATCTCTCTCATGAAAAATACATTAAATTGGTGCCCTGGTCAGAATTTACCGTTCTTGGAAATCCAAACCTAGGAAAGCTCTTCCTACCACCTGTGCAGTCGTGCTCCTCAGAGGTACGGCTTCTGGGTATCTGGTGGCATATGAGAGAGAGTGAGAGTGAGTGAGTAAGTGAGTGAGTGAGTGAGAGAGAGTGAGTGAGAGAGTGAGTGAGAGAGAGAGTGAAAGCGAGTGAGTGAGAGAGCGAGAGAGAGAGAGAGAGAGTGTGTGAGAGTGAGAGAGAGAGTTGTTAGTGTTCAAATGGACCAACTATATCAATTCCCACCGGCTCAAATGAACACCGACAACTGGTAAAAGCATGAATAGTGCCTTTGTTTTCCCACCTGGCTTACCACTTGTCTGACAAACGGGACAGGTTCTACACAAACTCTTTGTGTCTCTACGCATCACCGACCAGTAGAACAAAGTGTCTAACCTATCCTGGGTTTTTATAATTCGCAAGTGTCCTCCCAATGGCACTTTGTGGGCAAGTGACAACAGGAAATTTCCTATGCACTAATGGAACCACTAACCTCCTGCTAGTTCATGGCTCAGGATTCAACGGCTCACTATAAAGTAGGTCATCCTTCCAACCAACATAATGTTTCCCGGCCACTCCTTTGCTAACCTGTTCCTGGGCTTCCTTCCATAGTCCCACAAGCTTAGTGCACACTTCCTGTGCCTTTCGGAAATCTTCCCTGGTAGTCTCCCTCACCCCCAGCAGCTAACAACCCCTGCAGCTCTGGAAGTGACCTAGACTCCAGAACCTGGTCTGCTTCAGGAGCCTCATCCTCCTCTCTCTTTGGAGCAGAAGTGATAACCACCATGGGCACTGCCTTCCAGAAGTCTTACCTTTCCTGCAAACTACCTGGTCCCTGCAAATCAGGAATGATCCCAGTCTGAGACTGATGTGCAGCCTGTGCTCTGGTCAACACTGCTGACGTGGTCCAAGTCATAATGTTTTCCTGTACTGGCACCAAGCCTGAGGGAATCAAATCATTGTCCAAGAGACATCCAGCACCTTGCTTTTCCCTTACTTCGACATCAACCATAGCCACCTTGCCATTGAGCTCAATCTCAACCCTGGCAAGCGAATTCTCCATGCCCTCTGGCTATCACACCTGCATCCTTGGTACCAGAGAGCATCCCCTCTGGCTTAAGGTACTTCCCCTCAACCATAGTGCGGAAGAATTCAGTATCTCTAAAGGAGGCACTTTCCTCCCACTGATACTAACCTCCTCCACAAACTCCATTGTGTTAGGATAGATGTGCTTCAGTGCATCATGGTCCATCTCTCAGATCTCCATAGATACTAGGCTGAGCGCAACCGGGCCCTCTCAGGTCAGTTTAACCACATGTAACATGCTTGCTATCACGAGTGCTGCTGGTTCAGGATCTTTCGCCTGTCAATCCCTCTTGAAGTGTCCCACCTGTAGGAACTTATTGCAAGTCGTCACATTGGACTTGGAAGAACTTTCCTATCCTCCCTTTCATGATGCTCCTTCCCAGACACACCATTACACTCCCATTTCGCCTGGGATCTCATTGAGTCCTGTGGGAATTACCCTGGCCCTTACACTATGATTTGGAGCCAGTCAGTGGAGAGTTCCTCTCCCCCTTTAGCTTAGAACCCTGCTGTTCTAGCCACTTGTGAACCCTGTTAGCTAACCACTTGTCAGCAAACACTGGAAGCTTCTCTGGACTCCTCTCTGTCAGATCATACAGGTATTGCCTAAGTGCTGTAGAGCACTCCTTCTTGAGTCATTCTGACACCATCAACTGGTTAAGGGACTGAAAGTACTTGGCTCCCATCCCTCTTATCCACTCATTTCAATCACACAATACTCCATTAATCGAGGTCTCAAAAGGAACACCATCGGCTTTCTTGCAGTCCTGGAACCTCTGAAGGTACTGAGCTGGTTTCAGCCCAAACCGTCTAATGAGAGCATGCCTCATTTGCTCATAGACCAACTGGTCTTCCACAGGCATTCTTCCAATGACGGCTGCCCCTTCCAAATGCATGCATACCATTAAGACAGCTGCCTTAGACACCTAATTCAAGGCCTGTGTCTTACAAGCAACCTCAAAAATCACAAACCATTCCAACATACCCCAACCTTTCGCATACACTTGCACAAGATCTCTCGGAACCTTGGCCACAACCTGGCCTGAACTGGAAGTACAGTCACTTATTCCACATGAAGTTGTCATTGCTGCCATCCTTTTTCTGTTTCTCTTCCTGGCCCATTCTTGCGGTCTCTCCCGTCTCCTTGTCTCTTGTTCCTGGTATGCTAGTTTTAGCTTCTCCCTCTCAAACTCTCTGGCTTTCTCCTCTTGCTCAGATTTAGCCTTTGCGAGAGACAACTGCAAGCTAAGAGCTTCAACTAGACTCAACCCACCCATGAAATGTACTCCTGGACGTGGTGAAAGCGGTACTATTGAAATTTGAGGTGGTGTACACACCTGGGGTATTCAAAAATGCATTAAGGGACACACTCTCTATTTGTCTTGAAAGGAAAAATCCAAAAGAGGTCTATCAAAAGAAACAACATAAAATGCATTAGACACAGTAGTAAGTGCAGTACTCACTTGTGGCTGCAAGTTGAAGCGGTATTGGTAAACAACAGCTTCAGTGGTACTCACTAGTTGCAGAGGAATTTACTGAATGGTAGCGAGAGGAGTTGGGGAACTAAGGACTCCGAGTGGTCTTCTGTTGAGAATTGCCACATGAGTAACTTGATGGAACAATGAAGACAAAAAGATTGTCTTTAGAACTAGAAAGCGGTGGCAAGATTACAGTTCTTGTACCTTGAACGCCAAGGACTGGCACTGGTGCTCAATATGATGGGCCAAACTCCTTCTTCACCGCCACCTTTTCTCGCACGAAATCTTCAACTTGTGGAATCCAGCCAGAAGGTTCTGGTTTCGCCTTAATTCCCACAGAGGCAGACATCTTCAAATGTTCATCAAATTGGGTGTCACGAAAGTTCTGTAGATCCTGTAAGATCATCTACGTCAAAGGGCATGGCTACCACACAATGTCCGGAAAGTCAAGGTCTGGAGCGTACATTTTGATGCCAAACAGGACCTCATATGGGGCCCAGCCATCCAGAGATCTTTTTGTGAGGTTATTAAGTGCTTGTTGTACCCCATATAGGTGATGGATCCAATTACGTCCTGTGCCTAATACTCTAGCTGTTAAGGATTGCTTTAAGTCACAGTTCATCCTCTTCACAACAGAATTGCCCTTGGACCGATATGGAGAAGAATAATGCACCTCTACACCCAGAGAAGCCATAGTATCCGGACACACTTTTGAAGCAAAAGCCAGGCCCTGGTCCGAGTGGAATGTAGCGCATGCATGTGTTTTGATAAAAACGTGCATATCTTTAATAACAGTGCGAGCGTCAGTCGAACGCAGTGGCCAAACCCAGAGGAACCTGGAGCAAGAATCAACTGCAACTAAGATAAATAAAAAAAAAAACAGTATCCGAAATCAGAGGACCACAGTGGTCCAAATAAATACAGCCAAAAGGTTTGCTAGAAATCAACAGGTGTGTCTGCGGTGGATGAACCACAGTGGAAACTTTAATTTGTTGAGAAATGTCACAACAAAGGACATAATTTTTGGCCTCTTGATTTAAGCCATGCCACCAATAATGTTGCTGCAGCAGCAAAATTGTGGCCGCCACACCAGCATGTGCAGAAGCAACACCTTCATGCGCAGCTATGACTAAAGCTAGTCTGTGTTCATGGTTGGGAGTCAACAGATCATCAACCCCTGGAATCGTTACAAGGGGGACGTTTTGTTCACTTAAATGACATGTATATTCAGATGGAAAGCCATTAGGTAAAGGGGTGCTGTCTTTGTTAGCATTAACGGCAGCCAAGATGTCACTATCTATTTTCGTTTTAGAGCGAGTAATCACAGCAACAATAGCAGTCGCAACTGCAGCTTTGGCCGCTTCATCAGCCAGAGAATTCCCTACAACGTGTGCTCCCACCCGCTGATGACTCAACTTATGAATGACCTGAGACAGTGGCAACCTATCTTTCAGGACTGATACACTATACATGTGGGGAATTCAGGATCCATAAGTTCCAATGCAAGAAGCAAAGCTTTCAGTTCAGTCAACTGTGCAGTGCAGTCCCCCCAAGGACTGAAAACGAGTTTTTTGTAGTTGGAATTGTCCGTCCAACATTACACCAAGAACAGTGGCACAAGAGGCTGAATATTGGCACTTGGTAACTATAGCAGGCTGGGCTGAATCATCAGTATAAATAATATATTTATACTGTTCTAGAAGATAAAACAGTGTTGGGCATTGGATAAACATGCTCATATTGGAGAAATTCTTGTGTCTGTAAAGATGAATCAAAGACAAAGTCTTCATCAACAGCTGTTAAGGATGTTGCCCACTGTATCCATCTAGGATGGAGGGTGTAAGAATTAGAGCACTTGCCTTTAAGGCTGACACAGGAGTAACAATAATAATGATTTTCCCTTGTGAAAGTGGTCACTTTTTAAGAATAGCCATCTGCACTGCAGTCAGTATTTTTCAGTGGATGCAAAACACATTTCTGCACTGGAAAATAAATATAATGTATATGCTATTGGCACTGTATCACCTTCGTTAAAGGTGATAGGGGTAAATCCAATTGCACCTGCTATGACACGGATGACTTTGTTTGTGGTATTCACACGTCTATGTAAGAGATGTGTTGCAAGTAAGCCAGATTGTAGAGATCTGAGTGTATCAGTCTATTCTGATGTCCAACATGTATTGGAAAAATCAGGGTGTATTAATTCATATAGTGATTTGATGCGTTGTGCATAATCAGAAATGTAAGTTATGCAAAAATTAAGGAATTTCTAAAAATGATTTAAATTTTATTAAAGTATTTGGAGGTTGCAATTGTGCATGTCTCCAAAAAGTAAGGAGCAAGACTTTTTCCCTCATGTGTAAGTTCATATCCAAAGAAAAGGACACTTAGAAATGTTATATTAGATTTCTTAAAGTTGAACTTTGAGCCAATCTCAGCAAATCCCAATATTATGCGAGCTACTCTGGTTAAATGCGAGTTTAACTCATCGTCCGTTAGGTAGATGTCATCTACAGAGGACGATGCGTCTGGGTCAACATCATGTAGAATTGACACTATAAGGGCCGTGAACATTCTTGGACTGTTTTTATATCCAATGGATAGTCATGAAAAGCTACGCTGAAAGCCAAGCGCCGAGAAGGATGTCCAATATCTGCTTTCAGGCTCTAGATTTTGGCAGCATAAAACCATTGGAAATATCCAAGGTTGTTTTATATTTCTTACAGACTATATTATTAATAAATTCCGTACTGTGTGTGTTTTGTATTGAAAAAATGTGTGTATGACTGTTCAAATGTCTGTAGTTTAAGACAGTGCGATATGAATGATACGGTTTCAAAACAGGAAGAAGAGGATTATTCATCTGAAAGACACGGTGCAATTACTCCCTGGTACTCCTATTGGGAGAGTATTTTTACAACAGGTTTAATGGGGTATTGTGGTTGCAATTGTGCCCGGACCTTATGGGTACGACTTGATAAGGTGACTCCTTATCCCGGCCAACATGAATGCGATATAAAGCTGAGGCTTGTGCTAGAGCCCATTCTGCTGCATAGGCTTGTTTGCCCTCATCAGGGACAAGTGCAGAAAATGAAAGAATTAGTATATCCTCACCCTGTGGGGATGTTTGGAAATTTGCGCGGGCCAATCGACCTCCGCCAAAAGGATGGCGTAAGAATGTTAAATTCTCCCAGAACATTACTCGAATGGTGCGCTGTATGTCACTCTCAATTTGTAGATCTAAATCATATAACCTATCCAGAACAAAGTTAACAGTTGCTCAGTTGCTCTTGCTACCAGAAACTCCTAGAGATTACGGCGCAATACAATGACCTCTGCAGCGCTGTCGAGGAGAGTCCCTGGTAAACTCCTGTTCAGGAGGAGGGTTCTCAGTATCTGTGGTATACTTTGCGGTTAGAGCCGCAACTCTCTTTTTTTAAATGGGGGTTTATACTGTGGAGGTTTTTCTTCCTTCTTTATCTTCAAGTCAGCGAGCTTTGTGAGTCCCTCTTCGGTATCACGTTCTCTTCTTGTCTGCTACCAGAAAGCCCTCCTCTATCGTACTGCTTGTCAGTTGAGTCCTGAAAGGAATGAGGAGAATGAGTATCAGAAATCTGATACCTGTTCGGAGCCTTGATTTGTGTGCTATCACGCAAATTATAGTGCCTTTCAGAGGGCTCCGGTTGCAGAGAACCTCCTCAAGGTTTACCTTTCTGTTTTGGTTTTGATTTGTCCCATTTTAAAAAAAAAATAAACTCAGGGCTCTGCTTGGCTTCTTTGTTGGAACAAGGCTTGCCAAGTGGTGGTTTAGAAGGCCTGGTTCCCAAATTATTGCAAAACAAAGGAGTATGCGGTTTCTATGAGAGAAGGGAGAAGAGAGAGATGGGAAGAGGGAAGTGTGTGTACACCAGGTGCGTACTAGCACTGGGATAGCTCCAATAAGGAGCAAGGGCCCTCACACACCCCGAGGGGTGTCATGCTTCATCACTGGGCAGCTCCTCGTTGGGCCGGTGCTGCAATGCCCAGCGGGCCCCACGAGGGGGCTCTTTGCCGGAGTTCTTTTCTGGTTGCCGTCGTGAAGCTATGGGTGTTATGAGAGGGCTTATGTGTCGTGAGTAGAAGTGAAGTGAATGTGATCTAAAAATAGCTACAAGAGACTCCAAAGGTAATTTTCACTGGGTTCTTGTGCTATGCGTTAAAATATCGACTAGTGAGTCGTGGACTGAAGGGGGGAGAATTATACCCGCTTCGGTCTAAAGAAATGTGTATGGTGTGTGGATGGTCGACATGTTTCATGCCATATACTGTCCTAAAGAATCTAGGCATTTCATCAGGACCTAAATTACATCTACTACTCATAGGGGATGGCTATCACTTGGTACTGCAAAAAAGTCACGTCCCCTGTAGTCTGGACTCAAAGAGTAATCCAATTGTGTGATAAGTGAGAGGTTAAAAATTGTCTACCTTCTGGTTGAAAGGCACCTGGAGAGAGTAAAAACAAACAATTATAGGTTGCGTCGCATGTTCTCTTAAGTCATGGTGAATCATGAGACCGTCAAGGAGAAAGGAATGAAGGGAAGAGGGGAACAAAAACAGGTGGGGGGGTAGTTATTTGTGCTAGACACAGGTGACGACAACATAGCTAGTTGATGTAGTCAAGAAGATATGGTCATTGTATGTACAATTTCATAAGTTAATAACCATGCAATAACCAAAACAATGTGTGGCGTAGCCACGTGATGATTCAATCAATGGTGGTGGATAGTCCTTCAAGGGGGAGTGTTGGTGTTCCCCCCTGCATTCTACCACCGCATGTGTCCCTTTCCTTCCACCCAACAGAAGGACTCACCTCATTTGAGGAATTAATCTGCCCCAACCTTGACTGGCCAGGATGATCGCTGATTTAGCTATTGAAGGAACCTGTAAAGTCAAATTAACAAGGCTGCAGTGTTAATGTGGACAAGGTGGCCAAGCTCTGTCCCATGATCTTTGCTAGTGTTTTAACTGGAGTGTTATTAAATTGCACCCTCGTGGCCGTAGAAAATCGCCACCATTACTGATCATTGGTGATAAGTTGTGTCCTGGAACCAGTGGAATAGCGTAAAATAGCATAATATAAGCCTCCAAAGACGAGACTGCTGTGATGGCTAATGGGGACCTGAGGCACAAGTATAAATTGCGACCATTACTGATCATTGGTGATGAGTTCTAGAGCAAGTGAAATAGCGTGAAATAGCATTATATAAGCCTCCAAAGTCGAGGCTGCTGTGATGGTTGATGGGGAGCGGAGGCACGTGTGGGGCAAATGGTCGGTTGCGCCCCGTTGCCGTGTCCCGTGGCAGACGGTTATTTGACCTAATGCCTCTTCTCTGAGCAATAGCCCCTCTGGGGCTGGGGGTACTACGTGCAAAGTCTGTATTGAAGAACGGTGGGCGCACCGGAGGTAAATGTTGGAGCCGCCCTCACCCGTGCGTGTTGGGCAGCCCCTTCCAGCCGACAATAACATGCATCGCTGGTATTGTTCAATAGTGATCCCTAGGTACTGGCTAGTAAAATGGACGTATGAAGTATGCCACCCCACGCTCCTTGGTGTAAAGAGGTCCCACGACAATTACAACTGTGGGGTCTTCCTCCTGTAAAGGGCCACCATTCATGTGGCACATGCAGTGTATGCCCCTTGACACGATCATCAACAGAGATCGACCTGAGCCCCACTGACACCTGGGTCCAGAAGGTACACAATAACTGCAACACAAAAAACTGTGTGTACATGATCACGTGCTCCTGCCGAAAACGGTACGTAGGGATGACGACACGAGCTGTAAAATTAAGAATCACAGAATATCACAGTAACATAAGATGCAGAAAAACTATGACAAAATGCTGACCCACTACATGGAATTAGGGCACACACATGAAGAGATAGATTGGACCATCTTAGAATCACATACCAACATAACCCCACAAGCTCTCCTATTAAGAGAACAGCAGTGGGTGTTCCGTGCTGAAACACATCAAGCTGGCCTAAACGATGACATTCCATGGGGTGAACTGACACGTTAGCATATACCACCACTTAAGTCGGCAAACCTAAGACCAGAAGAACCGGATATTAGCACGACTACCCAGATCGTTCATGATTGTGATCATTCCTCACGATGTCAAATCTGCATGTGCCCTTTTGCCTCTACTAACCCCCAGACCCATGTCCACCCATGGACGCACTAACAACTCGGGGGGCTGGGCACAACACACCCACTGTCTGCAAACGAGTAAGCATATGCACAGTCCATTCTCCCCCAGCACCCTTCCCATGTCTGGAACAAGCACGATACCTACCATCAACAAAGATTAATTTATACATGGCGCCCATATTCCACATAGAAAGCTATGTCTTTACATAAACAGAACTACATTAACATGAGGGCTAGTTACCCCTGATCCGTAGAACACGGATAATGTATGTGGTAATCCATGTACCTCCTACTTCCCCATAACATCCATTTTCTCTACCAACTGCACAACAATCTATTATCCATTGGCTCAACATGACACCATGTACACAATGAGATAAGTCTGTACATGGCGTCGACATGAACATATGCCGTCCACCCAAGAAGGCCACAACATAGTTCCACCAGTACCTTGGGGAGTCTCTGTAGCACCCACCACCAACCCTGCAGCCCCCTTCCTACGCGATCATACAATGAGGATTAGTACCGCAAAACAAAGATGGCTGATGCTTTAAACCCCTCTATACACATGGTTCGGCAGTCCATGCGTTCGAGCAGGAACTGTACTTAAGACCCGGAAGGCTCACAACGTCACTTCCTGTGACAGCCAGATGCGGGTAGGTCCTGCGCGAACCGGGGACTTCATTGAAGTAAGTACCTTCCCCTGACCTCGAATGCTGCTAGCGCAGCATGTAATTCTTACCAAGGTTTATTTTAGCTGCATTATCTGGCTCCCCCGCCGCAAGCGCAGCTTAAGTACCTTCCTCCAACCCAGAATGCTGCTATTGCGGCATGTAATTCCGACCGAGGTTATTTTTAGCTGCATACCTTGCATCCCCTCCCGCAAACGCTGTAAATAAGGCATATAAACCCGACTTTGAGCAGTACTGTGCTGCGCATGTCACGCGTCCGAACCTTGGCGCCTGCATACCGATTTTTTAAACGGGCAGGCACAATCCCCAATTTTTAATATGGGCAACACAGGCATGCGCCACCAGCACTTCCCGACTCCTGCCTCCCACAGCGTGGGACCTCTTTACACCAAGGAGCGCGGGGCGGCATACTTCACACGTCCATTTTACTAGCCAGTACCTAGGGATCACTATTAAACAATACCAGCGATGCATGTTATTATCGGCTGGAAGGGGCTGCGCAACAAGCACGGGTGAGGGCGGCTCCAACATTTACCTCCGGTGCGCCTACCGTTCTTCAAAACAGACTTTGCACGTAGTGCCCCCAGCACTATAGTTAAGCCTTCCCAGAGGGGCTATTGCTCAGAGAAGAGGCATTAGGTCAAATAACCGTCTGCCACGGGACACGGCAACGGGGCGCAACCGTCCATTTGCCCCACACGTGCCTCCGCTCCCCATCAACCATCACAGCAGTCTCGACTTTGGAGGCTTATTCAATGCTATTTCACGCTATTTCACTGGCTCTGGAACTCATCGCCAATGATCAATAATGGTCGCGATTTTATACTTGTGCCTCAGGTCCCTATTAACCATCACAGCAGTCTCGACTTTGGAGGCTTATAATGCTATTTCACGCTATTCCACTGGTTTCAGGACACAACTTATCACCAATGATCAATAATGGTCACGATTTTCTACGGCCACGAGGGTGCAATTTAATAACACTCCAGTTAAAACACTAGCAAAGATCATGGGACAGAGCTTGGCCACCTTGTCCACATTAACACTGCAGCCTTGTTAATTTGACTTTACAGTTTCCTTCAATCGCTAAATCAGCGATCATCCTGGCCAGTCACGGTTGGGGCAGATTAATTCCTCAAATGAGGTGAGTCCTTCTGTTGAGTGGAAGGAAAGGGAAACATGCGGTGGTAGAATGCAGAGGGGGAACACCAACACTCCCCCTTGCAGGACTATCCACCACCATTGATTGTATCATCACGTGGCTACGCCACACATTGTTTTGGGTATTGCATGGTTATTAGCTTATGAAATTGTACATACAATGACCATATCTTTTTGACTACATCAACTAGCTATGTTGTCATCACCTGTGTCTAGCGCAAATAACTACCCCCCCCCACCTGTTTTTGTTCCCCTCTTCCCTTCCCTTCATTCCTTTCTCCTCGACGGTCTCATGGTTCACCATAACTTAAAAGACCTTGCGACGCAACCTATAATTGTTTGTTTTTACTCTCTCCAGGTACCTTTCTTCCAGAAGGTAGACAATTTGTAACCTCTTTCACTTATCACACAATTGGGTTACTCTGAGTCCAGATTACAGGGGCCGTGACTTTTTTGCAGTACCAAGTGATAGCCATCCCCTATGAGTAGTAGATGTAATTTAGGTCCTGATGAAATGCCTGAATACTTTTGGACAGTATAGGGCATGAAAGATGTCGACTATCCACACACCATACACATTTCTTTAGACCGAAGCGGGTATAATTCTCCCCCCTTCAGTCCACGACTCACTAGTCGATATTTTAACGCATAGCACAAGAACCCAGTGAATAAAATTACCTTTGGAGTCTCTTGTAGCTATTTTTAGATCACATTCACTTCACTTCTACTCACGACACATAAGCCCTCTCATAACACCCATAGCTTCACAACAGCAACCAGAAAAGAACTCCGGCAAAGAGCCCCCTTGCGGGGCCCGTTGGGCATTGCAGCGCTAGCCCAACGAGGAGCTGCCCAATGATGAAGCATGACACCCCTCTGGGTGTGTGAGGGCCCTTGCTCCTTATTGGAGCTATCCCAGTGCTAGTACGCATTGGGTCCTAACGAAGTATAGACATCTGCAACAATTATAGGTAGCTCACGTTCCCGGTCAGCTTGTGCGACTGCTGTGAGCTGCTGGCGTATAGCCAGAGATGCAGCTTTGCCCTTAATGTTAGACAGAATTATTGCAGACACCACAGGAACATTTTCCATTAGTTTTATCCCCAAATCCAGGGCAGCAGCTGCCCAGTGTTTATTCTGTATTTTTTTTTAACACCTTCGGCAAGACTGACATAGACGGAGTACCATGGATTATGGTATAGACTGCGGCGAAGGCTGTGCCCCAAGTTCTACAGTCACTGATTGCAGGAACCATTCCATGGGGTAAGGACATAGTCAATATTCTGTGAATATCTTGTGGTCCCGTAAGGGGGGAACATAGCTTCAATTTGGTTGAATTTTTGGGCGATCTGAAATGGAATTTCCTCACGATTGGTGGGAATTTTGCCCATAACTGAATGAACAATTACAGGACTTATAGTAGGCACCTCAGGAAACTGGGCTTGCCCTGGCAGGCCAACTCCTGGCTGGTGCTACCAAGAAGGAGTATGAAACACATTTAGTTAAGCGTCTGTATAGTCTAACTAGACCAGTATATAATTGTTGTAGCTCTTGAGCAGTGAGATTCGCTATATTAGTGAATGGTATATAGCCAGCTAATGCTGGCCAGGTAGCCCGTCATTACTAAGGGAACAAAAGTTTGATGTTCCCAATGTGATAGTGGTATTTCTAAGAGCACATACGCTCTATATTGTGGTGGTGGTGCAACAACATTCGTATTCATGAAATGTATTGCCATTAGCATCCGTTGCTGGAAAGTTGACCCAAGTATAAAAGACTTCAAAGCGATAGCTATCGTGGGCTTCAACCACAAAAATAAAGTCACCACCTGCTTTCGTAAGGCCATGTACAGTTACATATGCATGGACAGCAGGTCTGCAATTGACGGTTATTAGCATAAGCTGTGGCTGCGCCATGGTCAGAACAGCAATGGAAATAAAGAGCAAACACAAACACTAGTTATAGTTTTAAAATTTCTAGCTTGAAAACCAACAGTTAAAAGTAGGTGCTTTCTAAAATACTGTGGAGAATTAATCTCCAACACCACGTACATCTCCGATGGTAGGTGTAAGGGGTATTATGGATACACACAAGTTCTTCTCAAGAGACCCGTGAATAAGTGCCAGACTATCGTTGGTAGTGCCATATTGCAGGGATTCTGCTTGGAAACAGAACTGTGCTCGGGATCACAGAACGTCAGAATGTAGGGAATGAGTCACCATATCACTTCAGTACCTATGGGCCCAAATCCGACTAGCTCACAGTGCCTTACCTCCCCGCCTAACCTGCCCTGACTAACAGGTAAATTGGCAACCTAGAACACAACGATCTAGTACCCAAGGGAACCGTGGAAACAGATCATCGCCTTTCGTTTTCTCACTTATGTATGTCCACAATAAACAAAAGAGAGACGCAATGAAAGTTTACTATATTTATTGAAACTATCATGCTCTATTAGGAAGCAACTGTGATGCTATTAGAAAACATATACAACTGAGCAAATTAATCATCATTACGAGCAAACTGTATACAATGAAAAGCCCTATCATATCGAATGATATATCTGTTTAAGCCTATCCTCGCTACATGAGAACAGGGCTATCCTATACCAGTGATCCATGGGATTAGAACCGGACCTCATACCCGGCATTTGAAGTTAGGTGGTCCACATCTCAGGTTGCGCAAGGCTGGTGCGCTCGTTCCAGCATCTTTCCCCTCTGCTCTAATTCTCCTCTGTTTTTCAAATTGCACATCTCGGTTAATATGATAAGTGCCTTGTTGGAAAACAGCAGCTGTGCCCCTTGTGTTGAGTCTAAATGTTAGGACATGTTGCTGACTGATCATAGAAAAACAGGGCACTATGTTGTTCGACCTTGTACGAAATGTTCAAATTGAATCCTAAGAAGAACTGAATAATAAAAACATGTGCTGCATATATCTAAAATAATATCATGGCACAATAATAAAAAGTGTTACGGGCGTGGTTTCGGCGCCGAGGGAAATGGCGGCTTGCTGAGAGAGCTCCGTCCCTGAGGTTTCTAAAGAGCCTAATATCCGCACATTCCAGCCGGCCCTCAGCAAAGGAAACACCGGAGTATAACGGCGGAGTGCACCCACCTTGGTTTGCGGGCAGAAAATCGGCTCTCCGGTGGTCAGTGGTGCGGCGGAAGGGCGTGACGCAGCAGAGGACAAAGTCGGCTGCAAGGCCTGGTGGCATAACGCAGGAGCTCGGGCGGGCCTCAGTAGGCGGTGTGCGGCACTGGGAGACGGACCGCACCACTCGGTGGAAGGTGAGAGAGTGACGCCGAAGGCAGCGCTGGAACAGCGGGGGTCACCCGGCACGAATCGGCGTCATTGCAGCCCCGAGCGGGGAATAACGTCGTGGCCCGGGACTGGAAGAAGCGACCGGGGGAGGAACTGGCGAGGACAGTGGAGGCTGACGGCGGCGACCGGCCCTGGGCAGTTCGTGACACTCTAGGCTCTCCCGGACACTGAGAGCCGTGCCTCTGGAGGGTTTCTGGGCTCCCCGGCGGCACATGTGTATTAATAGTGGCGCGGACCAGTGTGCAAGGAGCGGCGGCAGGTGCTGAGAGCGTCAGGGGGCGAGCAGAGGAGTTTCCAGGGCGGCATGCAAGCACAGGGACATCGGCGGGGGCAAGCAGCATAACCCACCAAGCGTAGCGCAGGCCTACCCCGCACGAGAAAGTAAGGATCGGCCTGTTGGGTCGGAGGGCGCGGCAGAGACCAAGACTATTGAGCGAGTGAGAGTCCTACACTTAGGGTTCAGATATAGCGCCGGAGGTACTGGGAGGCGACGGTGCACTGCTTTGGAGGACTACCCTTCGAATCCAAAGAGTAACCCATATAGACAGTCTCCGGGTGCACAGGCACCCTCCCAGGATACATAGCGTCACTGGTTGGCCGCCAGGGAGGAGGAGGCGGAGGGCACCACCGGGAGAGTAGTGGTGCACACCGGGTGAGTGAAAGCGGGTGCGACCGGTGTGTGGAGCACTATACGGAGTAAACACCCCCCCTCAGTGAAGCAACGAGGTCCACTGCACCTAACAGGTGGGCAAGACGGGGACCGGAGTGACCGTTGCCCCTGACCCAGGAGAGGGTGAGTGCGGCGGAGGATCGCATAAGTTGAGGTCACCGACCAGGTACAACGTCTGCACCAACGAGACAGCACGGTAGGTGAGCCTATGGAGCCGGCAGCTGCGGGACCGGAGAGGGAACCGTGGAACAGTGGACACAGTCGGGGACTCGGCTCAGACCTGGTCAAGAGGCGACGGCGCACACATCGTGGTGGCAGCACCGGGTGGGCCTGGACAAGAAAGTAGGAAACGCGAGAGTTGGCTCCCTAGGGGCGTGCACGCCAGGGAGCGGCAGATCATCAACATGAAGCCCAAGGGCCCGGCCCCGACACAGGCTAACAAAATGGATAAATACGCCATGCCGCTGGCAGCAGCCTCAACTCAAATCGATCAGGCTAAAGAACAGAACGAACCTTCACTGACGGCCGTCTTGGCGGCCATAGCGGATTTGAAAGGGACAATCGACCCTAAAATTGACGCAGTCACAGTGGATGTCCAACCTGCTCCGCGCTGATTTCCGCAAAATGTCCGACAAAATGGCGGCCACTGAAACTAGGGTCACACACCTAGAAAACAGCACGCAGAGTCTGGAGGGAAGGGTGCAGGCCCTCACTAAACAACAGGAACTTATGGCGGCCAAGCTGGAAGACCAGGAAGGGAGGGCCAGGAGGAATAATATCCGCGTGGTGGGGGTACCGGAAGGAATGGAGGGGCCAAGCATGGACCTGTTTCTTGAGGACCTAATCTTGAACCACCTGAAACCGAAACGCCTGTCAGTCCACTTTACGGTGGAACAGCGCACCGTGCGCCCATTCCTAAACCCCGACCGGGGGCTCCACCGCGTACAATTATAGCACGAATTCTGAACTATCGAGACAGAGACGCTATCCTGCAGGCGGCGCGGCAGTCTGGGGATCTGCATCATGAGAATGCGGTGATCCGTTTTTTCCCGGATTTCACACTCGGCGTGCAGCGCCAGAGACACACCTTTGACGCAGTCAAAAAGGAGCTAAGGGCCAAGGCAATAAAGTACTCCATGATGTACCCGGCTAAGTTGAGGTGGAGGCGGAGGAAGGCATGGTTTTTGCAACTCCTGAATCCGCAATGGCCTGGCTGGAGGGATGGCGCACTGTTGGCACCAGCAACAGGACGGAAACCGGGCGAGAGCGGCAGAGACTGGCAGGAGCCGAGTCGGACTAGTTCCAGTGAGGAAGACCCGTTTTCACGCAAGTAACTCGGTGCTGAGCATCAGCACGAAAAGTGGGATCACATGGGGACGATGGGTGGCGCAAGAGGCGCCAAGACTAATACAGTCCTAAAATTGCATTGTACTAATGGTCCCTATATGAAAGAGGCTGATGGGAAAGTAGTGTGTAAGGAGACCTGGGGGCGGGCAGCTCAGGCGTTGGGCGCCTACACCCCCACAGTTGTTAGAATGTTTTGGGCGACAGGCACTCTGCGAGTTGGGGTGGGAAGAGTGGTTATGCTCTCCAGCAGGGTAGCAGGGAGGGGGGGACTTAGGGGGCTTGTTGATGTTGTGTATGTTTTATTGTTGTATGGTCGGCAGATTCATGGGGTCAGTGGAGATAGCAATGACGTTCGGGCCGGTGGGCTTACAGTGGCACACGCACCGGAATAATGACTCGGAGTGAACAACCAAATAGTGCAGAACTCCCTCCAGAATCGCAGAGTGGGTCACAGGGGGGCACACAGGGCTCTGGTGCCCTGCAAATATTATCCTGGAATGTCAATGGGTTGGGGAGCCGGATCAAACGTGGTATAGTGCTTCAGCATTTACACCGACACTCCCCCAGTGTTGTACTGATTCAAGAGACACATCTTAAGGGTCAGAGGTACCGAGCACTAGATCGCTATGGGTACAAACTGGTGGCACATGCAGGGTACACTTCGGGTGCCCGAGGGTGGGAATCCTTGTTAAAGGGCGACTCCGTTAGTGATAAAAAACGTGACACACGACTCACTGGGGAGATTTGTGGCTCTGACCGGTTGTTGGGAGGGACAGATGCTCAATATGGTCTCCTGCTATATACCGCCCGCGACACGAACAGACGCATTTAAGGACTTGGGGGCCTTTCTTGTAGCTCTCCCCCGGGTATTGATACTAGGAGGGGATATGAATTCCGTTATGGATCCGGGACTTGACAGGGACTCTAGAGTGGCCCGAGTGAGGGAACCGAGCCGTTATTAACATTCACGGAGGCGCTGGGGTTGGTGGACCTCTGGAGGTTCCACAACGTAGGGAGCCAGACAGTATACATTCTACTCAGCAGCACACGACAGCTACTCTAGGCTGGATTACTTACTGACACTTCAGGGGAGTGTGGGATGGTTCTCCAATACCAAAATAGGGCCCGAGGCATATCAGATCATTCGCCGGTTGAGATGTCGATGAAGGGTACACCGTGTCAATCCGCTCTGCCACCGAGGTTGAACGTGTGGTTTTCCAGAATAAAGAAAATGCACAGAAAGTTCGGGAGAGAACGAAACTATACTTTCAAGAAAATGAGGGCACAGTTAGGGATTGTAGCACCCTATGGGAAGCGTACAAACCGGTGATACGGGGTATGTCCAAGACTGCATAGGGGTGGAAAAAAAAGAGAAGAAACTGCGCTGGGACCAATTGGAAACGACGGTGATAGACCTGGAGACACGGTATTTGGGAGGGGGGAGGAACGACGAGGAACTGGCGCACTCACTAGCATTTCGGAAACGAGAACTGCAAGACATGGCGATGGCAACCGCCAGATCTGTGGCCATGGCTACGCAGCGGAAGATTTATGATGTCGGAGACAAGGCGAACAAAGTGATTGCCTGGCTCGAGAAGAGAGATAGGGAGAGAAGCTGGGTAGCGGTAATCCAAGAAGACGCAGGGAATATGCACACGACAGGGGAAGCGATCGCAGGGCGTTTGCGGATTATTATGAGTCCATATATGACTCAAGCCCAGTGCGGACAGCGACGGATTGTTCTGAGCTCCTAGCCGAAATGCAACTCCCAACCCTAGGGGCGGAAGATAGAGACTCAATAGATGGGGACATCACAGTAGAAGAGATCGTGGGTGCCATACAGGACTTACAGGCGGGTAAGCGCCGGGACCTAACGGCCTACCGGTAGAGCTTTTTAAATGCACTGCCGCCACGGTGGCCCGGCACCTCCTCGCCATGTTTAATGAAGCGAGGAACACGGTTCATTACCACTAGACCAGCGCACGGCGACAATCGTCGTGATTCCCAAGGCAGGCAAACCGGCAGAGAACTGTGGGTCATATCGACCGATCTCCCTGCTCAACATAGAGGTAAAGATTCTGGCGAAGGTGCTGGTAAACAGACTCTCGGTGCCCATATTGACGCTGATTCACCCGGACCAATCTGGGTTTATGCCCGGTAGGAGTACTCGACTGCTATATGTACTTCAAAATACGCCATATTCCATACCGGTGAAATTCTTTAGTGAAGTGGATAGCCAACTGAGAACACTGCTCTGGGATGGTGGGAGCGCACGAATAGCGCTCGCAAAACTCCAGACAGGGGTCTATGAGGGGGGATTAGCGGTCCCCGATATTCAAAAATACTACTCGGCATCCCACCGGATGGTAATAAATGACTGGGCCTTCGCAGATCGTAATGATCCAGCCTATAGGGTCGACCACTGGGCAATGGGTGGTGAGGGCTATCTGGCAGTCTTGTATGGGCCGGAGAAGCAAGAGAACCTGCCCAAGCATACCAAGATAGTCCAGGTGGCGTGGGTAAAAGCAACCAAGTTTTTGGGCGGGACGGTTGACGGAACAGACTCCCCTGTGGTCCAGTGTAATGCTCAGGGAGGTAGGGCGCCTGCAAGGTTTCGCGAGTTGGAAACTGATAGACATTATGCGACTGGGAGACGTGAGGAAACAGCAGGCAATGCTCTCATTCACTGACCTACAACGAGAATACCAACTTACATCCAGGGAACACTACAGATATATTCAACTGAAACATGCAATAGGTCAACACATTAAAGAAGGGGAACAGATTCCAGAATATAGTCCGTTAGAGGATAGATTACTACTAGACCCCATCCCGGAAAAAGCACTCTCAGCCACTTACAAGAAAATAATGAATAATGCCCCGGACTTGTTGCTCAAGCTCAGAGAGGCATGGGAATCGGACGTAGGGTTGCTGGAGGATGATGATTGGGCCGAAGCGATACAAAGTCCGAGGGAAGTAGCAATCAGGGACCGGTTCCGATTGATACAATTACGGATCCTGCACAGATCCTATTATACCAGGGTATCATTGTCCCGAATGGGCAGGATAGCGACGGATGAGTGCCAGAGAGGGTGTGGCCAGAAGGGGACCTTTTTCCATACCCTGTGGGAATGCCCTGTTATACAGCGGTACTGGGCCAGAATAGCGACAATTCTTTCGGAAGTAATTGAGCAACCGGTGCCGGTGGATGCCAGATGGCACTTGATGTGTGTGTCAGGGGAATCGAACTGGGCTAAATACTCCACGATATGGTTACGGGTAGCGGCGATGGTGGCCAAACGGAATGTAGCAAGGGCGTGGGGAGTGGCACAACCACCACTAGTCTCTCAGTGGAAGAGGGACATGGACTGGTGCTGTCTGGCAGAAAAGACAGTCTATGAGGGGCGTGGGTGCCCCGCAAAATGGAATAAAGTTTGGAAGCAGTGGGTGGATTATAGGGGCCTGGGGGTCGAATGAATGGAGAGGGAAGGGTGGGAGGGAGGGTTCTGTCTAAAGTGCGATAGTGGCGTGGGCGCACCGGGAAATGAACGTCAAATGAACATATGTACGTTACATTGACAATATGAAACTGACTATGTAATGCTGACCTGGTTTGTTCTTGAAAATAAAAACAGATTTTGCACAAAAAAAATAAAAAGTGTTACGTGTGGCTGTGCAAAGTGGCCTACAACGTGCAGTTAGGCTAAAATAAGGGAGAACCACAGTGGGCTCTAAAGGGAACATACTACGGTCTGGGATAAATCTGTACTAAGAGGACCCTAGAGCCTGAATCCACAGTGCCCTCTTCCTGGGTTCTTAACATGGTTCCCTTCCCAGAGTGAACTACAGCCTCTTCCCTTTCACACAGTGTTTCAAATTGGCCCCTAATGAAATTAGCAAGGACCTCTCTGTCCTTACTCCTAGGGACTCTCCACTCTCTCTATCTACATAAATCCTTTGTCTATGGAGATGCATCTGAGGTCTATTCCTAACCCAGTGTTCCCCATTATCTATGCATGCCGACTTTGTGCGTAAAAACTGGAATTTTAGTGCTACTGTCATGAATTTGTAATAGCCATTACCACACTTGTACCCAAGGATCCTAAACGTTCGGTACCCCACCGTTGCCGCCAACTGTCAGAACCTAATTTCTCTCTGGGCTGTTTGCATGTGCTCAAATTACTATATTTTGCCGCACACTGAAATTCCTTGGGCACACAAAGAGAAGTTAAAAATATGCAGTTGCACAATCCACTGAATCTACTAAAAGAAAAAGGAAACCAGTTTCAGAGAAAAGCATTCACTTCCAAACCCACATGGGCAATGATTTATTATTCCTTTCTCAAAGTAAATAATAGCAGATTTATTTTTTAAAACTATGGGTTGCAGATGTCTTGTTATCAACTTCTACATACCTACAGTCCTGAACATAGGCACCGTAATATTCTTTGAGGTCAACTGGAAATGGATATCTGTGAAATTCCAGCAAAGGCAGAACAGAGGCGCCAGCACCACAGTTGTGAAGTGATTACATTGAATAGTGAGGCTGCAGGAGGCTCGCAACCAGTCAAGCTTTAAAGCCATTCGAAGGATTATTGTTTTTCTTGATTACATTTGGGTACTAGACCCCAGTAGAGGCTCTAGTTTTGCTCAGCAAGAACACCTTTATTATGCCCTTTTGAAGTAAAGAAGTATCAATATTTTCCCATTAGCACTGGGATGCGAACAGACATTTGGAAGACAGCCCGTTCATGACTCAATGAACAACCACATTCAACCGCAGGCATGGTGGAGCACTTTTCAGCACTTTACGACATGCAAGGCGAGGAAGCACACTTCCCGAGTCAGATGGGCAAAGTAGCTTTGGTGTAGTCCCAGCCCTCTGTATTGACCTATAAACAACTAGAAAAGCAATCAAAAGTCTGGTCCCAGGAAAAGCTGCAGGCCCAGATGGAATCCCTGAGGATCTTTGACTGGGTCAAGGTCAAAAGCGGAGTACTGCAGGGCTGTAGGTTAGCCCCCACCCTTTTCTCTCTCTACTTGAATGGTGTAGTGGCCTCTATGGAGCAATGCAGGGGGGATGCACCAAGGATAGCAGGCCACAGTACACCAATATTACTTTTTGTGGATGATACGTTGGTCTCTAGATTCCCAATGGGCCTACAGACCCTTATCGATCGTTTTTCTGAGTTCTATAAGGAAAAGAGCCTGGTAATTAACTTGGGACAAAGTTTGTGACCATCAGCCCTCATTGGTCTTTTAGCGGCTCCATTACTTTGGAAGGCACTAGTTTAGAAAGAGTGACAGAATTCGACTATTTGGGCATCAGACTGTCTTCTACAATGACCTGGATTCCCCAAATCAAGAAATGCACCCTCAGCCTAGCCCACTATGCCTTGGACGTCTTAAGGTTGGATCATTCCTCTAAAACATAACAAATTTTCCCAGGGGGGGGCGTGGCCTGGATGTGCACCAAGATGGCCGCACGTCCCTGAAGCTCCGGAGCCGCCACTCTTATTCCACGGGCATATCGATGAAGCCCGGGGCTTGTGGCGAATCCAAGGGGATGAGATGTTTCCCGGCCCCCTGGTGACCCACGGGGGCTAAAAATAAGCTCAGCATTTGGCCCCCTAACGCGGCAGAACAGGCCGGCAACCCGACGCAGCTATCGGAGGCCCCGTGGTGATAGGGGCTGCGGGCGGGCCTGAGAGCGGGGTTGCTGGCGCTTGCAAATACCTGCGGCTGCTGCATCCCGATCCAGAGACCTCATTGCTACCACGCTGCGGAGGACCTGCAGCGCGGATCCCTCCTGATGGTTCCGGGCACTAAACCTTGCGGTAGACCCTATTTGGCGACCTCCATTTGCCGGCGGCCGGCCCGATGGGCTGGGCCACAACCTCGGCGCGGTGAGACGATGAGAGGAGCGCAGTGTGCTCTGAGGGGCTGCATGACACTGCGGTGAGTAGGGCATGAGAGAGTGAGCACGGATTCCTTCCGCTGAGTTGGGACGCTGAGCCGTGGCGGCGGATCTTCCCTGTTCGGGGCTCCTGCCGAGCCAGGCCTCCGCCCTGGTGCGGCCTACAGCGTCCGCTCTGCTACTGGATCCTCTGCTCCTGCGGACGGCGCTGCACCATGCGGGTGGGCTGGGAGACCCCCTAAGAAGACAAACCGATAAGTTACTGGTGATGGGCTACTGCGGGGTACCTGGTCTGCTGCATCTATATTTTTCCTGGTGTGCCCCCCACCCCCCTTCTCTTTGGTGAAACTGAGAACTGCACTGCATCGAGGGCTGGGACCCCCCCTGGGGTTGCAGGGGGGGGTGAGTTCAGCTGTTACATGCTGCTCCACCGCAGGATGGAGACATCAGCACCACCGAGCCCCGAGTAGATGGGCGCCCGAGAAGGCCTCTAATCTAGGCACATTACTGTGATGCTCAGAGATTCTGACCTCATAACCACCATCACAGCTTTCTAATATCGATAACTAAACCGCCGCCCCCTACCAGCTTACGGGGCCTGAACTGCTCTGCCTGGGCACAATACTGATCTCGGCTGCACTATGGGGAGGGGAGACCCGAAACAGCGGCAGATCTCCTTTGAGTCCACCAGGACCCCCAAGCGCAAGGAGGATGCTGGCCCCCCGAGGACAGGCTGAGCCGGAGCCTCCTCCGCCGGACGGGACTGCAACTATCATGGCGGAGCTGCGGGCTGGCTTCAGGGCTATCGACTTGCGCCTTGATACACTGGTCATCCGGCTGGATGATATGCGAGGCCCCATAGACCAACAGGACACCCGCATCGGGGCGGCGGAGCAACATATTTCGGAGATGGAGGATACGCAGCCAGACATAACTAAAAGACTGGAGCGCAAGAACGACTACTCAAAACGGTCGCCGCCAAGGCAGAGGACTTAGAGGAGCGCTCACGCCGCAACAATATTCGCATAGCAGGAGTGGCGGAATCCACCAACACAGGGCCCATGAATGCATATGTCGAACGCCTGCTCAAAGAACTGTTTGGGAGCGACGCATTCTCATCCACATTTGCAGTGGAGCGGACGCATAGATTGTTGGCCCCTCGGGCGGCTCCCGGGGCCCCTCCTTGTTTAATCATCACAAGGCTCCTGAACTACCACAACCGAGATGCCGCTCTCTGCTTGGCTCGAGAAAGGGAGTCCATCCAATATCAGGGTATGACACCTGCTTTTTACCCTGATTTTACCCCCCTGGTGCAAGAGGCCCGACGGAAATACCTGGATATTAAAAAAGCCTTGCAGAAGGCGGGAGTGCGAAATGCAATGCTTTATCCGGCGAGACCTAGAATCCATCTGAATGACAAAACTCACATATGCGAGTCTCCAGCTGAAGCAGTTGATTTTTGGAAATAACACCGGGCAAGCGCCACTTCCCCCTGTAAAAGATGACCAGAGGGACCCGGCGAGCACATCTCCCACTGGCCAGTGAGAGCTGAACTTATGAATGGCCTGGGAGCTGGGGCGCTGTACTCCTTTCAGCCTGACTAACAAACTCTTTGTTACCTACCAGTACTGAAGACGGAACCCATTACAAGTCTCATTGAACAGTTTGTGACAGGTCTACGGCCTGCTATCCCCTCTTTCTCTCTCTCCTTTCACTCTTTATTCAATGATGTTCTGCTACATTGGGCAAATTTAACACGCTGCTTATCCATGGATGAGGATGGCGGTCTCTCTGGATCGTAGCCTCCCCCAAGGAGATCTCCTGTTGTTCTTGATGGGGAAATATTGGGATTCACCGGATTTGGGGTGCTATCCGATGTGGGTGGAGGGTGGGGGGTTACGGGATGTTATGTGTTACATCTTTGTTGACAGTTTCTCTACAGGGCATTAATGAGCACTTAAGTCAAGTTATAGCTGCCCCAAGCAGCCACACAACATACATGACACATCAGACTAAGAGCCCCCGGGACACTGGGATTGAGATGTTTATCGTAGAATGTGCGAGGCCTATCTAACCCTCGAAAAGGACGACAGATATTGGCATATCTTGCTTGACATAATATCCAGGTGGCGCTCTTACAAGAGACGCACTATGCCCCGAATTCTGCTAACCGTTTTGCCTCTAACTGGGGGGACAATTGCTTCTTTTCGAACTACAGTTCATATTCAAGAGGGGTATGTATCCTCGTGCTTAGAGCACTCCCTTTCGGAGCACATAAGAGAATTGCAGACCCAGAGGGGCGTTATTTGCTAGTGGCTGGTACGTTGGGAACACAAAATATACTGCTAATTAATATCTACGCACCCAATATAGATTCGTCGGAATTCATCCCCAACATTGCTACATATATCTCCCAACTTAACACCGACACTATACTAATGGGCGTGGACTTTAATCTCACGCTAAATCCTACCCTGGATACAACTGGGGCAGGGGGGGTCACTAAACCCCAGTCTGTACAGGCACTGAACAGGTTGCTGCGATCCCATGTGCCGGGGGATGCGTGGCGCGAACGCAATCCACTGCGCAAAGAATTTTAATTTTATTCATCTCCTCACGGGACTTGGTCCCGCATAGACCACTAGTATCTATCGCCCGACCTCATACTGGCTATACTCTCCCTAGAGTACCTCCCTCGTACATTGTCTGATCATTCACCAGTGTTATTGACTCCCTCTGTTCCAGATGCAATGCCTTCCCGTGTACCCTGGTGCTTCCCAGCGGAAGCTGTACAAGCCATAACGGAGTATTTTCAACTGAACGCTGGATCGGTACCCAATTATACTACATTATGGGAGGCATTTAAGGTTTGCGTTCACAGAACGTCCATCGCCAAGCAGTTTGGGGTCCTACGTACCATCCAACAAGACTTAGAGAGGTGAAGAAGCTTTTATTGGAGCTGGATGCAAAACTTACACAGGGTGATAACTCGACTCCGCTACATCAGCGGTCGGCGTTGGTGACAGAATTCCAGGAACTTTCCGCTCGCGAGGCCAATTATCTGGGCAAATACGCGCGGGTCAGGGTGGGGGGAGGGCGGACATTGGCTAGGTTACTACGCCCTCAATATCAATCTTCATATATAACACAGGTTCAAATGCCAGACGGTACTTTAAGCAATACCGGAGCCAAAATTACTACAGCTTACTACTCCCATTATTCCCGTCTGTACACTACTCGCTCCCCCCCCCAGTGGGTAATGAACTCGCTGATTATCTATCCGAGATAGCCATGGTGTGGCTTGAGAACGGGCAACAGGAATTTATGGTCTCCCCTATCACGGCAGACGAGATATCTCAGGCTATTGATGATCTCAGCCGAGCCAAGGCTCCGGGCACAGATGGGCTATCTGGCACATTCTATAAAACATTTAAGCCCCTGCTTGCTCCTTATTTGCTGGAGGTATACATGGAATCTCTTGAATGTGGAGTACTTCCCCACACAATGTGAGAGGCAGTTATATATTTATTATTGAAACCAGGCAAACCCCCATCACGTTGCAATTCGTATAGGCCCCTCTCATTACTGAATCAGGATTACAAGATCCTAGCTAAGATACTTGCAACTCGTATCTCTTAGTTAGTAGATCAAATTATATCTCCGTATCAAACGGGGTTTATCCCTAATCGCTCCACCTCAGTGAATCTACGTACCATTTTTGCAGTAATTAACCAGATTACGCCTGAACTTCCATCAGCGGCGATTCTATTAGATGCTGAAAAAGCATTTGATTTCTTGGAGTGGTCCTTTCTCTATGCCACCTTGTGGAAACTTGGCATTCCCCAATATTTTTTTAGCCTAGTCTCTCTACTGTACATGAAGCCGGTTCCCGACTTCGGGTGAATGGCGGCTTCTCGAAGCAATTTGAATTATCTCTGGGTACCAGGCAAGGTGGCCCATTGTCCCCACTGCTTTTTATTATTGCAATTGACCCCTTGGTCTGCCACCTGCAGGAGCGGCATCTGCAGCTTGGGCTTCGTTTTCATCAGGGTCCCCTGCTGGCATCTCTGTATGCTGATGATGTCATATTATTTGTTCGCGACCCTGAGACTAATCTTCCTCCCCTTCTTCGAGAGGTGGTGTGATTTGGAGTTTTCTCTGGACTTGTCATCAACTGGGCCAAATCTGAGATATTTCCACTCATGGATGCCACAGCCCCATTCGCTCTCAAATACCCCCTTCGGTAGTGTGACGACCCTCCCAAATATCTTGGAATCTATTTGCACCGTAATGCAGCAGAGGTGATCTGGCTTAATTACGGCCCTGCGGTGGAGCACTTGTCGGCGCAAGTTGAGAGGCGGATCAAGCTTCCCCTATCTATGGCTGGAAGAATTGCCATTATCAAAATGGTGGTCCTCCCTCGATTTCTCTATTACTTTCTAAATATCCCGATTCCGCTCACCTCTAAATTCTTCGATATATTGCGCGGTTTGCTCATTAGATTGGTTTGGGCGGGTAGGCAGCCACGCATTGGTTAGCAGACATTAACAAAGCCATATCAACGTGGCGGCTTCGTGGTCCCGGACTTTTATTTATACTTTCTAGTAGCGCAAGCGCACTATGCATATTACTGGTATCACCCCGATGCTCGATTACAATACCTGAAACCAGAATGGACTCAGGCTAGGCTCTACTCACTTTCTGCTCTTCTACCTCATAGCTTACCCAGAACACTCTCTGAAATACAGACACTCTAAACAATATGTTGGGCCTGGACACGATTATGCCAATACCTTTGTTTTGATATCCTATACTCCCCACACATACCCCTGCAGGGCAACCCATGGCTCTCCCTGACTACGGAGACTCTGACCAAGAAGACTTTGGCCCGATGTGAGTTGTACACGTTCTGGCAGCTTTTTCAGAGCACCCAGGTGCGATCTGTTTCTGACTGTACCAGGGAACGGGATGTGTCCTATATGGATAAGTTCCTGGTCCACAGGGTACACACCTCGTTGATAGCTGCGCTGTGAACATCTACTGCAGAGCCGGCAGACTTCCTCCTACTCTCACTTGTCATTACCTCTGCGTCCGGTGCCCATTTCGTTTCTAGATTGTATCATCCAGCTCTTACACTTAGACCTCAGGTGGGCATGGGGGCACGGATGCCGTTGGAAAACTATCTGGGCAGCCCCCTATCTGACAAAGCATGGGCCCACTGTTGCGAACAGACCTGCTATGTTTCATTTAACCATCGCCATAAGATTCTACATTTCAAATACATACATAGAGCGTACATTACACCCAAATTCCAGGCAAAAATGGACCCCGCTAAGTCCCACAACTGCCTCAGGTGTGCAATGGAGGCTGCAGACTTCTACCATACGGCATGGAATTGTGCACCAGTATTAGCATACTGGAATGAAGTCTTCTGCTACCTAGCCCAGATGAGTGAAACTGAAGTGACCCAACCCCCCCCCATTAATGGCATTACTTGGTTACGTGAAGTCACTCAAGCCTGATGTACGCCTTGCTTCTGGCCAAACGACAGGTCTCTAAGTACTGGAACAGCCCTGTGGTCTCAGTGGTTAAGGCCTGGATAAAGGACCTGATCTACTGTGACACCACTAGTGATATATACACCTCCATACAACCACTTACCTCTAGGCCCAAAAATATTTGGCAACCGCTCCAATCCTACTTGCTTTTACATCCTGAAGAGACTGAATGAATATACAGTATTGTGTATTGTAAAATGATCCCGATTCTGGCAGGAATTCAAACTTTTGTCTCATTTGAAGCGTAAATGAACAGCGATTGTACTAGCTAATTAGCAAGTTAAATTGTTTTTAATATGACTTGGCTCCTCTTAACGCTGACACTTGTTGATGGAAAATGTCCCTGTATGTTTATGTTTGTTTTGACATTGATATTAAACTGTGAAAATGCAATAAATAAATAAAAAAATCCCCAGCACTTAAAATTTTCCAGTCTAAGGCAGTGGTGAGTGCTCTCTATGGGGCCGAACTATGAGGCTCTCACCCTTGTCTACAGGGGAGAATAATTTTTTAAGATCTATTTTAAACCTCCCAAAGAGCACTTCTATTCTCCCCCTTCATCCGGACACTGGTGTCAAAGCAATTTCAAACAAAGCCAAACTCAGGGTAATTGAACACTGGCAAAGACTGAGTACCATCCCAGCTCTAGAAAGCTACCACTTTGCCTTCAAAGAGATAGTGGCCCTGGACAAAGGAAAAAAGATTCAGGCAGACAAGACACTCCTTTACTACTACTTCTTCTGTCTGGCCAATACCCGACCTAGGAAGAGGTAGAGTTCTTATTTGTAATCAACAGGGCGCAAGACAATATCACACTACTTGATACAAACGAGGCAATAGTGTGCACTGTCGCCAAGTTCCTACACTGGAGCTGGGCCATTCGTGCGAACACTATGGTCTTACAACAAGCCCCTCAGTGCAGTCCTTCGGGGTGTACGCGGGCCGGAGCCTGAGCGTCTCCATGCCTCTTCACCTACTGCTCACCCCCCACGATCCTTTTGCACGATTTGCGGCAATCGCCAGAACTATCGAGGCCCCAACGCAGCCTCTACCACACAGCAATGGATACGGCCAAACTCTGCATATTACGTCAATGGAGGGCATCGGCCCCACCAATGCAGGCGTCATGGCTGGTAGCCATGATCCAAACTGCCTCCCACGAACTAGTCATCTATAATCTGCAGGATCAATCCGACCTATTCCTGCAGACATGGGCAGCCTTCTTACGCACAGAGGTGAACACTGGAGACCCTCAACACCACACGGAGGAACCAGAGCTTCCCCCCGCCTTAGGCCCAGTGCCTGAGCCATAGCTGCTGTTCCTTACCTTAGTAATCTACTCCGTCACAACTTCCTGACCCTCCCCCCCCCTCTCACAGTCTCTCCTACAGCACCTTTACATAGCTGTGGACCCATACCTCCCCTTCCATATTCTTCTTACTACTCACTCTTCTCAGCTATTGCTCCTGCAAAACCCCATACGCACCAATCCCAACCTCACAACATAGCCTGTGTCTACGGGAGATTTGATATAGATTGATTGATATATATATATATATATATATATATCAAACACAAAGCACCAGATTTGGAGAGGCACACACCTTGTGTAATCCTTTATTTCTGCAAGACCGCTCTGCTCAGGACCAGCAATTCTTTTGCCAATATTTTAATCCTTGCGCGTTTCGGGCGTCTTGCGCCCTTGATCACAGGTGTTTGGCAAAATGCGGGAAGGCAGCGTGCCGCAACTCTTAAATAGCAGTTCATTAAGTCTCGCCCCCTGGGCGTGTCAGCAAAGTGCATCCTGGTATTGGTATGGACAGCTGAAGGGACCTGAGATGAGGCGCTGGTAGCAGGGAGCATAGCCCTGCTGCGGCGGTGTGTCCTCAGGGCGGGTCGGGTGTGGCCCCGAGTCCAGGGGCTGGCATTGATGACTGTGAACCCTGAAGAGAGGCCTGCTACAGGGACGAGATGAGCTGGTGTGTACTGGGAGACCCTGCGGCCGGAATCCTGAGGTGGGGTGTAGCCTGCAACACTCACGCACATAAGCATATGGGATGGGCCCCCTCAGTTGGAGAAAAATCTGGGGCTCTGTGTAGACCAGAGATGACCAAAGAAGATACGGGAGATCTGCTGGTAGGGGCTAGCCTCAGGCACTGTGTTGAAGCCCATGGAATGGATTGTGCATATGCTGGCGGGATACTGCTTGCAGACCGAGTAATTGCCTGATTGCTCACTGGAGTGAGACACTGTAAGGTGTGGACAGGTGCGGGGGCCGACCCTATGGTGTGATATTAAATGGATAGAAAAGGTCTGAGCACTGTGGACGGCTGGTCTTTGACACTGTGCCAAATGTCACCCGTCTGCTCATGAGGCCAACGAATACGCAAAATATTTCTAGACAGTCTATGTGCTGTAGTGGGACTGACAGATCAAAGATGGTGAAAGATAAACCCCGGAGGGGCGCTCAGGCTACTAAAATAGTACATTATACGGTCCCTGGGCCTGGAGAACAAATACGAGGAGACCTAATGGGTCCTGAACAGAGAGCACATGCACGGGACAAGGCGGAAATCTTTGAAGCCATAAGAGGCTCATGTGCGGCCTGAAGTCCAAGTTGGACAGCATGGCAATGGACATTAATCATCTGCGTCTCGATCTCCGCAAGGTTGCCGAAAGAGTTACGAATACAGAGGGGGAGGTTGTATCGCTCCGTGATAACTTACAGACGCTGCAAGACACAGTGGCGACACTCCGGGCTAAAGCAACCCGAATGGAGGAAAGAGTGGAAGATGCTGAAGAGCGATCGAGGCGGAATAATCTACGGTTTCTCGGATTACCGGAGAAGATGAAGGGACACTCAGCTGAACTAGTCCTGGAAGACTGGATAGTTGCTGCTGTCATCACTAACCGCCTCTCTAAATTCTTCTCTATCGAGAGAGTTCATAGCGCGCTGGGTCCTGCCCCCCACCCAGGAGCACCTCCTAGAGGGGAAACAGCCTTTACAACGAAAGCATTACAACGCATGCCATTACAACGCATGTCGTTACAACGTGAAAGGCTTGTTGCAGGGGGTAGAAGGTGTTGGAGTTAACTCCAACACCTTCCCTACTGTTGCACACACTGGAGTTGGAATAGTAAATTATACTATTCCAACTTCCAGCGCACCCCCGACAGCAAGTTGGGGTAAAGGTATGCGTTGTAACGGCATACATTGTAATGGCATGCGTTGTAACGTCATACAACCCTCCTAGAGCACTAATAGCGAGAATGTTTAATTTCAGAGACGTAATCTTACAATATGTCCGAACCCATGACCTGCCACGCTATGAAGACCAGCCAATCCAAATCTACCCTGACTATACTAGGAAGGTTCAGGACCTACGAAATGTCTTCCTGGGAGTCAAGCGTAGGCTACATGAGTAAAATATTAAATATAGCTTGGTATTCCCGGTGACACTCAGGTCAGGGTACAACATGATGGCAAACCATACTTCCACGAAAATCCACAGGAAGCAATGGAATGGATGGACTCCCCGGGGCTCTGGAGAATGGAGCTGAGCCAGGAATGGAGCGAACAACCGAGGAGGAGTGGACGACGGAGGGCCAGTAATAGGGAGTCTCCAGCGAGGATGACGCACACTCAGGAAAAACAAACCACAGGGCACATATTAGTTGGCGATGTTGGTACTTTAAAAGAGGACGTATATCCGGTGCTGATGGTAAATTAATTCTCGCCGCTCTTTCTGGTGCAGGAAGCTCAGACGGACGGAATGCTGGAGGTCTAACAGCCCAGGTTAGGGGTAGCATCCGGGCTTACCTCTGGTCGCACGTAAACGCAAAGAATACTATGAGAGGGTCAATGAAGACTGAATTGATAATTGAACCCACTGGTATTTGTTGATATACGATTATAAAAATAGACTGCCGGTTAAGTCACTATAACTAACAAAGGACTGTCCAGTCGACACGCCTGAGAACATTGCTGAGCCCCTTATCGGGACTCGCGGAGGGCTTTGGATTTGGTGGGCTGGTCAGATTTCATAACTAGTGTAGTTGTTGGGTTGCTAGTTAGGATATAATATATTGGGCGGGTTTCTGGGGTGGTGTTTCCTGTCCTCTTGCTAACTGTTGAACTGGAAGGGACGGGCGGCTACTGCCTATGGGGGAAGGGGGGGTAAACATTACAGTCTTGTTTTATTTCAAGTGCTTTGTTATTTTTTAGAACTACAAAGTTGATTGTTCTGGGGGGCGGGGATAGCTTCCACAATGGTGCCTACAAAAAAAAATTAATGTGTCCGTCTGTAACGCAACTGGTGCTCATCGAAAGTGCTCTGATAACTTCGGGTCAAGTTTGTGCGATGTAAAACTCCGGGAAAAAAAAGTGAAGTCTATATTGTTCCACTATGGGCTCTCTGTTCTAGCACCTGTTGTTGCTCGTCTTTCTGACACTATCACATGAAGGCTGAAGGAACTGGATATAAATTTGTGACATGGAATGTTCGTGGACTGAATAACTATGTTAAATGAAATTGGATTTATGCATACTTGCGGAGATATGGGGTATCGTTTGCATCCCTACAGGAAACTCATCTGTGGGTGGAATGCATGAAGTATGTGCAGAGAAGATGGAGTGGATAAATGTTTGCTACTTCCTACTCTGGTTATGCCAGAGGTGCATTGATATGGGTGGCACGCGGAGTCCTTTATTAACTGTATGAGGACGTTTAGACACTGAAGGACGGTATGTGATGGTGGAGGGTACACTTGTGCACACAGTTTATTCTTTATTGAATGTGTATGCCACAAACAAGGATGAAGGAGACTTCTTGAGTTCAATGCTTGGGAACATACACCTCACTCCTGAGGTGGAGATTATAATGGGAAGCGAGTACAATTGAGTCTTAAATGGCAGGATAGTTAGATAGCCACCGAGCATGGACACAAAACCTAAGCAGGGGTGCCTTACGAAAGGTGCAGAGTAGCCTAGGCTTGATAAATATTTGGAGGCAGCGCAATCCAAAGGAGTGTACATATTCATGCCATACCCCGGCGACAGACACATACAGTCGCCTAGACTATATTTCTGTACAAGTAACAGCCACTCATAGAGTTACAGACGCCCAATATCTTGCCTGTTATTTATCGGATTACTCCCCATTAGCCAACCTCAGCCTATCCTGGAGGTAAGTGATAGAGGAGTTACTATGGTATTTAAAGAGCAAGCGATTAACACTGCATTCACCGATCATCTGGGAGTGGACTTTTTGGAACCGCAGAATACCATGAATGCCCGGGTGATATCGGCATATCTGGACGAGGGTTCCCTTCCCTGTTTTACCTCGGAGGACCGGGAGTCCCTGGGTGCTCCAATGAGTAAGCTGGAATTGATTGGTGCGATGAAGGACTTAAAGCCTATTAAGTCACTGGGCGCTGACTGTTTACCGGCTAAATATTATCAGCAATTTCCTGCCATATCGGCAGATAGGATACTGGAGGTTCTGGCGGAGGCCTGGGGGAGGAAGGAGCCACAACAGACTATGAGGGAAGCTCTAATAGTAGTAGTACCTAAGCCGGGTAAGGACCCAGCTATGACGGGCTCATACACACTCCTTTCTATGTTAAATGTGGACCTAAAGCTCCTTAGCCATGCACTGGCAAATAGACTTTTGCCCTTTCTCCCCCAACTCATGCATGGAGATCAATCAGGGTTTATTCCGTGTAGAAACACCCTCAGCAATATCCGTCAAATGGCCCACGTTATGCGGCCATTGGAATTGATAAAAGTTGACTATGCCCTGGCCTTTCTCGACGCAGAGCAGGCCTTTGACTCTGTACGCTTGGAATACATCTGGCAGGTCCTTCAAAAAATTGGCCTGGGCTCACGTTTTATAGACTGGGCAAAACTATTATATACAAATCAAACAGAAAGAGTACGTACGAGCTATGTTTTGGTGGCTATGGAGTTGCAGCGTGGCACCAGGCTCTCTCCTTTGCTGTTTGCCATAGCTATGGAACTATTGGCATGTTGCCCGAAACAGGCTCTCAAGGAATGGGTTATAAGGATAGGCAAGACTGAACATGTAGTCTCCCTATATGCAGATGATGCCCTAATATACTTGACCGGTCAACGGTTTCTTTCCCGATGTTATTGGACGAGCGAACGGAGTTCACAGAGGCCTCCGGTCTCCGAATTAATAGATCCAAGTCTCTACTGTTTCTGCTGGGTAAACTTAGTGGAGTCTCATTGACCCAGCTCCCACAGGTTGAGTTACCCTGGAAGCTGACAGTGTCTGTTATTTGGGGATATTCATAACCCAGGAGGAGACCCGATTCTACGACCTAAATGTGGGATGGGTAATTGAAGGGTTGCACCACTCCATTTAATTCTGGAACACAATGATATTGTCCTTGGTGGGAAGGATTGCCCCGATTAAAATGGTGGTATCACCGAGATGTCTATATGTTATGCAGGGGACATTCTATGAACTGCCCAGGTGGGTATTTAAAGAACTGGACACAGTCATGATGAAGCTTCTGTGCAATGACAGACGTTGCAGAGTTGGGCATGACACAATGCAAAGGGAATGGAAACAAGGGGGCCTGGAGGTACCAGACCTAGAATTATATTATCTGTTGACACAGCTCCAACATGCGATACATTGGCTAAATACGGACCCAAGTTGGAAGAGATCCTTTTTGCCAGGTACATGTGAGGGTCACCAGTTAGGGGCACTCTTAATGGGGATAGGAACCTCCTACGGTCATTTCCCCATTTGGTTCGACTGATGGCTAGACTGTGGGAATGCACGGTCCAGACCATAATAAAAAAAGAGCCATATGCCCCAAAGTTGGGCATTATGATCAAACGCCCCTTTGCTCAAATTGCGCAGTCGATGTTTGTGAAATGATGGGGGGAGGGTGGCTGCCTAATTCTGTCTGACCTTTACCGGGAGGGTAGATTTATAACACTACAGAATCCAATAGAAATGTTTGCCTTGGACTCTGGACAGTTCCTGCAGTATGCTAACATTGCAGCCAGGGCGCGAAAACTGTGGCCAGCATTTCCGGAAGCCCCTGACGCCACGCACACGTTAGTCAGTATGATCACTATGGCGGGTGGACATAAATTTGTAACTCATCTATATCGGGCTCTGCGTGCAGACAGACAGGTCAAACCATTAAAAGTGGATAAAGGTGGCAAACCATAGCGGTGAGCCCTTATCCCCTAGAGATTGGTTCCTTATTCACACGGAAGTCCGGAGAGTGTCAGTTTGTGCAACATTCAAACAGATTCAATATAACATTATTCACATGACAAATTTGTCCCCCGGCCGTTTACCAGTAATTTATCCAACACATGACTCTCAATGTCCCAAGTGTGCGACCCCTAAAGCAGACTTTTTATATATGGTTTGGCACTGCCTGTAGGTGGTCACATATTGGAGAAGGGCTGTCGAGCAGCTTAACCGTGCTACTGGTTGGGATATTCCACTGACGATTGGTAGTTGTCTGTTGGGACTATTGCCAAGGGACCCGAAACGCAAGCTCAGCAGACTATTTACAGTGCTGGGACTAACGGTAGCAAAGACTCATAGCGATTCATAGTAAATAAATGAAAAATACCTCATATGTATTCTCAGCTTTTTTCAATTTTTATACATAAATACAGTTATGGAAACAGATTTTCAGTCATTATGTTTGAACACAACTCAGTAAAAGCAGATTACTATGATTCTTGGAAAACATTTTGAAGTACTGTCAAAAGCAATCTAACCAGCAGCATGTACCACACTCAGAAAAATGTCTTTCCATAGCCTTTGACGCCTCCACTGGACTGTCCCCTCCCACCCAACTTTTAAATCCCACCTCTAATTCTGTACTCCAAGCCCATCTCCTCTGGTTAAAAGACAGGAATGTTGACCGACAATTCCGATATTTAGGCCATGACAAAGCTTGCATCCCAATGTAAAGATGTACTCTAGTTTATGTATCTCAATGGCAAGGCTTCATCTTCCTTCCATCAAACTTCTATCCACAACCATCAAGTGAACAATGCTTTAATATGCCATTTCACAGTGATATATACATATGGTGGTTCTGTTCCTGGTGCTCCCTGTTTTGATAAATACAAAAATATATCTTGCAGGGGTTTATGTTACTACTGCAGTCAATAACTGCATCCAATTAATAATCCCTCCCCCCCTGATATACCGCCGTAAAAGAATTGTTGTGCAGAGATTTTCATTTGTGGTTTTGGCTCATTAGAGAAGTAATTTAGCTTGGGCAGACATTGCTGATCCGGGCTGAATTTTTCTGGACGGCATTTTTAAAAATGGCGTATGTGTTGAGGTGATGATGTAATATTTCAGGAACCATGAGACCTATATACTTCATTTCTGTGTCAAAACATAGGGTTTGGGAGTCAAGTAGTTTTCCAAAATGGCGGCTACAATAGAGGAAGAAGAGATATATAAAAATGAAACAAATAATAATGTTTTTTAATCCTTTTATGTATACACCAAACAATGTTTATGATCTCAATATGAAAATCAAATTATGTTTATCACTCCTGTTTTAGACACATTTTCATAGTTCACTTTATTTATTTGTTTCGGCAATCGCTCGTGGTACATTTGCAGAATGTTGAACATTTGAGAAAAGCATATAGTCAAGGACATCTTTTTGTAGCACAGGTTTTCCATGTACATGTAAGTTCTGTGCATAGAGGCTTTAGAAATTTCGTAGGTTTTAGCACCCAATCAATATCTTCCCAACCAAATCCACACGGATCTTTCACTACATATGCAAGATCCAAAACATTTTCACATCTTCTGATCAAATAGAACGCTCTTTTAATGTGTCCATGCACAGAATATGACGTTGGTGGAAGGTCACTTAGCAGGAATGATTTCTTGAACTCGCTGTACCGAAGATCGTCAAATGTGTGACAGTCAGAACTTGTTTTCCACACACGCACAAGGTATTTTTCTACGTCTTTAAAGTCACATTCTTCTCCTATCTCAGCAAATCCTTTTAGAAACGTCACAGATTCAGCTCCAAGCTTTGTTCCAATTTTGCTCAGTATCATCACCAATAAGAATATGTGCCTTGATAAGAACACTGGGCATCTCCGAGTCAAGTTTCTTGTACAGAATATGAAGAGGGATTAAGTGTCTTTTCTCGCCTATTCCATAACGCATCCATAACTCCATAACTTTGACAATCCTTGACTTATGAACATTGCAACAAACCTAAGTAGCACAAAAATAATATTTGTGTCCTTTGACAGTGCAATGACTCGTTGAAACCATTTCGAACAGCCCATTCAACATGTGGCACAACAGGAAGGTCAGTTTCCTCCAATTTGCTGTTAAGTTCTTGAACAATATGGCCTGCACCTTTTGAATATATCTCTGCAGGCACCAACTCCTCATTGACAATCATTCCACGTGCAATAATTGGAAATTCAGTGTTCACTGAAGCATCAGCAATGTTTTGGCGAGATAATATCTCCAAGTTCATCTTGTTTGATGTCGAGGACCAGAATTGATCAAGTTGCACTGGTATAGGTGTAGCATTGTTGAAGCAGGCAAGGTCAATTGTTCCACTTGTAGACATTTGTCTGATTCTCTTACATTCTTTGCCAGTTCAAGATAACTGTCAAAGACAATGTGCAGTTCGTGCAAGGTGCACACTGATTTGATATCTGTAGAACAGTCTGAAGGACCACTCCGACGTTTTGCATGGATGACATCTAGACCATTCGCAATTGTGACATATAGTCCACAACAACACAGTTTTCAATGAGGACACCTTTTCGAATTGAAATTCTTCAGGTTTAAGTTTTTTTTTCGAGCCCTTGCACGAGTTTGTGCTTCACTGGTTTGGTTGCAGCATCCCCATCAAAGAATGCGTTTGTTGGAAAAAGATCATGCAACAGAATGTCCTTGATAAATTCACCCCTTTCTTTTGCTACATCCATCTCCCTATGTGTTTGCAAAATAAAAAAATTTGTAACCTGTTTTGTAGTGGCGGGTTGGACAAAACTCTTACTATGGCAATTAAAGCGTGGAAGTTTAGCTTTAGTGATTATGTCAAACAGATTTTTCTCTTTCAATACAAATCTCTCCTGCTACAGTTCTGCATATATAGTAGGAGTATCTTTATATCGTTATCCACATATTGTTTGGTCACGAAGGTGTGTAGTCGCACAGGCTCAGTCATTTCACAGAGGTTTCCTTGCTGTTGCATGAAATGAAAAAGGCTGTCAACATGCTTATTAAAACATTCCCCTCTCTTTCCCACAAGTTCGTGGTGAGGAACAGTTTCACGATAGCCCATTAATTTTGAATTTGTCATCTCCCTGAAAACATTGCAAATAGAAAAGACTTCATGGTAAACTAGCTGCCATTGAGCAACATATTCACTTTTACATGTCTGACCAACAACTCCCTTGGAGCTTTTCTGTGATCTCTGGATCATCTGTTCCAGTTTCATATCTGGAACCACAGCATTGAACCTTCCATCTCTGTCTTTCACCACAAAATGTCTTTGGATGAATTTTCTGTAGAGGTATAGTTTTCCACCTCCAGCACTTTCACTTTTTCCAAATACCAGGAACCATATCTCAGGAAGTTTATGCAATCGAATTTGCGAAACACAGTAATAAGTGACTTCAAAGTCTTCACATGCAGCTCTCAACCCCCTTCCTGATCAGCATCTACTAAATTTTTCACTAGAGCTTTCATGTGTAAAACATTTCCCCAGTACTTGCAAAGTTCTGATTCTTCTTCACATTCTTTGACAAGCTCTACGAACGTGGTTTTCAGATTTTGAACTGAGTTTATTGAATTGCATTATGTCTTTTGAATGAAGTGCACCCTGTGTCTTGTTCACTTCTGAGATGAGATATGCAAAACCTAATCTATCATTCTTGTTCCAGAAAGCATTCCAACGAAATGTTTCTATAGCCTCAGATATGATGAGCATACCTTGTAACAAACGAACATAATGAGTTCCATTCAATACTGACTGGACAGTTTTGTTTCCAAAGATTTCAGCCTCAATAAGTGCATCGTCTTTGCCACATCAACTGAGATAATTTCCTGCACACTGCAACGCAACTTTTGGCATGTGGAAAATGCTCATCATTGGATAAAGATCAACAAATTCTACTGGATTGCTCAAAAAAGGTCAGCTACAATACAGAAATCACCTTAATATCAGAAAATTGGCAGGATAGGCTGGTCTTCAATCTGAGCATGCATATTTTGGAAACTCTTTAGAGTCGTGTATACTGTTGCACAGTTTGTTACTGGAGATGGGATTACTGATAAAAAACCAACCTTCTTCAGTGGAACATTATTCAGGGAGATGAGAGTTTGAATTCCAGCCCACGGAGGAACTGGCTTTCCTTCATCCTTCAGTCTGCACCGAATAAGCGATATGATAAATTCAGTTAAATCAGCTTTGTGGACCGCAGCATCAGTTATAAGAAGATCCATCTCTTCAGCCACTTTGAAACTTTCTGGTAGCCTGGGACGTGTTGATGGCTTGTAGTGATTTTGCACACGTTGGTAAGGCAGTTGGGACATAAGTTTGCAGCTTCTTTTGTTTATGCCTACAGCTGACACAGTTTGTTTTCCAGCAGCTTCTTCATTGGTACAGTCTTGAAAAAGCACCATGGCAGTATCATGTGTGTTGGATGTTCCAGACAAAGAAGAGCTGTCTTCAAAATAAAAATTATCAAGAGCAGCAATTGTAAATCCTTTCCTGCTAACAATTTTAATCTCCGTACTATGTCATTTTAACTTGTTGATACACCAATCCTATTCATTGAAGTGATTAGCTCTCTACTTCTGCACTTGACATAGATTGCGTGGGCAGTCATTATGTGCAGCAGAGTTTTCTTTTTGCTGTGATGTAATACATATAACATGATTTGGAAAAGACAGTACATTTGTACAGCATAAACCTGCCGGTACATGGGATTGTTTTCCACTTCTTCATTTATATCTTCAAATCCATCGTCGGTGTTGTCGGCTTCTGTTCCGAACTCAAGAACTTTAGTTTGTGACAGTTTGGCTTTGCGGATATTAAACAGTGGTGTAAAAAAATGTTAAGACAACATCAGGCATTCTTGTTGACTCCCATGATTTGCGGAACTCTGGGGCATCACAAAATTTGTCATTAAGTCCAAAATCTAAATCTTTCAGGACGTTTCTTAAAATGGTTCCTGCTGATTTTACTACATCCTGTGATCTTATTTTGGCAGCTACAACTTCAGGAGTGAAATCAGCGGAGAACACCATAAGTGTCTAATTCTTTTTGTTAGACTGACAAAAAAAAAATTGTCATTGTAATTTCTCACCAGAAAAATATTAATTTCATTATTATGGAACAATACAGTTTCATCAATGTTGACCATTATTTCTCTGTGAATCCGTAGCCAGCAATCAAGAGTGGCATTAAAACTTCATTTGCTTTTTCAAAGAGTGCAAACTTAATTGAAGGCTGGCGGTTACGTTGCTGCTGGGAGCTCATTGCACATTGATATTTTTGAATGAATCTATGTAACCGGAAAAATGGCTATATTGTTTTTTGTGATGTTTATATCTGAAAACCTGAATGAATAAAAAAAATATATTTTTGAATGAATGCACGCATGCAGTTCCGGTGGGCATACAAATCCACAGAAAATACCTTCTCCTCGCTGTTTAGATCAGCTATTCGGCTGTAAACTTCATCTTGGAAGAAACTAGCTGCAGAAAAAAATATGTTTGCCCTTTGAGACTTACATACTCTGTACTTTGTTCTTTCGTCAATCCCTGTGGCCCTTGTTCTGGCTAAAAACACAGATAACACATTGAAGATCCTCTGCTTTCTGATCAGTTGTTGGAGGTGGACGAGGGGTAGCTATCGATCTTCTAAGTGGATGGGCTTGGTTGTCGATACTTTCTCAGAAGACTCAGATTCTTGTTGTGGTTCACTGGATTCTGCTATTTTTTGACAAATTTCTTCCAGGCTTGATTCCCATTGTATATGACTTGTAGCACTTGTTGTTACAATGATAAAATATTTGATCCTCTTCACGCCATCAGTTTCAATCTTTTGTGAACTTCATCTTGCCGGATTCTGCAGCATCTTGCACTCTCTTCTGTCCAGGTGCAGTTGATGTTAGCTTTTCTTTCGGATTAGTTTGGCATATGACACATTTTCCTTTGTTGAAGGAGTTCTCAGATTTTGTACTTAGCAACACTCTGTCAGCAGGTTGAGATCCTCGGCTACCACCTGCTTTGCTCACATTTACGAATTTGAATAAACGGAGAACCTGAAATAAAAACAATATTAAAATAAATTACCAATATGATGACTAAAACACATCAGTATAGATCCACCATTTTGGAAAATGGCAGAAAGGTTGCTCTGAGGAGTTATTTTCTGTCTCTATAAGACTACTTCACCCCCAAAACCTATGTTTTGACACCAAAATGAAGTATATAGGTCTCATGGTTTCTGAAATATTACATAATCACTGCAACACATCCGCCATTTTTAAAAATGTCATCCAGAAAAATTTGGCACCGATTAGCAATGTCTACCCAAGCTAAATTACTTCTCTAATGATATAAAAACACAAATCAAAAATGAAAATCTCTGGACAACAATTTTTTTTACGGAAGTATATCAAGGCGCCAGGACTATAAGGTTTCTAACAGACTTCCTCGCCAAATTTGTAAGAATTTAAACTATATAAAGATGCAATTTCAAACACACTTACAAACCATTGCAGACCAAACTACACCACTCATATAAAAGGATACAAAAAAGAACAAATGGTACTGAATACATCAACTCTTTTCTGCTTTGAACAAGTAATGTTCAGGACTTTTGTGTCCAACTATTGCGATTTAAGACGTTGACAGATCAAGGCTGAAATGTTACAAAAGAGTCCGTGGACTTTAGCTAAAGAGAAAGTCTCTGTAAGGGTATGTAAAGGATATCAAAGATTTACCAATTTGCTTTGCTGCATGTAATAATTCTTTAAAGGTTTCGTTCAGTGCTTGCTGTTCCTTCTTATCAAGACTATCTGTGACAAAGCGAACCATCTTTTTCCAGGTAAGGTCAGACTGAAGAACATGTTCGCGGAACTTGGTTCGCTTGTTCTGAAAAACAAGAAAAATGAAAGATGCTATACAGCCTTTTTTCGAGCAAATGCATACATCTAAAAAAAAATATTATGAAAGCATTTGCCTTATTCACATATGACCTTTCACCATCAACTAAAGGACACAAATTCTAAGATAAACATGGAAATGTCAGACGGATGTAAATATATCTGTAATTTGCTTCCCAACTTTATAAAAACGATGCACCTTAATAATTTTCCACTTGGTATCTTCGAAAATATTCACATGCTTTCAACAATTATCCTTGATATTACGTAAATGATTCAGAGCCCTAGGCCTAATATACAGAAAAAAATGTAAATGTTGAAGAGAAGATTTACATCTACGTCTGAATGCATTTTTACTATTACTTTCTATTCACATGTATGGAAAGCTGGGGAAGGCGCAGGATTCCAGAAGAACAACTAAGAAAAACATCCGACATCTTACAAGGGCTCATATGTGCCCTATGCAGAACACTACATAGAGCAAATGTTCGCACAGGGAGAATGGTACTCCCTGAACAAGCGCACACATTATATTTTCCTTTTTCTCCGCAGATAGTAATTTTTTTCAAGTGTAGAAATCTGGGGGGTTATCCATTTCCCTTCCCATCCTTGAAGGGGAGCAGTAACTTTATAAACATTTACAGATGAGAAAGCATCAGATCTGAGTTTGGGGATGCCCCCGAATGTATGTTTATGGATGGTCACACATTAACAAGGCAAACCATGCCTTGCAATATGCCCTTCGCAGTACTTGAATGGAATTTAGGACTGATTTCTCCATATTAGTGGCAGAGAGAGCAGTGAATCCTTTTACACCCGCCTGAAATTCTTTTGAGAATCCCAGTCAGGTGTAAATGGAGGTATCTTTGGGCATAGACCTATAATTACGGCAGAAAATACCTTTGAGAAAAGAGTCAATTACATTTAGAAATAAACATACAACTGCCTCACCAGGCCATTAGTGTGTTAACTATTATGCAGAATCACAGTAGATCACAGCAATCAGCACTGCTTAGACCACTCAGTTTACCAATGTACTTCATTCTGTTTTAGGTTTTTGATCTATTTTATTAGTTTATATGAAAGGAAGTGATACAAATACCCACCACCTACGCGAAACTTCAAATATCAGAATATACATGCATCACAAAGTGGGAATGAAGGGGGGGGGGGATACCGTGCAACGAGACAGTGCTATGCCGGGCATGAGCTAGTGATCTCATGTACCAAGTGGTCTCAGTTAGGTTAGTGTGTGCCAGATTCGTCTGCAGAGGTTATGCGGAGTATCCGAAGGTAGTGTGGGCAGGTCAGTTACCGGAATTCCGCAGACAGGTAGGTAAGACAAGGTTGCCACATCCTCTCAAAGAGGGGGAGGCAATTTGTGGCTACTGCAGTTAGCTTTTCCATTCCCAATAATTCCCATAGTTTGTACAGCCAGCCTATATGTGTAGAAATGTTATTGGTGCCCCATCTGGCAAGAAGCTGCTGCTTGGCTGCGCAAAGTGTTAAAGCGATTGCGTGGCCTCTACTGGCCCGTTAGGGGTAGGTAAGCGGATTGGTGAGACCCAGGAGAGCGTAACTCTGAAATCTAGGAATATCAGTATCAAACATAGCATTCAATGCATCCAGGATCCCCTCCCAAAAGGACTCCAGTCTAGGGTACTGCCACAGTAGGTGTGTGAGGGTGCCCTGCTGGCCACATTAGCGCCAGCAGCGGCCAGCGTTGGTGGGGTCTCAAGAGGCAATCCTAGTCGGTGTGAGGTACCAGAAAGTGCTATTTTTAAAAATATTTCTTCACTAGTGGTGTTAAGGGCTGATGCTCGTGCGCAGTGTAGAATGTCGTTCCATTCCATGTCAGTAAATGGGCGTCCACATTCCCCCTCCCATCTGGCCAGTGTGGGTGATTGGTGAGAAGTCAGGGGTATGACAAGAAGGCATAAATGTATGAGGTGGGGGTGGGAAACCACTTCTCAAAGGACGTGAGCAGTCGACTATCGTGTGGTCGGATCCAGGGCTGTGTCACCCAATGCGCTATGGTCAAATACTGCCATCGGTCCGTGTCGGGAAGGCTATAAGCCAACTGTATTGTAGGGAAGTCCATAAGGCCCTCAACATCGAACAGGTCCCCAATTTGCTTGCAATTGGCCCCCTACCATGCCTGAAATGCCGATCCTTTGGTCGCGGGCGGGAAGTCCAGGTTACCAATCAGCAGCGTCTGTGGGGACAGGGGCGTAGAGAGACCGTACCTCAATTGTACTGTGTCCCAAACCCCAACCGTGGCCCTCACCACTGGTGAGACATAAACCCCGGCTGGCCTATGGGGTTTCGGCAATCAGGGGACCTTCCAGATATGGATGTCCATGATCGCCTGGTCTATAAAGCACCAGTATTTCTCTGTGCGTGTCCGTGACCATTCCACCATATAGCGCAATTGTGCAGCTTGGTAGTAGCAGCGCAAATGTGGTATCCCCAATCCCCCTGCCAGCAGTGGCATGGGTTCTGGCATCGGTTCTGGCCATTCTGGCATATCTGCCCTTCCAGATAAAGTCCCAGATAAGAGACTGTAGCTTGTCTAGCAATCGTTGGGGGAGGCTGGAGGGGGAGGGCTTGCATCACTTAGAGGATTTTGGATAGGAGCACCATCTTGACTGCTGCTATTTGCTCAAGCCAAGAGAGACCATGACTCTTCCACTTGTTGAGGTCTGATCATGTGACCACCAAGAGGTGGTCATTGTTGTGGGCAGCAGTGGCCATGGGCATGGGGTATCTGTTTTCCCAGGTAGGATTGTCCATGGTCAGCCCACTGGAAAGGGAACTGTGTTCTGAGCTGGGCCTTGATCAAATCAGGGCTAGTCTGATTGAGGAAGAAAGATTTTTGTAGATTAGTCTTGAACCCAGAGGCTCCACTGAATGCAGTTAATTAAGTCATCGCAGCTTCTAGGGTGGTGTCTGGTCAGTGAGGGTCAGGAGAACGTCATCGGCCTACAACATGATCTTATGTTCCCGTCCGGCTATCTGAATGCCCGTTATTCAGGGGTTGCCTCGGATCCATTCAGTGAAGGGCTCCATATAAAGCGCAAAGAGCTAAGGTGACAGGGGACAGTCCTGCCTGGTTTGCCGGGTGATAGCAAATGTTTCTGACAATAATACATTTACGCACACCCTGGCCCCGGGGGCAGAGTAGCAGGAATGGACCCATTGGCAGAACCGTGGGCCGAGGCCCATTCTCTCAAGGACGAGGTGTAGATAGGGCCAGTGCACACGATGGAAGGCCTTCTCGGCATCAATCAATAATAAGATGGACAGCAAGTGGGAGAGCTGAACTTTGTCCAGCAGGTGACACAGCCATTTCGTGTTGTCACTACACCCTCGCTCGGAAATAAACCCAGCCTGGTCAGGGTCCACCAAACCCTGAACGTAGGGTGGCAGTCTATTGGCTAAAACACTTGTATAGATCTTAGCGTCAACATTCAAGAGGGAGATTGGCCGGTAGGATGCGCAACTTATGGGGTCTTTGCCAGGTTTGGGGATTATTGTGATGGTGGCTAGGCGCATGGAGTCTGGGAGTTTCTCAGTCCAGCTAAGTGTGTTATAAAGCCATGCCAGGACGCGAGCTAGCTGTGCCCCAAAGGCTTTAAAAAACTCAGCGCCATGGCCGTCCGGGCCAGGTGCTTTGCCGGGTTGTAGTCGTTGAATGGCTGCTATGACCTCTTGTGGTGTAATGTCAAGTGCTTTGTACGTGTCTGGTGCTTCAGGGGTGTGTGACTGGGAGCGGTAGGCCCGTGTGTCGGCCTCTGTTAAGGGGTCTGCTGCATAGAAGGTCCTGAACGCCGTAGCAATATCCCTTCATCCTGTTTTAACCTAGATTTCAGTCGGTATCGCACTTAACTGTGGATTAGCAAGAACTACCGATTTCCTGATTTGTCTCAAATGTTTCGCGTTCATACATGGAAGATAAAATTTACTAGCTAGCGTAAAGGAAAATTCTCCATTCTATTACGGGCATGGTGGCAAGGATTATGCATTTAAAAAAAAAAAAAAATCGTTTTATATAGCGCGAACTATACTAGAAGGTATCAGAGCGCCTTACATGAGCACCAGTTGCGTTACAGACAGACACATTAATTTTTGGTCGGGCACGGGGAGATTAAGTGATTTGCCAAGAATCACAGGATGTTGAGCGTCCTATTCAAGACTCTAATCCGTTTCCCCAGCTTCGAGGTTGACCGCCCTAGCCGTTAGGCCACATCCTCTCCCCTCTCCATTCCTTCTTCACTTTTGATATCCATAGCAGCCAAAAATAAACTACATTTCTCAACAACCACTTGACAAAACAGTATCACGAAATAACAAATCACACTGTATGTAAGTCCATATCTCTAGCCCATCTCCCTCTTTTTTCCAGAAAACTCAGCCACTGTCTGAACCGCAGTCTTTACTCCTTTTTCTGTTTCGACCCGGTTAAAAATATATAAAGGTTGTAAGTTGTGGAACATATAGACCAGAAGTTTCACTCTGTGATGTCAAGCAGAAAAAATAATGTCTAAACATTGTAGCTCCTCTTTTTGCACAGATCCTTTTATTTAAATTTCAAACGAGGAACATCCACTTGGCCATGGTCCATCAAGGAGTTCAACTGTTAACCAAGTAAGGGTATACAGCTAGCCAAGTAACACAATAAGATTAGCTCACCCAGAAGAGAAAACCTCAGCCTACCACATTACAAACTAGGTCATGGTTTTTTTTTCCCACCACTCCCAATCCAACCCTCCCTTCCTCTTCCGTTCCCCAACTGCGGAAGACGGAACCCCCCTCCAAACAAGACCACTAAGCCAGTCATCCTACTGAGCCTAACCCCTTTATCCACACAAAGCAGTATTATAAACATTTAACAGTCCAATATGAAAAAGAAATATAAAGGACTCCATAACCCCTCATTTAGTCAAATATATTCAGAGCCCTCCAACGAAGGTGAGGTACTGACTTTGGTAGGCCCTCACTCAACATAGTGTACATCAGCTTCTATTTGGCCTCATGTAATAGGTGTGTGCCATTCAGACCCAAGTCTGACGTTCAATTGCCAACTTAGACTATAGCTGATGATACCATTGGGTCACCCGAGGACAGTCTACACTCTTCCATTTATGAGGGATAGTCAGTTTGGCAGCTCCCAAACATTGCAGCACCATGTGCCATTCCGGGTTCCCCATGGACTTCAAGACTGTGGGTTTTAAGCCGAACAGCATCACCTCGGGTATGAAAAGCATGGGAAATTCCAATATTTCCCAGCTCAGCTACTTTCTTGCAAAAGGAGTGGATTTTGCGGCATGTCCACCAAATATGCAGAACCTCCCCCAACACCCTGCATCCCCCTCCAACACCTAGGGGATGAGTTCTGATACATGTTGTTGTAAATGGTAGGGCATGTAATGCCGCGCAAGACAAATTTTGTAGTGAATTTTCCTATCCAAGACCGAAGTAGAAGATTAATGAATACCTCTCTACAGTCATTCCAAGAGTCATGCTGGATTCGGTTTACCAGTACCTGTTCCCATTCCTTGTTGCATTTCTGTGTGCAGGCACCTCCGGCACAAGTAACCTGTAGAGCCTAGAAGTAGTACCTCTGGTGCCCACAAGGAACAGTATTTAAAATGGAGTCTTATCCCTAGTGGTGGCAGAGCAGATAGAGGAGTGTGTGATCTAGTGCTTGATCTGAGAGAAGTGTAGGCGTTCTGTCTATGACAGGCCAAAGTCTGCTTTGCATTGCAGTATAAACTTAGGGGATGCCCCCTCATACATATCTGAAATCTTTCAGCACCTTCCCTCCCTCTATTGCCTAAAAACCTGTCCCTCCATAGCTAGGGTGAAGGCAGCATTGTAGTAAATTGTCATGTATGGTAATGTATGCTATCATTCCCATCGAGGCAACTTAGCTATTCCACGTCCTTAATGTAGTGCTTACAGGTGTGCTAATATAAGCATTGGGGGGGGCTATGTTTTATCTCTACCCAGACTAAATCCCAGAGAAGTCTGCAAACCACAGAATGGTCCATTTGATGTCAATTTTTCTCAGACTCTAACCAGATAATTCTGTCACAATTCTCAGATGGGCAGCTGGATGAAAATGAGGGATGGGTTCGAGCCACCATTTCTCCTGCCTCCCTGCGCTGGATCAATAGTCTCTGAAAAATCCTTGGTGCCCTTCCCCTCCAGATAAACTGTAGCACTTGTCTGATTTGTTTTAAATATGTTTTGTCCAACCAGATTAGGAGCATTTGGAACAGATAAAGCAAGCACAGCAAGACTGACCTCTTTATCGCATTGATCCGGACTGTCCATGAAAGGTTAAGACTACCCATGTTATGGGTAATTAATGGAGAAAAGCTCTTCAGGGGCTAAAGAGATCCTTACCACAAGATATTATAATAGCCTTCTTGGACTATCTATAACAAAGAGCAGTTCCCAATGTCTGTACTTTGGCGTCAGTCAGTGTTAAGTTCAATATCTCTGATTTATCATAGTTTATCTTGTACACAGATAACTCCTCATAAGGTTTTAGAAGATTAACAATCACCCGCAAGGAAGTGGCCGGAGAGCCCACTGACATGAGCACATCACCTGCATATAGTGACATTTTAAATTCCCTTGCCCCACATGATATTCCAGACACCAACTCAATTTGTCGAATCAGGCAGGCCAGAGTTTCAATAAACGGGGTGAATAGGAGCAGGGAAAGCGAGCAGCCCTGTTTAGTGAACCTGTATAGCGCAAAGGGCATAAATGTCTGGCCATTCAGGGTCACCCGCAGTAACAGCCTTGCAAAGTTGGGGGAAAAAAATTTCATGAAGACTGGGCCTACTTCCATCATCTGTAGCGTTTTAGATGCAAAAAGGACCATTCCATCCAGTCAAAAGCCTTTTCTGCTTCCAGGATTGCAGGGATTTTCTTTAGGTGGCCATTTCGACCAGGTGGATGGTGGTACGGATACTATCATGAGTCTGGCATCCCTGGACAAAGCCGCTCTGGTCGGGATAAATCATGGAGGCGAGCACTTCATCGAGTAGGGTGGCTAAATTTCTGGTATATAATTTTGCGGCTACGTTGAGTAGGGAGATTGGATGCGCATAACTTGGGAACCTTTCCCGCCTCGGGGAGAACCGTAATAACAGCTTCCCCCATAGTAGAATTGATGGAGCCTCTACTAGCACAGTATTTGAATAGAGAGAACAATTTAGGTGCCAATTTAGATGAGAATGTCTAATAAAATTGGGCCTAAACCCATCAGGTCCAGGTGCTTTAGTCAGTTTTTAAGATTTTATGGCCTGTTTGACCTCATCTAGCTGGACTGGTCGCTTCAGAGCCTCTCTCTTTGTTTCTGCAATTTCCAGGAGCTTATTATCCTTCAAAAAAGTTTCTTGTCTTACTATAGAGTTAGAGCCATCTGCATAGAGGGAGGATTAGAAGTGACTGAACTCTTCGGATGTTTCGTGGTCATCAGTGAGTTTATCGCCACTGTTACTCTGGAGCTCTTTTTCTCTTTCCCCTCGCATTAGTTTGGCCAGTTGGGTTCCCATTGTATCCCTGGTGACGTACAAATGTTTTTTGAGATGTAGAGGAGCAAGCTCCGCCTTATTAGTGTAGTACGTACTAAGCTGTCCCTGGCCACTAAGAGCTTGCATGGGGTTAGGTGAATATAAGGGTCATGAGCCTTGGTGGAGCGCATACCCCAACCAACAAACACAACAAAGTTGAAAACCCCCCCAAAAAATCACAACAATTGCATCCATCAATGAGAAAGGTAGCAACATCCCTAATATCAATAGAACATACGGATGAGACATTGACCCCACTCTCTCCAACTGGAGGCAGGAAGACCATCCGCTTGCCTGGCTTGCCCCACCCAGACTCAGCCAGCATGCCAGGAGTAAGCTATTGAGTTCCCCCACCCCACCCAACTGTTACCGATTCCCATATCATCCTTGAAAACTTCAACTCCAGCCCAAGAACATCCTCATGAGAAGGCCAAAAGGGAACTTCAGGTACAAACAGGTCATAGTTCAGACATATGCAATACAGACAAAGGTCAACTGTTCCAGAGAGTTCAAGGTGGGATCTGTTCTTGATCCCCCAAGTCCTGGGTTGATGTACCACGACAGACTGGTCGGCTCCATCCTGTTGAATTTGTTGTCTGCGCTGATGAGCCTAGGACATGCTGTCTTTGTGGGGTTTCCGCTAAGTTATCTGGAGAATGCATGGCCAGCAGACCAGCCACTCGCAGAACATCTGTGACTGCATGGCACTTTCCACCCAGTTCAAAAGAAGGGCTGAAGGGGCATGGCCATCTGTAGCAAACACTGTCTTCACAAAGTTTTTTAGTAATTGCCTTGAATTCAGCCATGCGCTGAAGGGTTGTCTACGCGACGTCCTGGTAGATTTTGCATGATTGGTCCTGGTAGCAGAGGGCGCCACAGTCCGTAACTTTACACAGGACCTCCTCTTTCTCAGAGAAGTAGTGGAATTCGACCAGCACATCTCTAGGTCTTTGTGCAGGACCGGTCTCCTGGGACCTGTCCAGTGAATTTTATCAATGTGGATTTCTGGATGATCATCACTCAGGATCCCGGAGAGCATGCCAGTGACAAAAATGCAAAGCACAGAATCTGTGACCTCCTCGTTCAGACTCCGGATTCGTAGGTTCGCTCTTCTCGAACTGTACTCCAGATCTTCAAGCTTGTCAAGATCCCCCTTAAATTACACTTCCGGCGTGCCGTTCGTGCTCCTCACCACGTAGTCTTCTGCCTGCAGTCTGTCTAGTCTAGATTCCACATATATCACCCTCAGGCCCATCGAATCAATGTCTGCACATAGTTCCTGCAGTTTAGCCCACAGGTCAGAGTGAACAAACATCAGCCATGCACTTATAAAAGTCTTAGCGCAACTCGAACTTGAAAGCATTGAGGATCTCCAGGAGATCATATTTAGTCAAGGATTGTGCAACCGGATCTCGATGGGTAAGAGCCATCTCTAGTTCACTGTTGCCTACAGCTCGAAGTTGGGGCTTATCTAGGTAGGCTAGAAGACTGCCACAGCTTTATTTCTTTTTAGGGGGCACATGAGAAACCCCCGAGCAGTCCCCAGGCTCCTGAGCTGACAGAGGCAGAAGCTCTCACTTCTGTATCCGTGTGTGGGGTATGGCAGCGATTCTTCGAGGAGCACTGGCTGCTGCTGTTAAGGAAACATGTCTGTCGTGCTCAGGAGGTTATTAACACGTCTCTGTGGTCGTACTGATCATGGCATTCATCGTCCCCCTAAGCCTGCGCTGTGTGGTTGGAGGTGAAGAGCCAAGCCGCCGATCCTCCAGGCAGTCTGAAAGGTCCTAGATCATAGTCACCTGATTGCAACAGAGTTATGCAGGATCTAATCACGGCATTATCTCCAGGCTCCAGACCCTACAGGTAAGCAACCTCTCAGCTTCCATCAGGCGCCAGCCCCACAGCTTACAATGCTCTTCCATGGCGCTGCCTCCGGGTCAAGGAGTGCCAGCAATAGATTGTTGGGGTTTTTCAACAGACCCCGTGCATTGCCGCTAAGCCCCTTGGCAATCACAGGATTGGCCAGCGCTTAACTGATCCTGCCTTGCGGCGCTCCTCTGCGCATGGCCCCATCAAGCCAGGCCAGCCAACGCCTTCTTTCCTCCACATGTCTGTGTGGAGGACTCTGAACTGCCGGCACCTCCACTAGGCACTGCCTATGAGGGCACCACAATCGCCTCACCAGCTGCACCTCTCCAAGATCACAGCAGCAGCACAGGCCCTCGATATTCAGTCCGGGCCTGCTTCACCTCCTCAGGTCGCACCTTGAGGCGATCCTCCTCCTCCGGCCGCCAGCCGAATACTGCTCCCTAAGAGCACAGAGGGCTCAATGTAGGTTCATCACCTCTCCCAAATGTTTCCCAACCGCTCAGGCATAGCCGATGATGGTCAGGGAAAATGGTCTAGACATGGAATCAGCACAAGAAAAAGCAAGTCAGGCGGCAGCAGCAGCAGAGTGTGTCCTGCTACTCCGCCATCTTGGCCCTGCCCTATGTAGTTACTCTTTAAGACTTCATGGTTTGGGATCACAGTGAAGGATATATGGAATTCCATGTATTTGCTGGAGAAGCGAAATCCTCACTTCCGTGTCATTAATAGAATTGAAAATTTCCTTCACTCCAGTTAGGAAATGTTATATTCCATGTCAGGACAAGAGGCGAGGAGTATGCTTGTTTAAAGGAGCTCACACTAATCAAGCTATATCCCCAACCGGTGTGAAAGAGAAATATTTGAAGGTCGAATCAGACGATCAATCTGCTGCCTTCATAATGTCTTCTATGCTAGCTCCTACAGAAAAAGCATTTGCGGCCTTAGCCCCCCACCTTATCGAGTGGGCTCCGAATCGATAGACATTTATATTTGCCTCCTGCATGACCCATTTCACCCATCATGCAATGACAAAAGATGAATCTGCCATGAACTGCCTTTTGATAGCAAATAGTAGTTGGAACACTCCAGGGGGTCTGAACTCTTCCACCATGGCCTTAATGAAACAAAAGACATAGCTGTGGAGTACTCTTGAACTCTGGATAAGAAACCACTTTAGTATTCCATTTTGTGTGTTTACATATAAAGAACGTCACTCCATGAGGGGTAAACATTTGCCCTGTTAAATCCAGAGCCCTGACTTCAGAAACCCTTTTCAAGATACTAAGCAAAGAAGCATAGTCAACTTACCTGCTAACTCCTTCCGGGATAGGAATACCTAGACAATCTAGCACTCCTCCTCCGCATGTGTAATGAGCTATTGATAGAGTAATCTCCTGACACCCGACAGTCCAGGAGATGTTAGTAACTGTGATACCAAAACTGGGTACTTGGGCAATGTTCTTCCTAGGCAATGTTCTTCCTAGGCAATGTTCTTCCTATCAGCCATTGTTGTGCTTTAATACTGACAACAAGATATTCGTGAGAATCTTACTTAACAGAAACTCCCTCTTATGCCCTATATAGTGATTCCAGCTCAGTCCAGTTTTGTTCCACAGAAATTAACAATGTATAATTTATCAACACTGATGGCTGCACTCCATCATACTGACCCTGTTCTTTCAGTGGAGGCAGTGTTATTAGTTGCAGAAAGAGCATCTGATTACCTAAAATAATCCTTTTTGCTTCAGGTACTGCATCGCTGTGGACTGGCTGCAACTATGCTCAAAATGATCCAGCTGCTATATATGGCTCCCATTGCACTTATAAAAGTAAATGATTTGATTTCATGCCAACTGCCAGGAAGACGGGGCACCCATCAAGTCTAACCTCTGTTGACTCTAATATTTCTAATAGCAATTGATGCCTGTGGTGTGTTTGCTGCAGAAGTATCATTCACACTGTGTCACATACATAAGAGGACATCCATTATTAATATGCCTCTTCTCTGACGACATTGTGATGTAAAGTCCAGCATCCAGAGTGCAATGTTGATCCAATAATTAGGGAAATAATGTTCAGGATCTATTCAGGTCGGCAGATAAACTGGGACAATTTTGAGGTGTTTCCACTGACGGAGGCAACAACAAAAATGTCATGTGAATAGACATTACGGTAGAGGATGGGCACAATTAAATAGCTAGGAGTACAAATCAACAGAAACCTGTCTGAAATAGTCCAAATTAACTATAATACTGCCTTCAATTAACTGAACACAAAGTGGATTGATGGGTTACCCTCCAGATCTCTACAATGGGACGCATTACAGTAATAAAAATGATGGTCCTTCCCACATTTCCGGACAAGATTCTACTGCACAGTAAAGAGCAATTTGGTCAAATTGAACTAGGTAGAAGGACAGGCAATAATAAAATGGGACATCCTCACAATGCTTATGGAGCAGGGCCAGCACAGGCGGAATTCATTTCCTTTTGTTACTAACAACCACACTGTAAACACCTAGTGATAGAATGCACACTGGTAGAATTAACCAACTACAAACGATTGCAGAGTGGGAACTGGATGGTAGAAATCAAGTGGTAGACACAGTAAAATCCACATGCCGAGCCTGGTGGGGCCTATTGAGGACTGTAAGGCTGGAGCACCTGTACTCACTGTTCATACCCAGTGCAGACAATCCTAACTTGCCTTCAGGATATAGGTCCTCCACTTAGATGGGAAATCAATACCCTAAAGATCAATTTATATCGATACAAGAGTTCAAAGAAAGCAGGGGTTAGTGGCCCATGAGTGCTATCGATATACTTTAGATTAAGACATGTCGCAACCGCCTCTTGGCCATCATTTCCGCAAGCCCCAAAAGAAGGAGAAGCACTCAAAGTCATTAAGATTCTAGGGCTAAAAAGAACCATATCCTACAGATACACTACTGTCAGTCAGGCATGACAGCAAGATGACACTGGGTGAAAGATTAAGGTCAAGCACTAACAAAGGAATGCTGGAAGAATTGCTGTGTGCATGTGGGGGAAGTTACATTTAACAATCGACATAACCTCATCCACTTCAAATTTCTGTGTTGCCTATACACTACCCCATAACATATGTCCAACTATGCCACTGCCAGATTTAGTACATGCAAGTAATGCATTCATGAAGAGCCAGACTTTATATATTTAGCTTGTCACTGCATACTGGTGAGAGAATATTGGAATGAGACAAACAACATTAAGAGAAATTACTCAAGCACCTACAGATTGTACTTCACTAGTACCACTACTAGGGTACATTGCAGAAACACCTGTGGCCATTATAAGATGTATATTCTTGGCACTACTGCTAGTTAAAAGACACGTAGCTATGAGATGGATGAGTAGGAGACCTCCACTACAAAAAGAAGGGATTAATCATCCCATACATTGCAACACAATGTTTGAAACCTACCCAACAGTAATACGCCCAGCTGCTAAAACGCAAGATTTCAGTGCATATACCTATTGGAAAAAGATTATTTATCACCTGTATGAAAACAAACCTGTATACAATCTGTAATCTATACTGCACTAATCCCACTTGTAGTACTAGCAATATGTTCCTGATCATTATACAGAGATGCCTGGAGTAGTCTCTCTCCAAATGAAACAGATAATGAGCTGCGTAACGCTTTAGACTTAACAGCTTTCAAATTTGTCCAATGTGGAAAGAAAGGGAGAAGAAGGTGATAAGTGAAATTTACAATATAAAACATGTTAAGTGAAATGTTATGCATGAATTTTAACTGCATGGTGTTCTACTACTGTATATATGATATACACTGTGGATTCATGTATACTCTGAACTTTCAATGTATTGAAAATTCAAATGAAGTTTAAAAATGTCTCATTCACTCTGAGTTCACTATTATCTGTCATTTTCAAAGCCACATCTTACTCCAAGTCACAACTGTAAAATATCTTACTGGAGAACAGCTCTTACTCCTGACTCATAAAAGTCATCTTCCTTGGCACACTCTAATAAGGACACATTTTCTAGCCATGAGAAAAGGTAAACCTTGATGCTGGGGAGCTTGCCAATCATTGGTTCATCACACATCAATTCTTTCTTAGAAAGATAATGGAGAAAGTAGATGGAGAAAGTAGTTGCCATTAAATTGTATAGCCAAATCAACACTAATTCAATTCTGCACAAGTATAGTCATGTTTCAGTCCATGCTGCAGGACAGGCTGACCCGAGAGAACATGCATTATGCTATGCTATGCTCATCACAAATAAAGGCAACCCCAGCTTCCTAGTCCTCGATCTTTTATCAGCCTTCAACACCAGTGACCATTCAGCCCTTGTAATCGTCCTGTAATGTTGTAAGCGCCCTGCCAACATGAATGGGTATATCGCTCTCTTTTTTCAACCAGATCACCTATCCCAAATAAACACATCCTAATTCAACTGGATAACACGGACAGCATGCACTACGGATCCACTCTTTCTCTCAAGATGATCAATCATTTGCATGTTTCAAAAGAGTGCAAACAGCACAACTCTACCTGAAGAACTCCTGAAGTAGAGTGATATCAACCAAATCAAAAACCACACTGCAATCTTCCAAGTATGAATGTTAAGTGCTTACCTGAAACTGAGCCCTACTAAGTCTAAGGTGTTGGAGAAGTGAGGCCGAGAACTATGAAAAGACATGGTCATTAAATAAAACACAGTTCATGTCACCAAGGTTTGGGTTGATACAAGACCTTACATTATGCGAACCACAATCACCAAGAACTAGATTGGTGCTCTTGTGGCATGCTGTGGTGTGATTTGACCAACACACGTATAAAGCACATGATCTAGCGGCACACACATTATAGACTTTCGGTATGCAGTAAGTACCATGTGGTCATTGATTATTGGGCAAGCAATATTATTGTCCCATGGGCTCAGCTATTTATCCTAAACATGTACGAAATTACAATGGGTAGATGATTAAGTTACTTACATCTCTGTAGTTGATACTGCAGATTCCTCATCTTGTGAATCTCCCCAGGTGCGAGAATATATCCAGAAATGTTTTTGCAGTTGCTCTTGTGGGCTGGCAGGTGGTGCCAGACATGAGAACACAGAGCTCCATTTAGCCAACACCCCTAGGTACAGATGTCAGTTTACAACATGACAGTTTACACACGCTTGGTTGAGGAACATCACTGTCAAATTGAGAATGACAACAGTGTGCACCATCTAATTAGGAACCTTAAAACCTCTTAACAGTCCACTCCACAAAATGGTGATTAGGCAGGATGGCGAGGAATATGCAGTGAGCATCCACCAGAAACAGCAATAACAAAGGCAAGTAGCTTGCTCTTCTGATAAATGTTTCCAAGAGCAGATTCTTCACCTTGTGAATCAATACCCCATCCAGGTGGTGGGCGTGAGGCACAGACTTTATAACAGGAAGTCTTGAATGAGCAAACTCTCAAAATGAGCCTCCCTGTGCAGCTGAGAATAAATGCCTGCAATTCACTGACAACCCACAGAAGAAATGGCAATGAGAAGGAATATGTTACTTAGTCTGCAAGCTTCTCTTCATTGCATGTAGTTCTGTAGATTCACATGCTGTGCGTACTCATGCCATCTAGTGTTGGGCTCGGATGTAGCAAGTTGTTTTTCTTCTAAGTCTTTCGAGTCACAAGGTCTTGGTGACTCCTCTTCTTGATGTAGATGCGCATGGCCAGAGACTCCATTGTTAGATTATTTTTCACCCAAAGGTGATGCCAAGTAGTGTGTACAGAAAATAAAAAGTTACCATGCAAGTAGAAAGATGAATGAATTAAAAGAAAGATTTCTGTACCAAAACACTGGCTTCCCGGGAGGAGGGTGGAGGCATGTGAATCTATATCACTACATCCAACAAAACAGATGCTTACAGAATAAGTAACATATTCCATCCGTACCATGTTTGGCTGTAGACACGCATGCAGTGCATAGACTGAAAAGCAGTACTCGCCTAAGCGGTGGCTAGCTAGTGGATGGTGCAGAGGGCTGAAACAATGTCTTAAGAACAGCTTGATCAACTCTAGCTTGCTCTCGACAAAATGTCCACACAATAATGCTTTGTGAAAGTGTGTGAGGTGGACCATGTGGCAGCTTTATAGATATCTGCTATGGGTATGTTCCCTAGAAAAGCCACAGTAGCACCCTGCTTGCAAGTGGAGTATGGTGTGGGGCAGGACGTAGGGTTCTTTCAGCTTTAGTGTAACAGGTCTGGATGTATTTAACAATCCACCTGGCAATCCCTGCCTTCAAAACGGTGTGTCCTTTATGAGGTCGAGAAAAAGCTACAAACAGCTGTTGTGTCTTACGAAAGGGTTTGACCCTATCAATGTAATACATAAGAGCACGCTTAAAATCAAGAGCGTGGAGTGCTCTTTCAGCTATCGAGTCAGGTTGTGGAAAGAAGACTGGGAGTTCAATGGATTGGCTGAGGTGGAAAGGAGAGACCACCTTAGGCATAAACTTTGGATTGGTTCTGAGACCCACTTTGTCCTTGTGCACTTGGAAAAAAGGTTCCTGAAGAGTGAGGGTATGCAATTCACGGATGCGTCTGAATGAGGTCATTTCGATGAGAAAGACAACCTTCCAGGAGAAGAACTATAGAAGGCATGAATGCAAGGGCTCAAAAGGTGGCCCATTAGTCTAGTGAAAACTATACTAAGGTTTCACATTGGAGCAGGGAATACCCGGAGTAGGATTACTCACCTGAGGCCCTCCTTGAAAGTTTTGATAACCGGGATTTTGAAGAGAGGAGAGTGTTCTCTGTTTTGCATGTGTGCCACAAGGTGTTTCCTGATTGAGGTGTAAACCAAACCTGGCTTCTAAAGGTGCAGGAGGTAACAAATAATATCCTGCACTGTGTGGTGAGTGAATTAATGTTGTTAAAGGTACTTTATGCACAAAATGTTTCCATTTAGCAGCGTAGCAGGTGCGTGTAGTGAACCTACTGGCTTCTTTGAGTATGTCCATGCACTCTTGTGGCAACTCAATGCAACTGAACTCTATAACGTCAGGAGCCAAATTGCCAGGTTGTGCTGCCTGTGGTCTGGGTGCCTGACCTTGCTGTGATCTTGTATGAGAAGTTGGAAGCTTCTCATGCAGGGCAGTGGACATTTCTAGCAGGGTGAAAAACCATGGTTGTCTGGTCCATGTCGGAGCCACCAGGATTAGGATTAGGGATGTTTGGCTGAGCTTCCTTACCATGTAGGGGATCAGTGGGAGAGGGGGAAAAGTGTAGGCAAAGAGCCCTGATCAATTGATCCAGAGAGCTTTACCCATGGACTGGGAGTGTGGAAACGTGGCGGCGGCGTTTTGGCATTTTGCGCTATGGCGAACACATCTAGGCCTGGGGTGCCCCACTTGCGGAACTAGGAGGCAGAACTTATGGATAGAGTTCCCACTCGTGGACTACTTGCTGCATCCTGCTGAGCAGGTCTGCAAAGTCGTTATCAACTCCTGAAACGTATTCTGCCAGGAGATGAACTCGGTGAGGGATGGCCCAAAGCCAAATTTGTTGGATTATGTCAGACGAGAAGGGGGTGGAGGGTGGGGGGGGGGGAAGAGTACCCCCTGCTTTAGCAGATTAAACATGTTGGTCATGTTGTCAGTACGTACCAGGACTACCTTGTATTGAATTTTAAGGAGAAACACCTTGACATCTAGTTGAATGGCTAACAGCTCCAAGTAGTTGATGTGGAGACCACGGAGAGGAGGTGGCCACAGACCCTGAACTGTTATGTTGTTTAGGAGTGCCCCAGCTGGCTAAGTGTGGTCTGTAGGGTTAGTCAATTGCAGAACAGGGTCTGGAAAGTTCCTGTCTGCTACAAACTGTTACTGTTCCACCCACTGCAGAGAGTGATGGAGGCTGGCCCTGACCAACACTAGATCCTCCATGTGACCCTCCGCTTGTGACCATTAGCTAAAGAGACACTCCTGAAGCGGAGGCATATGAAGCATGGCATGGGGCACAATAGCAATGCATGAGGTCATCACTCCTAGCAGGTGCATAACAGTGTGAACTGATAAGTGACCAATTTCCTGGAGAAGAGGCAGGAGTTGTTGGAATACCTGCACCCTCTAATGGCTGGGAAAAGCTTTTCCCACTACGGAATTGATTAGACCTGGAAAGGATTAGACCTGAGGTGGGACTTTTTGGTATTCACTGTAAACCCTAAGTTGTGAAGAAGAGAGATTGTAGCCCAGTGTGAAGCAGGCATTAGTGTTTGCTTGCACTCTTAATCAGCCAGTCGTCAAGGTACAGGAACACGTGGATTCCCTTCTTTCTTAGGTGAGCAGGAACCACCGCTAAACACTTGGTGAAGACCCCAGTAGCCATGGTGACTCCGAAGGGTAGCACTTTGAACTGGTAGCGTTGACCACTGACTATGAAGCAGATGTAACATCGATGAGCTGGATGAATCGGTATGTGAAAGTAGGCGTCCTTCAAGTCAAGAGTGACAATGAAATTGCCTTGCTGTAGCAGAGGAATGACATCTTGTAGGGTGACCATGTGAAAATGCTCTGATAGATGGATCTGTTGAGATGACAGAGGTCGAGGATTGGGCTGAGGGATCCATCCTTGTTGGGGATGACAACGTATAGGGAATAGACGCCCTCGCCCTGGGGCTAAGAAGGCCCTGGCTCTATGGCTGCTTTTGACATTAACACCTGAAACTACTCTTGGAGGAGAATGAGATGTTCGGGGCTGAGGGTGCTGGTGCAGAGGGTGGTGTGGGGTTGTTTGGTGGAGTGGCAACAAGTTCTAGGCAGTAGTGCTCTATAATGTATAAGACCTACTTGTCTGTATTGATCTCTCCCCAGCAGGGAAGAAATCCATGAAGTCTCCCCTGACCAGTATTATGAAATTAGGGGGGTGACGTGGGGAAACCGGGGACGTCACTGTTTGAGAGCGAAGGTTTCTTTATCAGGGGTGCCTCTGTATCTACCCTTGGAGTAGTTGCCTCTAAAGGAGCTCCGTGTGAAGCCTTTGCCGTCATGTTGCTGATGGACCCGCTGTCTGCTTTGGTGGGAGTGGTTGGATCTGGAGAAGTGGGCTCTGACCCTTTTCTAGAGTGTTGCCTGCGAAGGGAACCCCTGCCAGATGGGGTCTGTATGGCACGAATTGCTTTTGCAGTATCCTTGTCCTTTTGAAGTTTCTCAAGCATTGTGTCAACTTGAGATGCTCCCTATCGAACAGCAGGTTGACAAAGTGCTGTTGCACCTCAGGCTTGGAACTGGAAACTCAGAGCCAGGAATGGTGCCGCAATATGATGGAAGTGTTGACTCCCTGTGCAGCGGTATCAGCTGCATCCAAAGCACATCTGATGTGGCTGGGATGGGGGGAGGGGTGGGGGGGGGGGGGAGTATAACCCCCTGAACAATCTGAAGGACCCAATAGTCTGAGAAAATTGCACAAGAGAACTAGAGGTGACCTCTACCATTACCTTTGCTCTTGGAGCCACGAAAGGGCAGGGGCTAGATGTTGCTATCACCAGAGGCATCTCTCGTAGCCGGTACAAGAGCCCTCTAGCATTCACAGAATTTATGATATTGCTGGTGGATCTGGTAAGCAGGAAAGCCTCATTAAAGGGCATATCCATGAGAGAAGGATGGAACTTCGTGCCCATAGCCAAGGTAACACAGCCCATAGTGTCCAGGCTGTACCTCAAAATGTGTCTGGTCTTAGGAGTCTTGGACAGTCTACACAAAAGAGCCTGGAAGTCTTCCGGTAGGGCATTCAAAATCTACTTCCAATATCATAGAGTGTAGTGTGGATTGTGGCCTCATGGTCGACATTGCTAAGTTAGCTTAGGCCTAGCTGCCATGATGCCTCTTTTGCACACGTTACTCCGTGACTTTGTTTTTCCAGACTCTGCTTGTGACCGTTCACATTAGAACTGTCTGCATTTCTGCCTTTCACCTTTTCTGATGTTCTCTGTGGTTTTCGTCTGCACTCAATGTACAAGGTCGAAAAACAACGTCCCTTGTTGTTGCTGTTCTGGTCAGCCCCTCGCACTTAGACATAACATGAAATACAGCTGCACTGGAGAAAGTTGTGCGCTTTTAATATTGTGATCTCCCTGTTGGAGGCACTTGGAGAGAAACCTTTCCAGGGAGAAGAGCTGTGCTTGTCCGATGATGTAAACCTTGCATCTAGTTCTTGAGGTATGGGGGTCCCCCTGACAAAGCCCAGAGGTCTTCTATTTTTATAATAAACTAGTTACTAGCACCCGGAGGGTGGCAAGGCATTATAGTCCTTTATCCACTGTCTTTATAAAATGCTGTCCCCGTTTGTATTCTATGGAATTGTAACAATGCTTACTGTTTTGTCTTTATGCATTATGCTGCTAGTACTGGCACGTGTACTGTGTCTTAGAGCACGATAGTTGAAATAAACATTTTAAACTATACTGTGTCTCTTAATACGCACGTTGTGGACAAGTATGAGTGAGTAATGAAAGAGTGTTCTTGCTCCCGCGATTCCTGAAAGAGTCCGTGTTCTGGGATGTCTAATCATTGGTAGCTTCGCTGTAGTACGGAGAACGAATGAGACACTATAGCTAGTCGGATTGGGATTTTGGGCACTAAGGTGGATGGTTGGTACACCACTATACACCGAGGTCCTGTTTTCCTGCGCATAGTTCTGTATAATTGCAGAATCCCCGCAACATGGCGCCACCAACGTGTGGTGGGCTTCTTATCTGCGAGACGCTTGAGTAGTGCTTGTGCTTGTCCACAATTCCCTTCACTTATGTTTGCGGAAACAGATGTGAGGGTGTAACCTCCTATATTGATGTTTTTATAGGTTCTTTCAAGCTTGAAGTTATTAAAAGGTATTCTCTTTACTGTTAACCCTATATTGCGCTGCCACGCACTAGGTTGTTCTACATTCTTAGTTTTGATGGCTGTGAATGTAAATATCCCGGCACATAGCCGCGCCGCGCTCCGTGCTCATTTAACGGCCTATGGAGTACCCGACGCGGGTGTCGCCCTCATATCTTTGTGGTCCAAGCTGATCCAGCTTACCACTTTGAGGTATTTTACTCATGGGTCACTTTTCCGGCGGTGGAAGGAACTGACAATTTGTTCCACGTTTACGTTCCCACCGCCCTTCCTAATGTTTATCAGCCTTATCAGGCTCTTGAAGTTCCGCTCACGGCTTGGCAACACCGTGTTTGGTTTAATGGCGCCCTCCCACACCCGGTCACCCCGATTTGTTTAGGCCCTTTATCGATAGATGGGGCCGCTTGGCCTGTTTTGGCCGGGTATACCCCGCATCCACGTTATTTAGCCGTTCCAGTAGATGAACTGCACGTGCTGCATACGTCTTTGGTCCGTGTACACAGAGCCTTAGTACAGTATGTCACAGGCAACGTCCAGATGGCCCCTCCTGGAGTTGCGGCGCATCCAGCTGGACTTGGCGGTGTGACTATAAGTCCCGTCATGGTAAATTCGGTGATGGGCAAACGCCCACAGAAAAAGGATGATTTGCCTTATTGGCTTGCTGAAAAATTTGACCAGCTGGAGGCGGTGTTTCCGAATAACTCTCCTGTGGAAAAACACAGGATTTTGACTATAAGTTTGCCAAAAGACTTAGGGCCATATGTATCATTCCAAATTGCGATCGCAAACGCCGAAATTCTACGAATTTCGGCGTTTGCGATCGCAATTAGGCTTAGTGGTATGTATCAATGACAAACTGCCTTGCAAAATAAGGAATCGCAAAATTTGCGATTCCCTATTTTGTGATTGCATTTAAGGAATCGCAAATTGCGATTCCTTAAATGCAATGTAGAAGCACAAAAAAGTGCAATTTGGCCTTAAGGAATCGCAAATTACCACCAACTTCAAGTTGGTGGTAATTTCTGATTTCTTTGAAAAATGCACTTTTTGCATTTTTCCAAAGTGCAATGTGGCACACATACATGCCCTTAGGGCATGTATGTGCGCCACATGTGCACCCATGCTTATTTCAGGGGTGCAACAGGGTGTCCTTTTGACACCCTTGCAACCTTGAAATTGCATTCTCAATTTGCGATTTTCTAATTGCTAATCGCAAATTGAGAATGTCTTCCCATTCATTCCTATGGGCCTCTAGGCCCCTAGGAATGAATGGGGAGGGTTTCCTTAATTGCGAATCGCAATTTGCGATTCGCAATTAAGGAATATTTAGGATTCGCAATTTTTTTTGCAAATCCTACATACATCTCGTTTTGCGATTCTCAAATAGCGATTCGCAAAAAATCGCTATTTGAGAATCGCAAAACCTAACATTGATACATATGGCCCTTAGTTCCCGAGTTGACAGAATGCAACAACTGGGGTAAGGTATTTGCGGCAGTGTATGCAAAGTGTTTCGGCACTCCATCCATGACGGTCCTCCCCACCGTGATTAAGTGTGTACAAGATGAACATGGCCCTGAAGCAGCTGTGGAACTGGGAATGAGACTGGTGGGAGTGTTCGATGTAGTGGCTGATCTAATCCTTGCGAATGTCAAGGGTGATGCAGTTAACTTTCAAGCCTCGCGAATTACCGAAAATTATTGCACAGGCTTATAAAACCATTGGCGGCAATAGTTTGGGAGTTAAGCCTTTTGCTAAAACGCAAACTCAACCACAATCACAACCAACATCTCAGTCTGGTAAAGACGAGAAACCATTCTTTTCTAAAAAGAACTGGAAGTTAAAGAAACAGGGAAAGCAACAACCAAAACCAGGGTTGCGTGCTGCGTCACTGGTATCCGTATCTTCTGAACGCACTTATGATTTGCGCGACCGAGTGAGAATTAAGTCTCCTGATAGATTTCAGGTCCCTGACCAGCGTTCTCCTTGTTCTTCACAGGCACCATCGACCTCACAGGCTGGTGGAGGAGATCGCCAGGAAAGAGGCAGGGTTCGTGACGCCCCACAGTGACGAGACCAACCTCGACAACCTGGCAGAGGGAAACAAGAAGAATTTCCAAGTTCTCGCCCACAGTTTCAGAAGAAAAAAGTTGCAGCTTTAACAGCGAGATATGCCACAGACGGTGAGAACGAGACTCCTGAATTGGACGTGGGCAGTGACGCTGCTAGACAGCGCCGCAGAAGTTACCATAGTGCGGGAGGCACTACGTCCTCATGTGGAGGCGACAGCAACTGACACTTTCATTACTGTCGAGACAGCTGACACCCGAGTGGCACCCCCTGACAGACTATTTAATATTGTCCTTCAAATTGAAGGTGACATTGAGAGTGTTATTAAAGGGATCTTTTGGGAAAATCCGACCTCTTCTTACGACATTTTATTGGCGGAGGCAGATTGGCCGCCCCCATTTGTTCTTGCTGCTCCTAGAGGGGAGGAAGTAATCCTTCCGAGCTTTTTGCATCATGTCCCCAAGGACAGAGCGGAGGCTTTCGCAGCTGAATGGGCTGTGGCCCAGGCCCCGGCACTGTACCGTAATCACGTGGGCTGGGATGAGGATTCTCCCCCCCATGATATACCATTGCGGTCTATGCCACAGCCTCAACCCCAATATCCCCTCCGGCGGGAAGCTAAGGGTCCCGTTTCCGACATTCTGACACAGTTAGAATATCAAGGAGTAATTGAAACATGCATGTCACCAATGAATAATCCCCTTTTTGCGGTTTCTAAACCCGATGGGTCTTACCGCTTGGTTTTAGACTACCGGCATTTGAACTCTCATTGTCGATCGACACTTGACCTTTCCAATGGATTTTACTCACACAATTTGTCCCCTGAATGCAGTCAATGGACCGCGTTCACTTCCGGTGGAAAACAAATAAAATTCCGGCGTTTGCCAATGGGCTACGAAAACAGCCCGGGGGTCTTCGCCGCCCGTGTTGTCTCTTTGTTGAACAGCATAGACCCAGATGCGTATTCGTACGTGGATGATATATATCTGACAGACGACGAACTATGGCTGCATCTTTCCCGAGTAGACCGCATTATTCTCGAGTTCGCGGTCTTAGGTTACAAATTTAATTTTGCCAAATCTCACATCGCAGAATACACTGTTGTTTTTGGGCTATGAGCTCAACAATGAAGGTAGGGGCTTAGCTCCCCACTTCCTGGAGAAGTGCGCACTTCTGCGCCCTCCGACGACCCTGAAAAAACTTCCGTCTTTGCTGGGATTTTTGAACTTTGGGCGTTCTTACATTCCCGAATATGCCCAGCGTATCAAGCCTCTCTATGCCTTGATACAACCTACCTTTTCCAAGACATGCTGGCTTCCGGAACATTTGCTTATTCTGCAATCTTTGCAGTCTGATCTACTTGAATCTAAGTTCTTGTTGACTCGTGATAACCACACGAACCTGGTGATTAGAATTGTGCCAGGGGTAGTGGGTTTCACGTACTTGACGTTTAACGAAGGTGACAGTACCTATTGCCTACAAGTCGCATCTTTACACTTCTGCCGAGTTGCGCTTTTCAACTGTGGAGAAAGTTTTGACTGCAGTGCAAATGGTGATTCTTAAAGAACGCACAGGGAAAACGCATCTTGGTTGTCACACCCTATCCTGCCCTAGAGGCAGTGACAAAGGCAAGTGTACCAAACTCTAAGGTTTTGCACCCCCGTTGGATACAATGGGCTACTTCTTTGACGTCTCCGGATGTCAACTTAATCTTTGATTCCTCTCTTCAGACACAGGAGTTCCTGCAGTATGAATTTGTTCATCCTCCCCCTCTGTCTTTGCTGCCGCTTGAGGAGTGCAAATGTATCATTAACACCGATGGTTCGGCGCAACCTGCCACAGGTTCTAAGCATGCATACTCAGCAGCATGTGCTATTGTGGCAGGTACCATGGTGAACGGGGAGTTCAAATCGAGTGTTGTGCACACGCAGGCACTGGGAGACAGTACCGCCCAATTGGCCGAGCTGCGTGCTTTGGTGCTCGCACTTGAGTTCGCAGACCCGGATGTGACTACACTCGTTGTATGCGATTCTTACTACTGTGTTCAGTCTTTGAATGACAACTTATTCTTTTGGTCTCAGAACGACTATAGAGATTCTAAAGGCAGCGCAATTAAGCATAAAAAGCTTTGGGTTCGAGTAGCAGATCTTAACAACGTCTGCCTCTCACACAGGTGATTCACACTCTTGGCCACCAGCGTCTGGGCGCACACGCGGTCGGTAACAATTTGGCGGACGAGGCTGCCAAATCAGCAGTAGCCACATGCTCAGTAGCAGCCGTTACAAGATCCATGACAAAAATAGATAATGAGATTTTGGCAGCTATTGCTGCGACTAAGGAAGGTTCTAATTACCCACAGGGTTTCCCTTCCAAGTACTCTTATCACTTAAGTCCCGACCAGGTTCCTTATGTAAGAATTCCGGACGTTGGTGATCGGCTGATTCCCAACGCGGACCGCAAAAATTCGTTGATAACAGCCGCACACGAAGGCTTGGCTTCGGCCCATGCTGGCGTGTCTGCAACTGTTTCACTCTTGCAGCAGCGTTATTGGTGGCGTGGTTTATACAAACAGACCCGTATTTATGTCCTTTCTTGTGACATCTGTCAGCAAATTAAGCCCTCTATGGTTACACGTCCGCCACAAACACAGCTCTGCATTTCTAATAAACCTTTTGGTTGTGTATACCTTGATCACTGCGGTCCATTTTCTTCTGATACTGGTTTGGCCACAACGCAGTGCTGACGCTCGAAATGTCATCAGGGATTTGCGTGTCTTTGTGGGAATTTTTGCCTGTGGCACCTTCCATTCCGACCAAGGTCCAGCGTTCGCCTCTAAGGCGTACAAGGACGCAATGAGGTCTACTGGGGGTGCTGGTGCAATTTTCGTCTCCATACAGGCCTGGAGGCAACTCAATTGTGGAGCGAATGAACCGTGACTTAAAGCAATCCTTGACAGCTAGATTCTTAGGTACTGGCAGGAACTGGCTGGCCCACTTGTATGGCGTGCAACGTGCACTTAATAATCTCCCTAGAAGATCTCTGGGTGGGCGGACCCCAGACGAAATGCTCTTTGGCATACAGATGTTTGTGCCAGACCTTGATGGTCTAGACATGGCGGCGACTGCCGCAATCTTTGAGGTAGATAATCATTCTACTATGTTACAGGACTTACAAGAGACCCCTGACAGACTTGCAAGCGAACACTTACCTTCAGCCACAGACACAGCGCTGCAGATTCCGGTTGCCGGCTGGCTTCCAAAGATTGGAGATCTGGTCCGAGAGAAGGTGGAGAACAAAAAATAATTTGGCCCCGCTTATCGTGCACCGGTTCCGTTTCTTGGCTTGAAGGGTACTCGTACAGTCATCTTACCACCGCTTCCTGGTCGCAGAGACAACAGATACATCTCAGTGGACAATGTCAAGCTACAACATCTGGTCGATTCTGAATAGTGTAACACCTGCGGTATCATGTCCAGCAATTTCAAGAAATCCTGTTCGTGGCCCTCCAGTCTCCACATGTGCTGATGTTGCCATTGGGATGGTCACTTTGCCAGATCGCCTGCTCAACCTCCCAGCTTCCTCCTGCAACGAGAAAACTGAGTATACTTACCCCGCAAGTGAGTCAGTGGCTCATTTGCCTACACCACCACTGAACCCGTCTCGTTTTTCCTTTGATTCGTCTTCCACCTCATCATTTGTCCCAACCAAATTCAGTATTTTTGTATCCTGGTTCAGAAACAATTTTTTGGTCCCTCCGTGGACATACATCTGGTTGGTGCCATTTCTGATTTTCCTGTTCATGTCCATTTGCTTTGTGACAGTTTTTTTCTTGCTCATCAATGGTCACTACTTGCCAGTACGCTCTGCGGTGAACTCTGTGGATGGAACTTTGGCTCTGCATTCTTCTTCACACATCATGAAGCGTGACCACACATTTGTGAACATTTCCGCCTTTCCAGTTGCAGATGGCATCGTATGGGATGCAGTGAATTTCCAAATTCATGGACCGACAGAAATTATTAATGTCCCAAATGTGCTTCGTGTTTCCATGGGTGATGTGGTAAAAGGAATATTCATTCAGATGATTGGGACGTGCATGCAATTGAATCGTTATTTTCTGATTTGAAATATTATGCTGCTTTTAATGCTGAGGATTTGTACTTAAATTCTGCTAATTATACCGATTTGTATTGTTACCAGCATTACGGTAACCATTTTCTGCATAAACCAAGTACACTTCGAGGTAGTTTCAATTATACCCAGTGGGAACATTGCCCGGCCCCTCTGCAAGGTAGCTCCCAAACACTGATAAATAAATGTACTTACTTTACAGACTTTGACAGATCAAACCCAGGGTCCTATTATTTTAAATTGAACATTTCTTCAAATCCAAAGGTGATGTTGACCCACACCAAATTGCTATATTCCAGTTCCTTTATGGACGCATTAGCTGTTGGTGGCTATGAGCACTGGAAAAACACCATTGACTTGAAATCTATTTGGGGCACTAAATCTTGGCAGGTACGCGGTACAGAAGCCTTACACCGCGCATGCCTTATCCCCACCCAAATATTATTTTTAAATAGTACTATATATCAAACAACTTGTTTTGGTTTGGCGACTTCCAAACAATTAAAAGCACCTTCCACTCCTGCGTTGTCTTCCTGGCCGAACAGGAGCTTGCATTTACATTTTTCACTTGATAGAATGCAGGCTTTGTTTCAAAATAACACCTTTAATGTCTCTGCGCTAGATCGATCGGCATGGTTGGTGTGGCCCATAGCTTCTGATGCCTGCCAACTGCGTTTTCAGAACTCTGCTCCTGGTTACAAACAGGATAGACCAGATCCACGTTTTTTTGATTCACGTTCAATTACAACATATTCGGTTGGTAAATTATGTAAACAGTGGTTGCAGCACTCTACCTTAGATTCCGTTAAACAACATTTATCACTGCTATCCAGCAACATCGATCTGGCCTACTTTGTTCTAGGACCTAGAGGTCCAAGACCTAAAAGATTTGTTTATGCGACTTACAATGAAATCTGGAAACTTTCACAAATAGAAGCTGCTTCCCGTTTACGGGAAATAGATCAAGTGAATCTAGAAAAGGTGCTTGCTGTTGTCGACAATAGTATCAACACCGTCTTCCCGCATTTACACATTAGAGAATATTGTTTCATCTGTTGTTGATATTGTACAGGATGACGTGTCTGTGTTATATCATGGTCAGAATCAATTGCGTTCAGTAATGCAGTTTGCATGGACTTTGCAGACACTGAAAATGGGGAAGGTTCCATGGCATTACTTAAACACATCTGCATTGTTCTTGCCGTTTAATTTAACTGAGAAACAGCAGTTCATGTCCATGAAGGATGCAACATACACTCTTCTACATATCGAAAAAATGGATCCTTTACCATTCCCTATGGTGGAGACTGACTCTGCAGTGTGGCTAGTACACGGGGTTATCACTTTGCCTTTTTCTTTATTTGACTTCAGTTCATGCATGAAACATTATTCTGTTGGCCGTTTTGAGCCTTTGGGCAGTGCCTTTTTGCATGAACTTTGGCCCCTACCTTTCACATACAGATGCATTAGGGGTGACAAGGAGGTATTTCTCACGGGAGAGTCTTGCGATTCTTCAGTGGGTCATTCCCTTGTTTGTAAAAACATTAAATTGCACGGGGCTTGTAATGTTTCTGCCCCAAATCTTGCATGTGTTTTAAAGGGCATTCCTGTTCCAGTTATATCACCTACTTTCACTATGCTTGCTAAATGGTAGCTATCTGCTTTTAAATAATCAAGATTGCTGTGGGTTGCAGGCTGGCATACCCTACATTGTAACAGTTTCGCAACGCGTAGTGTGCTGCAAAAATGTGCTTTTTCCACCCCAGCGTGGCAATTTAGATAGTTCCATTTGGCCTTACATACCGACTTTGAAAGCAGATTTCAATAAATTGAGCAGAATAAAGGCGCTATTATTAAACCAGGAGGTTATGCTAACTTCCGCACGGGAGACCTTCGTCCTCCAGGTGGCCAGTACCCACAGTGAGATACAGGCCCTTTTGAACACTAACCTCCCCCAACATTTCGGTGAACTGATTCACCGTATATTTAATGCATCTAATACCAACAGTCTTGTACACTTTTTTAAAGTTGTGGGCTCTGGCCTTTTGACGTCCTTTCAGACTATATTTGGTGTAATACCGGCTTTTATTCATTCTATTTTTTCCAGCGTCTTTGGTGGCTTCCCATTGATCCTAGCCTTAGCTGCTGGAATATTGCTTTTACTTTGTCTGTTGCGCAATGGCTGCACCTCTTGTGGGCCTACACAACCCAGGGCGACTGCGGATGCTCCGGGACCGCATGATTGACAGCTTCGGAGTCCTGCCGCTGGCGACACTCAGCATGGCTTATGGACTATCTTTTCGCTTTGCGTATTTCACTTGCGTGCAACCTGTGATGTCCTGCTTACGATGTCCGTTCTCTTGGTCCTTGGATGTTTGCCTCTCCAATACGTCTTGTTCTGACCCGGATTTCGACCAGTTGATCGGCCCCTTAATGGCCCATGAACGGGAATGTTCCAGTAACGGATTAATGGCGCGTGCAGCTGCACTTGGAGTCTTGGCACAATGGGATATCTGGACGGCTGCTCAGGATCTCCTACAACAAAGTTATATTGAATATCACGCAAGTTGTCCCGCAATGCTGATCGCTGCTCCCTATTGTGAGGAACATGGATGCAGTTTCGATTTGTTGAACTGGCTGGCATCTCTTTTTTCAGACGATGACAATGATGTCTTTTTGGAAGGTGTTGCGGTCTTTTGCGCATACACTCTAATGGATTAGTTTTGTTGACTCTCAAACTGCATATCCGGATTTTTTTGTCCTCTGAGTGACCATTTTTTTTTCTTCCCTATTTTGACTTTTTTCTTCGAAAAAACTTGTCCCACGTACAGACGTTTGCTTTCTGCTACATCTATTTGAACTCTGCTTTCGTCCTATGTCTTGTCCTATGGACTGACCAGGGGAGGGTGTAGTGTGGATTGTGGCCTCATGGTCGACATTGCTAAGTTAGCTTAGGCCTAGCTGCCATGATGCCTCTTTTGCACACGTTACTCCGTGACTTTGTTTTTCCAGACTCTGCTTGTGACTGTTCACATTAGAACTGTCTGCATTTCTGCCTTTCACCTTTTCTGATGTTCTCTGTGGTTTTCGTCTGCACTCAATGTTCAAGGTCGAAAAACAACATCCCTTGTTGTTGCTGTTCTGGTCAGCCCCTCGCACTTAGACATAACATGAAATACAGCTGCACTGGAGAAAGTCGTGTGCTTTTAATATTGTGATCTCCCTGTTGGAGGCAGTTGGAGAAAAACCTTTCCAGGGAGAAGAGCTGTGCTTGTCCGATGATGCAAACCTTGCATCTAGTTCTTGAGGTATGGGGGCCCCCCTGACAAAGCCCAGAGGTCTTCTATTTTTATAATAAACTAGTTACTAGCACCCGGAGGGTGGCAAGGCATTATAGTCCTTTATCCACTGTCTTTATAAAATGCTGTCCCCGTTTGTATTCTATGGAATTGTAACAATGCTTACTGTTTTGTCTTTATGCATTATGCTGCTAGTACTGGCATGTGTACTGTGTCTTAGAGCACGATAGTTGAAATAAACATTTTAAACTATACTGTGTCTCTTAATTCGCACGTTGTGGACAAGTATGAGTGAGTAATGAAAGAGTGTTCCTGCGATTCCTGAAAGAGTCCGTGTTCTGGAATGTCTAATCATTGGTAGCTTCGCTGTAGTACGGAGAACGAATGAGACACTATAGCTAGTCGGATTGGGATTTTGGGCACTAAGGTGGATGGTTGGTACACCACTATACACCGAGGTCCTGTTTTCCTGCGCATAGTTCTGTATATGTGCAGAATCCCCGCAGCAAGAGGGCATGGGTATAGCGACCCAGAAGTCACATAGCATTTAAGGACCAGAATGACAGGACAGCCAAAGAGAATACTTTCTTGCCCATGCAGTCAACTTGCTTATGTTTCCTGTCCATTGGTGACATTAGAAATTCGTTAAGATTGGCATTACTAGTAGAGGCTTCAAAAATAAGGCTCTCAGGATACTACATCAAAAAGGACTGATCACAAGGCCCTCTCCTATGTCACCAAGCAATAGGGTGATTTACTCACGGGGCTGAGCAAGGTCTGGAGCAGGTCACTGTGAAAGGCTCCTTCAGGGCATTATTTAATGGAAGCAAAGACTGCAAATCTTTAGGCACATGTGGCAAGATCTCTGTCAAAAGACTGACTTTAGTCTGTATGGTAGGCAGCTGCAGATCCAACACCTCTGCAGCTCTACAAGCCACCACAGCAAAAAATGCACTATCCTCAGTTGTGGCCCTTAAAGGCAAGTTTAATTCAGTTTCAAGCAATGTGTTTAGTCAGCAGGCATATTTGAGGAAGGTATAGGGTAGCATCAGTGTAATTAGGAGGAGCAAATTATGCACTTCATCATTGTCATCCTAATTATGAGGAATATGTTCCAGTCCTTGGAGAGAGCAATGGAAATCAGAACCAAAGAGGATATTCTTCCTCCTGAAATATTGCAGGGGAACTGAACAGGTGTCTTATTCAACCTAAGTATGCACAATATGAGGCAACCCCTTGCTTACAGTGGCCCCAGATCTATCATTGAGTCAGGGAGGGATCTAGAATCAACACTAGTACAGAACTAACTGGCAAGGGTGTCGAAGTCAGACCCAGAACCGGAGACAAACGGCTGAGGCTGCCATGGACAGCCAATTGGTGGCCCTGAAGGCATGCCAGAGGGGAAAAGGCCTTTGTAACGCTGGCTACGGCACGAGTGCAGTTTCCCTGCAAGCGCAACCCCACTTGCCTTAACCACATGCTTAGTTAAGGCATATGCGCGGTCTAGGTGCTGGAATGGGGGAGCCCAAGAACGGGAAGGATCAGGAGAGTGAGTGAATACATTTATTGTTTCAATTAAAAAACATTGTTACGAAAGGCAAAGCGTGGTGTGTCCATCCATGCACCTTCTTTGATCATTGATAAGGATCGGGAGAGTATGCGGTGAGGTAAGTGGGGCTGGGGCCGGGTTTTGGGGGGGTGGGGGTAGTTTTTAGGGCTGGGGGTAGGGGTTGTTTTCAGGGCTCAGGGGGGTTGGGGACGTTTTTCGGTCTCAGGAGTTGGTAGTTTTTAGGGCTTAGGGAGGATCAGGGTACTTTTTAGGGCGGGATAGTTTTTAGGGCTCGGGGGGGGGTCAGGTTCGTTTTTAGGGCTCGGTGGAGTCAGGTTCGTTTTTAGGGCTTGGGGCGTCGGGTAGTTTTTTAGGCTTGAGGGGGGGGGTCGGGTTCGTTTTTAGAGCTGGGGCGGGGTAGTTTTTTGGGCTTGGGAGGATCAGGGTACTTTTCAGGGCTTGGGGGGTCAGGCATTATTTAGGACTCGGGCGTGGGGGGGGGGTTCGGGTAGTTTTTAGGGCTTGGGTGTAAACATTACTACACATATCCCTTTACCAGTTATGCCTTTACCACGAAATTGCGTGGTAAAGGCATGCGTGGTAAAGGAATGCGTTGTTCAGACGCATTCGTGGTTAGGGCAGCGTTGTAGAGGCACGCATGGTTTAGCCATGCCAGAGACATTTGACACCCATAACCTGCTGCAGAGCCAACAATAGCCCAGGAAATTTGGGGGAAATCTGCTCCGGGACCAGAATTGATTTCGAACTGGATCTCAATGCCAGGGTCAGCCCAGGTGGGCCTTCTCGTGGGAATGGGAGCGGCGTGGAAGCGAGGAGCCTTGCTTGCAACTGGACCACAAAATGGCAAGTGGCAACAGGATCAGGAAAGGTCTTGCAATTTTCACACAGCTTCCTGGGTTCGGCAATCAATCAATCAATCAATCACGGCATTTATAGAGCGCGCTACTCACCCGGGAGGGTCTCAAGGCGCTGGGGGAGGGGGGAAGTTACTGCTCGAACAGCCAGGTCTTGAGCTGCTTCCTGAAGGAGAGATGGTCCTGGGTTCGCCGAAGGTGAGTGGGGAGGGAGTTCCAGGTCTTGGCTGCATCAAGGACCGTTTACTGCAGGATTTGGAGAGGTATTTGGTGCGGAGGTACACATCATCCTGGTTCACAACAGGCATCTGCTTATGGCAAGTACAGCATAATTTAATCCCTATCATTTTATGGGGGAGACTTCCCAGCACACTATTGCTTTGTAGAGTCAGGAAAACTCGGTATAAGAAACAAAAAGGTTGGAGCCTCTATGTTGCACCGTATCATGTCGGAAGATGGGACGGAGTTTTGAGACGGAGGTTGATTCTGTTATCTACCAGCACACAGGAGCAATTGCAGACAGATTTCTGGATCCATTCTAGTGCCTGGGAAGCTTTTTTTTTTTTTTTTTTTAACAATGTGTTTTTATTAGGTTTTTGCATTAAACCTTAACACGAATATGAACAGCCCAAGCAATATCTGGTGCCTGGGAAGATTTATAAAGTGTGTTAGAAATGGGGGTCTCTAGTTGGCAGAGGTAGGTACCTTAGTCCAAATAGGGACCTTTGCTTCTAGTCAGGGTAAGGGGGATAACACTTCTAAATAACCCCTGCTCACCCCCTTGGTAGTTTGGCACGAGCAGACAGGCTTATCTCAGAGGCAGCGTGTAAAGCATTTGTGAACACATACAGTAATACAGTGAAAACACTACAAATGGACACCACACCAGCTTAGAAAAATAAATAATCCTCATCTAAACCAAAACAAGACAAAAATCCACAATACAGTTCTCAAGATATCCTTAAAAATAGGTTATTCACTCAAATAAAGCTTGTAGCAACAAATAACTCCACTTGGAGTTACAATGACGTCGTGACCGGTGGAAATCCCAAAGTACGGCGCCGACCGCGAAGTGCGCGGCGTCGGGCCTGGAGTCAAGCAGACCCACAAACAACAGTACCTTGGAAATGATGGAAGCAACGACAGTTCACGGCGTCGGGGAGGTGCGGCTTCGTAGGCGCTGCGCGGCATCGGTTCCTTACGACCCATGGGGAGGTGCAGCCTCTGTTCCTTACTGCTGCGCAGGGGAGGCGAGATGAGGGTTCCTTACTGCGTCGGGGAGGTGACGTCACGATGGCACCGAAACCACTGTTCCTTACGATGGCGCGATGTCGATGGATTCGGGGGTCACCCACGTCGAGGATCGGCTCCGCGATGATGAAGTCGGCTTCGGAGTCGATGCGGCACAGCAGCAGGCGTCGGGCCCACGTCGCAAGTCGGAGCAGCACTCAGGGCTTCGGGCAGGTTACGGCGTCGCTCGCTGGCATCGATGTGGCACGGCAGCTGGCGGTGGGCCTACGTTGCAAGTCGGAGCAGCGCTCACGACTTCGGTGCAGGTTACGGCGTCGCTCGCCGGCGTCGGTGTTGCAATTTCCTTCTGTAGCAGCTAAAACAGCAGTTCTAGATGCAGGAAGACAGAAGGGGTGAAGTCTTTGTGTTCCTGAGACTTCAGAACAGGAGGTAAGCTCAGTTTCAAGCCCTTGGAGATCTTTTTCTTCAAGCAGGTGACAAAGCAAGACAGCAAAGTCCTTTTTCTCCTTTCCTTGGCAGCAAGCAGCCACTGCAGGCCAACCCCAGACAGCAAACAGCACAGGGGCAGTATTCCTCCTCAGCTTCTCCGGCTCTTCTCCTTGGCAAAGGTTTCCTCTTGATTTCCCAGAAGTGATCTAAAAGTCTGGGGTCTGGGCCCCACTTTTTATACACACAAATCCTTTGTTCTCTGAAGGCAGAGTGTGTCTGTACCCAGCCAAAACCAGTTCTGTCCTCACTGGTGTAGCTTCCAGACAGGAGGTGGAGACAGCATTGTTGAAGGCAGACCAGGCCCAGGCAGGTGAAAGGAAATCTCCTCCCCCTACTCTAAATTCAACTCAGGTCCATTCAGCCCAGCCCCGACTCATCAGACTTCTGGAGCCACAGCCCTCTCCAGCCCCCTGTCATCCAAAAGCCAGACAAGCAATACACAAACCTAGCAGAGGCACACTGGATGATTAGGCAAGAAAATACCACTTTTAGAAAGTGGGTATTTTCAAAAACAGAATGTAAAAATCACCCTCACTAAAAGATGCACTTTAACATTCTGAGTTCAGGCATATTAAACTTTATTTTCCTATCTTGTTCCTAGGGTCAGTTATGTTTATAAGATGTTATAAACTAATTCCCCATTCTGGCCTATGGGAACAGATAGCCTTGCAATAGTGAAAAACGAAATTGGCAGTATTTCACTATCAGGACATGCCACACACATCAGGGCATGTCCTACCTTTCACATACAATGCACCCTGCCCACAGGGGTACCTTGGGCCTACCTTAGGTGTGTCTAACATGTAGAAACGGGAAGGTTTAGGGACTGGCAAGTGTGTGCACTTGCCAAGTCGACATGGCAGTCCCAGACTGCACACAGGCTCTGCAATGGCAGGCCTGAGTCACATTTTACAAGCTGCTTCTGTGGGTGGCACAATCAGTGCTGCAAGCCCACCAGCAGCATTTGATTTACAGGCCCTGGGCACACATAGTGACAAGTAAATCCAACATCCAATCATGGAATCACTAATCCACAACAATACTTTACAAAGGGAGCACTTGCACTTTGGCACTGAACAGCAGTGGCAAAGTGCCCAAAGCATCTAGACCAGCAAAAACACAGGAGGCAACAGCAAAAAAAATGGAAGGGAGACCCACGCCAATGGTGCCAAGTCTAACAAAGTGCGTCTCTAGAAACAGACCTGAAGATAGAAAAAAAGTGATCAACTGTAAATGTGTTAATTGCCCATACTGCTAAGTTGATTTCATGATCTTTTCTGCAATGGCAGAAAGTATGTGTCACAAGCAATAGAGTAGCTTACTAAGTATTTAAAGCCATACAGTGTAATTTGCACACATGAACAGCGACAAAGGTCTGGGACATCAAGAATCTCTCACCTTGGTTAAAATATAAGTTGAAATGGCCAGATCTGCTTTCGCCCAACGCTGGGACTGGTGATACAGAATGCAATGTTCATACAGAACACAAATACACACGCGTGCTCCTATTTTCCATATCATAATCCAGCAAGCTACTATATTTAGGATCGGTTCTAAATCAGAAACTGGTTGTGAGGGGTCTAAACACCTATGACACTGCACCTATTCGAAAACAACAAGAAGCAAACACTGCCAGACTACCTCACCTAGACATTGTACTCCTAAACTGTGATTATACACTGCAGACTGATTCGCATGTCATTGACAATAAATTGATAATCTGAATAAATGTCACCTCAATTTATGAATACAGTTTAAGCAAACAGATGGGTCCATTACGGTGGTGTAATTGTGATGTGCTCTAATGAAAACAAAGGTATTTAGACTGTGAAGTAAAATACAACCATAAGTAAAACAAACGTGCTGAAAGAGGAGACAGCAGGAAACTCCGTACACTTTCTATAAGGTTTGGTGTCCACCAGGGACAAACAACTGCAAACTGAATTAGCTACAAAAATGACCCAGCTATAAAAAGAGAGGGGGGACACGTTGGGTGGCGTAATTCAAAGAGAATCTATAAATAATTGAATAACAGAAGCCAATAACTTAAGAAACATTTTCTTGAAGACAGCTCAGTTAAAACTAAATGCCACTCCCTTGGGAGAAGTTCTGGCAATCGCAAGTAAACGTATGGGAAGTGCTTTGACTGTCGCACTCTGCGTTTCCATCAATGCACCGTGCTGGCATAGCACAGGTGTAAATCTGCCAGGATCCGGGATTATTCCCTGATGAGTAACTAACTCAAATTTGACCTTTTTAGCTTTCAGTTCCCACTTACTATAATTAAATGTCAGGAGCTATTGACCTCCCAGCTATCCTTCAACGCATGCGCTCTGTCAGTACCCTCCCTGACAGGGCCAAAAACCCCGTCCCGCTCCCTCCTTCACCAGCAATGATTCCTGCTCTCACTCATGGGTTGGTTCTCATCTACAGAAAGCACCTCACCATTAGGTCGACCGATTCTCCGCTGTAATCATCTTGTTTGGTGACATTTGAAAAGGAGCGCAGCGCTCCGGTAAGGCGCGGTAACGCCATCGATTACTCATTCACTGATCCATAGGATGAGAAATGAGGATCCACCACAGCTTCCAAACCCTGAAAAACAAATGGAACATCAGACATTTTTTTTTACATTACAATACGGTTATAGTTTACTAAAAGCAAAAAAATGAAAAATCATAGGGGAAAAACAATCAAGCGCATGCAATTTGGCCAAAAAAAATGTCAGGGAAAACTACTCTGGATTCACCGAGTCTGCGACTGTTACAAATGAACTATGTCCATCAAAGCAATATTTTACAAGTTTTGCTTCTCGAATCGAAACTGTATTGATGGTTTATGGTTTACTAAGACCTGCTCCCGAAGGACAGCTCATGAGTGTATTCAATCGCCTCTGTGGGCTTCTAATTCTCCACACTGCAAGTGCAGAAACTTTAATGAAGACAGATGACACAGAGAGACTGACTGGAGAGGTGCATCCAGAGTCAGGAAAAATACAATGTAAAGAAATGATGTACTGTTCAGGCATTGCTCGAAAGAGCAGGTCGCAGACCTGCAGAGAACAAAGCACAAACATTCATGCAACTGTGGCTTAACAAAAGAACACAATTTGCTCAAAAGGTACTGCATGCAGGGATATTGCTGGTGATGAGCTACTTAACAATACAAGTTTAATAAAAAAAAAAAATCAATGTTAGGCAAAAAATGCAGTGATGCTACCCTTCCATTAACCTGGACGCCCAAAACCATAAAAGACCACTCTCAAAATCATTGAAGGGATCGACTGCACAGAAACAATCCTGTGTCTGGCAAAGTGTGTAAGAGGTAGTTGGCGAAGATATCAAGACATAAGGCAGCGTATTAACATTGAGATTTTTCATAGCGCAAAACACTCTGTTCACTTACATCTGGTGTAGGACACACTATAGGTGGCATGTACAAGAAAAACATATGCACAGAGAGGGATACATAATAAACAGGAGGCAGAAGGTGCATATGCTGCAGTCAAATTTACATTGAAGTGCGTAGTTAGAATAAGGGGGTCCTAAGAGATGGGGATCAAGCATCAGCTCAAAATGACACTGTATAGAACGTCTAGATAACAAAGGTAGCAAAACTGACTCCAGGACAAGTAAATAATGCTCATAGTTGGCCCTCACTTCACTTAAGGAGGGGTAAAGGAGAATATCTAGTGCTATTTACTGGCAGTAATGTTAGTAGCGGTTGTATGTGGCAGCTCTTCCACAACCTCTTCCCTTGTGTCTCCACATGAAAGGGTCAGTGGTTTGCAGCGACAACTACAGCAGAGGGCCTTTACTGGTGATTGCGGACTGACTCGGTCCAATCTGTCACTTTTTCAACATTCCAATGAAGCTGCTGAGTGTGCCGTTTGAAAATATTAAAGATATTTGTATGAGATGTGATTTTAGTAGTAATAAATTTAGATGAAAATGTGGAAGCCGTAAAAAAAACAAAAAAACTTGAGGAGAAGTGATAAAGGCTGACACACCCTAATTAGAGTCCCCAATGTACAATGATTATCCTGATCTACCGTTATTGTGCGCTATCTAACAGAAACAGAGGATAATTGTGCTGCATATATTTTCTTTTTAGAATGCAATTTTTTTTCATGTCGATGGCACGCTACCGAAATAGACTGTAGTAGACGAGAGCTGCAACAGAGAAGATTCTTGTTAAACATTTTTTTTTTTTTAATTGACAGTTTTAAGAATAATTTAAAAGATTGTTTTTTTTCATTATTGTGGTTTTTAAGTTTAAAAAAAAATTTGATCTCTCCTGGGATTTACTAGAAACCTTTAAGAGAAATTTCATGAGGAATTTTTGCAGTAAATTCACACAATTCATCCTCAGCCTCTTCAGAGAAAACATCTGACATTCTGAATGAGTGGGAAAGGATGTAGCCTTATGGCTAGAGCGGTCGACCTCGAAGCTGGGGATCCGGGTTCGAGTCTCGCCAACGACGCTCAACATCCTGTGATTCTGGGCAAATCACTTAATCTCCCCATGCCTAACAAACATGAATGTGTCTATCTGTAACGAAACTGTGCTCATGTAAAGCGCTCTGCTACCCAATATCTTCGGGTCTAGTTCGTGCTATATAAAGCTCTAAAAAATAAAAAAAAGAAGGATATAACAGCACCACCAAAAGTTTGTCGGTTAGTTCTACAGAGATAGACTGCATCCTCACAACGAAGAGCTACTAAAGAACTCAAGAGGGAGGGAGGGAGGGAGGGAACATCCTGAGGACAGAACAACGCCCTCAATACCCTTGGACGTCATATTGCTGGAGTGGTTGTTTGATTGTACTGCTTTTTTTAATGTATAGGTGAAATCTGACATTTTAAATGTAGAAGGGGAGTTCTGAGAGTTTAGTCATGTACTTGTACTTTTAAATGACTAAAAGTTATTGAACAGAGATTAATCACCTTTGTCTAATATCCCCTTTCTGCACCCATTTCAGAAGGACATCCATCCTTTATATCATCCTTAATTTTAAATACCTGAAAGGAGGTATATTTTGGAAGAAAAAGGAAATTAACTTTTCAATCATAATGCCCTGGAGTAGATATTTTAGAGTTGTAGAAAACTGTTCCACATCAGGACACAGAGGCGAGGATCGTGCATTTGCTTTCCTCTCTGTGCCACCCAGAAGCAAAAACAAACATTGCATCAAACTAAATATCAGAGAAAATTAAACTAAATAAATAAATAACTCTTCATACAACCAATAGCCTAGAATGGATAAAAAAACAAGAGGATTATCAGTACTTTGTCTTTCTGTCAGAAGTGTTTTTCTTCCTGTTCTCTTTATCCTGCCACTTGCTTTCCCTACTTGTTCAGAGTTGTTTCAATTTAATGCTGTAAGAATTAGTATATGTTTGCCTTCACTCCAACTGGGTGCGCTCACAGCGCTATTTTGGAGTGACGCACCCTTACTGAGCAATGCAGAAGAGTGAGTTGATTGTGCTTTCAGCAGGCAGGACTTGGGCTCTTGGTTCCTTGCAGCTGTGTACAGCGGCAAGGTCCCTCCAGTGCATGGAGCAGTGCAATGGGATGAGGGTCGTGCCAGTGTTTGCTCAGCAGTGCTGCTTCAAGAGTGAGAGTGCAGAAGAGACTGCCCAGACACTGATTTTGGGGATTCAACACACAGCAAAGATCTGACCTCTGCCTTAGAACAGTTGTTCCTTTCACCACTTCTGGTGATAGTGTTTAGAAGTTGCTTCTGCCTCAGTGATATAGGTAGCCCTCCTCGGATTGGAAGATCCACCCAGCCCTCTTAACTATGCCCTATGTCAGTACATTATTTTTGGAATGAGGGTAACAACCTGCTGAGGGGACCTAATGGCATTTCAACCCCTTGGATCATTTTTCTAGGCAGCTTAAGTACAACCGGATTATGTCATAATGCCCAAGGGCCGGTACCGTCCAGTTTTGGTCTTTCAGATATAGTGAAGGAAGGACAGACTCTTCACCACAGGAGAGAGCTTCTCTGTAGCCTGAGACTTCATTGCAAAGCGCGGTATCGCAATCCTTCAATTCCCTAGGAAGGCAGATGTTGAAGCTGGCAGCTTTACACTCCGAGCCCATCCCTTAGGGTGAATACATTGACCCAGGAACCCCTAAACTTCATGGTATAGCGGAACCTAGTGGATACTCGCATTCCAAGAGAAAAAGGGACCCCTTGGCATATGGATTCCTTTGAACGATGGCAAGAGGCTTGTCTTGTGAAATTTGACAATTAGTGCCCTATTCCCTCGGTCTGGAAAGCTGCAAGCTCTGGTTTCACGAGTAGCTCTGTGGCCTACGTGCATAATCTGTTTGGTATTGCGGAGACCCATCGTGTAGAGGAGAACATACAACAGGGAGTTTTCAGATGATTCTGAGACAGAGTAAGAACCAGTACAGACACTAAGGGCCCATGAAGTACACAAACACTCTGAGCATCAAGATGGAGTAGCTGATAAAGGGAAAGAGAAGATGTTTAACCTGGATTATATTTATCAAAACTGGTTGTTTTACCGGGCCCCAGTGGATGACCTGGCAAATTATGTGCAAAATAGATTATGCAAGCCTCTAGACAATGACGTTATGGGCCACACTGGAAAGCCCCAGTCTTTCACGGGATGACCAGGTGGAGAAGACACCTGACATTGAAATAAAGGTTTGAAAAAGGGAATCAACCAGTCCTGGAAGTCCTGACTGTCCTGAGAAGGCAAGCTCCATTACAAACAAAATCCTTTCAGGGTGGGGACAACAGATTATATGCTTTTAGGGAAACACGGACTGCACAATATACACAGGGAGAAGACTGAGTAAACTGATTAAACTGGCATCCAAGCTAGGGGATCTTGCACTTTCAGTGGTTAGCCCAGTGCCCCAACGTGTTTTTTTTTTACAAACCCTTTATTAGATAATTAGATCTAATTTGACCAATTCATCAATAGGGGTGGCGTAACTCGCAGAGTTTCACTCAGCGGAATTCTGCGGGGTTACATAAAAACTCCATGAGATTCTGCGGAGTTATGCCAACTGTCTGAAAATATGTACGTCACACTGCAATTTAGCACCAGTAGCGTGTGCAGCCCTGAAAAATCAGCACTTGAGAAGCAGCCCTCTGACCGCGAACGTCCACGTTCGGAAAGGGTGCTCCAGGGCACCAAATCTCCCTCGCGCTTCTGGAGCCTCGCAGGAAACCATTCTGCCACGAGGCTGTTGGCAGTCGCCAAATTCTGCTGGCGGAATGTAATATCCCTCCCACTCCTATTCATCAACACTTCCAGACAAGGCAGAGGCCTGTATTAAGGTGCTCTTAAGTCACACATTTTTGCTGGGGCTAGGTGAGCTACCAGGTGCTTATTAAGCTGTGCTACTTTTCAAAGCTACATAAGAGTCAACCAATGGCAGGCCTCTAAATGCTTTGGGGGCCTCCTCCCATTGAAAGCAGCAGACCAAGGTTATGAAGGCAGATGTGGCTTTTAGGTTGCTTTAGGCAGAGTAGCCAGATATCAAGATCGGAAGCTTACTACTTCTTCCCACATAAGGTTAGGGGCAAGAGTTATTTGTTTTGTTAATAATTATCAATAGATAATAGAGTATACTTGAATAATCCAGACTAGGAGGGAGACAATCTGGTTTATTTTTTTCCATAAAAGGAACCAACTCTGATAGTCAGGCAAGTGCCAAACCTAGAAAAGAATAATTTTATTGTCAGGACATGTGTGCACCCCAGAGGTTTTGTCAGCAATTGTTCCAGTGGAGACGGAGGACAACGGATACTGCCATGTTATCAGCCTCCGCAACTTTACGAATTTGAGCCAGGACAAATAGATTTCAATGAAGAATACTTTCCAGACAGAGGTTGATGGAACGTTGGGGAAAAATAGAGCAGTTTGTCTTGTGACTAAATTTTCAGCAACCAAAATATTTCTGCTGGAGGCTAGATATGAAGGCCAGCACGGTAGAAGTCTTTCATAGGACTAAGGAACACTAATGAATTGTATATTTTCTCTTTTATAATAAGTAGATGGACTTCGAATTGAGGACAAAGAAGGCAAAACAAAGTAATAATGACATCTCTCTAATGGTGCGGAGTGTTTTTTTCCATTCTTATGGAAATTTCCTTGGGCTCTTTCATCCATCTCCCCTGACTTTCCAGGGATTATAAAGTATTATTGCAGCCAATTTCACCACTTGGTAATGGAAGGGTGCCTGCGTGTGATGGCATTTAGGATTCTCTGAGACCCTGGACAATCTCAGGGCTTCAGAACACTCTGAAGATTTACTGGGCATGGTCAGAGTAAATCGTTATAGAAAGACCAGATGGGCCAGTTGGTATATGAAAAACTGGACCTGGATCCTGTGAGGCCAGAGGCAGTCCACAGCATGATTTTTAGGTCTCGCCTGGCGTTAGCAGCGCGCATGCGCTGCTCTCGCCATGCGAGGGCCTTTTGGAATCAATACAGTTTTGGAAGGGGACTTGGAGCCCCGCCCCGCCCCTCTTTTCCATTGGTTTGCGTCATCGTTTATGTTAAACGATGGCGCGTGATTGGAACGCGGGCTTTTTGGTTACCGCCCTGTCCAATTTTAGTACGGCCCATCTGGACAGGCCGACGCCATCTTGGTTTGCCGTGACGTGGGAGGGTTAGGTTTCTGGCAAATGCTGGCTCGTGATTGGGAATTGAGCGCGCATGCCCACTTTCACTTTGAAAGCGCAGTGCTTTCAGACACAAACGCCAGCTCTTGCGTCACCCGTTCAGTCCAATGCAGCGGTGTTGTGCCTCAAAGTTCTGTCTTGGCTGTGAAAGTTGTAGAGGTGGCTCGATAATGTGGGGGGGCCGGGGGGCTCTTCCGTGTCTGAATCTTGAACCTGCACCAGCTTCCTTGCTGTTGCCAGGGTTACAGGCTCCGGATGGCCCCGTGCCTTTGATGTAAAACGCTATTAATGGGCTTTCACGTTTAATGTTTCCTTTCAGCACATTTAAACATGTTCATGGAGACAAAGCAAACAGCCGCTTTCATGCCTCCGATAAGGCAATTTTCATTATACCCCAGTGAGCAGAGCCGTGCCAGCGCTGGAGGGGCTGGCTACAAGCGATATTGGAAGAGGCGTGCTTTACAACCAGGGAAATCCCGGCGCTGCCAGCTAGCGCTGTGCTCGTGGTGCAACCAGCACAGATGTCCGGTATAGCCTACAAACGTACACACACACACGTGCGCGAACACACGACACAGGTCCACCGGCTTCGGTTGCTAACAAAAGACACCCTCTACACACCGAGACGTAGATAGACAAGTACACAAGCAAACAAATAAACACACTATTGTTCACAAACGCATTGATACACGTGCAACTGCCCAGTTACTAATAAACATTGACACACATGCACAGAGGTGCACATACACAGATGCATACTCCCAAACGTAAACGCGTGCACACATGCACTCAAATGATCACACAGACATAGAAGGAAACCAACACAGGATAATCACGTACGCACACATATACACAAGCGTGCATATACACAAAACGTGGAGACACACATGTACACAGTCATATAAATGCACATATGCATGTGTGCAAAATGTTCACACAGAAAGGTATGCACTCGTTTTCTCACATACATGTATACATGCACACACGCAAACATGCATGCAGAAACACGATACATGTAAACACTCAAACACACACATTCACGTGTCCATTTATTTAATGGTTTTGCACAGTACAAGAGGCTAGAAACGGGGAAAACTAGTGGACACAGCAGCGAAGCGCAGATCAGTGCCAGCGCGCTGTATTTCACCAGAGGATAAAGGGCGGTAACATCTGGATGAATGGATGAAGAAACATTGAAAAGTATTGTATAGCACTGGTCACACATATTCGTTGGTGGGCCGGAAGGTGTGCACTGTGGTTAGAGGGTCTTGGGCTGTAAATCTTTCAGATAGTGGGGTGGCCGGATAAGGTGGAAAGGCCCCTGGCCATAGGGCGAGCTGCCGAGGGGAGGGGCGGAGAGGGGGCTCAGAAACGTGGGGACTCTTCCTCCTCAGGTCTCGGACGTGCAGGTGGTCCGTCAGGTGTTCCAAAGGGATGAGCCCTGCACCTAGCGCATCTGCCTCCGTGGTTCTTGAGTCGGTCTGGGCCGGTGGCAGGTTTGTCCTGAGTGACAAATTTCAGGGAGGGGTGGGCTGTGATAAGTCTGGAAACCTCTCAGAAGTAATCTGAGGTGCGGATTTGGATTACCATATAGGTAACGCATGGAACCCTGGAATGTCTTCTGTTACGGACAGAAGTTCAGTGAAAAGATAAGCCGAGCCGCACCGATCTATACACGCAGGAGTGTGGTGGACACATTTCTTGGGAGGCCAATAAAAATGTTGTCCACTGTCCACTGTCCAAAAATCTCAGCTGCAGGTACACGTACAAATGTCACTAAAAACAAGCATTTGCAATGCAATAGGTCTCGCATTTACGCGAGTTTAAGCTATTGGCATTCTAAATGACAATGCCTTTTATTTATGTTTTAAAAACAAAAATAAAAGGCATTGTCATTTGCAATGTCAATAGCTCAAACTCGCGTAAATGCGAGACCTATTGCATTGCAAATGCTTGTTTTTTTCTTGTAATTAGAAATGTTAGGGATGTCCTAGAGGACAATCAATTGTTTCTGATCCATCATTTTCTGATCCATTTTTCAATTAATGTATCCCCCAGTGGGAGGACACCCTCTGAGGTGAAGATCTGTGAGAGGGGTAAGACTCATCACCCCAACATAGGGGTAATGAAAGTCTTACCCCTCTCACAGATCTAAGTACATGCAATTGTTGGACATCCATAAAGTGCTGAACAAGACTTCTCCAGGAGGAAGATCTCAGCCAAACTGGCCAGGCTTCTCTGTTTGGAGTCATGTATAAAGTTGTCAGATGTTCAGGCTTCGGATCTTTCATGAAGAATGGTTACTTGGACTGGGGTAACATTCACCACTGCCAGGATGACCAAGTCCAATATTAGTTCCATTGCTAATCCTTTTCCTGACAATCCCATAGAGTGTGTGTTACGATGCACTAGGTTGTATTATGATGGTGGTATGCCTGATGGGAGTCACACGACTGCTCATTATGATCAGAAAATCTTTTGACCTCATCTATTCATCTACTTTAGCCAGGTGGGTTTTTTGCATTATGAAGGAAGTGGTGACTGACATATCCAGTTTTGGGGCCTAGCCTGTAGAAGGGACCAAGGCATCCAAGGGTTTTCAGGTTGAAAGAAGGCAATAGGGTGAGGTTGGCAGATTGGTCGACTGAGTTTTATTCAGTTACAGTGGTAGATGTCACCTTTCTGATGGTAATCACAAGTTTCAAATAGCCTCTGGGTTAGGCTGTCATAAAAACAAATCCCATGAATACTTAAAATAAGTAAAGTACTCCCTCATTCCCTGCCCTAAATATATACATGCACTTAAAAATGAGCCAAATAAACTCGCCTCTAAAAACTAATACTGTACTGAAGCAAACAGCCTCCTCACATAATGTTCATCTTGCCTATGGTCACTTCACTGAAGCATACCTGCCATAGAGTGAAGTGCCACTGTGCCACAAAACATTAGCGAGGTGCCAGAATGTCGTTTCCCCGGCATACAGTACACATGGAATTAAACTCTAAAAATGGTTACAACAACCCTTATTGATCAAGGGAAGTCACCACTTGCAACACTACCTCAAGATTTTGTGCAACATATTTAAGCTTCCCATCCAACTAATTGGACATCTTCACTTTATAGCTTCAGAAAAACACAATCTTGCGGCTATTAAAGAGGAGTAATTACGGTTGAAGAGATCTTTTGGACGGCGAGTGATTTTGACCCCCTAAGTACTTCATGTATTTCTTGGACCATCAAAAGGGAAGGGACTCTGCTACCTTTTTGGCCTCGCCCTCTGGAAGGGTTGCGTTCAAAGCCTCCGATTTCTCCTGAGAGATGAGCATGGACATCTCAGCGTAAGCAGTACATCATAATGTTATAGGGTGATATTGTATTCCAGGGAGCCACATTTTCTGCCCCGATGAACGCAGATTGTCAGATTTGGCAGACAAGAGGTCCAATCAAAAAAGCAAACAAGAACGGCAAGAGTGGGTCATCCCCTTCCTGGTGCCCCTATGCAGCCTGAATGTATCTAATCTTTAGCCATTAAGAGTAACTTTTACTATGGAGCTAGAATAGTTGGATAAAACCAAGCTCCAAAAGTAAGGGTTAAATGCAGGAAGGTCCAATCCACCCGGTCATGGCCTTTGCCGCACTGACAGAAAACAGGCTTCCATTAAGGACAAGTATGTCCTTAATGGAAGCCTTTTCAACTAGATGGATTATCACCTTGATACTGTCTTGCGTTTGCCTACAGTACAAAGCCGCTCTGATCAGAATGAGTTAAGGAGGACAGGACTTCAGAGGTGGGTAGCTATAAGTTTAATGTAGAGCTGACATTTATATTGAGGAGTGCAATAGGACAGTAGGATGTGTAAAATCTGGTTCGGGAATGACTGTGATAGTATGAGTGATTGTACTCATGATAGCCCTTCTGCTTACGTAGTGATTAAAGATTTTGGGCACTTTTCGGGGCACTCATTTTTGCACAAAGATTTTATGAAACAAGGCTGTAAAATCATCTTGGCCAATGCTTTAAGTTTCAAAGGCTTACATTTTGTCAATACGATGATCTAGTGCTTCATGCTGCAACTGAGTCAGGCGAGTGAGTTTAATATTATTTAGGTATTCCTGCATTTCTGATGTGGGGCTAATATATCTAGGACTACAACATGGAGTTTACTACACTGTCTAAATTCGATATGTTTCTTAACATCATCAGTTAGGGTTTTCTCCTGTGTGGCTTTCTTTAATATATTCCTTTTCTCTTCTGCCTTGTAAAAACCCTGCTAATTGTGTTCCTACCTTGTCTCCAGGAACACATGCCCTCTTTTTTAAGTGAAGCAGAGCCAGTTCAGCTTTGTTAGTATAGTTTATGTGAAGCTAACATCTAGCCGCAAGTGACCTCCGGAGAAGGTGGGCCATTCTTTCACACTCAAGTTCTTGCACCTCCTCCTCTAGTTTGAGTACCTTCAAGTTATAGAGGTGTATGCTGTGGGACGTTTGGCTAAACATTTACTGCAGGTCACCGTTTAAAAGCATCCCAAATTCCACCCAAGTTGATCCTCCCCACCCTCGATCAGGCTAAAGTAGTCATATGTTTGTTGGTTAATTTCCCTGTGCAGTTGGGTCTCTTGATGATGAATAGGGCTCCCTGTGTTATGGTATTTATTTTTTAACATTTCTGTCATTATTTATCCATATTTATTTTTTTGGCCATCTTATCAGTATTTATCCATATTTATTTTGTGATCTGTCAAGAAATTAAGTGGTAAAACGGTATATTTCCACATTTATTTATCTAATAAACGAGCACTCGTACTTTGATGCCTGTCGTGTTTTAGCAAATTAAGCAGGTAAATATTACATGACAATACACCCACAGATAAATATTAGCATTATACTACAAATTATGTAGACATACTTCGGTATTTAAGGAACTCTCATCCTGTTTGACTCCCTATGCCATCTATCTGCTCAGCTGTTGCCCTGGAATTAATGAAAGACTGCATGGAAAGTCACACAAAAGAAGTCAATTTTTCTGAAATTTTCCATTTAAAAAAATAAATTCAGACAGAAAACAATCATCTGTTTTCTGTCTGTATCTGTAAAAATCAGTAAATAAAATTAAACTGGGAGCCTTGATAATGAACAGTGAAGCAGCCAACCCTTTCTTTGCTCCCTAATGCCCAGGGCTAATTCAACAGTGACTGGGGGATGATCCAATGCTGCTACAGTCCAAATATCTACAAAATCGGACTTTAGCTAGAAGGGCATTACTAAACATAATGTCGTCTAGGATGGAGTATGTGCATGGGACATGAGTAATATGTGTATTCTATATCGACTACATGCAACTTACTCGAAGGAATCTGTCAAACCCCATTCTTTAAGTGCCTTTTTCAATTTCTTTGAAAATGCTCCAGAGTATCCAAGTCACTCCACCTCTCTGACCTACGGCTCAATAAAGTTCCCAGTAAGGAATATACTTCCCCTAGCCACACCCTCTAAAACGTCCAAAAACTGCAAGAGTAAGGCATCCTGAGCAGTGTTTGGTGCGTATACCTTAGCTTGGGTGTCTTGATGTCATGTAGGGTGCCTACTAAGATTTTTTAAAAATGGCTCCCCTTACCTGCTCTAATCTTTGAAATCCTCAGTGGAAGGTTGAGTTAAAAAAATAGCTATTACTCTTTGTTTGGTAGTGGCTCAGAAGTAAAATTCTGTGACATACGATCTATGTCTCATTTTGCACTGATCCTTCTTCAAAAGGTAAGTCTCTTGCAAGCACAGGATGTCTCACTGCCTGTTTTTGAGGCTTTTCCATATTGCCCAGTCTCTTAGTTGGGCTTTTCGGGCCTTTGCAATCACTACATTGAATGTTAATCACCTGGCCACCATATAGGCCGTATATAGAAGTTTGTTTGCAAGCTAGTGCTCCTGTATGTGTTGTGGTACCTCATATAGTCCCCCTGGGTGGTCTTGGGTTGTGTCCTCCTTATCAATTTTTCTAAAGAATGTTGAAACTAAAACTACAGAACTAAATGGGAATAATTCCAAAGACTCAGAACTTATAGGGATCCTGAATCTAAGTTGTCACCCACAGTCATCTGGAATCTGGGAGCAAGGGACCTACACCCCTCCAACCAGCACCAATCCGGCCCAGACATTGCCCTGGAAGCGGACCAGATGCCTAGGTTTAAGAGAATGTAGCTCATTACTTTGTACATCATAAGTAATACTCACCACAACGCAAACAATGGCTATTTGTCCAGCCTTTTAAACTAACTCTCTACTAACATTAGAACGGCCACCACAAAAACCACTCCGTGCATCACTCATCTCGTAAAAACCATGATACCATAGGTCATAGAAGATTTAGAGGATAAGTCGAGTAGGTAAGTATTTTCGAAGTATATAGATCCGTAGGTCCAACTATTTTAATTAAACAGGGCAATTTTATTAACACCAAAGTGCTGGTTCCAAGCAGTGAACCAAGATGTATGAAACGTTAACAGTCAAAACGTGTTCCGCCCCTTTCCAGCATGTAGGCCTGAGGGTTTCTCAAGGCTGACAAATTGTACATAATTAAGAAAGGAACCCAAATAATTCAGTCAGTGAAAGATGCAACCCAGAATTGTGTATTTAGGTCGATCCAACCAAAACACCAATAAAGAAAACAGACCCCAAATATGTGCAGTGGGTCAACCGTTATCGATCCAAAAACCAATTGAGAATGAAGTATAATAAAAAAAGGAAAAGAATCATGATATGCAAAACATAAATATGTACAAAAGAAGACATCCATAATGATAAATAAGGTTTGCATGTAACACCAAAAAGGTTGTAGTAAAGCCATTTGATAATTGTAGAGTTCTCAGAGATAGCAAGATATTACAGGGAAACAGGGTAATTCAATTACATGAATTGGTTTTGCGCAAAGGAAATTTGGGAGGAATGTCCACAAATTAAGATCACATTTGAAATATAAACATCAGTGTCCAAAAAAATGGCATACAAATATAGCATGTTCACAGGCGTTTATCAAATGCAAAACCCATTAGGCAGATATTAAATGGAAAGTAACACAAATGCAACATCAATCAAAATAAGTATACATAGATACATACAGGGTCCAGCGTGTATCCAACTTCAGAGTAGAGATGTTGCCAAGGTAAGGTTATAAAAGAGAAAGCCAAATAAGAAAATCCATCAGACTAGACAGTCTGTCATATCGAATAAGTTATCAAGGTCACAGCGTGAGGACAGACAGTACCAATTAGCCCGATATAAACGTATGACATAGATGATGCTCTAATCAGTTCGTGAGCATCAGGGTAGAATGAATAGATAGCATCCGTGAACGTTGTATCACCATATGGTGAACACCCACTAATCATCACAAGGTGCGGTAGAACATTAATCCGGTGTCAAAGCAGTAAAACGTGAATAATAAACCTGATGTTTCACAAGTATTGGGGCATAAGTGTAACTATTGTCGATTCACAAATGTCAAAGTAGGGTAAACCGGTAATGCATTAAGTTAGATCTGTACCATGCATGCCGCTGAAGTACAGTCGTACCCAGACGTAAGCATAACAACAGCCTGCGAAGAACAACGACCAGTAACCACAATAGTGCTGGAAAGGTATCCTATGAGGTATCAAGACAATAAGTCAGGGAGTGCGAAAAGACTGGTGCAAAACGAAAACATGCTTGTGAGTCACACACACTGGAACGCTAACTGGCGAGTCAATAGAGTCCCGGATTCAATTGTGGTATGAAGAGTCAATTCTACGAAGGGAAACCAAAAATTGAGGATTCATTCACTAAATTGCTCAACTAAAGGAACTCACATTGTGGCCATAGGTGTAAGAAATAACAGGGGTTACCTGTAAGAGGTTCATGAAAAGTTCTAGGTAGTCTGTGGCGGCAAGAAGTCATCTGCGGTCCAGTAGAGACTAGTCCATACACCATGTCGATACCACGAAATTTAAACTACTTCGACTTCCGAAGGAAATGAATTCAAACAGAGAGTAGAATGTAAATGAAAGATGATAAGGCGGAACAGACACATTCCCCATGTTGGAAGTAAGTAGGGCAAGTGTGTATTGAATAATAGGTAGAGCGGGCGAAGGCAGGTGCCCCTGCAAGATTTAGTAAAGTGAAGTGGGGATAAAGGCATGAGAGGAACTAGGTATGAATACAAGGCATACCTCGCCAAGTTAAAAAGAATCAGACATAAGCAACTAATGATAAAAATTATATCTAAGAAAGCGTCAAGGTAGACCAGTATAACCCGACAGGGCAGAAAGTCCGCCATATTGGGGGAGGTGTTCAATTTCAGAAAGAATGATAAATTCCTACATACAGAGTCTGAAATGAAGTGGAGGACGAAAAAAGATCGAAAATCATCTGTCTACCCTCAGTGTAAGTTTAGTATGGTCAGACAAGGTAAATAAATCACCATATCGAAAGGAGCAAAATACCAGGCTCAGTGTAGAGTCGTCTATTATAAAAGGAAAACATAAGTTACCATGCCAAAGTAAAATAAATATGGTATGATGACGTCCATTGTCATTCCGAGCGTTGATAAAGGGAAATATGTTATAAAGATCACATATCTGTTCTGTGTAGAGGAGCCGTCATGTGTTTAATTCAGGAGGAGTCATAAAATCCTGTATACAAGTTCTGAAATAAAGTAAAAAACAAGAAAGGATCGAGGATCATCTGCCTAAAAAGTTAGGAAGTGCAGAGTGACCAATAGGATAACATGGCTAGGAAGGGTAGCAGTCCGCAGTAGAGGTCCTAAAAAATTAAGCCACTAAGGAATGTGTGAACATGCAGATTGAAACTTGCACAGAAAAAGTGAAAAATAATTGACACAGGATTGTACAGCTCAAGGGGCAAGTCCCTATGTTATCAATCAATATATCAAGCACCTTAAGGAGAGATCTTAAGTAATTGTGAAATTAATTTTCATATAGCCAGTAGGGCATTTCTGGATCCTTATTGAGGCTGTTCTTTACTAGGAGGCATTTAATGAGAAGTTCACTTTCCCTTCAGCAAAGGCTCAGTTCGCGATTACCCCCACGTGTAGATTTATTCACAGTTTCTAATCTGGCAAAGGAAAATGTTTTGCTGTGAGGATGCTTATCATGAAAGTGGTCCGTCAGAGGGTACCCTGTTATGAATTTATTGATGTTCCGATAATGCTCCTAAATTCACATTCGTAAATGGTTGAAATGTACTATCAATATATGGGTTATTGCAGGGAAAGAGAATAATGTAAATTGCAAATTTGCAAAAACATGTTTTGCATTTCATTCATCGTTCCTTATTTCTTTACCTTATGTTATTATACTTCATTTGGATGGGTACGGTTGACCCACTGCACATATTTGGGGTCTATTTTCTGTATTGGTTGTTTTGGTTGGGTCGCCCTAAATACACAATTCTGGGTTGCATTTTTCAATGGCTTAATTATTTGGTTTTTTCTTAATGTGTACAATTTGTCAGCCATGAGAAAGCCACAGGCCTGCACGCGAGGAAGGGGAGAAACACATGTTGGCTGCTAATATACCATACATCTTGGTTCGCTGCTTGGAACCAGCACTTTGATGTTAATAAAATTGCTCTGTTTAATTCAAATATTTGGACCTACGGACCTATATACACTTTGAAAATACTTACCTACTCAACTTACCCTCTAAATCTTCTATAACTTATGCCTTAACGGATAAGGTGCCTCCCATTTTGAGGATAATCACACACTTTGAATTGGCCCATTATTCAAGGACTGACGGCCTCTGGGACATAATCCCCTTCTTTGTTTCATACAGCTAATGCCATCATAGGTACATGAATAGGCAAGGAGACCAAATACTCGCAAAGATAAATTGCATGAACACACTAAAGGGCACAAAACAGTATATGGTAGTCAAGCATGAAGCTCACCGGGCCTGTGATAGCTTTTCTCTCTGCAAAAAATGATGTGGAAATCATCAGACAATAGGCTTAGTATGTACAGTCCTGGCAAAATAGCTAGAGTATCTTGAACTAAGATGGACAGCCTTTCAAGTCATCAGATAGTCGGTTAGTTGGTTTTCGGGTGCGAGTAGAAGGAGTTCACCCGTAGTACTCCTCTAGAATCACAAGATCTGTTGTCAGTAGTTTGTAGATGTTTTTATTAAAATAAATGTTTTCTCATCTGCAGTTTCCTAATTAGTTTGAAGTTTAAATAAGTATTCATAGCACCTAGTAAACATACAGCAATAAGTAGAATTGAATTGTAACTGGACTGTGCCTTAATACCACTTTAGGCTGAGGTTACTTTCTGATCAGATGTGTAATTTGTAGGTTTTCAGTGTTTAAATTTGGATTGGGATCTGCCTGTGTGAATGCTTTGTGTCTCTTTACTTAGGGGAGTCTTCTGTTGCCAGCCAGAAGCTGCAGAATGCCTGTGATATCATCATGGAATTTTGAATCTGGTGCTCTAAAAATGTTGTGTTTGAGGCAGTTGGAGGAGTAATTTGGACTTGTTCTGAAAATTAGGGTAGCCTCACCACTTCAGGTCATTATGGATACTGTACTTTATTCTGTTGTGAACTTTTCACCTACAAATCACTGACAATTAGTTTAATTAGTTAGGTGGAAGCAAATACCCAGAATACCTTAGGCTATCACTCTAAAGTACAGGTCTGGAAACAGTGTCCGTAATGACCTTGTGGGAGATGGTCACCCTACTAGGAGCTGCATGCCAAGGGCTGAAATACAGACAGGTTGCACTGTCCCCCTCTGGGTCAGAGTGCCCTATTAAGGTGAATGCCCAGTTCAGATCGCAGGCACAAACTTGCACCTGCACTCTGACCAGCACCTTAGTGAAAGGCGGACCGGCTGTTTGAAGCCAGTAGTCCATCTGTCAGTGCAGACAGCAAGCCAGCCTAAAAAGCCATTAGAGACAGAGATCCTTCTGCAGACGTTTGCAGTAAGTGATTGCACCAGTCTTTAGGGGGACACCAAAGGGTCATAGGACCAAAGAGCCCCCTATCTTCTAGGAGGGCACACGGACTGTGCACCACCAATACTTGGCACACAGTGTGCCTCCTGACAGCCTCTTTGCCACTGCGCCCGCATCTGAAATAAGGATTCCACTTACATGGAGAAACACTCCCATGCAGATGAAGGAACAACCCCTTGAGTTTCTGACAGTGCACATTCGGCACCATCACAATCCATATTACAGAAGGAGCCGCTCAATAGTTTGTGGCCCCGTTTGTAACATCAAAGAGCCCTTGGAGGCGCAAAATGCAGGCACATGCGTCAGTGCGCTCCTGGGGCACTTTGTATAATATTGCCCAAGTCTCCTGAGAAGCCTTCATGTGTGGTAGGTAGGCCCAGCTTAGCATTGTCATTTTCTAAAAATCTATCCGGATTCATCATGAGAGGAGTACAACATTACCAAACTCTGATCCAAACTGGTGAGCGCAAACCCTTGTATTAATATAGCACCATTAAGGTAAGTGCTAAATTCAGTAATCAATAGGATCACTGGTGAACCACCAGGCTTCCACTTTGAGCCATACATTAATAGAGGAAATATTCTCCAGGGCTTAGACAGGTGAACCAACATATATTACTGAATGGATGTGGGGCTGAATGAGAGTAACCAACATGTTCATTACAGAAACCCACAATCCTGAGTTTCCACAAGGATAGGCTTAGTAAGCGTCTGACAGCCCAGTTTACAAACTTTTCTGAGGGGAAAGAGGATGGTAAAATTAGGGGTATGCATGCACACAAGAGAAAGGCACTTGAGGCTTTCAGATGTGTTCTGGTTATCTGTAGCAAGGATTATAACCAGGAGATGCCAAGATTGAAAGAAAACGACCATTGGTATTTATAGGGCCCTTAAGCCTTCTGAGTAAAGTCAATTACACGGACTTCTTTACCAGCAATTCTTTTGTAGCCCAACTTAATACACCCATAAGTTCAGTATAGGCAGGTTTTCACAAACCAAAGTAATGAGATTCAGTCACATAGTAAAATGTACTGAGAGCACCAAGTACAAAAAACTGATGCCATTCAGGCTGATGTTGTGAAGTCAAGCTACCCAAAGGCAGATATTGTGGCAAAGATACAATGTATCTTTCGAGGAATTTTACAGACACTGAATATGAAGAGTATCTCTATTCAACACAAGTTTAATGTACATAGTTCACAATGAATAGAATGCTTTACACCCAAGATGGAAGATGTAAACAGTATTTTCTGATCGATGTCATTGCAAAACACAAAAATGTACTAGTGATCACTCATTTTCTCTGATCTAACCTATAGGGCAGAATGGAGACGCTTGCTGTTTGAATACAATATTTTCTGCGATTCTGAGGGTCATGCGGCTTTCATATGCAAGCATGTCCCTTCCCTCAACAACACAATGTCAAGTGCCCAGGTCAAATTAGCCTTAGGATAGAGGGAGAATGAGAGCCCATCTCTTGTGGTCAGGTTATTTTAGTTTCAGATGTGAATGAATAAAAAGAAGAAAGCTGGGTGTAGGACTAGTTAGTGGGCTAGGGGTTAGCGCAATGAAGTAAACAGCAATCATCTATTACGGTACAGAAACGTGAGGGGTGCACCCGTTGCAGATTCACTACTTATTGAAGATTAGTGCTTGCACACAGATCCCTTCCCTGCTTCATGTTCGAGACAAACCGCTGCAATTAGAAGATAAGAACCTCTACTCTACACCAATAAATGGTAATGGTATCCAACATTGAATCATTACAACCATCTCGAACAATCAATCAATCATGCTGAGATGTAAGAAAAAAGTATTATCAATCTACACAGTTAAGCGATTATCCACAACATAACTGCCCATATTAAGCCACAAAATGTATGAACAAGTTCATCCTGAAAAAGCGAGAAATGTATGTATAACATGTTCATCTTGACAAAATCAATAACGAAAATAAAAAAGTAGTGCTTCAGTCCCATAAGATGTAATAACTGGAGTCATTTCCATACCTCCTGATGAGGGTAAGGCCTTAATACAATGTTTAGGAATTCTGTCCTCATTGTACAACATTTACATGAATATAGACTTTCTACTAATTCTTAAGAGATTTAGGACTTACTCTTGCTTCGAGCAAGACAAAGATAAGGGGGACACAGGCACAGAGGGCCTCTCACAACTGAGAGATATAGGGTAAGTAGGCACTAGACAACAATACTGGGATGATGCACTCAAGAAAAGAAGAAACAGCGCAAGATAGAAACAGACTAGTTTCACCTACAAGGAGATAGGGAAACAAGAACCGAGGGTGGCATGTTTCCATTATAAACGCGCTATATACCCCAGAGATAGAGGGAGTAGTTGGAATAATTCCACTAAGTTAAATCAACAAGAAGGTGAACCCTCTGTCACACGAGTGACATGATTCATCATGCGGGACTGTTGATTTATCAATCGCCTTTAATAAAAAACAAAAGCCAATACCAGTGGCTCAATCCCTCTTGCGCTTTTGATTTATAGTACACAAATTTCAAGTGAATATAAAAATCTACAACCATTCTGAGATAATACACCTTTCAGACTTTATATAGTTGACGTAATATCAGGAACTACAATTCCCCCAGTACAACTAGCAAGGTTAGCACATAATGAATGTATCAGTTAGCTCGAGTTAAAAAACACAAGAATGATGATATACTCCTATTTAACAGACTCGAGTTCATGGTCTATCTTGGATCATGACTTTCCAGGAGTAAACTCGGTTATTTTCTTTTGAACGCAAGAACCACTTTTCTAAGAGACAATAGACCGACTGATGAGCTGCGCTTCTCTCTCTCTCTCTCTCAAAGTGTTACACAACTAACTCGCAGCTGTGTTGACGCGACTTGCAAGTATTGACAAACTTGCTGAACAAAACACTAAAAACCCTTCAATGTCCTGCACCAATTACAATTCAGGACATATGATGGTGCCGAGTACATGTACTGGCAGGAAAAATATTTGGCAAAACGAGAAATTCTACAACCTCAATAAAGAGAGATGGGTCAAGCGAGAAAATTACTCTTTCCGACTGATATTCTCAAATAGGATACCTTATAACCACTCCTTGCTACCCACGATACCAGTATTAACAACAGCATGGGTGAAGTGAATACACCACCTTCAAGGTTGCACTGACTTGACACTAGCAATTTTCTCTTGGATGCTGTGTGATCATATGACTAGTAAGAGGGTATGCTGTTTGTCGATATCAATGGGCGATGACAAAAGAATAAAAGTTCATATATTGCAAATACTTCACTGTGCAGAAAATCAATGGTTATTTATGAGAGATGTCATGATACCTTTTACCTGTGAGTATCCAATGTAACCAATTATCACTTTTATTACAGAACAGGACAGTGTCCTCCATGCACAACGATCGTAGTAGGCAACAGTGCTTTTTTCCTTCAAAGATACATGTAGAGCAATAGTCCTGATGATACTTACTTCCAGATTAAGCACTTAGGGTAGGCAAAAACATGTCAACTGACTATCTCTAAGAATAAGTCTTTCAGCCTTGTGAAAGTGTGGGTTACTATTAACAACCATCAACCACCACTACAAAATTGTATTCTTTTAAGGCCCTCCAACATTAGTATACAAGAAGGATAGCACCACCAACAAAAAAGCCCATCCAGGATGAGGACCAACCCTATGATTTGCATCCTTTAACTATAAACTATCAAAAAACACAGGATTAGCCTCAATGAATCAATTAATGGCATTATTCAAATTACTTCTATTGCTTGAATATGAATTTACCTTGAAAAAACAAAAGACAAGAGGCTTTTGGCAAAATAGGAACTGTAGGTTTAATTAATCACTTCGGCCAGGAGTACAGTTACAGAATCGGGTCTGTGGACTGTCTCAAAGTACAGTCAATGTGAGCATGGTTTTATACATTTCTTTGGGTATCAAAGTTTTTCCGTCTATCTTTTTTTGCTAAAGAATGCATGCCTCGTGTTTGGAGCGATAAATAAGGCCCCTGATAGCAAATGCAGGTGGGCCTCTGCGTTGCATGGACACAATGGGGGCCAGTGGGTAACGTTTCCAGATGCATAAGGGGCGCATGATCACTGCATGTACTGGGTGTGATGTGTCCTGATTGGCTATGTGTTCCTAACTTCATGTGGCATCTGACTTTATGGTGTTTTTGGGAATGCGCGCGCCCTTTTGACCATGTGTGCTTTAATGGGGACACTATCCCTGGACCATTGTGGTGTCGCTGCACCAATCTGTGGGATTGATCTGAGTTTCCCGTTTGCTGGTTTGTCTGCTGGCTGTGTGCTACCTCACCTGTGACCTGTCAATCAGTAACCTCAGGCCTATGGCTCAGAACCTGCCTGACCATATATTTCTGAGTCAGGGCTGACAGAGTTCATGACGGGTGAATTTAATAATAGAGATGCGATTTCGTTCTTACATATGAATGTATCATTATTAACATTGGCATCGACTTTTTAAATATTAACACTTCCTCTATCCCTTTGGTGAACAGTTTCATGAGTAAGAGTGGAGTAAGCGGGGAGGCAACATTTCCTTAAACCTATATTTTCCTCCCTTTCCCCATTCGCAATTTAGCATGTTTATCATGTTTCCATTAGGTAAGATACACCACCAGATGAGAAACTGAAGATCCATAAACAGTACACTAGAAAGATTATACAATACTATAGGATTTGAAGAGAGCATGGCGACCCGGAGGCATCCCAGCGCTAAGAGATAGAGGGAGCACAGCAAGATGGAGATCGGGAAAGATCAATCATCTAAGAGGTCAATGCTGAAAGAGCCAGGTCTTAATGGATTTGCAAAAGCGCATATCATTATCCAGACACCTACTTGCTAAGGGGAGAGAATTCCAGAGCTTAGCAACATTGAACCAAAAGGAGCACCCTCCTTTTCTGACTCTTAACTACAGGAACAGTGACAAATGCAGGTTGGAAGAGCGAAAGGCCCTATTGGGGGCATAATGAGTAACAAGCTGTTGAAGGATAGGAGGGCTATATGGGCAATGCACAGGGACTTAAATTCAATTCTTTGAGCAATGGGGAGACCAGACATACAACATGGTTGTTCGGAAGGGTACAACAGTAACTGTTTCCACAGAACAATAATGGGAAGGCTTAAAAACACGGCCTACCCACTGCCAATCACCACAAAGAGACAACTCACTAAACATTTGCCATTCACACAAGTTAGGTTCAAAGGTTGCAAGGCTCAAACCACCTAAGGAATACCTTCGAGGCAGTAACCAAACCCTCCAGGCCACTCAGCTACCCACAGAAATATGGTTCAAGCATGAAATCCATCAGTGAAGAACATGCACTTAATGAATCACAACCACAAGCCAATGTCTGCACAAAGTGCAAGAGGCCTAGTAATTTGTAAACTCTATACGATACAGACACATAATAATATAACATAAAATATACCCTCTCCCTACTTAAGCAGCTATCATACACCATGTCAATGAGCAGAGCGCTACTACATTTTAATGCTCATCATCTGCATTTAGCCTTTGTTTGAAAACATGCACCTAGCAATGCATTGATGGAGATTATATGCTGTTATTTTGAGAGGGGGTTAGGGATGGTTTTGCTAATGTAGGGTGTTAATGCCTATATTGTAACAAGCATTGGCAAAGCCAACAGGTCTGGATTTAATGTATTAATGCAGGCAGTGTTTGTGGATTACAGCAGGACACCCACAACAGAGCCCACAGACGGCGAGGGCAACAGCTGTTAAATAATCCCTTTGTGTATCTTGATGCAAGCACTGTGAAGGCAGAAGGATACTCTCAATTAGCTAAGTAATGATTACTCTACTGTACACGACCAAGAGGTGATTGACAACATATTATGCCAATGGCTGGAAGAGGTTGGTCTAAGAAAGTCAGTAGATGAATAGGTGGGACCCGAAGCCTACTCCAAGTATATTGTTAGCCACAGATCATGTTGACAGCTAGCTGCTCTGTCAAAATCCAAACCTAAAAATACTGCTTAAGCATAAATGGACTATATAATGGTTTAAGTTTTAAGAACTTAATAGACAACCATGACAGAGGTATTACAAATGCAGCTAGAAATAACAATTAAACAATTCGAACCATTAAATTGAGAAAAATGTACACCTTTTCCTTTTATTGCAACTGTGAATTCTTCTAAGTACACCTCCAGAAACATCAAATGAACCATCTATGACTGATACACGATAACAAATTTGGCATGGACAGTAAACAAATTAAACCATGATAAAACATGCCTAAAATCTCTCCTATAGCTTTCTGTTCGGCAAAGAACAGCGCTTAAACTCCCCTGCTTGCTTGACAAACCCTTTGGCAGCAATTACAGCCATCAACACCATAAAAGAACGAAAATCTGCAACAGCAGCAAAGTAAAGTAGCTACAACGCTGTACCTAAAGACTTACAAAGTATACACTTAGAACATACTCTTCTGATACCCCCATGTACAGTGTAGTAATTGACCACTACTTAACCAAAGGCGTTACAAACATCTGCTCTCTATAATATACACAGAATATTTAGCCCATCAAGTACCCTAAATTTAGTTATCAGTTATCAAGCAACAAACTGGTGCTGCTGCTTCCAACAGCCCACACTGAAAACTCTCTCCATAGTGCTTCACTGACACTTTTGCAAGCTATAATAATAATAATCAAGTGTACAAACGGAATCCTTGTCTATGGCCCTGGGTAGTTATATTCAAATCAAAGGCCCAAACACTCTGAAGACCTTTATTTAGAATTATCTCAGAGCAACCAACCAAACTGGTCAATTCCACTTCTTTTGCAAGGTACCTCATACATTTACACTGCTGATGTTAATGTCATTCACAAAGAGCGTATGGCTGCACACTAAAACGTTTCACGCAGCATGTGGCGCCCTAAGAATCCTGTAAACAAGTATACGGCAACAGTATAGGTGCCACATTGGATGACAAATACCTCAATGATATTCATGTGCATTAAAACCAGAACCAAGTGTTCAAAATCTAAAAACATCTACACGGTCTCCTGTTACAAAGTTTCACGATAGCTGTAGGTCAAACAATTGTCCACCTGCTACTGACCAGCCAAGTCTTACCACAGAGAGCTTATTTCAATTATCCTCGTCACGGTGTAGGACTCAAAATTCCACAGGTATGGTGGAAACAGTATGACAAGGTTCAAATAATTCACTCAGATGCACACCAACTAAGGGCAACAGAAACCTTTGGTGGAAAACAGCTTCACTCAGAACTCAATCACAAATTCTGTTTAAGCCTGGCACAGCAATGCTGGAGGAACCATAGGTGGGATAAGAGCTCTCTTGTTTGAAGCTCCCCTAGAGGGACTCTGCAAAGCATTCCTATTTATAGCGAGCCTCGGGTGTCCACCTTCCTTAGTATTTGCATGTCATGGTCCCTCACAGCAGGTTCGTGTGGATTAGGGAGCTCTAAAACTGAGAGTGCCAGATGAGCCACCGCTGAGGCTTTTATTTGATGCTGGTTAACGCCGCCACTGTTAATCCAACCTTCTTCGAAGCATAACCATCTCAAGCAAGCTCTCAGACCCAAACACATTTCCAAAATGCGGTTACCTGTAAACCTGGATTAATACTTTAGGGTATTATTAAATTTTTGCCTATGTATTTCATAAATCATTATCTAGACCGATAGTATCAAAGGTCGTGGAGTTCATTTAAAAAGAATAAGTGACTTTTTAAGCAATGTCTGCACTTTCAATTGAAAAAACAGTGTTTTGCTTATATGCAAACTGAATATGTAAAATAGTATTCTAAAACATGTATATTAGCAGGGCCTGCAAATTACGCAGGAAGTATTGGAACCAGGCTATACACAGTACACAAACTATGAATATTTAAACATGGAAAATCTACTTGATGTATTTTATGTATTTTGTAAACCGCTGGGTATCACTTCACAATAACTTTATAGCACTGATATATACAGAGAGTTATAGACCACTTCAGAAGAATGAAGAGTAGCAATGTAGTCGCAGGCGAAATTTCAAGCACATCGGCTGTAATTTTGGGAATTTCATATTATGCTTGTTACAGGAAATTCCCAATATGATGCGATTGTGTCAAGTTGCGTAATTAAGCCTCGTCTGCGGTAACGCCGCACATGAGCAGAAGGCAAGTGGCTGTCATTCGGGCAACTTGTGCTTTGGGCGGTATTATTTTAGCGCAAAATGTGAGAACAAGAACATATTTCTTGCTAAAATAGAGCACTTAATGCTAGATTTGTGTTTCATATAATTTTACTAAAATGTTGTGTAGTTATGAAAAAACAAATGATTCAAATTTCTTACACCACTAGCGAGAACCCTTATCTGGCATTCTTGCTTCAATGGTTCCCGTGCAAAGGGTCAGTCAAATAATCACCTTAATAGTTCATTTTCAAGGAGTTTTATGAATCAATGATAGTTAAGTTCAGCGCAGAGTCTGGGACCCAAGTCATTCCAAAGGCCGGAACTCCGCATACCCAGAGACAGGCCATTGTGTTTCGGTCTATTAAAAGGGCCTGAAGGGAGCGAATGCCAGGATGTTCACTTAAGGTTCCTGGTGGCAATCTAGCGTGAAGATGTTTGTAGGCACCCCACCCCTTTGAGAGAATAGGCATTATGAAAGTTGACACCGGCATGCACTGGAAAGCCAGTGTAATGCTTTCAGAGCTGGGCTAACATGGTCATATCACCATAGGTTCAAATGTACTTTGGCATCCTGTTTTGGAGTTTTTAATGCAGGTCTATAACATGCTTTGGAAGGTGTGTACATAGCACATTAAAGTAATCTCTACATTGCTAGATCAAGGCACTTTTTTCTGTTGGATTGTGCAGCTGGCAGGAAAGGGATAAGGTTTTGAAGCACGGACTGTAGTATATTCGCATCTTAATCACATTGAGATGAATGAGATGTTTGGGCTGAAGGACGCTCACATATTCCTAACTTTACGGGAGAAGCTAATTGCAAACTGTAGAAAGAAGAATGAGGTAAGTGGATAAAGGCATTGCCTGGCCCTTGGGGATTTAGGATTTTAATTTTCCTCAGAGGTTAGAAATAGGAAGTTTCTTCTCACACAATGATCAATGTTATCTAAGCATTTGGTGATGTTAGGTTGGCTTGCTCAGTCATTTTTACGTCGAGCCTGCAGGCAGCGCACATTCTGCAGATCGACCAAGTTCTGTTGATTCTATTCACTTCGGAAATGTTCAGAGATTTGTTGCACTAATGTATAGCTGCACTTGTCCATTGCATGAAATAAATGGTGCTCGCCATTTCATGTCTGCAAGTGGCAACAGAACTATTGAAAACATCCCAACTATACAAGACGCTCTTCTTCAACATGTTAAAGGATCTGTGTGCCAGAGGTGCCATGTTTAGGGTCAGACTTTAGTGCCCATGCAAGAATTGCCAAATTTAAATGATTGGGGCTGGAAGCAGATTGATGGAGTAATGGTGCCACATTGGACAACCATTCTGGGGGCATCAAAGGCATGCAAAGAACTTATTTGTTGTGGGTGCCAACAGCTGTTTTGAAATCAATACAAATGCTCAAAGGCGAGCCTCTTGTGCACTGACCTTTCCTTTTGAAGTGGAAACTTATCAAGATTAAGACAGTATACAAACTCGAATCATCATGGTTTCATATTATACAAATGTTATCAGGGTTTAATATAGTCTTGTATTGTTTAATTACAGTGGAAACATTATCCACATGTTTATAGTATGTGTTGCAAGGATACAAATGATGCATATTATAAGTTTACTTTCACTACACACCTACACATTACTTATTCCAGGCGTCCTTATTGGCAGCCATTTTGGTTTTATATTCATGACCTCACAGTCTAGATCCAACGCGGGCATGCACATGACATGCACTGACATGTACACATGAACATTCTTGCCAAATTTGAGGCGAATCGGAAGATTTCAAATGATTTTTTGATATTTGGCAGCCATCTTGGATTTCAAATAGACTACATGACATCATAGGCAAGATCCACCTGGGGTCTTGCTCTTATACAATTACTATTCCAAAGATGAATGTCTGTACAAACTTTCAGCTTTCTATCACAAAGCGAACGATTTTTCAGTCTAACCGCTATATTTAACAACCTATTCTTTCTATTAAAAAAAAAACACAAAGCTCTCTAAAATTGGGCTTTACACCCGGCCACTACTTACCATTCGTTGGTATCCTTATCACTCTTCTTTGCGGCCTTCTGATTCTGCAGCACCTGAAAGACATCGCTTACTGCATGAATTCCTTGTGTATGTGTGGAGCATGGACAAAGTACATTGATTTAACTTAATTGGTGTCTGTCCGCTGCTCCTGCTGTAAACTGAGGTACTATTCATTTATTTTTATGGCATTTTTTATATAGCGTGAACTCGAGCTGACTGGAAAGTATTGGGCGCTTTACATAAGCACCAATTACATTACACAAGTTCACATTAGTTTTTTTATTCTGGAAGATTAAGTAATTTGCCCAGAATCACAGAATGTTGAGGCGACGCCACTTGTTTTTTCCTAGCAAAAACCCTCTACTGTTGCAATTGCTGAGCCAATAATGCACCACTGTGAGTGGGCTTCAGGCAGTGCTGTTTTCAGTCAGCAGCATTAAGCACGCTACCCATGTACTTTCACTCAAGTGTGCTAGATTGTATCTGTAAGCTTTAACCTGATTGGAGCGTTTAATGAGAACTAGGTGTAGCAAATGGCAGAACTGTGTGATTTAAACTAGTGCACTGTAGGGAAGAGTTCAGAACCTTTCCAGAACGCCTTTAGAATACTTAATGAGCAGAACAGAGCAGGAGATTTGGAGTACTCTTTTATGGGAGAACTGATTTAACTCAACTGTTTTATTGAGGCGAGTGTATGCTAATTCGTCTTCTTGCTTATATAACCGATTGATTTGAACTTTATATTTACTAATGCATTCATGTATGGATTACTAATCAGTACTAATTTCATGTTTTCGAATCTGTAAACTTTTTAAACCTTTAATAAACCTTATGTTTGAAGTTTAACAACTCTGTCTTCCTTGTTGAGCCTAATGTGCTTCACGTTATTTAAATATATTGATTTGATGGTCAGCCTCAGTTGTGGATTTCGATTAATTAGACAGCGCTTTATGGGCCCCAAATTTGAAAGACAATCGCTAACAGCACCCTCCCAGACAGGTAGGCTGGTCCCTCCGAACAACCATCACCTTTGACCTTCACCACACCTCACTTTTAGACAATGGATAACACCAGCTAAATAAGCTACTTTACAAGATCACTGAAGAACTTCTACTCCAACGCACTTCATAAAAAGGGGGAGGGAGCACACTCCCTGGCATACCAGCACAAAATTCACCCAGATGTACTATGGTAAATGAAGTGCATAATAACACTCACTTTAGGGGAAAGTCTTCAGTATTCACCATTGTTGGTGCAGCCAGTACTTGGTAACTCTGGCCATGTTTCTGGATATTTGTCCTTCTTCAGTAAAAAGTAACACATTAAATTTGGGGCTGCTGGCAATGCAACTCACTGTCTTCTCAGGTTTCTGTACCACTCCCAGAGTCACGTTCTGCATCTATGAGGATAACACGAAACGATCTTAGAGAAAACAAACTCTGACACAATGTGGCCCATAGGAGCTTCTGGCACGAAGCCAATATCAGGCCTCTCAAGAAATTGCAGGCGAATAGCTTGTACGTGACCTCAAGGCTTCCTCTAGTGAAGTGAAGCATTAAGCTATGCAGGAAATCTTGAGTGAAAACTCCGTATTTCACCTCGAAATACATGTAAGGTGAAGCCTAGTGCTAAGCCTTGCAGGGGATCTTGGACAAAAAGCTAAGCACCTGAATGTCAAACATGCCTCTCAGCACTAGGCCCCAAAGGGCCTGATGGAAAATGTCCTAAAGTTTTCAGGGGCGGCTGCAACGTCAGACTGACTCAACATGACATGTCAAGACTACAGATTCCTTAAGATGATATTGAACCAATAAGAATTCATGGATTTACAAACACTCAGTGGGAGGCCCCAATAGCAACTCAAACACTACAGCTTGGTGAAGAGAACAGTATGAAAATACAGTATTCACCTGGTAGGAAGAATAATGTTTCAAATGAAGAGGGCAGAATTCGTCAGTGGCAGAATAAAATTCAGAAAATTCCACTTGGTTACAAAGAACTGAGACTGACAACTAAGCAAAATGTTCACATCAGCACATGGGTGAGGGACTGCGGTTCTTAAAAACAGCAAGGGTGTTATGGGGCCAGGCATAGGCACTTGTGAGGTTTTCCATGTGCACTGGAATTTTTAAAGCGGTTTCTGTGTGTCACAATCCTGAACGGCCTGCCATTCTGGTCACCCAATAATTCTGGAGAAAAAAGAAAGAAGTACCAGATGAGTGCCATGGATTTTTTTGTTGTTCACAGTCAGCAAAGGGGAACAAGAAGAGTGGGTGTAGTCTGATCTTACTTTGTCGAGTACATCCTTTTTCGACTGTAAAGATTTTAGTTGATCCCTGACACAGAGAAGTCTTGGGATAGCCATGTATTGATCAATGTGGTGTGCAAATACCTGTAAATGTGTCCTAGCATTCAGGAAAACCAGATTTCTGGAGCAGATCAAAAAAGAAAGCTACATAACCAAGTTAATGCCATATAATTAGGGAGAGTATGGAGTTCACAGCGCCATGATGGCCTATACGAATCTTTGGGACAGTGTGAAGTCTAAATGTAGAAGATCTGAGTGACCTGGGTGGAACATTAAAAGCAAAACATTCCTACAGGAACATACAAACCCAGACCATTCACAAAGTTTTGGCACAGGCATAAACTTTTGAACACTGAGCACTTTAACAACGAGCACTTAATTACAGGTAGTCAGTGAAGCTTGTTCAGTTATCCGACACACTAGGAGATGGTTCAGAAGGTATGTATAATAGCGGCCCATCACCATCTGAACAAATGCAAACTGACACGAGAAAGGAAGGAACAAGAAAACCTTCCAAGGCATCCTCAGGTTAGAAAAAAAAAAAAACTGACGAACTGTAAACCTGGAGAATAAGAGTAAGGGACTGATCAAACAGAAATCCCAGATTCCCCAGAAACCACAAGGGAAGGGGTGAGCCAAGATCAGAGTGCCACCAATTGCCAGACAGAAGTGTCGGAGTTCCTCTCACTAGCAGAATTGCCATTGTATCTGATCCAGAAAAGGAATGTCCATTTTATGCACATGTGGTGCGACAGAATTCCATTCCTGTTCTACAACCGAGAAGGCTTGACTCAGTTTTTAAATTATTGGTGCCAAGGATTTTGTATCAGCTGCCGGGAGCTGTTATTGACTAGCAGTTCTAGTCTAATGGGGATTGGAGATATAGCAAATACTTTCCTATGGGGAGATGAGAGAATGTTAACTCAAAAAGTTATGCAGGACAACAAAGGGTGAATGAATCCCAAAGGTTTTCACAACATACGGATATCATGCAAGTCGGAAGAGATGGTGAAATCCCTACAATAACCCCTCTAATGTCAGTTTAAGTGTGTAAACTTTGGTCAGAACAGAGAAGCTTAGACACAGTTGTATTGTGTACCAACGGTGGAACATACTAGTTGTGTCTACCCTTAGCTTTGACTTTTGCTAAAGTTAAGTAGGACTCATGAAGTCGAAAATATCCAGATCACAATGCAACTACTTAGCACCAAAAAGGGCTCGTTATTTTGCGGCCCAAGTAGATTAACAAGGAGGGCATGATGGCAATCGTTTGCAGAACAAAGGTTGAAATCACACAAGAGTGAGAGTACGTTTAAGCTGGGGAACAGCACATTATAAAGGTCGGCTTCTTTTAAACATGTGGAAAATTGCAAGACAGACCTTTTAATGTTTTGTGCCTTCGTGCTTAATTGCCAATATCACTTAGGAATCAACGACACTCAATTTCAAGTTCACCCTTTTAGGTGTCAGGTTCAATCTAGGACTAAATACATCAGCATCATGAGGGCATCCCAGAGCTCGGTCCACTTCATCTGATGCAGTTAGCGCCAGGTGAGTGAAAACATGATCTGTGTGTAAAGCCTCTCCTCGTCTCTTACGCTGTCTGCTGTCAGCATTAACACAACCATTCAAGCTAACAGCCTCGAACAGCCTAGGCTTTGATAAATTAAGATGTAACACCATATCGGCCTGGTATCAAACCCACACTTCCATTAGAAAAACGTGCATTTTATTCATTTAGAGTTGCTGGAAAGCGCTGAACCCACAGTTGCTGTCTCAAAGCGATGGGAAGAGTCACCGAGGTAACACACAAGTGAGGCAAAATCAACACATTAAATAATTAAACCCAGCAATGAGAGTCTAATAATGTCTCAAAATGATGAAAAAATCTCGAAGGCAAGGGCTGTATGTGTTCTTTTTCTCTAAATGTTCTGCACAGAAAGATTTCAGGTATCCAGGCATGTCACTTGTATTGTCCTGCAGCACTTTTGGAAGCTGGGCACCCTCTGTGGTTCTGAGGTAGTCGTTGACTGGAGTTCTTGTGGTCTGTTGACACAGTATTGTGGTTCTTACTGTTTAAAGCGAAGTGATATCGGGTAGTGCCTGGAGAAGTTGCAACGGGGTGGTGTTCTCTTTAGTGACTATAGTGGATAGTGGCCGACTAGATTATGCTAAGGATCTGCAAGGAGCATTAGGTTGATTTATACCTTTGCCAAATGGGCATTGATATTTGGAGCATTTTATTTATTTAAAATTGCCCTGCACATTAGTCCCCTTTTCGCACTGCTGACCGTTGATAATTGTACCATGATCGCATAAATAGCATTAATTTAATGTTGAGCAAGCATGCCAGGGTGCTGCCCTATGCAGCCTCCACGCCCCGTGATTGGAGGCACCAGGCAGGTACACTTCAGCAGGATTTAATCCATAGGAATTAATAGTGGCACAGCATGGCATAAGAGTCAATATGAAGAGGACAGACCCACCTGGAAGAGCACATTACTCATTAAGGGGAGTTATGTACTCTTTCCTCAACTGTGCAATGCTAAGACAGCACCTCTTGAGTGAGTGTGTCTGGAAAAGGACTGGATGAGTGTTTGTGGTTGCTCCAGTTTCTGCACTTGCACACAAGATGTTCTTAATATGCAGCATACATGTTGGTCGAATCCATGTGTACTTTTCAGAAGGTTCATTGGGTTGGGAATATTACAGCTACAGAGGTGCTGACACTATGTCCAAAGAGCTAGGTGTCATAGTCTCTGACGGATTTCATTCAGGACACACAGATTCAGTTTTGCAGTCCAGCTGGAGTCTCAGGCCTTGGTAACGTGGCTTAGGGATCAGAAGGGACAGATTACCACCAGTTTTCCAAATTCTACTTTCTAAATGTCAGCAGTTCGGACAGAGCTGGCCAGAAGGAGTATCAGAAGTAAGAGGCAGACACTAAGAAATCTGTCAGCTGAATGCGTTTCCTTTTATCCGGAAATCCCTAGCAGAACGGCAGTGGCTTTTGTTGTATGTCAATTTTTGGGGATAGTTTGCTTGAGTGAAAGTTATATATTTTGAAGAATTACCCTTTATTTGATTTCACTTCTTGGAAAGAATCACAGATTAACTTGATTTTAACCCTTTATACATAGAAATCCACAGTCAACTATTACAGTTGAAGGTATCTGCTTTCTTTGTACTTGACATTGTGCACAATTGTGGGATGTAAGCCACACCTTGCCAAGAGGCGGAGAACAATCTGGGAAATATCAAAGGAAGTGCCATCCAATCTTTTAATGTCTCTCTCTTCACATCAATGGTTACTTACTATTTAGGTGCCTACTATTTTCAAGATCCCAAACACCATTTCACAGAATCAAGACAGAGCAGGCCTTCTTTGCCTTCAATTTCTGTTCTACCACTCGAGAAACAAATCTTACTATCTAATGTCAATCATGTGTTCACTTCTTCACCCAATAATGTTTGTCTTCAATCTACTGTCCTCTGTCAGCTTCTTCCTCTTCTTCAGACTTTGTCTGCCACCAAATGCCCAGTAAGACTTCACCTAGTGTCAAATACTAGGATAGGCATGTTTTTTTTAGGTCTCGCGCCTAGCGTTGCACTGCGTAGCAGTGCTCGCGCAGCGCGAGACATTTAGTGGGTGAAAAACGGGGATTCAGCACTGACCTAGGAATCGCACACGCACGAGCGTGTGCGATTCCTTTTGTGCTACCCCATTGGCCTTTTCGTGCGTCTTTTTTTAAAAGACTGCACGCAATTGGCCAAAGGCGGGCGCATTGCTCCGCCCATGGCCTATTGGTGTCTATTACGCGCTTGGTGCGTGTAATAGACACCTATAGGCCATGGGAGGAGCAATGCCTTTTGGTGTCTATTACGCGCTTGTTTACCCTCTCGCGGCCACGCCGCCCCTCCCCTTGTTTTAGGGTGCCCCGGCCTATTTTGCATCCCAATCCAACCGTGTGAGGCACGAGAGACTGGAAGTAAGAAAGCCGGACGGCGACAGACAGGGTGCGCGAGAAGAACTACAGGAAACGTTGCGAGTGAAACACAGGGACTCGAGAGCAAGGTCCGACAGCGCTAAAACTGGGAGTAAGGAGGGCATAGGAGGGAAGGACGGGAGAAGCCGAAGGTGAGGCATAGAAGGCGCAGTGGGCACCGGGAGCTCAGCGGCCCTTCCCCGTCATCTAACCAGACACCCCCCACGAGCCTAGCCCACCTCCCCAGCCCTTCTTACAGGAGCATAACAAGCTCCTGGCCCGCTCACTGCACGCACCCCAGCCCTGGTTAAGAACTGAGAACATCCCACCTGTTCACCCGCAGGGCACTACCACAGGCCCCCCACCAGGAGCCGAGTGTCCCGCCCCAGCCGCACAGTGGACCCTTCCAGGGGCTCAGCTGATCTTCAGCCCGTACCAGGAGCAGTTGCAGGGTCTCCGCCTCTCCTTCCATCGCCAACTGACCATTAGACCCCCACCCCCCATACCTCCGGGTCAGTAGCCCCTCTGGGTCCACCACCGGCGACGAGGCTCCTCGTGCATTGCATACCTAACCGCCCTTCAGTGACCCCCCTACCGCCTGCGGACACCCAGCTTTGCCACGCTTAGTTGTACCACCATGCACACACTCCTCGGCTCTGCCACATTTGGTTGTACCCCCTTACAACCCTGCGCACACCCAGCTCTGCCCCCCTCTTAGTAGTACCCCTTACCGCCCTGCTTTGCCACCCATCGTTCACTGCCAGTCCCTGAGCATTCCTGAAATCGTCCCTTCCCTCTGATGTCTAAAGCCCTAATCCCTCCACTCCCAGTGGACACTATGCCCTGCTGCCTACAGTCCTATCCCCTTACCTCCTTGTGCACACCTAACCTTTACCGATATGTGCACACCCGGATTTGCAATCAATGCACACCCGGCTCTGCCACCCTTAGTTCTTCCCTCTTACCGCCCTGTGCAAACCCGGATCCGCAATCTATAGTTTAAGCCCCTCTCCCGCTTGTGCATTCCCGGCTCCACACTCCTCCTTGACTCCTCCCATGCTTGTGCTCTCTCGGCGCCGCAGTCTGTAGCCTTTGATTCCCTCCCTGTGCACTTTCGGCTCCGCACACTGTAGCCTTAACCCCTCCCCTGCCTGTGCACACCTGGCTCGGCACTCTGTAGCCTTGCACTGTATGTCTGTGCATACCCGGCTCTGATCCCTGTAACCCTGAACCCCCTTATCCACTGTCCATAATCGACTCTATGGTCTGCAGTCCTAAACCCTTAACCCCCCACCACACACACACACACACGCACGCGCTAGGCTTTGCGCCCATAGTTTGAACCACTTACTCCCTCCACCCACTCGCCTTTGCTGTTCCAGCCTCTTACCTTCCTTCGCACCCAGGGCTCTGCCGCTGCATCCAATCATAGCCCGTTTCCTCCCTTTGGACACCTGGCTCCTAGCCCACCCACCCTAACAGTACACTACCCTCTCTACTCTACCCGTCCCAACCGTGTTCTCTCGTCGGTGCCAGTACTTGGGGTTGTTGCTCTTCCACCAGACCTCCAGGACAGAGCTTCTGCCGGGCTATAGTGCTGTCTTTCCCACTGACCCCACAGGTTACAAACACATCTCGGAGTAATGCAGCTTGGCTTCGCACTGGAGTCTCCTCCTTCTTTCTGCTTTCTACAGTTAGTTATTGGCATTTGTTTAGCGCTTACTGCCATAGTTATGGCATCACAGCGCATGAAGTGGTTTGTGTAGGTAGCAGAGGGCTCCACTAAGGCAATCCTTGCTGGTGCATCACCACCTCTCACCCGCTATGCCTCCATCAATCCCAGCGTGTTTCTCGCCCACCTCCATCCTCTGATGTACTGCTCATCGGAGTAGGGAGTACCTCCACCCATATCCAGCTGTGCGTATCACCACCCACTCCAGCTGTTTCCCACAGGAGTACCTCTACCTATCCCCAGCTGTGCTTCGCCCCTCCTCTCCAACCCCAGCTGTCATTCTTGATGTTTCCCCTCCCGAGATGTGCTTGACACGAGAGCACATTAATAGTGCACTCCTCGATGTACCTCTCACAAAAGAGCGCTGGATGCCCCTTGTGCGCATTACTAGTGCACTCCCCATGTACCTCTCACAAGACAGCGCTGCACGCCCCTTGTGCGCATTACTAATGCACTCCCCATGTACCTCTCACAAGAAAGCGCTGGACGCCCCTTGTGCGCATTACTAGTGCACTCCCCATGTACCTCTCACAAGAGAGCGCTGGACGCCCATTATGCGCATTACTACTGCACTTGCCATGTACCTCTCACAAGAGACCGCTGGACGCCCCTTGTGCGCATTATTACTGCATTCCCCATGTCCCTCTCACAAGAGAGCTCTCCACTCCCCGCTGCTTGTTTTTTTATTTTGAACAGTTGATCCTCACATATGAGAACGCTCGCTCCCTCAGCTTTTACCTGTATTTTACTGCCTAACCGCCCCCCATCCCTGTGGCTATGTGTCACCAGCGCTACACTGTTGGGGACACGGACAGTCCACCCACAGTGACCACGTGCACTTATGGAAGGTTCACAGGATGCTAACTGTTTAACTCTTCATAAACCCGAGCAAAGGTTACAATCAGTAACTAGAAGAGCAGTGCCCAGTCTCTACCAGGGAGCAGCCCCCTTTTGGAAGTCAAGCGTGGGAGTGAACTGCAAGGTAAACAAATACTTGTGTTTGTTGTGCCATCTAAAAAAACTATTCAAGTGCCCTTTGCTTGTTTTCAGTTATTTTTGGTGTTCGGGTTAGATACACTTTTTTCCTCGGTTAGTGATCCAACTTCAAACTTCAAAGCAAGCCAGGCCTGTCTCACACTGCCCTGTGGAACGTCACAAATCTTTATGGCAGGCCCATATCAATGTGGAATGCTTAACTTAGCCACAAATTCATGAATTAGGGAATTGTCTCCCCGTCCACCTCCATTTAATGCCCTTGCAAAACAAGCATTTGCAATGGAATAGGTCTCGCAGTTACCCGAGTTTAAGCTATTGGCATTGTAAATAACAATGCCTTTTATTTATGTTTTTAAACCAAAAACAAAAATAAAAGGCATTGTTATTTGCAATGTCAATAGCTCAAACTCGCATAAATGCGAGACCTATTGCATTGCAAATGCTTGTTCTCCATGTGAGAAAAGAATGCCTCCTCCTTTTGCCATATAATCCTGGAACTTTCTCCTCACTGGCACTACTGTCCATCTATTCTTAATTGAAACATGGCAAACATCAGAGAGGAAGACAGTGTGCCATATTAAATTTTACACTCTTATTATCACCCTTCAAAATCCATTCTAGCTCCTCTCTATTGCCAAGATGTATCATAGTTGCTTAGCCAATCACACCCAAGGGCATTTTTCTTTTCTGAATAAAAGAGATAACAACCTACAATTTGTATGTCGGATTATCTGTCATATGTATTGGAGCCCATCATAAAATGGATGGGCGGCCCATCATAAATTGGATGGGGGACCATCACTAATTTGTAACTGCATCTATGTACCTGAGAATGAAGGTCATACCAAGTTTTTATTACGTCCACAAAATCCTCAAAATCTGTGAATATTTTATTAAGAGATATTCTGGAAATGTTCACAGTTTTGTAAACTTTTTCAGCCGGGGACTGATACAAACACAAAATGTCTGGCAGAGTCCAATTGCCAGTATCTAACCTCGCTTTTGAACGTGAGGCTTGCACTCAAATTCAGTTTTCACATTAAATACTATGAAAACCATTGTAAATTAATGTAATTTTCATGAATTTTGTCAAAAAATGCAATTTGGCACATCCTAGCTAAGATGTAAGCAAACCATTTTATTTTGAAAACCCGAGGTATGTACACCACTTGCCCCTGCATTGGTTGCTTGGTTCTAAACTCGAGCTTCCAAGGTTTTATTCTCTTTCCCTCCTTCTGCTGCTTGAAGAGATTTAGGCGGATGAATAGTTGCTTTCTGTTCTTAAGTATTCATCAGACTCCAATTTAGGAGCCATTTCATTTACCTTATCTGGGCTTGCATCAGTCTTTAACATTATCCTATCTATTTCCTGCATATATTCAGATTATGTATGCTAACAGGGACTGGCAATAGTGGTTGAAAGGAAACTTGACTGTTCTCTTGGGTACAATTGCCCTATAGCAGTGATACTCAAAGAACGTCTCGAGGACCGCATGCGGCCCTCCTAACCTTTACATGGTGCCCCCGGGGTACCAGCAGCACTGGGCTGCTGTTTACTGGACTCAGCACTAACATTAAAAAAACTGTTAAACAGCAAGCATTTATTTAAAGGTTCATTTCAGTTAAAGAAAGGAAGTAAAAAGGGTGTACTGCACCCCACGTTGTCCAGTTCCACATTGTGCAATTCAGTTAAGCCACTAGAGGTACTTGCTTCGCTTCCCCCACACCCACTTTACACCCCCTCGGTCACACCAAATACCAAACCCAAACTTTTCAGCCCCCGGAAAAATGTTTGAGTACCCATGCCCTATAGGAAATTAGAATTTCTCCACATTACCTCTAGTTCTGGGACCAGAAGACCCTGCTCTTCTCGGCTGATCCCACTTCACAGAAAGGTATTGTGTTATGGACTGTGGGTCTGTTGTGTCTGTTTTACTAGAGGACATGGCCTAGTAGTTTGGGCGAAACTGATTGTTTTCGGCGAGGCCGAAATGCCAATAGCCATATAGTTGGCACCAGTCTGTAATGGCATAGACAATCTACAAAATGATGGACTGCAACCTGCCAAACGCAGTCCAGATTAACACCTGGATTTTCAATCCATTACATTAAATCACTATTTAAAGAAAAAAAATATATACAATCAAAAATGATGGTTAGTAAAATAGCATAATAGTAATATTCACTAGAAAGTCAGTAACAATGTTTGATGTCCAATTCTGTAAGAAAATATTCTCTGTTAGAACCCTGTGCATTGGACAATAAATTGCAATTTATCCTTCAATGTGTAAGCAATCTTTAAGGTTCTTCCGCTGTGTTACAGGATATAGACACACACAGCAAAGATACTTTTTAATGGGCAGAGTGTACAATGCAGCCACACAATGTGTGCTCCATTATATACGATTCAACACTGAAAATAGTGCCTAGATGAAAGGCTGTCACTCCAAGTCAATGGCTCGGTCACTGTGACCGTGTACTTTCTGCTCACAGCAGCAGGGGACAATGAACGACGGAAGAAAACATGAGACAAGATAACGCTGTCATATGCAGCCTTCCTGCATTATCAAATGTTCGCTCATGTACATCTAGACTTCTCCGCTGATGATACTTGGAGGAAAAATTATTTTGATCTTTTAAAGGTTTCAATTATTTAGGAGCTCTATCATTTACCCATACCCAAAAGGCCACTAAGTAGACAGAATCATTTCTGCAGTTCGCGGGCATGTTGCAAGGGGATGGTTATATCTTTATTTCAGGAAATATCTTCATTTCTTTTCAAATACAACGCACTGCAGGGCATTTGTGGGAATGTAACATAACAAAGAAACATAACTCAACCAATACTTGTGAAAACTACTGAATGCACATTAAAAACTAATCCATGGTGTACAAAAGAGAAAGCGATTTTCAGACAAAAGTGATTGCGTGAATTTAGAAAAACAAAGGCTGCTAATGAGGGATGTGCACCAACTTGGTAAACCAGATTTGAACAAGTGCTTATAAAACTAAAGCAAAGGTTTTTAAACTTTTGTATCCCCTACCGAATTATTACTGTAAACCAGCGACCCCCACTGAGTCATTATTGAAAACCTGGTCAAAGCAATGTCTACGATTTGAACCTTAAAACGATGCACACAAAATACAGAAACAAGTATATATCAAGTATACAAATTATGTAATTTTAATGGGAAGGTTGGAGATTTCATAAATTTGATTTTCAATTATAAAAGGTGAGGCTATGTGCTAGACTCTCCCTCTTGTGCCCAGGACCAGCGACTGGACTCCAGGGGCTAGTGGGCTAGTCTCCTGTTAGGCTTCAGGGACATAGCTCTTAAGAGACCTGCCATGTGCCCAGCTGGCCAGTAGCCTCAGGACTTGCCCTAGACTTCGCTGGTGTAGACCCGAGATCCATTCCTAGCCCTCCCAAGAGGTGCCCCCAGGTCATGGACCCTTGGCTGGTGCTAGAGTTTACCCTTTCTCTCCACAGAATTGCAACTCAAAGGCAAAAGATAAGTTTTTGGTATCAGTCCAAGGCTCATAGACTACCACTACTTCCTGGCTAGTGGGTAGCCTCCAACGAGGTTAAGAACCAAGACTTCACCGGACCATTGGAATTCACCTGTCTGTTGACATCGAGCCCAACACCAGCCTAAAGATGCAGAGGACCCCTGCCGACCTCACCGTTGATGAGAAAAACAACCGCAACATTTCTAAGTACATAGGTAAAATCTTGACCAGGACCAACCCAGCACTCGCATCCGACCCAGACTCCCATCGCAGTTGATCTGAACTTTAACTATGCCCTGGGCCCAATCGTTCGAGGCTCATTGATTACTGCTAAGAATAAAAAGCTTGCAAAAATCATAACCGGTTCCTTTCATCTGATTTGTATAGTTTTGATGACTATAGATTTATAAATTGATAAAATAAAATGGAACGAGATTTTTATTGTGTCATGTTTCTTACTTATTGATTGTTTTGGTACTGACAAATGCTTTACACTTGTTTTCCTCTGAGTTAAGCACGACTGCTCTGTACCACAGCTACAGAGGACTGAGCTAAGGTATGATTTAAGAAAACCGAACTGGACCTTATACAGAATAGTTTCAATATTACTCGGTGTGGTCTCACAACTACCCTAACTAATAATCCACTTTTCTCACATTGGTATTTCAGCGGTGGGATCCAGAACTTGTGCTCAGCAATACCATGCAGCTAGTCAGGTAAAACATTAAAAATCCCTAAAAGTTCCACCTGGCAAAAATTGTTTTTGGTTTTTTATAGGGTCTAAGTCTTCTTACTGGATCATTTTTGATGTTTACAAATTATTTTTTATTTCAATATCGCTTTTTTTTAAAGTTAGGGGAACCATGGAGCTAGACGTGGCTAACTTACACAAACTGTTCATGTGGGAGTTGAAAGGCCCGTGCAAGGAGAGTTGATTTCCAGAGTGCCCTCTGAGCTTTTGAAGAAGCCAGGTTAGCCAAAGGCACCTCTGAAACAGAAGAAGTCACAGAAGGGAAAGAAGACAACATCCGTCTATTGGAGGAGGATGATGAAAAGGATAATCTGTCCTACGGCAATTTTGCAAGGGCACTCTTTTGCTGGCAGTGAAGCAAGCTCAGCAAGCAACAGTCAGTCGTACAAGGCTTGCAGAGGGCTAGAAGAGCAAATGGCAATACTGACTCTGGAAGAAAACAAATTGGCCCTTGAGGAGAAGATGGCCTTGGATGAGATGTGGGCCAAGCTGGGCTTGAAGCCCAAGACAGATGGTGACTGTTAAAGAGAGGTTTGTATGGTGATGGATAACATGACCCAAGATTGCCAAAGAGATTGTACTATTTGTGATTGGGGACAACATAAATAAGTGGCTTGCCTCCTTTGAGAGAGCTCAGAGGATGAGAAAGGTGTGCACACAACACTGGGGGTACTTATAGTAGTAGTTCATTCCAGTCACTGGGAAGGATAGGCTCCTGATCCTAAATGAATAAGTAGCCGAATATTAACCACACATGAAGGATGCACTAATCGAGACATTTTGTCCAACCCTAGAATAGCACTAAACAAAATTTAGGGACACCCACAAAGATGCACAGCAGTCCTTGGTTGACTTTATAGCTATATCAGCAAAGACACTAGAAGGCTGGCTGAAGGGTAATGAAGTTAAGACATATGATGGGTTGTACTATTTAATTGTGAAGGAGCACATTTTAACTAATTGTTCTTCAGGAAAGTTACACCAGCAACTAGCGGACGCTTCCCTGTCAAGCCCCAGAGAGCTAGGTACGATAGTTGATGAGTGGGTATGCACTAGAGGGCCCAAGAAATCCCAGGGGGCTGATCCTAAGAAGGGGGAGGGGCTAGGCCCACAAAGGGGAATGGAGGAGAGCCACAAGACTTGAAAAGAGACCTTCTTAGGGCCCAAAAGACCAGAAGCGGGGAAAGAATCCCAATGCACGCCTAGCAAACAGGACAGTGGGGGCCCAAAAGGATGGAACTTCTTTGAGAAGGGGGAAGTGCTATGACTGCAAACAGGAAACAAAAGGGGGAATTTCTCAAGAGGAAGGCTGGCACTATAATGACTAGTGTAGCCTTGGTGGAGGACTGCATAGTCGAGGAACTAGTAGTCGTCGTTAGCTGGGAGGTGGGCCCAGATGGTAAGCTGGTGATTCATGTGGGTGGTAGAAGTCACTTCCACATGATCGAAGTAAACAGGGTCACTACCACTGCACTGAGGGATACAGGTGCCAGCCAGACCCAAGTAGTATAAAACAAGAGAGGTTGTTAGAGTGAGGAATGCCCATGGGCAGGAAACTGTCCGCTCTGTGGCATTTGTGTCCTGAGAATGGGAAAGGGTCATTGCCCAAAGAGTGGTGGTCTATACAGACCTCCCCGTAAACTGTTTCCTAGGCAGGGAGCTCTTACAGGAGAATAAAAGAGCAAAAAGAGGCAGCTGCCTAGGGCGCCCTAAAAATCCAGATTTCTGAGGGTACTGCCCCTAAGCAAAGGGGACAGAGACCCTAGAGGAGAGGAAAGGGTGAGGAGAGGAAAGGGTAAGAAGAGGTAGTCACCCATAGTAGGAGTACCAGAGCAAGGGGCTACCTACTCAGGTAGGAGGGGAACCCAAAGACTGGTGCTATTAAGCCCACTGCTGGCCCATGGGGACCGCCTACACTATCCCAGCGACCGAAAGCAGGGGACATAGGCTAGACAGACTCCTCCACAGCAGTCCTAGCTTGTGTCACCCCCGAGGCAGACTGCATGTCGACCCTATAAGTCCTGAAATGCCAGGCCCCTGCTCGGTCGCAGGAAATAGACCTTGGGCTAGCAGAAGGGAGAGTAGAAGTAGGGCATCTGCCACCTGAGGTGGTAGTTCCCGACTCCACAGAACCCAAGAGGTCACTGGACCCTGAAGGGCAAGTTGGTGTCTTCTCCCCAGCCCACAGCCAGCAAGTGGGGCCTGCTCCTGGTCCCAGACTAGCACTTCCACCTTTCAGGGGAGATCTTGGGGTCTGGTTCCTGACACTGACAGCTGTCGGTGGCCTCTGCTGGCTGCTTCCCATTGGGCCAACAGTGTCCCTCTTTGGGGACCACAGCCTGACCTGGGAGGCAAGGAGGGCCATCTGACTTTGTTAGTCACAGTGAGGCTACTCACCTGTTGGGTTGACTCTGTAGGTAGGGTAAGGTAGGGTAGGGATAGCCCTATCCCACGTAGTAGTTAGTGAAGAACTGGACAAGGGAGCCATACTGTCCAAAGTGAAATTTGAGGGCAGGCCTGAAACCGTTGAGGTCGACCAGTTACACATAGGGACTGGTAACGACATGAGGATGTTGGGCTGGAAATGACCCTGCAATTGCCAAGGGCTTTCCACCTCATTTCCTCTGAAAATTCAAGGAGAACTACCAAGGCTATGACTTTTTCTCCCTGCCTTTGAGCTAAGTGGGCTTGTGTAAGGAAATTGCCCCCACTTTTTGCTAGATAATGCTGGTTTTTCAACTCTGAAGTGCACTGGGCCCTGTTTACCAGGCCTCAGTGCATGTGTGCTGACCCATCAAAGTGTTTGTGTGATTGGCTAACCCTGATTGGCATATTTAATGTCTCTATAAGTCCCTAGTATATGGTACCTAGTGTACCCAGGGCTTGTAAATTACAGGCCACTAGTGGACTGCAGCACATATTGTGTCACCACTATAGTGACAAAGTGAAAACGTGGTTCTCTGTCTGTCACTGCAGCCTAGTTAGGCAGCTTTTAAACTGCCAACCCAACATAGTAAAATAAACCCTTATGCCAAGTCAAATCTTTCCTTTTTAATACTTATAAGTCACCCATAGAGAAGGCCTTAGTATCTCACAAGGCAGGGCGCTAATTATTAAATAGAATGACATGTTCCTTCTGTGTTTGATATGTCCTGACACTGAAAACTTGAAACGCAAGGCTGGCAGTTCATTTGGCTAACATGGAGTTACACTAGCTTAAGTGCTAACTTTCAATTGGGACAAACCAAATATGGTACGCTGAGGTATCAAATTAATAGTTAAATTAAACCCAACTTATTGCTGAAGTAATGTTAAGGTGACATTAGAAAGTCACCACTTTCTTGCCCAGAGGTTCTGGCAGACGTTGATGATTAACTACAGCGGTTGTCACATGAGACATCCTAATGCCCTCCTGCCAGGAGGTGTGAAGCACGACCAGGACGGGCAACAAAAGATCTGCTGGAGGGCGGCAGTGTGACTTCCTCTGGACCAGATGGACCCAGGGTGGTGGCCAAAGACGACTCAGTTTCCAAGGGGCTACCACCGCTGAGAGGCAAATGTGAGTCACACCTTAGCTTGATACACTTCAGGGGTGTGCCCAGTGCTCTGAACCAGTCAAGAAGAGTCCAAACATTTTGGATTTGGGCAGAGAGATGCACTGTGGGATTCTTTAGTGGCAACTGCACAGGAAATTAGGTCTCAATGGGGGTGGGGGTAGGTTTGCCCTGTGGGAATTGTAGTACCATTGGCTAGTGAGTCCTCACCACCCACAAACTCAAAATTTGGGACTCTGGCTACCAGCCTCAGAACACTGCAGGACCCAGAAAGGACAGAAGGACTGCACCTGCAGACCCTGTGGACCTCAGGAAGAAAGGCAGCAACAAAGAAGACTGCAGCTGCTGAACCAAGACAGGACTTTGGAAAGAGAAGGGCGGCTCCCACAGTCGACTTAGTGGCGAGAGACCCAAAGGGCTGGACCTGCTCCCACCTGTGCCAAGAATCAGTAAGTGGAATCCAAGGGTAAGCTGGCTAGCCTATTGTTATGCTTTAGGGGCATAAAGGCTCAAGTGACCTGCACCTGCAAAGTGCCCAGCTGATCAGTAGCAACTGGATGTGCCTTGGACTTCACTGGCATAGCTGTGAGATCGAGTCCTAGCCCCAGAGATGCCCCCTAGGTACTGGACCCTTTGCTGGTGCTAAAATGTACTCTTTCTCCCCACAGAACCGAAACTCGCAAGCCAAAGGCAAAAGATAACAATTTTTGGGCACAAAATCCGAGACTCTGACTACCAGGTTTTGCCAGTTGGTGGGTTGCCTTGAATGCAGTTGAGAAACAAGACTTCACTAGACCGCTGGTCTTCGCCTGTCCTTCGACATTGAGACCAATCCCATCACCAAGCTGCAGAGGACCCCACCAACCTAACCATCAATGAGAAAAAGAACACGAAACATTTCTAAGTGCTAAGGTAAAATTTGGACCAGGACCAACCTGCCGCCCGCATTCGACCCAGATGTCCATAAAGGTTGTCCTGAATATTAGACTTTGCCCCAGTCTCTCGCATTTGAGACTCAGGGACTACAGCTAAGAGCAAAAAGCAGTAATTTACTAAACGTATTGAACATATTTAAGATTTTTTCAAGTGATAAGCAGTGAAGTATGAAACTCTTGCAAAAATCAAACCATCAGTTCCCTTTATCTGATTTTTGTCATATTGGTGTGTATTTAAAGATAAAAACATATACTATTTTTATAAATTGGAATTGGATTTTTATTGTCTCATGTTTCTTATTGCTGTTTTGATGCTGATAAATGCTTTACACTTGTTTTCCTTTGAGTCAAGCCTGACTGCTCTGTGCCACATCTACCCAGGACTGAGCTGTGGTTTGATTTAAGGAACCTAACTGGACCAGATAAGGAATAGTTACAAATATTGCTTAGTGAGGTCTCACAACTACCCCAACTAATATTCCACTTTTCTCACACACAGTGTTCCATAAGTGTGTTAAACTATGCATGACTCACAGTCTTTGGCCATGTACTGTGTTTTGTCTATTACGTTACACACAAAACGTGGTCTGCAGCCATGCTTGAAATGCACCATTCATAAACCCCACACTTGGCGGAGTGTATGTGGCCAGACATAGAGGTGCCCATTGTATGTACCACTCAACTTCACCAAAAACCATTTTGTTGTGACGAGTGTTTTGCACATGTGCAAAGTATGTGCAACTGGGGCAGGGAGAATGTGGGTAAGAAGGCAATGGAAGACAAAATGTGGAAGATACTGGAGGAAAGGAGGGTAGAGTGCGCCAATGGAAGGTCTAAAGGTGGAGGAAGGTATAAGAGGACCTGCTAGGAAGGTGAGCATGATAAGACTTAATGGGAAGTATAAGATGAGGCGCAGGAGGGCACAGACCTCATGGGGACAGGGTAATAATGAAATGATTGGAAGAGGGGCAATGAAGACCTAATGGGCAAATTTGGCACTGCAGAACATAATTAGGATTGGGGAAGAAATTACACTCAGGACTTGATGGGGAAAAAGGGCATCATGGATCTGGATAAATTCAGTACCCACAAAACATATTTGACATACGTGAGACTTTCATGTGATATGTTGGATCTCTTAGTCCACTGGGGCCTCTCTTCTGAATTATGTAGAAACCTGCTAAATTACTAAGTGGTAATCACAAGGTCATAGGAGGACTTCCACTACTAAGACCATAAAAAGGTATTGAAATGCAAATTCCACATGAGGGAGAATATGTTATGTTATGTTACCACAACTTGTAAAGCGCAACAGCTGCCCCAGCAAAGGGGCGTCCCGGCGCTGACAGCAGAGCAACGGACACGTGCGGGTGGAACAGATAATAGGACTACGGTGCAGGGAAAAGGTGAGTTTTAATGGCCTTCCTGAATTCTAGGTAGTTCTTAAGGCCCCGGATGTGAGCAGGAAGTGCGTTCCAGAGGAGGGCCGCTCTACTACGAAAGGAGCGGCCTCCAGCACGGACTCTCCGTGTCCGGGGGACCACCACCAGGTGTTGACCCTGTGAGCGGAGATGTCGTGAGGGAACATATGGCGAGAGGAGGTTGGCCAGGATAATGGGGGTAGTCAATTTCAAGACTTTGAAAGAGATGCATAGAGCCTTGAATTCAATTCGCCTGGCCACGGGCAACCAGTGAAGACGACGAATGGCGTCAGACACCGGGCAAGACCTGCGCAAACCCAGAAGGGTTCTTCCTCCCGCGTTCTGTGCCCTTTCTAGCCTCAGAATTTCAGCCTTATTGATCCCCAGATACAGACAGCAGGCATAGTCCAGTCTTGACATTACAGACGCCTGAATGATGACCTGTCGTGTGGGTGCATCAAAGAAACCCAGTAGGGGTCTAAGCCCCCGTAGTAGTCCGAAGCAGGTCCCTGCCACCTTTTTGGTTTGAACTCGGAAGTTGAGGGACGCGTCCAGCCACACCCCCAGATTTTTCACAACCTGCTTGGGGAGGTGGGGGGGGCACTACCAAGGCTAGCGGGCCACCAGAGTTCACTCCACTGACCATGGTCCTTCCCCACCAGCAATACCTCCGACTTGCTGGCATTCAGCTGGAGACAGTTGGTGGTCATCCACTCGGCGACTGCCGCTAGGTCGCCCTGAAACTTAAGGGCGTCCCGCTCGGCGTCGTTTGAGAGCGCCACCACCAACTGTGTATCGTCGGCGTAGGAGACCATGTTCAGTCCTCTGCTCTTGGCTACTGCAGCCAGGGGTTGGATGTAAAGATTAAATAACAGGGGGCTGAGGGAGGAACCCTGTGGCACCCCTTGTTTGATGGGGTGTTCGCCTGAGGCATACGGGGGGACTGTTACCACGAACGACCTCTCATGAAGGAATGAGGCAAGCCACTCCAGGGCCGGACCAATAATTCCCGCCTCCTCCAGGCGTCGCAGCAGTATGGCATGGGACACTGTGTCAAACGCGGCACTTGGATCCAATAGAATCAGTGCCAACGTTCGACCAGCGTCCAGTGCTGACCAGAGATGTTCTGTCACAGTCAGGAGAGCGGACTCCGTGCTGTGACCTGGTCGAAAGCCATTCTGGGAGGGGTCCAGCATGTTGTTCATGGTCAGAAAGTCCGACAGGAGGGAGTTGACATATGCCTCCGTGATCTTTGCCACCCAAGGGAGCAAGGAAATAGGGCGGTAGTTCTCGGTTTAGCCGGGTCAAGAGAAGGCTTTTTGAGCAGGGGAATCACCTTGGCCTGTTTCCATGCCCTGGGCACGGTTGCCATGGCAAGGGACCAGTTTATCACCTGGCCCAAAGAGGATATGATTGCAGGAAGTACTTTCCTAAATTGGTCTGGTTTGAGCGGATCTGCAGGGGATCCTGATTTAATTTTACAGCACAATGCTAGCAGCTGGTCGGCAGGGATTGGCGGAAAGGCATCTAAGATATTAGCCTTTTGACAACACCGTGCCACCTGCACGTTACTATGTGCAGTCGGAAAGGACCTGTAGATGTTATCCACCTTCTTAACAAAGAAGGTGGCAAGGTCCTCACACTGCTCATTGGACTTGATAGTCAGCCCAGCGGCGGTCTGCTGGGATTGAAGACTAGAGAGTATCGAGAAAACGCTCTTCGCTGGGTTGTCACTCTCGCGGATTTGATTGGCGTAAAATGCCGCTCATGCCAATTGAATGGCCTTATGGTAACTCTTAATCGCCGCCCGGTAGATATCCTTTGCGGCGGGATTGATGTCCCTTCTCCATATACGCTCCAGCCTCTTACAGCCCTTGCGCATATCGGCCAGTTCGCCTCGCTATGTCTCAAAGAACATACAGGTGACTGAGGATTTAGGAGTTCAAAGGAGGTACATATAATAGGAAGTAAGAACAGGCAGATGCATTGTTGGATTACAGACCGCACAAGCAAGCAAGCAGCCAGCTCAACCTCCTTGTTCATACGATAGCTGGACTTGGGCTTCAGCAACAACTCAACAATCGCCACCTACAGCACTTTACTTAACGTATAATGTTCTATTCTAATATCCTTTTTCAGCTTAATATTACCATCCACTGCCTGCTTTTTTCTCCTGCTTTCCGAAAGGTGACTGGGTACCACGTATCGACGAACAATCAAGGCCCATTTTCAATTTACGTGCCTAATGCAGTGATGTCATCCTGATGACATTTGGTAAATTATTAGCAAATCATATCACAACCAAAGATTTCCTTAAGTAGTCTGCCCATTTCAAATGGAATTAGCCTTTCAGTTAGGTGCACGCAGGCTTAAAGGCATATTTCAGACCCCATTCAGGGTGGTTACAGGGCAGACAGGGGCCCCAACTGTAGTGGTTACGATAGTTTGCTACTGGTATCCTGGAGTCTTCATGCCCAGGGAGTATGTACTGGCACAGTTTTGCATTCTAGCAGAAAGTTTCACCCTTGCACAAACTGGGCACAGCATCTAATTTCTTGCAAACTCAGCACTGCATTACCTGTACAGTAAGGGATTGGTGGTGCTGGCTGGCATGGTCACGACCGTGTCAGTCATGGTGGGACCACAGACAGGGGTCTAACTGCTACCTGAGCTATCAATGTGGAACAGTGCAATGGATGAGCTCGGTAAGCACTCACCTTTGGCAGTTGCGGCCTTTGGGCCAACGCAGGCGAGTGCTCATGGATGCATATCATGGGAAGGCAGGGGCCTCATGTGGGGGAACTGCTGGACACCACAATGGCATTCTGATGCTTCACATTTTCATGCAGCTCACAACAGTAGCTGCACTGGGTGACCAGAGGACCCCTCACAACTCAGTTAGACACCAGCTTCACTCCCTGAAATTAGTTAGCTATTTCTGCAGGAACACGATGGGCTTTTCCTCATGGGAAGTCTCTTCTCCTGCAAGACTGGGCAGTCTCTCCTCCTGTGAGGCTAGGCACTCTCCTTCCTGCGCAAAGCAAGAAGACAGGCAGGCTGCTAGGTCCTAGGCAGACCGTCAGCTTCTGTAGCGAGTTGCACCTTGCTACACCTTGGTAATGTCCCTTCACCTCACCTTCACCCCTTCAAGTTCGGCCAGTCCTCGAAATACACCTTTATTCCACGCACAAATGTTAGCAGGTATTGCATGGCAGAATGTGCCTGAAGAAAAATAGTGGTACGTACTTGCTCAGGATTCACGCTGTCAAATTACATGCAAATAACATATACACCAGGGGCATGGTCGATCTAGCGAAGATAGTAGACATGAGCCACTAGAGCTCCGGTCGCTGACCCGCAAATCATTAGCAATCCTGGCCTGTAGGGGGCCGTGGAGGCCGGGGGGTCCATTCTTCACCTACTCTGTGGCCCATTCTGCTGCACCTGCCACTGGCCCACTAACTCTCACATCTCAACGCTGAGCCTTAATTGCCGACTGTAGCTGTTTAAGCTCCCAGACCCAATCATTTGATCCTTCTCGGGGTTGCTCCGTGCTCCACCATCTAGGAGCTCGGATCGGGGTGCGAGGTGGGGGCGCTCCCAAAGACTCCCCTTGAGGGCCTCTTGTGTCCGACCATCGACAACATGCGCTTCTCCCCGGCCTGTCCTCTGAGGGCTGCCCTCCTGCCTCTGCCGCTACGGGTGGACGATGTCCCTCTTGAATCTGCGCACTACCTAGAACTCCCACCCACCTACATGCCCCTGAAACAGACCTCCCTTACGTCCCACAGTATGGGCAGACTTTGATCAACCATGCCGGCCACTTCGGCCCCATCTCAGGTTTCAGGCCCTCCACCCAGTCCAGTCCCCGACACCCTCTAAGGTGGCCCCTCTCAACCAGCACACTCCAGTGGCAGCCTGGACCAAGTTCAGGCAGCTATTAAGCACATGTGCGTCATGATGGAAGCACGCTTCAACACTCTGACCACCGACCTCAGCTTCCTGTACGAAGACCATCGCAAGCTCTCTGACAAGGCACCCAATGGAGAGAAACAGCTGGCTACCCTCCATCCCATCATGACGGACAACCAGCGGATTGCCCACGAATTACAGGACCAGATCTACCAACTACAGGACAGGGCTGAAGATATAGAGGTCAGCTCATGTAGGAGCAACAAGCGCATTTTGGGTCTACCGGAGGAGGTTGAGGGACGCAACCCCATTCAATACTTCGAGACTTGCTTCAAATCCTTCACTCCGACATCGGAACTTACCCCTTTCTTCACGTTGGAAAGAGCACATCACATACCACGCCACCCCCTACCAGGATCTTCTCCTAGGGCAATGCTGGCAAAACATCTACATTTTACGGACAGGGGTACCATCCTTAGGGCGGCACACCAGGCAGGTCCACTCAAGGTGGAATACAAGGTGATCATGCTCTTCCCGGACTACACCAGAGCAGTCCAACCATAATGATCATCTTTCCTTGGCTTCAAGCGTCGGCTACGCTTGCAGGAGGTCCAGTACTCACTTCTCTTTCTGGCTCGCCTCAAGGTCATTGCAAATGACACCACCTTTTTTTCACCACCTTCTTTTTCATCCGAAGGAAGTCTGGGTCTAGACAGAACAACACTATGGTCCCAGACCACTGCAAGCCCTCCTCTTCCCTGCCCATGTCAGAACGTCAGAAACTAAATCAGCCCTGTACACAGGGAACCCAGAGTTCATCCGTGGTGACACCCCCGAACCTGGAGTAGATTACTGCGGATAGACAGCGTGCCCTGCGGTCAGCTGCGGACATTGCACCTACCAACTCCACCACTGACGATGAAAGGGGTCCCCACCTCTTAACCACGGACGACGAAATGCTCCTCTCTGAGGACTCCCGGCGAAGCTCCCAGCGCCAATCTGGCGACCTTCTGCCGACATGGGACATCATCATCTGATTTAATTGTGGACTTATTTGCTACTATGTTCTGATTGCTGAGCCACGTTGCATTGACACAGATATTTCTCTACCCACCACGCCGCGCTCAGCTTGGGAGTGCCCTCTCAGATCTCCCTCCTTTAGCCCCCCAACAGCCGCAACAGCCCCCACGGGCACAAACACCCTCTACATCAGGGTACCCTTCATCCTGGGGACCGCATCCCTGTAACTGCTTCTCACCCCTCACCACGTCCGAATTTTACTAGATTACTATTTGAGTGTACTGCCATTGCAGTAGGCCCCACCTGTTCTGCTTACCCAGTTTCAGCTGATCCTCTCTCCCATACTACCCCTACACTCCTCGCACAACACAGCAGATTCTCAACACTACTTCCAGCTATGCGAAGCTGGCAGAGGCACGGTACAAATGAGCAAAGCGGAGAACACCCCCCCACCCCACCCCACCACCCAGTGTGCATCCTCTATGTTACTCCATCATGCAGACTACCCACGATACGATCCACCTAGCATTAAATGTACGGGGTATGCATACAGCTCGCCAAAAATATATGGTATACTCTTATGCCAAGATGCAACGCACACATAGTCCTTCTACATGAGACTTATACCACACAAGTTGAGGTGGAACGCCTACGCAAAAGCTGGAGAGGACAATTCTATGCAAACACATACTCCGTTTATGCACGAGGCACCCTGATCTGGATCAGGCTGGGAGTTCCCTAACAGATCCTGAGCACCACCATTGATAGTGAGGGTCGATACGTTCGACTGGAGGGACGCCTGGACGCATTTATGCCCCCAACTCTGATCAGGGGGACTTCTGCGATGCCCTCTCCTCAGTCCTCGCCCATAAAACAGCAACTCCCTGGGTCCTTGGGAGAGATTACAAAGGCGCCTTAAACCTACCACAGCGATACCAAAGGGTATGATGGACGGAGCGTTAGAGCAAATCAAACACTCACCCCCAGTCAACTGATCTGGGTTTAATCCATCATCATTCTTTAGCTCACTCCACCACCCCAGTTCAGACATGGCCATATGCAAATCAGTCTGACCCTGTGCCTCATGGGAACAGTCCAGCCCGAACTGCCAAGCCATGTCTTCCCTGGACAGGAAAGAAGCATCCTGGGACCGGTTTCGTGTTCATAACCCTCATCAGCCAGGCTATCTTGAATCCAGTGGCAAAGTGAGCAAGGGACCCACGTCTGGGCATACCCTGCCAACTTAGAGCGAACAAAGCGATACCAAAGGGTATGATGGACTGTTCCCATTGGGCACAGGGTCAAGACTGATTTGCATATGGCTGGGTTCAAACTGGAATGGCATGGTGAGCAAAAAAACGATGGATTTAGGCCCAGATCTCTGTACTGGGGTGAATGTATGACATTGTTCTGCATTCTGTCCATCAATTGTTGTTTTTGCATTAAACCTACCACAGCCACCCCTTCCAGGTCCCCCCCTCCTCGTGCACAAACGGCGCAACTGTGCGCAACACTGGTCTCTGATGGACGCTTGGCGAGCACTCAATCCCACCCAAAAAGTCTACCTGTTTTATTCGCTGCCCCACAGGCTTCATGTGCACCTAGATCGCTTTCTATGTTCGGCCTCCCTAGTTCCCCTACTGAATCACTCAGACTACTTAGGCCTCGTGATCTCAGATCATGACGCACACTACATTGACCTTTGTTGGGCATTCCCAAGGCCACCGATACCGGTCTAGCAGCTCCAACGCGACTACCTTGTAGACTCAGTCTTCCAGGAGGAACAGGGCAGCCATATATGCCGCTACTTTGCTGATAACCATGGCAACGCCTCTACGAAGATGGTGGAATGGGATGAATTCAAGGTGGTGACACAGGGTTATTGCAGGTGGTGGGCGTATGCAGGACCCTAGACGGCGAAATTAGGGACGCAGAGACCTGCCTAGTACAGCTGAGCAGACCAGGACCCAAAAAAGACCCCACAGTCCCCCACTGCAAAGATCTCATATATACAACTCCTGGAGCGTCTCCTGTGCTTTAATTTCAAAGCTCACGCAGCTAAAGTCCATAGAGAGGGGGACAAATCAGTCCGGCTTTTAGCCTGGCTAGGGCGGCAAGATACTAACCCACATCCCATACCAAATTGATCACACCCAAGGGTGCGTCCGTCTACACCCAAGAGGACAAACTTCACCTCTTTTATACTTTTTACTCCAAGCTATACCAGGCCCCATCTGACCAACCTGAGAACAACACGTGCTCCTTTCTCGCGGACCTTTCCCTACCTCGCATCCCCACTGTGACTAAACGTGCGCTTGATGTCAAAATAACTACAGAGGAAGTAAAACAGGCGATTAGAGGCTTAGCCCGCAATAGAACCCCGGTACTTGACGGACTACCACTCGAATATACTTTCTCTTCACAACTTCCACCCTAACTGACTGACCTATTTGACACGGCACTGAAAGCTGGCGAACTCCCTCAAACACTTAGGGAACCACTCCTGGTCTCTATTCTGAAACCTGGCAGAGACCCAAAGCAACCCACATCATACCGGCCCATTGCCATCATAGGGGCCGATTATAAAATACTGGTCAAAATACTGGTGGACTGCTACGCTCAGGTTCTCCTTGATCTCATCCACGCAGACCAAAATGGGTTCATCCCAGGATGCAGTATCTCCCAAAACATTCGCCATCTGTTCCATTTACATTGGGTAAAACCCGCTATGACAATTCAGCTTCTTTAATGATATGTGAAAGTAGATCTTGCAACAGATTCTGTAAATCCTCTCTCACGCTTAAGGGTACATCTCTTAACTTATGCTTAACTGGCACAATCCCTTTTTCAGCTTGGTTCGATGAGCAAAGCCTACTAGCTTTCCCAAACCTTACCTGAAGGTTCCTGCAAATTCCTCTATCAATTTGTTACTTAGCTCATCTTCCTGTACCACTAAAACTGGGTCTGGAGCGTTAGGATTCAACACAATCTGCAAAAGTCTCAGGTCCCTCCAACTCAGAACGCATACTCCTCTCGTAGTTACATAGATTTTGATACATCCACTTCTTCCTTTAAAATCAGCAACAGTGGAAGCCAATGAAATCAATTGACCTTCCATCTAAGATTACTGCTTTAACGTCAGGTTTGGACAAAGGGCCTAACGGGGGAAACTTCTTGGAAAACACATTATATTAATTATGGTATAAGGCGATCCTAAATCGGCCATAATATCGAACTCACTGTTTAGGACACATATTGTGCTTTTTTTTCAGAGATAGTTTTGACACCTCTGACCATCAGAATCATTCTGTGAGTGGGTTGGGTGGGTTTCATTTCAGATTCCATTGGTTCATTAGCCACACAATGTGCTTCATTTGAAAGTTGGGCCACCTTTGGCCTCGATGACGGCTTGCCCTCGCTGCAGGGGTACAGGATATTTTGGCAAACATTGCACTCCTTTCCCAGGGTGGGACAATTCCTGAATGATGCTAGATGTGATGAGCTGCCGCACCTGAAACATGACAGTTTCCCATCATTTCTTTTTGGCTTGCTTCTTTCTGTTTTTCCAGTTTTGCTCATCACACTGCAGACCTCACTATTCTTGTTTGTGTGTCTTTTATCATTTACTTCTCGCACACAAAATACAGACTGTTCAATGGCTTTAGCTAATTTGATAACTTCATCTAGAGATGGGTTGCCTATAACCCACAATTTTTCCGGAATACATTTGTTGTTGATGTTGACCATTAGCTGTTTATGAATCATCTCCTCTGTAGACTCACCAAAGTCATGTGTTGTTGATAATCCTCTCAACGCAGTGAAAAATTCATCATATGACTCCCCCCTCCTTTTGCTTCCTGGTATAAAAATGATAGCATTATGGTGGGCTTGAACCTTTTCTCTAGTCTCATCGATGCCTCTTCAAAATCATCCTACTCTGCTTTATCATCTGGGGCTTTGACTTTGTCATCTGAAGGCCAAGACATCTTCCTCACATTACCCAAACAATGAAACAAAATTCCCTTCTTCCGCTCAACAGTCATCCTGTAGGCATTGGTGGCCACCAAATAAGTTCGGAACCGCTTTATACCCATCATTTCCATGGAATTAGGGGATCCCCTTTATTTTGCAAAAACATTTGTAGAGGATTAAATTGCATGCTGCGATGGGGAGGCAGACACTAAATTACAAGAGGTGAGAGGGATGTCAACAGGGTTTTATTATGTATAAATATAGGTGAAAAGCCAGTCTGAAATCGTTATAAAACAGTCGCAGTATTACATTAATAATCCGTGGAAGATGAAAAAGAAAATCCACCAAAGTTAATTGTAAAAAACGTGTGAATACTGTGAAGCATGGAGGTTCCGTAAATCTGATGACACTGTGCCCCAAACACAGAATGGAAGCGCCAGACAGGACTTCAGGCATAGAATTTCCAGGAGGGTTTTACCTCCGAGGCAACCTCTAGCAGGAAAGGGTGGGCGTGAATGCCATTGAGCCGTTAGGCTCATGCCCCACCCAGCGGACTACAAGCAGCAGGTTAGTCACAGAGGAGGCGGCGGCGGCAGAGATTTACATCAGAGGGGGTGCGGTTTACATGGGAACCTTATTGGGAGTGACGCTGGCCAGATGATCATGTCAGCTGACGTGATGGAGAAATCTCAATAGGAGAGGACAGCAACAGCTTATACTGATCTCACTCACCAGATTTTGGCAAGATCTGAGAGGCACTGAGTATTCTGATTGAGCGATACACAACTGTTCCTCAGCACGGATGGTGGCAACGCTCACAACCATCTAAAGAACCTGGATACATAAAGGTGTTGATTCGCGTCCCATTCCTCACAGCCCCTTTGTGTGTGATACAACGCAGGGCAATACGCGAATAAGGCTTTTGTGAAGTACGTCCTGAGAGCACTTCCATAAATAAAAGGGCGCCGGTACCGTTACTCGCTATATCACTTCATCCACTAACGTTCCATGGGACAATGGGGGGTTCAGAGGGAAAAGAGGGGGGTGGTGGCAGCCAATACAATAATAGAACAAGTTACTTACCTTCGGGAACAATATATCTGTAAGAAACATTAGTAGTGATAGATTCCTTACCTTAGAATATCCCCAGGCGTCAGTCTGGATCCGGAAAGTTTTCGTCAGCAGTACCCCTGCACGTCGGAAGGTGGCGTCGTGCGGCTCCGCGTCCGTCGTAGGGGTCGTGATCGCCGGGATGACGTCGCGGCAGCTACTTAGACGCCGCCCTCACGCGCTGACGTCAGTTCTGTACACGACTTTCCGCGCCAGGAACGCAGAGCCATACAAGATACTGACCACTGGTGCATTGAAACCAGGGCCCTGAAAGGGATGACCTTGACCCTAGAAATCAGTTCGCAGAACGGGGAGGATGGGTGGGGCGGTAAGGAATCTATCACTACTAATGTTTCTTACAGATATATCGTTACCGAAGGTAAGTAACTTGTTCATCTGAAAGAAACGCGTAGTGATAGATTCCTTACCGTAGAATAGATACCCCAGCAATACCAACCCCGGTGGTGGGTCTGCGAACCAAGATCACACCAGAAAGTCACGGAGAACAGAACGGCCAAAGAAGCCGTCTCTCCGGACTTGGCTGTCAAGGCAATAATGCTTAGAAAAAGTGTGCAGCGAGGCCCACGTGGCTGCCTGACAGATGTCTTGCAGGGGGACACCACGTCCCAATGCAGTAGTAGCCGCTGTTGCCCTGGTAGAATGGGCGCGCAGCCCCACCGGAGGCTCCTTCTGAGCCAGAGAATAGCAGGCTTTTATACACAAGACGACCCAGCGGGAGATAGTCCTCTTGTGTACAGCTCGGCCTTTCTTGGCGCCTACGTAGCCAACAAAGAGCTGGTCATCCACCCGGAACTGTTGTGTGCGGTTGAGGTAAAATGAGATCGCACGTTTTGGGTCCAGACGGTGGAGCCTCTCTACCTCTCTGGAAGGGTGCGGAGGCAGAAAGAAAGTGGGCAAGGTGATAGATTGCCCAATATGGAAGGCAGTGACAACCTTTGGCAAAAAGGATGGACGTGTGCGTAGCACAACCTTGTCCGGATGAACAGATAGAAAAGGAGGTTTACAGGAAAGAGCCTGGAGCTCACTCACGCGCCTAGCGGAGGTGATGGCAACCAGGAAAGCAGTCTTCAAAGTCAAGAGACGAAGAGGACAGTTGTGAAGCGGCTCAAAGGGAGCGCACATCAAATAAGTAAGAACCAGGTTCAAGTCCCACTGTGGCATCACAAACGGAATAGGAGGGAAAAGGTGAGTAATGCCTTTGAGGAATCTATTCACGACAGGGGACTTGAAAAGAGAGGGCTGATCAGGTAGCCTGAGAAAGGCCGAAATTGCAGAAAGGTAGCCCTTGATAGTGCCCAGAGCAGAGCCCTGCTGGGCCAAAGAAAGAAGGAACAGTAGGACCTCAGAAAGGAGGGGCAGAAAGGGATCCACAGCCTTTTCTGTGCACCATGCCACAAGCTTGTTCCACCTGCAGGCGTACACTGATTTAGTGGAGGGACGCCTGGCTGCCAGAATGACATCACAGACTTCAGGAGGCAAGTCAAATGGAATCAGCTGTCGCCGCTCAATCTCCACGCAAGGAGGTGGAGGCTGGACAGGTTCGGGTGGAGAACCGTCCCTTGCTGCTGCGACAGAAGATCCTCCCGAAGAGGCAGTCGGATCGGGGGATCCACGCTCATAGTCAGTAGCTCGGGATACCAAACTCTTCGAGCCCAGTCCGGAGCCACAAGAATAACTTGGGCCCGGTCGCGTCTGATTTTCTTCAGCACTCTGGGTAGAAGTGGTATAGGCGGAAAGGCGTACAAGAGACAGCAACTCCACTCGTGACGAAAAGCGTTGCCGAGCGAGTGCCGCCTTGGAAATTCCAACACGCAGAACTGCTGACATTGCACGTTCTCTTCGGTGGCGAATAGATCTAACCAAGGCTCTCCCCACTGTTGAAAGAGACCTTGCGCCACATCCGAGTGAAGACGCCATTCGTGATCCATTATGCACCTGCGGCTGAGTTCGTCCGCCCTGGCATTCAGTGAACCCGCCAGGTGTTGAACCACCAGGGAAATGCCCTGATGTTCCAGCCATGTCCAGAGGCGCAGAGCCTCCTGACATAGGGTCCACGACCCCACCCCGCCCTGTTTGTTGCAGTACCACATGGCGGTGGTGTTGTCGGTGAACACCTGCACCACTCTCCCCTTGACAGAGGGAAGGAATGCCTTGAGTGCAAGTTGGATCGCCCGAAGCTCCAGAAGGTTGATATGGAGCCTGGACTCCGCCGGAGACCAGAGGCCTCTGATCTCCGCCTCTCCCATGTGGCCGCCCCATCCCAGGAGGGACGCGTCCGTCACCACTGTGTGCTCCGGTTGGGGAAGAGAGAGAGATTTGCCGCTGACCCAATGTTGGTCCGTGAGCCACCACTGCAAGAGTTGTGCAGTGCCCTCCGAGATCTGGACGTACTCGGACAGGTTTCACTGATGCTGCGCCCACTGGAACTTCAGGTCCCACTGCAGAGCCCGCATATGCCACCTGGCATGATTGATCAGCAGGAGGCCATGAGGCCCAGCAGCCTCAGGGTCATCCTGACCGAAACCCAGGATAAGGGCTGAAAGATCGGAATCATAGCCCGAATATCCCGGACTCGCTGTTCGGGAGGATAAACCCGAAACTGCGCTGTGTCCAGAACCGCTCCGATGAAGAGGAGCTTTTGAGAGGGGATCAGGTGTGACTTCGGCACGTTGATGGAGAACCCCAGCAAATGCAGGAGGTCGGCCGTAGTCTGGAGGTGGGAGACGACTGCCTGGGGCGAGCCCGCCTTCAACAACCAGTCGTTGAGATAGGGGGAAGACAAACCCCTGATTGCGCAGATGAGCTGCGACCACCACCATCACTTTCGTGAACACCCGAGGGGCGCTGGTAAGACCAAAAGGGAGCACGGTGAACTGAAAATGCTCGTGGCCTACCGTGAACCGTAGGTAACGCCGGTGGGCCGGCAGGATGGGAATATGAAAGTAAGCGTCCTGCAAGTCCAACGCTACCAGCCAGTCTTGTGGGTCTAGGGCAGACAAGACCTGAGCAAGTGTGAGAATCTTGAACTTCTCCTTCCGGAGGAAGAGATTGACGTCCCGAAGGTCCAAGATAGGACGCAGGCCCTTGCCCTTCTTTGGAATCAGAAAGTAGTGGGAATAACAACCACGACCTACTTCTGGCGTCGGAACGCGCTCTATGGCCCCCTTGGCCAAGAGGGCAGCAACTTCCTGCTGGAGAAGTGCCAAGTGATCCCCCGACACGCGGTGGTACTGAGGTGGCATGGCTGGAGGGGTAGTCTCGAAGGGGAGGGAGTAGCCCCTTCGGACTATTTGCAAAACCCACCTGTCCGACGTGATGGTGCGCCAGTGCGGGAGGTGATGGCGAAGCCTGCCACCCACTGGCGTTTGATGGGCCTGAAAGGTCGGACTAGGAAGGTTTGGAGGCAGTGGTGGCGGGGGTGGAGGTGGACTGACCCGGCCGCTGCCCCCTGAACCGCCGCGGCGGTTCCCACGTCCGCGGCCGCGCGTGGATTGTTGCGCCGGCCTGTGGTTCTGTTGCGAACGCGGTGGGTTGCCCCTTCCGCGAGCACGAAAGGAGCGAAAGGCAGAAGGCTGAGGAGGGCGCGTGGCCGGAAGGCCCAAGGACTTAGCCGTAGCCCGTGAGTCCTTAAAGCGCTCCAAAGCACTGTCTGCCTTGTTGCCAAAGAGGCGAATGCCATCGAAGGGCATGTCCATTAAAGTGTTTTGGACATCCCCCGAAAAGCCAGTTGTCCTGAGCCAGGCGTGGCGGAGGAGCGCCACTGTCGTGGAAATCGCCCTGCCTAGCGAGTCGGTGGTGTCAAGGCCACAACGGATTGTGAACTTGGCTGCATCTCTCCCCTCAGCAACAGCAAGGGTGAGTGCCGTCCAGGCCTCCTCCGGACAGCTAGGCAGCACTTGCGCTACCGTATCCCACAAGGAGTGCGAATAACGGCCCAAGAGGCATGCGGTGTTCACAGACCGCAGCCCTAGGCTGGCGGAAGAAAAAAATCTTCTTTCCGTACTGTTCCAGCCTCTTGGAATCCCTATCCGGGGGTGCGGAAGGGAATGCGCTTGGGGAAGCAGAGGCTTGGACAACCAAGCTCTCAGGGGTGGGGTGTTGAGAGAGGAAAAGGGGGTCGCCCGGGGCCGGGCGATGGCGTCGGGCCACGTTCCTGTCCACAGGAGCCCCTGTGCTGGGCTTGGACCAGCAGCCCAGAAGAACGTCAGAAAGTGCTTCATTAAAGGGCAGCAGCGGCTCCGCAGAGGAAACTGCTGGTTGAAGCACTTCTGTCAGGAGGTTAGTCCTGAAGGCCACAGTAGGTAGCTGAAGGTGTAGTGCCTCAGCAGCCCTACGCAACACCACAGAAAAACTAGCGCCCTCCTCCGTAGCCACGGTAGGAGGAGACATCATGCCAAGGTCTGGAGAGGTGTTCAGACCACTGGCGTCCCCCAGCTCCTTAGCCCAGTCCGGGTCATACTCACATTGAGCTGTGAGAGGGTCTTCTGACCCCTTCCAGTCTTCCCCTTCCTCCTCTTGCTGTTGTACAGGCCGAAAAGGAGGAGGATGGATATAGGGAAACCGATTCCCAAACGGCGTTGGAATAGGCGTCGGTCGACACCGTTCCGGCACCGTATGCACGTCGGGGCTGAAACCGGTGCCGACGTGGTGCCGGTGGGGTCGGTGGAGGTGTGACTAGGTCAACCGGCGTCGACCGGGATCCACGACGGAATCCATGGGAGTCCTGCGGCGCCGAGGCCGGAGCCGACGGCGACGCCGGGGCCGGAGCCACCGGCGTCAAAGGGCAAGGTCTCCCAGTCGGGCCCAACGACGCACCGAGGGGCCCGACAGGCCAAATAGGCGAGCCATAGCCGTCAGGAATTCCTGTACCTGGGCCGGAGTCGCTGATGAACCTGGGAAGGTCACCGACGACTGCGTAGGCTCCGCCGGAGCCGCAGGGGTGGCACCACCCACACCCTCAGCAGAGTCACGCGACCGGCGAGGAGAAGTCGAAGAACGAGGACGTTTCTTCGACTTCTTTTTGTGCTTCGCCTTACCTGACCCCGAGTGCGAAGACTTCGATTCGGACGACTTCCGATGTGGGCGGCTCCGCGACCGGTCCCTCGACCTCCCTCTGGACCGGGACCTCTGACGGCGCGGAGCCGACTGCTGGGCTTCCAGCAGCTTTCGGGACCGCTCCCGCAAAGTCTTAGGCGCCATGGCCGGGCAGTCGGGGTACGACTTGGGGTCGTGGTCGCGCCCCAGGCAGAAGAGACACACGCGGTGCGGATCCGTCACCGACATCATGCGATGACAGTCCTCGCAAGATTTAAACCCGGGCATCCCTGACTGCACCAGGAGTCGTATCGACTCAAAAAGCTGAGACAAAAATCTCCAAAAACTCAGTCAAAAAATGACTGGGGGTACCGCTCTCTCCGGATCTGCGCTTGCTGGCGCGGAAAAAGAAAGAACTGACGTCAGCGCGCGAGGGCGGCGTCTAAGTAGCTGCCGCGACGTCATCCCGGCGATCACGACGCCTACGATGGACACGGAGCCGCACGACGCCACCTTCCGATGCGCTGGGGTACTGCTGACGAAAACGTTCCGGATCCAGACTGACGCCTGGGGATATTCTAAGGTAAGGAATCTATCACTACGTGTTTCTTTCAGATATGAATGTTATACAGTACACAATATGTTTTGAAACACATAACAAATGTAATACATGTCAGTTAGGGAGCGTGTGTATGTTACTTACTTCACTGTTGTGCCCCAAGTCATATCTTTAGTATTTTGGGTATTAGAAAATGCATTTATGAAATGTAACACCTGCATTTTATTTCCTTCTTACACTGACTGCGTGTGTTGAATATTGCTTTCAATATTTATCGCATGGGTTCAATATCACATGTTTTCTGCTCATAATCACACAGACAGGATATGCTGTAGTGGCTCATCAATGATGTATTCCTGATTGGGGGGGGCGTGGCTAGGCGCGCGGCACGATGGCTGCGCTGTAGAGCAGCTCTGCCGGCCGACGCCAATTATCCTGACTCCCGCGTCGCCATCGGTGCCCAAACTACGGCGGATCTGCTTCCCAGTATCGTGGGGAGCGAGTAGCTGGCTGGTGAAGGCGATTCTGAGTGGCGAACACCTACGCGGCGCGCCTGCTGGGCAGCGATAGTATAAAATGGCGGCGAGCATCGCGACCCTTCGCCGCTGAGCCCGGGAGCCCCTGCGGAGGCACAGCTATTCGATTGACCGCAGCAGCTGGAGCGACGAGACACAAGGAAAGGTACCTGCCACTGTGGGTGAGCTGATGCGGGACAACTGTCGGCGGAGGGGTTCGGTGTACGGTGGCGGCGGCCATTTCGGGCGGAGAGGGCGGCGTCTATGGTGCCCAGCCCCAGGACAACGTGTGAGGACTGCGGGGGGAGCTTGGGGGCGACTGCGATGGGTGCAGGCCTCCGGTGGATCTGAGGCGCACCTCCTCACGGACGCGCCGGCCCGCCGGAGCGAGTGATGGTTTTTTATATTTCCAGCTTGCTTGGCGTGCTGTGAGTGATTGCGTGGAGCGCTGTGCGCGATTACGTGGAGCGCTGTGGTGGACTCCGGATGCTGCCGTTGTGTGTCTGTTGCGGATCCCCGCCCATTCAAAAGTCACAGGTGAGCCTGACTACGTCCTTGCTATATGGACCGCCGAATACCCTCTGCTCGTTGGGGCCCCCCCTGAGAAGTCACACACGCTGAGAGGAGGGGCAGTCTCACCCCCCTACTTCACAGCTTGTTCACTCAAACTGCTGGTTTCACGAGACACTGCAGGGGGGTATACCCGCCACCGAGCCACTATGATTGTACAATGCTCTATACCGATGGTGGTGTGGGGGAGGTAAACTGATATTGTAGCCGGCCACCTCCCTTATCATCTGGGGAGAGAGTAGCGCCACTGCGTTCCTCATTGGGTATTCCCCGCACCGTTCTGGAGTTATGTTTTATTTAATTGGGGTATGTGTTTTATTAAGGGATGGCTTTAGCATGTTGGGTCTGCTGAAGTGGGTGGGGGGACTGACAGTTGGAAGAATGGGTTTGTTTAATGTGCTTGTTCAGATTAACGAATGGACATGCTTTGACACTCACTTCTGTGGTTGGATAGAGGAGATACATGTTTTTCTTCACTCAAAATGGCGACTGTAAATGATAAGGTTACATGCTTAACTTGGAATGAGCGAGGGCTCAACTCTCCTAAGAAAATCAGACAGGTTTTTGCCTATCTAGACAGGCATAACACTCAAATAGCGCTTCTACAGGAGACGCATCTCACAAGACAATCGGAAGTCAAGATTGCGGCTAAATGGGCTGGGTATAAACTTTCCTCGTCTTACTCGTCCTATGCGAGGGGGGTACTTATATTGATTAAGCGTGGTTTACGGTTCACCCCAATTAAAACCTACGTAGATGATGAGGGACGCTGTGCTATGGTACACAGCACATTGGGTGTGACATTGTTGACCATTGTGAACATGTATGGTCCCATTGCTGACGATCTCGAGTGTTTCACTAGAATGTTTAATGTACTACGGGAATGGCCAGATGCAGAGATGTTATTGGGTGGGTACCTGAATACACATTTAGAACCAGAAAAGGATAAATCCGGGAAGCAGGGAGGACGAACCCCTAGAGTGGCGAGAGGTGTAAAAGACGCGATGTTTGAGTTTGGGTTGGTGGATGTATGGCGACTTAGACACTGGGAGGCACTGGAGGGCACGCACATTACACCAGCGCATGGCAGCTGGTCCAGATTAGATTACTGGTTGCTGAGTGAGGGGGCCAACGCTTGGGTCACGGAGATAGACTTCCTTCCTCGCACTCTATCAGATCACAACCCAGTTCGCCTTGTTATCTCCATCCCCACTAACACTCATCGTCGGGCGACTTGGAGATTCAGGTCGGGGGCACTGCTAGATCCTGTATATGCAGACACGGTCAGAACCGAAATTGTACACTACTTCGACAATAATGTGGGCACAGTAGACAGTGCAGCCACCTGTTGGAGGCCTTTAAGGTTACTATTAGGGGGGTTTGTATAGGCACCACAGCGGGCATTTTAAAGGATCTTAGAGGGCAACTTACAAAAACTGAGCAAGAATTATCTCGTCTTGAGCGGGAATATGCCGAAGCCCCCTGCACAAACACTCTTGCGCGAATCCACAAACTTATACTGCAATATAATGACTTGGCCGAAACGGAAACAAGATATATCGCTAGGCGACACGTTGCACGCGCTTATGGAGAGGGGGGGGAGGCCGGGTCGCAACCTTGCCGCGAAGCTTAGATTCCGCTCAGATCATCAACACATCGCGAAAATAGTAGATGCCCATGGTGCGGAACATTACACACCCCAGGCCATTGCTGAACAATTTCGGGTATATTACGCTGATATGTACACTTCACGTGGGACCGGGGGGGCAGCGGAATTCGCAGACTATCGGACATTGCTTGCGCATGGCTTGCAGACGGCCATTGCGAATACCTGAGTCAGCCGATTGAAGCATCGGACATACAGGCAGCTATCCGCTCTCTACCAAATAAGAAAGCTCCAGGCCCAGATGGCCTCACGGCCGAATTTTACAAGGAATATGCGGACCTTCTGACTCCTTACTTATTAGAAGTGTATGGCGAGGCACACAAGTCTGGTAGCTTGCCCCCGTCACTTCAACAGGCAATGATCATTGCTCTTCTTAAAAAAGATAAATCGCCTACTGCGTGCGATTCCTACCGTCCCCTCTCCCTAATCAACCTAGACACGAAAATATTAGCTAAAATACTTGCCACGCGACTTCAGCCCCTGATGACATGTCTGGTGTTACCTGATCAATCTGGTTTCATACCGGAGCGCTCAACATCTCATAATTTGCGCACCATATTCTCGATGTTCCACGTGCTAGACCCCACATTATATGCAGCGGCGGTGCTGTTGGATGCTGCGAAAGCATTCGACTCCATCGAGTGGGGCTACATGTTCAAGATATTGCAGATTATGGGGTTCCCTACGATTTTTATAAATTGGATAAGACTCCTGTATACTGACCCATCGGCGAGAGTGCGCATTGGTGGCCATACTTCCGAACAACTCATGATAGAGCGAGGCACCAGGCAGGGCTGCCCTCTATCGCCCTTGCTATTCGCCCTGGTGCTGGAGCCCCTACCATGTATTATCCGTCAACGGCATAGGGAAACGGCTTTGAACTTTCTACACCGCCCTGTCGGTATTTCGTTGTATGCCGACGATATGGTTTTGTTCATACGGGAGCCTCAACAATATCTGGCTCAAATACTCCGGGAATACATTCGGTTTGGTCTATTTTCAGGGTTGACTATCAACTGGGGGAAATCAGTGATAATTCCGCTAACAGCAGTAACTACGCCCCCGACCATGGAATACCCTCTTATATGGTCTACTGACCCGGTTAAATACCTGGGGGTGTGGGTGCATCGAGACCCAGAGATAGTCGTACGAGATAATTATGGGAGGGCCTGCACATCTCTAGAGCTGAAGGTCGAGAGATGTATGACACTGCCCCTATCTCTGGCAGACTGTATCGCTATCATCAAAATGATAATTCTGCCTCGTTTTCTCTATCTTTTTAGCAATATCCCTATAAAACTCACAGCGCAGTTCTTTGTCACTATTCGCTCTCTCTTGTTGAAATTGATTTGGGGCGGTAAACAAGCCAGGGTCAGCTGGAATACATTGACCCTTGAATATGTCAAAGGGGGGTTTTGTGCTCCAGATTTCTACATTTATTACCTCTGCGCTCAGGCACAATACGCGTACTATTGTGCACGACATCTACCCGGAGGGGGAATTTATTACACCATTAGAGCTTCAATACATATCCAATCCCACTATGCTTTTTAACTTTGCGCTTCATAGACTAAAGATAGCGCTGAAAGCACACTATCCCATGTTCCCCGCTGAACCTCCTGCTCTGCAAGCTCTGCAACTGCTTTTAGTCGCACCCTCACGTCGCAAATTAGTAACGAAACTGTATAGAGCAGTACGGGAGGAGAAGGCCACCATCAGTGACAGAAGCCTAGCCCGCTGGAATGATAGACTCCTACCCCCACTCACACTCCCACAATGGGAACACATATGTAAACTCACAGGCTCCCGCTCTCCTAACGGCAATTTAAGAATTATTCACTTCAAATATCTCCATCAAGTCTACCATACTCCCCTAAAATTGCACAGATTGGGCGTGCGTGACACAAGTCAATGTAAGAGATGTGGGCAACACAATGCCGACTTCTGGCACTTAGCATGGGACTGCGTTTTAGTTTATAAATACTGGACTTCTGTTGTTCAACATCTTCACACCATGACAGGGGTGCTCCTACAATGCCTACCGCAAATTTGCTTACTGTGCTACGTACCACAGCTGAAAGGGGCTATTGGTAAGTTTGTACATGTAGCACTGCTGATGGCGAAACGCCGGGTAGCACCGACCTGGGAGAGCACACCAACACCTCGAGCAGACCACTGGGTCAAAGATTTGGTCTACTGTAGGGAAAACCTGGAGTTATATGCTGAGGAACTTCCTACCTCCTCCAAACCAAAAGACATATGGGAACCTCTGCGCCAATTCCTTAGATCGCAAACTCAGGACACTGTAACTACTGAGATGGAGTGATGTTATTGTAGAACTGTATGTATGGCTAACAACCACTGATGTAGCTAAAAGATAGGTGATGTCTGACTGTATGATTCACGAACAACTGCACATTCGTATGATGTTTATGTTGTTGTAATTTGGCGTTACCTTCACGTTGGAGGTGATGTACTGCTATGCATTTGGAAAATTTCAATAATGCGATTTAAAAAAAAATATTTTAAAAAAATGATGTATTCCTGATGCCACGTGCCTCTTCATCAGGGCACTCGAAGGGTATCTTTGTCCTGCCAAAGGCTGAGGTATCATATCAGCACAATAGATGCTATAGATGTTCTCTTTCTGCCTCCAGATTGCTTTGAAATGGAGGTTTCAACACAATTACATTTTATCCTGTATTTGTTTAAAAGAGTTACACAGCTTCTTTTTCATTATTCCATTATTTGCAGCTCTCATTTGCGTTTTATAAAGCCTTTTAGCTTATAATTTGATGACTAACACTATCAAAGGTTTTCTGTTGAATTTTTAACGACGTTGCTTTTAATTAAACAGAGATAGCTGTGTTAATTCAGTCCCTGCCTCCTGCATGCGTACCACTCATTTGGCAGCAGTTCCTGGTGCCAGAATGGGCCTTCAGCTAATCAAAATATTTAATGCAAATTCCAAGCGGGGTTGGAAGCGCAGAGGAGACTGGGATTGTGTACGCCATGAGCTTCCCTATCTTTCAAGAACACTATCTCTCGTAAGTGAGGATAGTTCTGCTAATGCTGATGAGAGATTCAGGGCCATTGATCACTCATTTGTCCATATTTAAGGGTGGTTATTTGTAAGGGATAGATGTAGTGTTTGTAAGAGAAGACCATCCATTTTCTGCATTCTGTCTATGGGAGGCATGCTCAAAATATCCAAGTGATCCAGATTTATAAAATTGGATAGAAAGCAGCATACTGTACAGCATTTTAGTGTCTCGATTACTTAGATAATCCACTTGTGAGATCTGTGTTGTCGCAGTGTGAAGTCAGGGTTGATAACAGTGCCAGACGACTGAAGTGTCTAGTGCCTTGCATAAAATATGGTCATGTGTTCATCACTGCGTGGGGGGCTGAGATGTATTTCTTACTGACGTTCTCAGATGCAGAAGTGATGATGCACTGTTATCTATTCAGCATGCTGCTGTCTGACATATTTACCAGTGAATGGGCAGCTGCTTTATGGTGTCTACCTAAGTTGTTGGGATGGGAATGTCCCCTGCATTGTAAACTGGTGTGTACCCCAGCCTGTCGTACCCAACTGTATGTGAAACCAGTATGCAGACTTTTGTTTTGGTAATCATGCTACGCTTCCGTAAGTGCAGAGGCCTTGGTATATCAATGGTCCAGGCCTGTTCTGTGACCCGGGAGGGGCACAACAAGTGTAGCCTCATAAAAGACATGAGACATCTGTCCATGTCCTGGGTTGATCACATAAAGCGGTACCAAGTTCTGTGAATAATTAGTTAAGACCAGACCTTCTTTTCTGTGTCAGAATATAGTGTAATTTACTGCCCAACCCTTGTAAAGACCCTTGCACTGACATTCAATGTGCTAGTTGAGTTTGTGTATGTGCAGCACATGTGTAGTAGCAGGGCTATATGTATGTTGTGAGTCTGAGCACTTGAACCAGAGGGATACATTTTGAATAGCCCTTGGTGTAGCATGGCACAGGGTGGAGGATGGTTACAACTTCCCCAGACAGTGGAAGTGTATTGACTGCATTCCCACGACTGGAGGGTGGAGACCCACACATTGATGTGAGGGAGACAGGGCTAGCCTTAGAAATTCTGCAATGTATTTGTTTGCAAAAGGCTGTTAAGTCTTCCTGTGCAGTGCCTTTTGGTAGATGGTAGGAGTGAGGGGTGTGAATGCAGTTTCTGTTGCTCAAGATGAAGAACTCTCTAGGTAGGAAGTGCCTGCACTTTTGTCTGGTTCTGATTAATACTTCAGAGAGACTGATGACAGCTAGGTTGAGAGATCTTACAATTGTTTTGGACACATCTGGTAAACGCCACCATGATTGCTACCTGCTGTTAGAGCCATCACTTTGCACAAACTCTGACAGGCAGAAAATGACACCTGAAAGCGAACCAATGCAACAAGATTCTGAAACCTAAGCCGAGCTACATATCCAGTTTGGAAAGGGAGTGTGAATGTGTGACCCAATTCACCCCACTTCGTTCCAGTTCCACATTTCTCTTGACCAAGGAAGAGAATACTGTGAAGAGTACTCGGACTGCTGTGTGACCAGGGTTTGTATCTGCAGAACAGTCAGTCCTGTGTGCCCCTTCTATAATTTTTTTTAAAAATTTTTTTATTAGCATTTAATCATATGAACAGTTGCGCAAGTTCATGTATAGCATGTGTCCTGGGCTCTTACCCTGTTAAGTATACTAAATTTGTAGTATATGTCATCACCTCCTGGGTGAATACATGGGTATTGTAGTTACGATGTGCCAGGCTGGTATGGCAGATACAATACTTATTACAATTGCATAGTGACGTATTTCAGTCTTACCCATAAATAACCAAGTGCAAGCCCTTGGTCACTATCAAAGTAAACGTTTCTACATGTCAAATGTACTGCCTTGTATCATGGCTCCAACAATTGTATTAACATAAAACAGAACAGCAAAAAAACTCTGGCAGCAATTGGCGGTGGTGGTACAATACAACATCTCTTCAGGCATTTAGACGGACCCAATATAAATATATATGGTAGTATCTGTCTCCCCTACCCTCCCAGATGGCGGTACGAGTCCACTAATTCCCGAGTAGGGGGTAGTGTCCTGGGGGCTTCCAGGGAACATCAGTTATCGGGGTACATAGATCTGACATGCTAGGTATGGAATCAACGGATATACAAACTTCTCCCGGAGAACCCATGGGGGGGAAGGTAGTCTCAGCACGAAGCCCTACACCAGGGATCGCCGCCCCCCGCACCGACACTCGAACCACTCATCCACTGTTAGTGGCCATCATCCAAACGGTGGAGCAGTCTCCTGTGTCTGTACCTGCTGGGGGGGTTCCCTGTCTGGGGCAGGCCCCCCTTATCTCCACTCAGCTGGTCAGTTGCCTGCAGCCTCTCCAGCATATTACCCCACATATCCATGTCACGATCAGCATTTTCATCTGTGCGAACGGAACGCAGCCGGCACTCCTCGCTACCCACCCCCCCCCATTCACACATGTCCACATTCCATTTAGCCAAACGAGGGGCCGTAGAGTGCGTCCAGTGTATAGCGATACGTCGTTTCCCCAACACTAGCCCCAGTAGAACAAATTTACACTGCGTACTGGTCTTTGGTTTGGGGGCGGTAAAACTCATAAAAGGCAGTGCTTGATCAATGCCTCGACTGGGATTCTTGTAACGTCTTGCAATAATTACAGGATCTCTGTCCAGTAAGTCCGGAGGTGAGGACAGTCCCAGGTCATATGTGTAAAATGAGCCGGCCCAACTCCGCATCGGGGGCATGCCAAAGCACGCGCTGGATCAAAGCGCGATAGTCGAAGTGGGGTCAGGTAGGTGCGGGGCAGGTAGTGAAATTGGGTAAGTTTAAAACAAGCATTGCTGGCCACCTTCTGAACCGGTGCGAACGCCCTTTTCCACCACCCCTCTGTAAGAGGTGTCGGCAGATCCTCCAACCATCTACTCTGGACCCTCGAGACATCCACCCTACGGTCCGCCTTCAGAGCTTTAAACAGCCGGGAGAGCAATCCCCGGTAGGAACCTAGGTCCATGATCGTCATCAGGGTGTGAGATCCTTCGGGCTCCCCAGGGAAAGCGGTCCATATCTCACACGCAGTGCGTGATAGTTTCGCGTACTGTAGAAAATGGCCCTCAGGGACTTGATAACATTCTCTCGCGTCCGCAAAGGAGAGAAAAGTTTCATTGCGGTATAGGTCGCCTGCTGTTACACAGCCACGTCAAACCATCCGGTCAAGTCCATCACCGTCTGTATGTGACTGAAGCCGTGACACCATTTTAGGGGAGTGACCGGGCATATGGGGTCCTTCACAGTACAAGAGTGACTGCGCGTTCCCATGCCCAGGCAGCCTGACAGACCACAAAAGGGACAAACTAGGGGGGTCCGTAAGCCCATCATAAGATATCTTGGAAGGACTGCCTCTGCGCTTCAACCAGACAATAGTTTCTGCTCTGTATTTGGCCCCTCAGCACACCACTGTGCAGCATATTGAAGGAGCCCAGAAAAGCAATAAATGCGAAGGTCTGGAAGGCCTAGGCCCCCCCCCGGTCCATAGCCACCTTTAATATCTCCAGCTTCACCCTGCTGCGTTTGCTGGTCAACACTAGGGAGACGAGAAGGCTGTTTAGGGTGGTAAAGGTGGCACTGGGGATTCGGCAGAAGGAGTTCTGCAGCACATAGAGGCAGCTCGGTAGAAGGACCATTTTTGCCAGGGCTACTAGCCCCATAACAGATAGAGGGAGGCTGTTCCAAAAGCGTATCGATGCTTCCAGACCTGAAAGGACTGCTCCCGCATTCAAAGCATATTGGGCCTCGGCTGTATGGCAACCTGGATACCTAAGTAACAAAAATTATCATGCTCCCACGCAAATGCCGAGGTAGGGAGATCCAATATCTCCTTCTCAACCACAGCCATCAGTGGGAACATAACTGACTCCTGGCTATTAATAACCAACCCAAACACTGCCCCAAACTTTGATAATATGTTCAAGAGGGCAGGCAGAGCCATTTCTGGATGACAGATATAAAGTAGAGCGTCATCCGCACACAAAGATATGACATGGGTACGACCATTCACAGTTACGCCCCAATGGACCATGTCCAGCCGCAGCCAGATCGCCAGTGGCTCCATCGCCAGCGCGAAAAGCACTGGGGACAAAGGGCATCCCTGCCTCGTGCCCTGTTCTATAGTAATGAGTGCAGAAACCACTCCACCACTGCGCACTCTAGCCATTAGGTGACCATACACTAGACGAACCCATGAGATAAAATAAGGACCTAGACACATTCTTTCCAAAATCCCACCACAGGGTATCAAAGGGTTTCTCGATGTCCAATGCGACTGCAGCTGCCTGTACATCCATGCCTGCTGTGGAGTGTAATATAAGAGAGAGTCTGTGCAAATTGATGTCGGTTCCCCGACCCAGCATAAATCCACATTGATCATCGTGAACCAATTGTGTGATTACCCTACGTAGGTGCCTTGCTAGTACTTTAGCCAACATTTTGGTGTCAACCCCTAACATGGATAGGGGTCGGTAAGAGCCAGGCAGATTTGGGTCCTTGCCCGGTTTGGGGAGCATAACTATCTGGGCCTCCCACATGGAGGAAGAGAGAGCGCCCCCCCACTCGCATGGCCTCATGTAAGGTCTCTAACAACCTAGGGAGTAATAAGTCTGCAAACGTCTAAAAGTACTCAACGGGGAGACCATTTGGACCCGGGGCTTTGCAGCGTGCCATACTCTGCACCTCCTCCCAGAGGTCTTCGAGTCGAATCTCATCCCCGAGCTCATCACCTAAGCCATCCGTGAACTGTGAGAGTGCCAGATCGTTGAGGAATCTATTAACCACCTTGTCCTCCCTATACACAGCTTCCAAGTAGGTGCACAATAAGGAGTTGATGGTCGTCTGCGTGGCGATGAGGCCGCCATCTGCCCACCTTAATGTCAATATAATCGGGGGAGGGGGAGTTTTCGCCTGAAGAGCCATGCAAGCAGCATTCTCGATTTATCTCCTTCTCGGTGCAGTAGCTGGCGGTATTCCCGGTGCACCAGGCAGTCTAATCTGTCCCATATCTCCCCCACTCTGCGCTGGGCATGTAGCAGGGCTTCACTGTAGAGTGGCCAATGTGCTCTCCGCCTCCGTGAGGTCCTTCTTTAACCCTTTCCTCATACCACCCACTTTAGACAGGCATTCCCCACGTATCACCACCTTCAACGCGTTCCACTCAGTCCCCCTGGCTGCAGTAGACAGCCAGTTGGTGCGAAAATAACCACAGGTCACCTCCTTAAGTTCCTCTCTGAATATGTTATCTTTCAGGGCCTCAGGTTGTAGGCGCAAAGGGGGACCCTCGGTCGGCCGCTCCTCATCCCCCATTCCAACAATACAGGGGAGTGATCTGAAAGAAATCTCCCCAATACCCTTATCTGCAGGGCCGCAGAAGCAGCGCCGCCAGAAAGTAGGAAACGATCCAAGCGGTTAAAGACTGAACGCGCTGGGGTGTATCACGTGTAGAGGGATTACGCTTCAACTCGCAAAATCAATGGCTAGTGTCATTAGACATTGAAGCGCTTTATACAAACATCCCACGAACAGCAACTGTTAATACTGTTAGGGACGTGTTGAAAGATACAAACGGTGAGCTATCAGAACGTGCTTTGCTCATTATTGAATTCACAGAATTGATTTTAAAAAATAATATTTTTTTGTTTAATGGAAGCTTCTTTTGCCAGATCAAAGGGACCAGTATGGGGCCACGTGCGCCCAAGTCTGGCCTGCCTATATGTAGGAGCATTTGAAGACAAGCATATCTTCAATGAGGTTGCACCTTTTATGAGAACGTGACCGATTGGTCACGCTTTATAGATGACGTGTTTTTTATCTGGGAAGGAGATAAAGTGGATCTAGACAATTTCATCAGTTAGTTGAATTGTGGAGATCCTAATCTGAGGTTCACTTCATCCATGAACCAAGAATATTGTGACTTTTTGGATATTAAGATTAAAGTAAGGGACAATCATTTGATGGTGGATCTATTCACAAAACCCACCGTTAGAAACACAACTTTACACTATGAAAGCGATCACCCGAAATGCCAGAAAGACAATGTCCCCTTTGGGCAATTTCTTCGCTTGAGGAGAAATTGCACCAATAGGAGTGATTTTGAAATCCATGCTAGTAACTTGAAAATGAAGTTAAAAGACAGAGGTTACCCGAAGAAGATTATTAAGCAGGCCTATAAAAGGGCAAAATATTTTAACAGGGAACTCCTTTTTGATAATGATAAAATAAAATAAAACAAGGGAGACAAAATGGTTTTTGTAATCAATTTTTCCAAAATTAGCAATAAAATAAAAAATATAATCAATAGAAACTGGTCTTTACTGCAAGAAAGAAATGGAGAAGCCTTAGAGAAACCGCTCTTCTCCTATCGTAGGAATAAAACTATTAGAAATAGGTTGGTAAAGACTTACAGAGAACCTGCTATGTTTCACCAGAGAAGTATTTATAAAAATGAAAAAGTGACCGGTAACTATCCCTGCGGTACCTGCAGTAACTGTAATTCAGTAATCCAAGGTAAAGAAATTTGTTTGGAGGTGTGAAACATACCTTTAACAATATGTTTAACTGCAGGACCAGGAATGTCATCTACCTAATCCTTTGTCCCTGTGGGAAAGGTTATGTGGGCGAGACGTCCAGAGAGGTCCGAGTTCGTCTTAATGAACATAGATCGGCACTAAGGCCTAAAAAAGCAAATGCTCCACTTACTGAACATTGGAAACATGTAAACACAGAATAGACGACCTCAAATGGTGTATATTGGAAAGAAATCACGGACACGATGAGAGGTGGTGATCTAGATGTAAAACGAAAAGTGCAAGAACAGTTTTTCTTGTGTAAATTTAAGACATACATCTATGGATTGAACAATAGAGAGGAGTGGGAGCGAATAATAGATAGGGAGATTTATTAAAGAATTATTTTTCGCCCACAGTAATACTCATATGAACTTTAGATAATGATAGGGCATATTTCGCGGAAAATGAAACAATAACCTTGACTATGGATATATCTAGTTGGGTTTAGAGAGTAAAATCGATTTAGACATAGAATACAAAATATAACTTAGAAACTTAAGAAATAATGACTGATGATGAGGAGTTGTCTAGTAAAAAAAAAAAAAATCCAACATTTTTTCCACTCGGAAACATTATTAATAGATGGCCGCCACAACATACTGAATCATTAGTATTATTCTTATTATCAAATACCTTCAAAAGATGGCCGCCATATTAAATTGATGTATAATGAGTATACGTTTTAGCGATATATAATTTGAATACCATGGAAATTAGGGACGACTGATTATATTAGTGAGCATATTAATTGACATAATGAGTCGGTTTAGAATCCCACGAACGGAATGCAGAATTAGTAATTTCGATTCTTGCGTTAAGGCATCTATAGCCTTAACCTACACAAGATGGCAGCCATACGAGTCAAAATAACATCACTAGAGGCCATGACCTCGGAAGTGATGTCATTTGAGATCGACAAGGATACGGGAATATTCGAGAGCTACCGCATTGTTATAAATAGCGGGTTCGTTTCATATACCATTTAGCCACTGGAAGACGTCCCGACCGTTTGTTACGTGACCTTAAACGAATACGGTGAGTGCTCCAGACGAAAAATGTGAATAGCCACTATAATAAAAAAATGGGCAGCGGGCGGGAAAAAGTGGGACCTTTAAATGTAGACTTTGTGCAGATGAATAACGCCTAATGCTCCTTAAAGTTGTTATATATCGTTTTTAATTAATACAATTGGTCCCCTTACGTTTTCCTATCGCTGCAATTCAAGCGGACTTTTAGAGACCGTTGTAGCACAATATATCATTAAATGTGCTAATATTATAAACTTTATGAAATATTGGGATATACTGAGACATGCTGACCATGTGTCTATCCCATTACCGCAATATAAACGGACTTGTAGAGACCGTTGTAGCACAAATTACCATTAAAATGTGCTAAAATTGTAAACTTTAAGAAACACTGAGACATGCTGATCTTATGACTGTGGTGTCCATTATTTTCTAGTTACACGCCGACATATGAGGCACTTTAATGAATTACAAAAAAACGCACAACTGCGATAGGAGGATCCCGTCTAACGATAAGTAGACTTGTGAGTGAAAATATATATACAAAAAAAAAAAAAAAAGTGAGCACAAAGCTATTCGCTCAAATATGTTTAAAAAAAAAAGAGCATCAATAAATAAATGAATTAAAATAGTTTTTTCTTGTTTCGGCTAGGATTATTATACTGTTGGGACGCAAATAAGTTAACAATTGGAATCAACGTGAGAGGAATTAATAAACCTCTAAGTGAACATATATTCTGTATTTGAAAGGTGGGTCTATTTAACCAAAAATACCTCAAAACTTTTTTAACAATGATTGCAGGGGTAAATTGAAGCAATCTTAACCCTAATATTAATATAATGTTTTCAGATCATTGAAAGTGTGATTAAACTTTTTCATCGCATCAAGATGAAGATTGAATTTGACTTCGCATGAACCTTTATCTTAGGTATGTGATAGTCGCATTTGAGGTTGCCTGTGAGGATGAATGATTCTAATGCAGATTAATTGGCGGGGGGGGTTTCATTTTCCAGGGGTTGCACAGCTAACTTTTCATCTCCCCACTAGTCATCATCCCCCATTTACAAGAAATTTGAATTTAATTCCACTGTTCCCTCCTTAGGGATTTTAGTAATATGTTACAGCCTTGTCAGTATGTCAAAATACCTTGTGAGAGAAAAATATTCATATATGTACTGTTCTTTTTTTCTTGTGTATAACTCTAGATTTGACAATACTGTTTCTAATCTGTTCTGAAGAAGGTGGTGTAAACCAGCATTCCCCACCGAAATGCCGCGTCGACACTATTTTACTTCGAGTATTGTTTTTAAAAATATTTCTGGTCTTTATTCTGGATGTGTATGAATACATGTTATTACTTATGTGTATGATTCACTATGTGACAACTCTAACCGAATAGGTATTTAATGGAATGTGATATGCCAATTGGTGATTTAAGATTGTAGACACACAAGAATATGAAATTAGATTGTGTCTTTCTTATTCATGAAATGGGTATGTTTTTTTAATGAAATTGTATTGTGATTTTAACACTGTTGGTGAACAGAACAATAAATTTGTAAGCAATAACTCAATAAAGGAAAAAATATTTTTATAGGACTGGCAAGGTAATTCATTTATTCTTTCACTTTAGTGGGTTACACATTGGGGTATATATGTTTGTATGAATGTGTAGGATTAGGGTCGTTTTATAAATATCAAAGGGAACAATCTATTATTACTATTGGTCTCAACCCAGCTCCCTTTGTTCTTGAAGGGTTACTCTCTATTTTTAAATATAGTGTATCACGTGTAGCCCCGTTCATCAGGGTATGTCGTGCGCCACAGGTCCACACATCCCAGGTGGTCCATGACCTCCTGGGGGGCGGCCGACATATTAGGTTTTGTGTGTGCTTTCGGGGGTTGTCTATCTACTGTGCCTTCCAACAGGCAGTCAAAATCACCTGCTCACAAAATTGGAATCCCAGTATATGGCAATAGTTATTTCTCCAGCTCTAGATAAAAATCACAGTCATCTATATTTGGGGGGTAGACATTCCACAGGCATACTTCCGTGCTATCTAACACTCTGTGCACCACGACATATCTCCCCACTATGTCCACTACACAAGTGACCTGAAGGGGATTTGCGGGGCTACCCAAATCACCACCCCCCCGGGCATAAGTAGAGTATGTGGCGGAGAACATCTGACCTCTCCATTTTCTATGTAGCTTTTGAGTCTCCGTGTCTGACAAATGCGTTTCCTGCAACATAGCTATGTGAATCCCACGTCTACGAAGATAAGTTTGTACCCTATATCTTTTCACAAATTAATTGAGCCCTGGTACGTTCCAGGTTACAAAGGTGGGTGTTTTTTGGCTGCAGTAGCAGGTACAGTTTTCACTTTAGTTCTGGATGCCTTCTTGGCTGCAGGGAGGGTGCAGTTTTGGCTTCAGTACCGGGGGCTGTAGATGCATCTGGCATGGCAATACAGCAGCATGGATCTTTATCTCAAGCGCTTTCATGTGGTGAGCGGTCTGCAAGCAGAGAGATCCATGAGTGAGAAGCACATGTATGTACTTCAGCATGCACTGTCAGTCTTCACTTTATATACTGTTCATTCAGAATATGTGTCCTTCACCATCAGGATGGTCCATGTACCTGATCATAATAAGGTTTGTGTGTGGGTCTGGACCCTTTGAAGATGGGCTGATCTTCAGAATGCTTATATATCTAACTGCCGCCACCACGAGTACAATCATGGCACTTCAAGGACAGAGAATTCACGGACAAATTTAGGGAAAGAATGGAACAATACTTTGAAGAAAACACAGGGTCAGTGGACTCCCATTGTACCTTATGGGAAGCCTTTAAAGTGGTGGCCAGGGGTCATGCCCAGGCACTGGCTGGGGGCAGGAGAAAAGAGCAACATGCCCGCTATGAATAGATAGAGGAGCTAGGGGAACAGATGGAGCAGATGGGGACGCTCGACCCTAAAATCGGTCATAAGATGCAGTTATTTCAGCGCGAACTCAGGGAGTTGGAGGAAAACACTGCCAGGTCTCATGCAATAGCCACGCAAAGACGGCTATATGACGTGGGGGACAAGACAAACAAGTTAATAGCATTGCTAGAAAGGAGAGATAGAGACTGGAACTGGGTCCCAGAAATACAAAGGTCAGATGGCTCCCTGCTCAAGTCTAGTGCGGCAATAGCAGACAACTTTGCAACTTACTATGAGTCCATGTACCAATCGGCTACATGCCGGACTGGGGACAACAGTGTCGAGCTGCTTAAGGACCTCCGACTCACGGAGCGGACGAAAGAGGATAGGGAAGACATAGACAAGGAGTTGACAACAGAAGCACTAGGAGGGGCCATAAAAGATCTGCCTTCTGGGAAAGCGGCTGGCCCAAACGGTCTCCCGGCTGAGCTCTATAAGTGTGTAGCAGACAAGGTGGCTTAACTGATGTTAAATATGTTCCAAACAGCGTTACAAGACGGAAGACTGCCGGAAGATCTCAGAACGGCCACCATAGTAGTTTTTCCGAAAAAGGGTAAACCCCCGAGCTATGTAGCTCATACAGACCCATTTCCTTACTTAATGTTGAAGCTAAGGTCTTAGCGAAAGTCCTAGCCAATAGAATACATGGGATAATTTCTAAAATAATCCACCCCGATCAATCGGCGTTCATGCCGCACAGAAGTACAAGGCTTAACCTCAGGCACCTCTATGGAGTCATGCATGAAACGGCAGCTCGACCAACAGAAGCCGCGGCGGTACTCTCATTGGATGCCCGCATGGCATTTGACAGTATTGAATGGCCGTACCTCTTCGTGGTGCTAGAGAGATTGGGGTTCAGACCGAGGTTCTGCGCATGGGTTGGTCTGCTATATTGCGATCCCCTGGCAAGAGTAAGGGTAATGGGGCAATGCCCAGACCATTCACACTACACAGGGGGAGACAGGGGTGTCCACTGAAACCGCTGGCAGCATGGGTACGTGAAGACCCATTGATCTATGGCATAGACATTGGGGGAGGTTGGGAGGAGCGTATTTTTCTATACGCAGACGATATCCTACTTTATGTCCACAAGCCCCGCCAAACAATACGCAGACTCATGAACATATTCCAGCTCTTTGGTGGCTATTCCGGTTACCAGATAAACTGGGACAAGTCATTGGAGTTCCCTTTGGCGGGGAAGCTTCCTCCACTCACGACCGATTGCGCAGCCCTGATACTAAGGGAAGAATTTAAATATCTAGGTATACACATTACTAAATCCGAAAATAACTTCATGGACCTCAAACTACACTCACAATTGGGGAGACTGAGGGGCGACGTGGTGCACTGGAGAAGGCTTCAGGTATCACTCATGGGTCGCGCAGTCCTGTTTAAAATGATGGCTCTCCCCCGCCTATTATATGGATTACAAAACACTCCATACCTGATCCCGAGCGACTTCTTTAGAGCGATTGAGAGGGAACTGCGAAGTCTCCTGTGGGAGGGGGGTAACCCGCGCATAGCACTGCCCAAGCTGCAGAGAAGTGTATACGAGGGTGGACTGGTGGTACCAGACCTTAAAAACAATTATCAGGCATCCCAACTTATTACGGTCAATGACTGGGTTTTTGCGCCTCTTTCTGAGCGCGGGTACCGGGTTGACCGGCACACTATGGGGAGTGGGGGATAGCTGGCCACAATGTACAGTAAAAAAATTGGGAAGTCCCTTCCAACACATACGCAGACAGTAGTGAGAGTCTGGCATGAGACCACGAAGATACTGGGTGGGAGGCAAAATTAACCGAGCAAACCCCACTATGGATAGGAGATTTGTTAAAAGAAGTGGGGCACCTCCAGGGCTTTCGGAAATGGAACCTTATTGGTATAGAGCACTTAGGGGATGTCTGGCGATAAGGAGCTATACTTAGCTTTGAAAAATTGCAAATAGAATTTCAGCTGGCTGACTCAGAACATTTCTGCTACTTACAGTTAAGACATGCCCTGCGGTGCCACATACTGGAGAGGGAAACACTGCCTCAATATTCCCCACTGACAGACAGATTATTATTAGATCCAATGATAGATAAAGCCGTCTCCCTTACCTATCACAAAATTATGAATAACTCCCCGGACCCCCTGGTCGCCCTGAGGAGGGCATGGGAAGCTGACCTTGGAGATTTAGAAGATGAGGATTGGAGGGATGCCATTCAAAGCTCCAGAGTGATTGACATACGAGCTAGGTTTAGGCTGGTCCAGCTCCGGATCTTGCATAGGTCATATGCCCCAAGATCGCATCAATATCACTTGGGACGCTGCGTCACTGACCACTGCGGCAGGGGCTGCAGGGAGGTAGGAACCTTCTTCCAAATCATTTGGGCATGTCCTAAAATACAACGCTACTGGAAGGAAATTTCCCAAATTATGGCAAGGGTGGTGCATCAGCGGGACCTGGTAGAAGCAAAGTGGCATCTCCTGGGAGTGACGGGGACACAGACTAGAACACACATACTATGGCCTCGGGGGTGGCCAAGAGGAACATAGCTAGAATGTGGGTAAAGCCAGACCCACCCAAAACTAGGGACTGGGAAAACAATCTTGACTGGTGTCAACAAGCCGAGAAGGCGGTCTATGAAATGAGAGGGTGCCCAAAAAAGTGGGAAAAGATCTGGTCCCTGTGGGAGAAATACAGAAGCGAGAATTAAATTGAACATGGAGGTAGGTTTGGGAGTATACATGATAATAGGAATGTAATAATATGGTAATGTATGATACGTGATTTATGACCTTCTCCTGTACTCTACTGCCTGGAATCAATCTGTCTCTGTACTATCATAAAGGTGTATTTACAATGTTTAATAAAAAGATTAAAAAAAAAAAAAATATCTAACTGCCTTAAGGTATATGCCATACCATGGTATTCGGTCCTATCCCAGATACCATTAATAAAAGCCCAACACGACACCATGGTAATCCTATTTATTGCTGCCATAAAGTTGAGTGTATCTATACAGTCATGGCCTCATGCTTAAATGTATGCCTTTAAAAATACTACTACATGAGTTAATTTTCACCTTGTATGCAACTAACCTATCCTTGACCTCTTATAACAAAGTCTACTCACAATAAGGTAAGTAGACACACACTACTGGGCCTGCAGTTTCACCCCTTCCACACTGTCCATTCCCAAGTAAAAAGTCCTTGGATGGCAGTGTGCATATTTTACTGGCAAGTTAATTTGTTCTGTACTGATCCTTTTTACACCATTTCCCTTTTGTTTGACATTATAGTTGATGAAAGTATACATGTATGCTACCTGGCTTGTACTCTTCAGTTAGGGGCAGATAATGCATTGATTGTGATATGCAGTCTTGCATAGGCCATCCACACCCAGCCAAACCAAGCAAGGCAGCAGATATTGTGTCCACTCTTTATTCCATTTACATTTATAGATGGACCTGACTGGATGCTTTAATGTACACTGGGCAATTATTTTACAGTCACAGTACTGCAACTCTCTGTGTTAACAACTGTACACCTTCCTGTATGCTCTTGGATTAATTAAGCCTCCCCTTGTTAGGTGTATTTGTAAAGAACACTATCACCTGCAAGGGTATCCCGGCGGTGAACAGGAGTGTGTGACTAGCCCTGCCTATGGTACTTTCATTAATTGAAAAGGCAGGGCTTCAGCTGCTTGAAAGTTCAAGAAGAGAGGAGGAGGCTCTAATATGTAGTGGGAGGCTTTATCACACTTTAGGAATGATGTAAGAGAACGCCTGTCCTCATGATCTGGTTCTGTGTATGCGTGGGATGTGAGAGTAGGAGTCCTGCAGAATGGAGTGTCTGGGTGGTTGGTGGAAAGAGATTACTGTTCAGGTAGGTGGGGCCCAAGTTGTGTAGTGCCCTGAACATGTGTGAGAGGGGTTTGAATTGAGCCCGTTTGTGTATAAGGAGCCAGTGGAGTTCCCAGAGATGTGGAAGGATGTGAATTCAGTGTGGGAGGTTGAGGATGAGTCTGGCTGCCCAGTTTTGGATGGTTTGCAGTCTTCTAGTGAGTTGCTTGGTGATCCCAGCATAAAGGGTGTTACCATAGTTGAACATGCTAGTGACTAAGGCGTGAGTGACAGTTTAGGGTGTGGAAGCAGGATGCATTAACGGCGTTGACTTGTGAGGACATGTCCAGTTTGCTGCTGATGATTATACGAAGGGTTCTGGTGTGGGAGCCCGTTCGAGTTCGGCTGGCCACCAATTGGAGTCCCATGGTGAGGTGTTCTTGCCAAAGATCACTACTTTTGTCTTGTCTTTGTTGATCTTGAGATAGTTGGCTTTCATTCAGTTACAACTTTGGTTATGCAGGAGGTGAACGGGTTTCTTGTCTTGAGGGGTCCCTTCTCCATGGATGATCTCCCAATTCCTGATACATTGAGGGTTGTAAGCACCTTCTACTCACAGGGATTCAAGTACATATGCAGAGGGTTTCATCACCTGTGAGCAGGGCCTCCTGATTGAGGCATGCAACAATGACAAATCCCCCCTGCTTTTGAAGTCATCATCCTACTTTACTAAGTCTTCTCCATCCAGTGGATAGTGAAACAAAGTTCACTTTTTAAGTCATCATCTTCCAAAGCTGTGTGCAGGTTCTGGGTGAGCTTAAGGCCAATAAAATGGTCATGATTGCTCACAACCTCCTCCACCAAAACTTGCAGCTATGGATCTAAGAACTTATACTTCCTTTGCATGCTGGAATCCATCTTTCTGCAGTCTTATTGATTTTGCTACAGTTAGGATGATGTTTGCAATAGCTATTGTCTTTTGTTTTCTTTGCTAGGTATGTTCCATGTCCCAGGGACAAAATGACCTCCTTGACCGTGGGGTACCTATTGATGGGTGGGCAGAAACTAGGGTATCACAATGTGTATTGGATATTTGAGGCTCTAACAAAGTTGCAGTGCACAGCAGAAGCTCAATGGGCCAGATGTACGACCCTATTTTGAATGCACAAATGGGTTTGCGACCCGTTTGCGCATGCAAAATACAAATGGGCCATGTACTAACTCTATTTAGCGACTCGCAAATTATTTGCGACTCGCTAAATAGGATTTGCGACTCGCTATTAGGAAGGGGCGTTCCAAGGGCGTCCCTTCCTAATAACGAGCCTGAGCCCTATGTAAGATAGTTTTGCGACCACAATTGCAGTCGCAGTTTACTACCCTTCTCAGAAGGGTGGTAAAGCACTCACAAACGGGAAGGGGTCCCTTTGTGAATGTAGAGGAAAATATTTTTTAGGTGCAGGCAGTGGTCCCAGGGACCACTACCTGCCCTTAAAAAATGAAGCGAAAACGTTTCATTTTTCTTTTTTTAAATGCATCCCATTTTCCTTTAAGGAAAATGGGCTGCATTTTTTTTTTTTAAACTGCTATATTTAAAAGCAGTCCCGGACATGGAGGTCTGCTGAGCCTAGCAGGCCACCATACCTGGGAGGGCAAGCCATTCCTAATAGGGTCGTAAATTGCAAGTGCCTCATTAATATGCATGAGGCATGCAATTTGCGACCCCATCAGGAATCGCTAACAGTGTCTCTGACACTGTTGTACATTGATGTTTGTGACTCGCAAATTGCAACTCGCAATTTAATGCAATTTGCGAGTCGCAAACATCAATGGTCGTACATCTGGCCCTTTGTCACTGTACAAGCCAATTTGCTGATGTTCCTCAAATGCACGTTTCATCCCCCACACAGTTACTATTGCACATTGTAAAAATCATGTGCAATTTTTCCTGCATGCAGAATTTAATCACACCGGATAAAAGTAATTATTGCAGTGCTAGGTACTTATCAGGTGCCCTAATATGAACAGGTTCAAAGTGCAACAAAGTTTAGTCTGTAGGTTCAAGTTGTTGCTAGTCTTCCAGTCAGAGCCAGTCACACAAACCACCAGGTGAATTTTTACATATTCCTCTACACAACACCACAAACTAGGCTCTTTACAGTACTCTCAGCTCAGAAAAGGAGCACCACAAAACAGACAAGACCTTATGGTTTTTCCACTCCGAAAGCCCAACAGGATTCTTACAAAGCGGGAATACCTTTAACAGGTCACAGCATTCAGGAGGCTCCCACGATTTGCTTATCTCAGTTAGCATTACAACAAATTAATTAACACCTCCATGTTAACAGCCGGAGGAGAACACAATCTCTAGCTTTAATCCCCTATAGGAATAAGACAGGTAGAACAAACAACAACTATAGTTTACAGGAAACAAGAACTTACTGGGGTAACTCTCTCGCCTTTACTAGTGATTAATTTTTATGATTACTTTTTATGTTTTATGGGAGAATCCATTCAGCCCACTTTAGGCACTTGCAATCTGTAATTAAGACCCTCTCTCTAAGACAGCAAGAATAATTTACTTCATTCCATCTTTCTGGAAAATAAGATAAAACTAATTTCTTTTAATTTCCTGTGCTTGATCTTCACCTTCTGCTTGCTCCTCTCCTCCCTTCTCCGCCACGCTCCTATCCATTCAACTCATCTCACATTCTCTTCACTAGCTCTCCTCTTAGTGAAGTAGGGCTCACTGATCCCTCCACTCCTTGAATTGTCTCTAGTGGGATGGATCTCAGGGTTCTAGCACTCTCTATTATGCTCCACCCTATAGCCTTTAAATTATATATCCTCTCTCCACTCCACTCTGTCCTCTTAGTAAAGTAGCTCACAGTGATCGTTCCTACCCTTCCATTGTCTGTGGTGGTGAGGATCTCAATGATTTGTTCCTTTCTAGTATACTCCACCCTCCCTCATCCCCTTCATTTGCTGTGATCCTAGTGATCTATCCCTCTTTACTAAATCAATTATACTTTATTTTTCAGCTTTTATCCTCTCCGCTAACTTGCATGTATCCCCTTCTCTCTGCACTGTAGCACCATGTGTTTTCTCCTAAGGCAGTGCCCCATACCTTCAATCAGACACAATGTACAAGCCTGACCAGCCCATAATACCCACTATTAACCTAATAACCCCCTTCCTCGTTCTCCAGCTCCCAATTCACTACTGTATAATAAATTAACATGCATGCTTCATAACACCAAGTTAGCCAATGTTCATCAACTCAATGTCTCTGATCTTGTTATTTCCTTCAATCTGAATCTCCTTTGCATTACTAAGTCATGTCTGCATGAACTCTCTAAGACCATTCTAAATTCCTACTCCCTACAAACTGCATGAATCCTAAAGGATAGACAATCCAAACTCAATGGCAGTACCGAGACTATTGTCAAAAGATCCGTCATGTGCTTTCAAGTTCCTACGTTATCCTTCCACACCTCAGTAGGTCTCAAAATCTCAATCCAAATCTCTCCCATTATAATTAATTTCTCCACATCATCTACCCCCTTCCCAACCTCAAAGCAGACTGAGCATTGTATTACTGATTATATTGTGTCCTTCAAAATGCTTTCACTGAACATGACATATCTTGGTGACTTCAACGTAGACTGAGGGAATGAAAAATGCAAACGTTTTAAGTCTCTACATTTTCTCATCTAACTAGATGAGGTGAAACAGCCCTCTATTTTCCTCAACCACAAGGAAGGTTATATCCTAGGCGAAACATCCTTTACAACGCAGGTTTTAAGATGTAGCTTTTACCATGCATGGTAAGTCTACTTAAGAAAAGTAGGTATGGATATAGATATATATATATATATATATATAATCTACTGGCGGTCGCCAGTAGATAGTTATAGTTAGGACCCATTATCCATAGGAAATTCGTAACATTCTTTTCCCAATAACTTTGGCGCCGGTTGACGAATCTTCGCGAAAGTTTCAAAACTTATGGCCCGCTCCTATCTTGAAAGTTTCGGGGTGATTCATCAAGCGGGTGCCGTAGAGCCGAGGCACAAGAAAAGAGAAAAAGAAACGCGCAAAACACGAAAAGGGGGCAGGGTAGAAACACCCTGACCCCCTAGGCCTGCTCAGGGGGTCCCACAAGGACCCCCAGGGCCCAAAAAAGCATTTTTAAAAAAAAATTTTAAACGGCAAAATGCGCGCAGGATCCGCGGATCCGGCCGCGAAAAAAAAAAAAAACAAACGAAGCGCAGGCTCCCGCGCTTCGTTTATATTTTGCCCTTGGGTGGGCCAAGTCCCGGGGGCATGCGTAAATTTAATAGCGGGGTCCCAGTGAGGCCCCCGCAGCCCCGGGGACCGCCGCCCCCCGGGGCTTGTATTTTAAATGGGTGGGGGGCCTCCATGGCCCCCCCAAGCCCCGGGGACCGCCACCCCCCGGGGCTTACTTTATATATTTGCGGGGTGCACATGGCCCCCCCCGCAGCCCCGGGAATTGCCAATAGGGCTTGTTTTTTTTTTTTTTTTTAAACTTCCTGAGTGGAGGGGCTCGAGCCCCCCCCCACACGCCCCGGGGACCGCCACCTCCCCGGGGCACTAACTATGCAAATTTGGGGGTCCGTTACGGACCCCCGAGCCCCGGGGACCACCACCTCCCCGGGGCTGTGATGGCCCTGGGGACCGCCACCCCCCAGGGCCGGCTCCTGCAGTGTTCCGGGGTGCCCACCCCCGGGACACTGCTGTTTGCAATGACAGGGCGGGAGCCGCGCGGCTCCCGCCCTGTCATTGCAAACTCTGCAGGGAAACCTGCTCTCGCTTCAATGAAGCAAAGCAGATTGCTTTTCCACACGGGGAGCTGCATGTCAGCAGCTCCCCATGTGGAAAAGCAATGCCGGCTCCCGCAAGATGCGGGGAGCCGGCGGGACCGTGGGGGCATTGGGGCTCCCCTCACGGAGAGGGCCAGACCCGGGGGATGGGGTCCCCGGGGCCAGAAGTGGCCCGGGAGGGGGGCCACGCGGCCCCCCTCCCCCGTAAGAAAAAAATAAAATAAAAAAAAAAAACACTCAAAGGCCGGCCCCGGGGGATGGGGTCCCTGGGGCCATAAATGGCCTGAGGAGGGGGGGGCCACGCAGCCCCCCTCCAAATAAATAAAAAAAATTAAAAAACACTGGCCATGCCCCGGGGGATGGGGTCCCCGGGGCCGAATATGGCCTCGGGAGGGGGGCCACGCAGCCCCCTTCCAATTTTTTTAAATAAAAAAAATAAATAGCGGTCAGGCCCTGGGGGATGGGGTCCCCAGGGCCAATAAAATAGGAAAGGAAGGGGGGGGCCACACAGCCCCTTCTTAAAAAAAAGGGAAAAAAAGACCGGCATCGCGCCGGAGGCCCCACCCCCTCCCTGCAGCACTCTGCAAACGCACCCCCTGGCGCGTTGTAAGATGGGGAACTAATTCCCCTCGAATACTGGGGGTCCCTGGGGGCCAACTAGCCCACCAGGAACCTCCAGTATGCGCCAGGGAGCTGCGTTGCAGAGAGGTGTTCAGAGGCCACGCCCCTTTTTACACCTCTCTGCAACGCAACTCTGTGGGGCTTACTGGAGGTACCTGGTGGGCTAGTTGGACCCACGGGACCCTCAGGATTCAAGGGGACTTAATCCCCCAACTTAAAACGCGCCACGGGGCGCGTTTGCACAGTGGTGAAGGGAGGGGGCGGGCCCGAGGTGACATGTGTGCAAACACGCCCTGTGGCGCGTTTTAAGTTGGGGAATTAATACCCTTTCAATCCTGAGGGCCCCTGGGGGCCAACTAGGCCACCAGGTACCTCCAGTAAGCGCCACAGGCCTGCGTTGCAGAGAGATGGTCCAAGCCACGCCCCTTTTTACACCTCTCTGCAACGCAGCTCTGTGGCGCTTACTGGAGGTACCTCGTGGGCTAGTTGGACCCCAGGGACCCTCAGGATTCAAGGGACTTTATCCCCCAACTTAAAACGACCACAGAGCGTGTTTGCACACGTCACCCCAGGCCCCCCCTCCCTTCACCACTGTGCAAACGCGCCCCGTGGCGTGTTTTAAGAGGTAGTTTTAATCCCCCTGCCCTATTATGTACTAGGGCCTTACAGAGGAGGTCATGCTAATCACAGGGGTACCCCAACGCATAGTGTTCCCTAGTGTATGTAGGTGTTTTCACTGTATTCTAAGTGTCTTTTAGCATAGCACTGGCTCTAGGCCTAGTTACTCAGAGTCAGTTACCACCAGTACCCGTCTGAAAAAGTTGTGGGCACAGGATGATTTTGCAACAAGGCCCATTTCTGCTCCTCTGTTGGTTCTTTCTGCACATGTCTTGCTTCTTCCTGCACTTTTCTTCGTCTTTGTGGACTTCTGTTGCTTCTTTCTGCATTTCTTTTGCTTCTTTCTTCACATGTCCTACCTCTGTAGGCATAGTTAGAAACTAGCATTTAAAAAACCTTTGAAATTCACTTAAAAAACCATAGGTTTCAGGCACGTTATAGTTAGAAATTAGCATTTAAAAAACCTTTGAAATTCACTGAAAAAACCATAGGTTTTAGGGAAAGTTATAGTTAGTTGGACATTTTACTCGTACAAAACCAGTGAAATTCCCCGTTATAGTTAGTTCAGCTAACTATAACTCGCGCCCCATAATGCACTGCTGATGACGTCACATATTACATCACTCATGACATGGTCAGTGACATCACTGATGACATCACTGATGACATCATCCATGTGAAAATTTCATGCATCTTCTCACACCCTAATATAACTTTTGATACACCCACTCTAAATTACACACTACCATTCTCAAAACCATAGACACTCCAACACCAATAACTACATACCCACTCACTGGTTCTTAGGTCTACACACACATCCACTCACTCACCCGTACAGTCACTCATACTTACGGTCACTCAGTACAGGACTATCATATGCACTCATACACCTATATAGACACTCACACACCGCCACTCATCCACAGAGGTACTCACACACCTAGTCAGTCATGCAAATAATTAATCACACTCCCATTTACTCAGATGTACAGTTATACACACACCAGCTCAATTACTCATACAAATACTAGCACATTCTTACGCTCTTATACAATCAATGATACAAGCACACACTCATCCATACAGCCACTCTCACAATAACACACACTCATTTGTAGCCAATTATGTACTCCAACACACATATATACTACTTTTCACATATGTAGTTACTCACACATGTACCACTGAGATATACATTCACTCACTAACACACCCATACACACACTCACCCACCCATACAGTCCATCACAGATGCACTCTTGAAACCATGCACCCAGTGAATCACCCACTCACACATCTATGCAAAGAGTCACACACACCCCACCCACACAAACACTCAGGCACCCATACAGATACTCAGACAACAAATCAATAACCCATATAGACACTCATGTAGCTATTCACAAACCCATGATGCCGCTTACACACCAACAGACACACGGATACAGACATTCACACAGTTTAGTCACTAACTCTATAAGAAACCTTTGACATTACTTGATATCTTTCTCTGCACACAGCCTTTCATACCACTCAGACCTGGATGTTAGATGTCAAAACCCAAAAAGACAGAGTTCCTCCTGTTCCCTGCGAAGCACAAAAAATAAAAAAATCTATCAAAATCTGCTGAAACAACTAAACATTGCAGAGTTCTCTGCCTCTCTTTCATCCACTTGCTTATCCAGGATCCCCTAAAAAAAACACAGCTGCTCATTTCCACCTCTAGGTTGTGAAACATATAATCACTTCGACCTCCTGCACATCTAGAATCTGCAGCTCAAGCTCTAATTTTATAACATCTGGACCTTTGCAACACTGTCCTTGCGGGCGCCTCGCGATTTGCCCTTATGACACTTAAATCGGTCTTCCATGCCACAGCCAGACTTCTCTCTTCATCAAGGAAATTCCATAATTCCAATCCTAGTAGAGTGACACTGGCTTCCGATTCAAGCCAGAATCAAATTTAAGATGGGATGCCTAGCCTACAAAGCACTAAGGAATAACAAATAGTGATGGGTGGACTGCTTGAATTTATCTAAGCCACTGATCATTACTTTGCACCGCAATCCAGTCCTTCCTTTTTTTGCCCACCATGTCACCTCCGACAGAACCCAGCCATATGTAAATCAGCCTCGGTCCTGCTCCAACAGGAACAGTCTAGCCTGAACTCTAAAGATAAGTCCCCTATGAACCATAACACAAGCAACCCCAGGCCGGTTGCAGCCATTTGGTCTTAGTCAGTAGGGTGCAGCTTAGTTCCAGTGAGAGAGTGAGCATAGGATCCATGCCTGGACAGGTCCCATAAGGAGCACGGTCAGTACTGATTTGCATAACACAGGCCTCTGTCTAGAGAGCTATGGTGCATAAATAAAACGATGGAATGTGATGCGGCCCAAGCGATCCCTAGGGCTGAGATTAATTCAAGCATTTGATCCACCACTTTGTTGTTTGTTGCAGTTGATGCCCTAAGTCCGAAGAGTATGCCCAAACGTGAGTGCCATGCTCACTGTGTCCCACGACAAGCTGCTCCGTACCAGCTGAGCCCAAATAGGCTGAAACCAGTCTGGGGGTGCTTCTGTTTCCTTCTGAAGGCGGTCCCGCCTGCCAGTTCTGGACAGACAGTTGCCATAAAGAGCAAGGTCAGTTCTGATTTGCATAAAATGGGCCTCTGTCTGGAGTGGCATGCTGGGTGAAAAATCATGGACTAGAATGAGGTCCTCAGTGATCATCAGTGGCTAAGATTAAGAGACCTCAGAAGCAAAAACAACCTTATTCTGGAAATCACCAAATACACAACCCCCCCACACACTGCATGAGCCTTTCTCCGGCACCGCCTCTCTCTTCTACAACTCTTTTTCTACAGCAATCAGGACCAAACCTACCCTTCAGTCCTTCTGCTGTCTTCTAAAGACTTTATCTGACCCAATGACCCAACTGTAATTGGTTGTGTTTGTGTATATGCTCTCTCTGGTCTTTTATACTGCCAAACGTATGCACATTCTGACATCTTGTCCCACCTCATGCTCCTGACGGCTTCTGCTCCTCCCTTCCCTCTTTCATTACACTCAACCCTGTTATCTCCTGCCCTCTCTCCCCCCTATTCCTCTGTTCAGCACCCTAGTCCCCCTCTTTTTTTCTGTTTTTTGTTTGATGTACGACCTTTGTGTCGTTGCTGTTCCTACATAAACAGCATATATATCTCTCAGTGCTCATACACTAAAAAATTGTTAATAAACTGTTAACTATTAATTGGAAAAAGTTGTCAAAAAATAAACTGAAAATTCCTCACAAAGAAATTCACTTTAAATAGCAGCTAAAGTAGAGGGGCCTGGCCAAGCCGGCAACCAAGGTGGATTGGTGATAAAGGAGTTTTTTGGCGGAACGTGCCGTTGTTTCTAAATATGTCTTAGAAGTGACTGTTTTTTTGAAAATTGATTTAACTTTGAAATTTTGTTTTTGGATCACGCAGAATTTCCTGCACAAAAGTTATCAATCTAATTGAAACTACAGAAGCAACATACACACAGTCGGTTTGGACATCATTTTTAGGTCTCGCCTGGCGTTGGAGCGCGCATGCGCTCCTCGCCTGCGAGAGCTATAGTAAACAAGTCAGTTTCGATTAGGGGACTCGAGCCCCGCCCCTCATTTCCATTGGGTAGCGTCAGCGTTTATGGTAAACGCTGGCTTCCCATTGGAAAGGAGGATTTTTCGTTGCCTCCCTTTGGCTTTTTGGTGGACTGGCTCGCCTGCTTCCACGGCTGTCGTGAAGACATTTCTTATCAGCTTGTTTATTTAACAAGCTGATAAGAAATGTCTTCACGACAGCCGTGAAGGAGCATGCACCAGGCGTCCTGCAACCACGCTGGCTTCACGCCTGGAGCATGCGCCAGTCAGCTCTCTCATTGGTCTGTCGGTGTCCAGCTGCCAGAGGGCCCCACACAAGGAAGTGGCTACGTGTCTCAAAGGAGGATGCTCTGAGAAGGCGGGGCAGAGAACGCAGTGGAGTGGAGCTGCGGGTCTGTGCTGAGAGACCCACTTTGTGAGACCCAGCTGCTCTGCAGGCAAAGACGGAAAACACCGGCTTGTTCTTTTTTCTGCTCGTTTCCTTCCTTTTGTTTTTGCTCCGTCTCCCCTTCTTCCCTCGCTCCTTCTCTTCCTTCATCCCTTTCCTCTTGATTTTCTTTCTTTTTACCACTTTCTTTGTGCGCGCCTAGCTTTTATAGACACCACATGTTATCATTTTGTGATAGGGCTATAGTGACAGTGCTATATGCTCCAAGCATGACCAAGGCACCGACCAGATTGTACACGCCGCGCACAGGGGGCACAGGATGGCTACTATGGCAACTCCCAGGAGCATTTGTCTTTCACGAACACGACTTTCAAATTCTGCAGGGACAACCCCGGCATATTGGCAGGAAAAGCGTCAGGAAGCTTGCAAGCGTCAGAAAGCTTGCGCCTTTGACAGGGTCATAGGAGGGAGCCTGGCGCATGACGCGGCGGCCAGACACTAGAACCTGTAAAACCACATGGGCTGTAAGTAAACCATGGACACAAAGCACCACGGAATGGAAATCAAGAGGGGGGAGAAGAGAGGGAGGGAAAGAGAGAGAGAAGGAAAGTGAGGGTGGAGACAAAGTCAGGAGAAGCGACAAACCCTGAGCGAGGAAGCGCGCTCCTGGTGGACGGTGCAGTCCACAAGCCACGGCAACAGACCATATATTCAAATAAAAAGAAGCGACTCAAGCAAAGAGAGCGGCAGTGCTTAATTTGAGCCGGGTGTTCGGGCTGGTTGGTGGGCTAGATTAAGGTGAGAAGGGACAGAGTGTGATGAAACCCTGCCAAGCCTGGTCCTGATCGCCTACAAATGTCCCCTCGCTCGTCGCAGGGTGCCAGCACCCTGTTGTCCGAGGCTACCCACGGCTTCATAAACTGCCCCCATGCCAATGCTTCCATGCTCTCTATGATGCCAGGCCCCGCACCAATCTCTTCCACGAACGGCTGTTCACCTCTGGAGCCTTCAGGGTGAACCGGAAGCGCAAAGCTTAGCGAGGAGCGGTGTGCCCTACGGGCCCAGCCCGCGCCCCATGCCTGGCACCCTGCCAGCCTCCCTCCTCCACCGCAGCCCGGGGCCTTGTTTTATTGCAGCTTCACGGTGCATAGTTCCGCCTGAACAGACCCACGCTGCACAGGGCGCACAGAGCCCTCTCCATACGACGCTGTCTGCATAAGGGTCTTCACAGTGGGGCCGCAGACCGCCAACCTATAACCAACCCAGGCATCTGGGCGGGACAGGCCTTTTATTCCACCGGCATTTCCACAGCCCTTGGGGCCGGCCGGTTTTACAAGCACAGTGCCGCTCCTGGTGCCTCTGTCACTCTCCCCCGCTGCACGGGAAGGCTTCAGGAGAGAGAGGGGCGGAAGGGAAGGTAGAGAGAAAGCTATCAGAGATGTAGAAGACAGATGGGGAGAGAGTGGATGGATGGAGGAAAGAGAGAGATGGCGCAAGGAGGGGAAGGGAGCGGGGCTGGCTTCAGCAGGTTTGCCAGGGTTGTTTTTGGTTTCCCCAGCCCTGCCAGGCATCCATTTTTGCCAACTCCGCGGATTTGGGCAGCAGAGCGGTAAATTTTCAGCAACACTCCTGTCTACAGGTTTCCAAGGCTTGTGGGGGCGTGGTGTGTTTTACCTGCTGACCAGCGCTGCACATTCAAGTATACAAAAGTGCAGGTACTCACTGTCCCAGAGAGACAGTTTACTAACCAGAAGGGTCTGTACTCCCCCGCTCTAAACACTGAGCCCCTTTGAGGAGTGCAGGTGCACTCCCTTTCACACGGAAGAAGCGAAGACACTCAGTACCTGCCCATTTAAAGCCCGGCTCCCTAAGCAGTGAAGGTTTGCCAACACCCATTGTAGGCTAGCAGCGCCCAGAAGCACACGCCTTGCGGCGCTGCTGCGGTCACAGACACTGATAGCAGGAGACGGCTGCCCGCAGTGGTCACAATTCACTTCATCCCGCGATGTCACACACGTTCACTCCTCTGATCTAGGTCACATTTAACGTCACGTGACTGTTGAGCTAAAGGCGGTGAGATGTTACTTCCAGTGAAGTCACTGGGATGTTAATTAACGGGTTTCAAACCTCAAAGTCCTACTTGTGGTTGGCAACAAAACGTTGCTTTGTATGCCAGGTCAATGCCCAATGGCACGCTACATTGGAGGCCTCGTTGGGCCCTCGCTGCGCGTGTTCACAGCCCTCCTTTTGTGTTTCGTGTGTAGGACTCCTCCTCTGATGCACATCCTGACTCCTAGCCTGCCATATAAACAAAAGCTGGGCCCCGCCACATTAAAAAATTTTGTTTCCACCACACTTCAGAATTACTACAAAAAAAAATATGCTTCATTTGTGCTTTCCATGCTCTGAGATATCAGCACAGTTCATTTACAGACATTTAAATTTTGTTTTGTGTTAGAAAAAAGAAAATAACATTGGACAGCACACCCTGAGTAGCTAGCTAGAAAAAACAAGCATTTGCAATGCAATAGGTCTCACATTTACGCGAGTTTAAGCTATTGGCATTGTAAATGACAATGCCTTTTATTTGTTTTAAAAACGAAAACAAAAATAAAAGGCGTTGTTATTTGCAATGTCAATAGCTCAAACTCGCGTAAATGCGAGACCTATTGCATTGCAAATGCTTGTTCTTAATGGAAACGTATACTCTGGGAGCTTTTGCTTTTTGCTTCTCTCAATTGTTGAATTTGCCCTGAAGAAGCAGAGATTCCGCAAAACACATGTTGGCTACTTCAGTGCTATGACTACTGACTAATCCTGTGTTATGGTTACTTAGGTGCTACAATTTTTGGGACTTTTCACAATGTATTTGTACAATCTGTTAGTATTAAGTTTGAGTGGTATTGGTTTTACTTGTCAATTGATGCGTGACAAACTGTCATGATACTTTTTGCATGCATCAACAACAAAACATAGTAATAGAAGACCAACAACTTTTCTTTGTGGTTTATATAGCTTCATTGTACGCTTATGTTAACTCCCCACGACCCATATTACATTCAACTAACCTTTTGTCAGCTGGATAAACTGACATTATGGGTGAGTGCTCTCAGTTTATCCATTCTTTTTATATCCCCCTTGGATGTGTCATGCCCTGCAATGGTTGCCTCCTCCTGCCCATCTTCGTGACCTGGCACCAAGGGTCTACACGGATACCTCAAACACTCTCTAACAAGGTGACTGCAGCACCGGACTCTCTACCGTCCTTTAACACTGGAAGCCCTGCGTGGGTCCCGCGAAGGGTGTTACACATATGAGGACTATTGCATACTGAATTATTCAGCATACAACCCTGTGTTTCCATCGCGCTCCCGCTGATTTGTACTATGGCCTACTTCACAATCACATAGGGGAATTGTCAGCCACTGGCCTGAGAAGCAGCTGCCATCTGGCACCTACACCCCACCCTATCAGTTATTCATCAGGCACGTGAAATGGGGCGCGGCGACCCCAAACAAAAGAAGAAAGCTTTTTACCCAGTCAGTTAACCAAGGCATCAACACTCCCTATCCGACACAGAGGAGACTCTCCAGATTGACTCTGCTACTATATCTACCGATGGCACATCGGCCATCATGGTCGAGCTGCGTGCGAGGTTCCAGGCAATCGACACTCACTTTGACACCCTTAGCAACCGCCTAGACCGTATGGGGGGAACGCCTAGATAGCCATACTACTTGCCTAGATGGGGCAGAACGTAGAATCTCTGACATGGAGGATGACGCTGCCAACATTGCAAAACGCCCGGAAACGGTAGAATGCCTGCTCAAAACCACAATGGAGAAAATGTAAGACCTCGAAACCAGATCTAGACGCAATACCCTTCAAATCATGGGTGAGGCTGAATACACCAACATGGGACGCCAAGACATCTTTGTGGAGAAATTACTTACCAAGCTTTTCAGCAGACAGGATTTCACTGACACTTTCGTGGTGGGACGAGCACACAGATCACTGGGCCCGCACCCCCCAGCTGGGGCTCCACCACGCCAGATCATAGCAAGTCTCCTCAATTACAGGGACAGAGACAGCGCTTCGCTTGGTCCAGGACTGGGGCCCCCTTCAATATCAGGGCTCGCCCCGTCCCCAGACCTCACACCTGCTGTACAGGTGGCTAGACGCAAATGTTGAGAACACCCTTGGAAAGCAAGGCCTCAGGTACAATATGCTATACCAGGCGTGCCTCCGCGTAGAGGTTAATGTTCGACACTAGATATTCAGCAACCCTGCGGAAGTGGCCCAATTTTGCAACACACACAACCCCAGATTGATTCTGCTTCTGCATCAATCATTCAAAAATGTAGAGTGCAACTGCATCACCCGTGAGGGTCTCGAGGCCCTGGGAAAGCGATCTGCCGGTTCTCCTATTGGTTGATCTGCCGGTTCTCCTATTGGTTGAACATCCATGTCTTGAGATCCTTCCTGAACTTCTGGAGCGATGGAGATGCTCGGAGGTGCAGGGGGAGGTTGTTTCAGGTCTTAGGCACCAGGTGGGAGAAGGAGTGGCCTCTGCTGTTGGTACCTTGGATGCGACGTGTGGCTGCTAGAAAGAGGGATTCGGAGTGGAGTTTCCTTGTGGGTAGGTGGAAGTTCATTCGAGTGTTAAAGTACGCCAGTACTTCGATGTGTAGTGCCTTGTAAGCGTGGGTAAACTGGTAGCCAGTGGAGTTTTCTGAGGTGAGGAGTCCACCTGGGGAGGTCAAGGAGGAGTCTGGTTGCAGTGTTCTGGATAGTCTGGAGTTTTTTCATGAGTTGGGTGGTAGTTCCAACATAGAGGGAGTTGCTGTAGTCTAGTCTACTGGTGACAAGAGCTTGCCTGACATTTCCCCTGGTGTTCGGTGGCAGCCATCTGAAGACCTTCCTGAGCATTCGAAGGGTGAGGTTGCAGGAGGAGGAGACGGCGCTGACCTGCTTCTTCATGGCGAGCTGGTTGTCGAGGAGGATGCCTAGGTTGCGGGCGGATTCTGTCAGTTTGGGAGTTGGTTCTAGCTCAGGTGGCCACCATTCGTTGTTCCAGAGGGTGTCCTTGCCTTTCTCGAAGATGAGTACTTCTGTCTTGTCTGTTTAGCAGTGTGTGGTGAGATACAGTGTTGAAGGCTGCTGAGAGGTCGAGGAGTATGAGGGCTACTGTTTCCCCGTGGTCCAATGGCATTCAAATGTCATCCGTGGCTGCGATTAGGGCTGTCTCTGCGCTGTGGTTAGCTCTGAAGCCTGATTGGGAGGGGTCCAGAAGGTTGTGGTTCTCCAGCTGTCTGGTGAGCTGGATGTTGATGGCTTGCTCAATGACTTTGGCAGGGAAAGGGAGCAGGGAGAAGGGAGATAGGTCGGTAGTTCTTGGGTTCCCATGGGTCTGCAATGGCTTCTTCAGCAGTGGCTTCACTTCGGCATTTTTCCATTTCAGGGGGAAGCGGGCCATGGGGATAGAGGAGTTGAGGACCTTGGTGAGTTTTTGGCTGATGGGTTGATTGCCAAGGTTGAAAGTATGATGTGGGCAAGGTCTGCTGGAGCTCAGGAGTGGATGGATCTCATGATGGATGCTGTTTCCTTCTCGGAGAGGATGCTCCACGAGGTGAGCTTGTGTGGGTGTACATCGGTCTGCTTGATGCAGTTGATGCTGTCCTCAGCAAGGGGTTGGGGTGCAAAGTCTTGGTAGATGGTGTTTATTTTGTTCTGAAAACAGTCTGTAAGGGTGTCACAGAGAGCTTGCGAGGGTGTGATGTTTTCAGTTGCCGAGGGGTTGGTGAACTCCTTGACTATTTTGAAGAGTTCGTTGCAGTTGTTGGAGCTGTCATTGATGTGGGTGGCTAAGACGGCCTTCTTGGCGTTCTTCAGGAAGTGGTGGTAATGCTTGAGGGCGTCTTTGAAGTATTTTCGGTCCTCGGGGGTCTTACTGGCACGCCATCTTCTTTCCTTCTGCCTGCATTCACGTTGCTGGGTTTTTAGTTCCTCTGTGAATCAGTTGGGGTATCGTGTTCGTTTCTTGAGGTTAATGGGTTTCTGCAGTGCCACTTCGTCAGCACCTGCCGTGAGCAAGTTCTCGAAGTTGTCCGCCACTTGTTCTGTGTCTCCGGTGGTGGTGGGTAGTTGGGCGTTGAGGGCATTGGTCCATCGTTGTTCTGATACCTTCGCCCAGCTGCGCAGTGGTGGGCAGTCCAGGTGAACCCCTCAGTGTGGGTGTATTTCACCCTGTGGCTGCAGGACACAAGCTCGACCCTCTTCTCAACCAGAGTGGGTGGGGTCGGTGACCAGCTGTTTGAGTCCGAGGTTGGCCATACTTTCTAGGACGTCAGCTGTGTTAGCGTTTTCAGTATTCTCAAGATGGAAGTTGAGGTCTCCTAGGAAGATGTACAGATTTGAGTCCACTGCAACTGATACAGAGACGTTGTGTGAAGTTAAAGACTCAAAACTCAATCATTCACAGACCTGACAACACACACTGTGTCACACAATACTGGCTTCTTTCACACCATCACCTGGTGAGGAGCCGATATTACACGGTGGAACACAAGGTGGGCTGCACAGTGCGAGGTTCCAGCTTTTGTCTGGAAGATCTGCACAGTCAATGTTCATTATGTACTCCAAAATTGCCTCAGGACATTGGGCGGAGACTGAGCTTTTTTTTGTTCTTTTTCGGATGGTGATGATAGCGAGGGTAGGCAAAACATGGCACAAAGACCCATCCCAGCCAAGGCCTCGCCCCTCCACACATGATGAAGACATTTTTAGAAGTAGGCAGGTTCAGAACTCACAAAGTAAATCTCAATAATTAGACTGTCCAGTCTGCATCCATTTGAATAAGTATTCTATTCCACCAGAACCACAATACCAGTGAAAGAAACTGGGACTGATAGACGAATTACTAACAACTAAAGAAATTACTAGAGCTAAGGCATTTCAACAAGTAATAACTCACTGTGCATATACTAATTTGGCGTCTGTCTAGATTTGTAAACATGTGGTTTATCCTTAAAGTCTCGAAACAAATAGTGCACTCGAAATGATGTTACAGCAGTTCTGGGCATGCCTGAGGTCTCTACTAGTCCCAGTGAGATCATTACGTTGTGATCGCTGTGGTGATGGCTCTGTTTACATAGGGTTGGGGGAAATCAACCACCCATTGTGGCCCAACAGGATGCGAGCCGACCCCAAGAAATTTTTAACACAGTTGAGGCGATATTCAGTTTGGAGAACAGGGATGTCCCTGAGGGCCGTGCTAATGGATTGCTGGGTACTGGCAATGTCGTGAGGGCACAAATCATAGGGTCACAGTCTTTAGAAAAAGCAGAAAGAGTTGTGGTTATGTCACTTAAGCATATTGTGTTGTGGGGAGCTATTTAGGACCCTTGGCGTATGGAAAAAGGGAACAAAGATCAGGGGTATGAAATTCCTATAGCCCGACTAGCAGGACATATTGTTTTGGGTCAACAAGTTTTCATGTTTATTTTGTCCTTGGGACAAATAGGCCCAACCCCCTGCAGCACAAACCGTTTAGCTGCCAGTTTACAATACCACATTATGGATATGGGAAGGGCATTGTCTGTAGTTAAGGTAAAATTTATGTCCATATGTTAATGCTGTTTGAACTTGTATTTATGGTTCATTAATGCAAAGCCTTTATTATTAGGGTGAGCACTCTAAGGAAATGTTGTAAGCTCGGACTGCACTACTGACAGTGATCCCAGGATATTTTATTTATTTATTTATAGGGTTTTATATAGCGCGAACGTGACCCACGAGGGTATCAGAGCGCTTTACAGTATATAGTTATAAAGACATACGAAATGAGGTAGTATACACGCATTTGATATTCATCATTACTTACAAAAGAGGTAAATAGTATAAGATAACATAGGTGACCAGTAGATAACATATGATGATCCCAGAGGGCAGCATAACATTATATTATATACAGTTATTGAGCCTTAGGTCAGTATTGAGGAAATAAACAAACATATAATGTTCTCTTTCAATCCACAAGAGTTAGCCAGTGATATGAGGATCGTATCGGTGACTCGATGTCAGCATAGAATCAAGTCTTAGGACGCGAATTTGTTCATTAGGAGTGTTTTTACCTCTTTTTTGAATGCAGTAAAGGAAGAGATTCCCCGTACCACTGGAGGTAAGGAGTTCCAAATCTTTGGAGCGATCCCTGAAAAAGCCCTGCAGCCAGTTCTCTTTTTATGAAAGGATTGTGGTTTCAGAAGTAAGGAGCTCGCGCTTCGTAGTTGTCTGCATCCTCCGGATCGTTCTAGTTTTAGAGCTAGGTAACTGGGTGTATTGTTATGTAGTGCTTTATGGGTCATGCAGGCCACCTTTAGTTGTATTCTAGCCTCATAGGGCAGCCAGTTCAGCGCTTTCAAGGTCGGAGAAATGTGGCTGTTTCTTTTAGATCCTGATACCAATCTTGCCGCAGCGTTAAGAGAAGCCCTCAGCGGAGCCAGCTTGTATTTGGGGAGACCGCAAAGAGTGGTGCTTCCATAGTCTAATCTTGGTAGCACTAAGGCTTGCACTGCCATTTTTAGGTCGGTCTGAGGGAGGAAGGGTTTATGTTTCCTTAGTAAACTCATCTGGTGATTGGCTCCCTTGGTGGCATTAGTGATGTGCGACTGCATATTCAGGTGTTTGTCTATGGTGACTCCCAGGGATTTCGCATCGTCAATGATGAGGGGAGAACAGTCAATGGAGGTTAGGTGTTTCAGCCATTGCTCTATCTTTGGTGTGTGATTGGGTGGGGAGATGAGAATGAATTCTGTTTTTTTGTATTAAGCATGAGGTGGTTGTTCGTGAGCCAACTTTGCGTGTTCTGTAGAATAGCGTTGAGGGAGATGAAGTCTTCTGGAGAGGAGATTTTTAAATACAGTTGGGTGTCGTCCGCATACAGGTGATATAGGATATTCGCGGATTTCAATGCGTTCGCCAGGGGTTCCATTAGTAGGTTGAAAAGAATAGGTGATAGGGCTGAGCCCTGGGGAACGCCTATGTTGACCACAGAGGGCTGAGAGAGAGAATTCTTCATCTTGATTCTTTGTGTTCTGTTATTAAGGAAGGAGGAGAACCAATGTAACACTGGGCCCGAGAGGCCCATCCTTCCTTCCAATAGGGACAGTTGGTTGTCATGTTTAACCGTGTCGAAGGCGGAGGATAAGTCAAGAAGTATCATTAGGCATGATTCGTTGCGGTCAAGCATTTTTAGTATGTCATCAAATATGTGGGTGAGTGCAGATTCTGTGCTGTGTCCTTGACGGAAACCAGATTGGTGATTGTCTAGGAGGTTGTACTTCTCAATATGATTGCATAATTGTATTTGTACACATTTCTCCAGCAGTTTTGCCAAAGTGGGGATATTGGATATAGGGCGGTAGTTGTTGAGATCTGATGGGATGGCGTCGGATTTCTTTAGTATAGGCGTAACCTGCCCTATTTTAAGACAGTCTGGTATGGAGCCTTGTCTCAGAGAGGCGTTTATAATTTTTGCCCATAATGGTAGGATGGGTGTTTTTATCATTTTGAATAGGGCAGGAGGAAGGGGGTCAGAGAAGTGATTGGAGGGATTGATTGCTAGAAGAGTGTTATAGATTTTTTGTTCAGAGATTGGTGCGAAGGTGTTCCAGGAGGCATTGTTTTTTGTGACTTCCCCTGGAGAGCTGAAAAGGACCTTGAGTTGTGAATATCCGTTAGCATCAAGGGCCACCGGTTGTGGGAGGGCCTTCTTAGATTGGATGTCGAGCTCGATGACCTTTATCTTTTCACGGAAGAAGTTGGCAAGCTCATCGCAGGAAGGTGTATCCAGGTCGTTGAGATTCGTGGAGTTAGCCGTGTTGCGAGCTTGTTGCTTGTCGATTTCGAAGAGTTTTTTGGGACGGTTGATTGCTTGGTTCAGCTGGGTTCTGAAAAAGTCTGCCTTGGCCTTTAGAATCTTCCTGTTGTATGCGTTCCTTAACGTTCTAAGGTGCTGTAGGTGAAAGTCGGTGGGTGCTGATTTCCATAATCGTTCGGCAGCTCTTAGCTTGCGTCGCTCCGAGTTCAGGGAGTCATTGAACCAAGGTTTGGAAATTTTGGAGGACACATTTTTCTCTTGGAGGGGTGCTGTAGAGTCCAGGATTTCCAGCATCGTGGAATTGTAAAGGCTGTGAGGTCATGGACATCCTCCATGTCAGTTGTGGGGGTCAGGGCAGAGTTGCAATGGTTTACCAGGGTGGTGGGGTTGATGTTCTGTAAGTTCCTTTTCCATTGTTTTGTTTTTGATGGTTGACTCCTTTTTGGAGTGACCTCGATATTGATGGAGAAGAGGATGCTGTGATGGTCAGTCCAGTCGCAGGGAGTGATGGATTCTAATGAGATGATGCTCGTTTTTGCTATGATGAGGTCCAGAGTCTCTCCCTTGTTGTGAGTTGGACTGTCACAGAATTGGGATAAGTCCTGGTCTGCCAGAAACGCTTTAAGACATCCTACACCGTGATCATTTGCATTGTTCCAGTGTAGGTTAAAGTCACCCAGGAAAATTTGTGGTACTTGTGAGTTGACGTTAGATGAAATGACTTCCATTAACTCGTCGATGAAAGTCAGATTATCCCTCGGGGTGGTAGAATAAGTGAAGCTTGCTGGCGAGGCGCTTATCATCAGAGATATTGATACAGAGATATTCGCTGGAGGATAGAGCGATGGAGTCTACTTGCTTGACTGAGATTGTGTTACGATAAATGCAGGCTAACCCACCTCCCGGTGCCACAATTCTATCAAGGTGGATTAGGTCGTGACTAGGAGGAACCAATAGATCAAGGATGGGGGAGGAGGAGCTGTTTAACTATGTTTCGGTGAGGACGATAATGTCTAAATCATTCTCTAGGATTAGGTCGAAAATGTCAGGTGCATGTTTGCTAGCTGATCTGCAATTAATGAGTGCACACTTTATCTTGTTAATAGAATGGGTAAGGGCAGTCTGCTCTATGTTGATATTTGTGAGATTATCTATATTTACGGATCTGTTATTGTGTGTGGGTTCTCTGAAGGGGTTGGTTTGCATGGATTGGATAGTGCCACATTGTGACATACTGCTATCTGTTGCTAAGGCATAAGATATGAGGAGGTCGTCTATGTCGCTGTCGGATAGTTCAACGTTTGTCCTCCTAGGCCAAGAGGGGGAAGGTAAGTTAATCTGAATATTATTGTCAGGGCGTGAGATCTTGGGGATGTATCCACTAATTTGTGGACTGATTTGGTTACTCCGACTAGTTTTCTCGTGGTGTGAAATATTGGGGAAGTAGCTACTAGTTTGGAGACTGATTTGGTTCACGGTGGCATTTGTGGCTCTGTGTACGTTTAGAAGTTCTTTGGTGATGGTTGATAGGTTATGCATCTCGGCCTTGAGATGGGCTAGGCCTGAGGCTAACTCATTGAATCTTGCAAACCAAACGGAGTTGGGAAGGTTAGTAGTATGTGTAGTTGTATGTTCTTTTGTGGAGGGCGATCTGCAGGTAGGGTCTGTATGCGTGAAAGCGTTCTCCTGTTGCATGGGGATGTCCTCATTAGGATAAAAATGTATACACACATTTGCAAAGTTTAACAATATGAGGCTACGTATAATGCTCCCAGAATGCCCTCTGATTAGTTGCAAATATTTGCAGACGCTTAAAAGCAAGATTGAATTGTCTTTGCTTTCAAAATAAAATTCACACAAAAAAATGCAACTAGGAAATACGTTTTGCAAAACTACTGTGAAATTTTAGGTACAATTTCTTTGATGTGGCATCTAGTAAAATATGTTGATGCATGCTAATATTCCTAAAAATATTCAGAATAGAAAATCAGTGCAACCAGTTTGGTGAAGATTATGGGAAACATGAAAATAAACAATCATTGGCAAAGCCAATAGGTCGGACATTGGTGGTCAGCCTTTTGGTTTGTCAATGCATCTTGTTTTGACATGGTTTTGTAAAACATTGATGTGGGAGCTGCCAGGCCCTCACCATATAACAAACATTGGCAAAAAGCAATATTATTTTTTGGTCTGAAAAACACACATTGCTACAGTAGTCCCTGGCACTGAACAAAAGTACTTTTGAGTGCAGATATGCTCCTTGTGAAAGAATCAAATGCTGTCACTCAGTGAAGCTAGCCTACAGACAGAGAGACAGAATTTTAATAAAAGCAAAAGGTCTTGGCTAACTCAAGACGTACTTAGGGGTCAAATTCTTAAATTAAGTCACAAAAGTGCCCCCATGGTATGTGTCCTTGAAGTAGTGCAGATTTACAGCTTTTATGAATTCACAATAATTTACAGAAGAAGGCCAGGAAATCGTACTCCTAGAAAATATTTGCAAACTGCATTTTAGCACAAGCAAATATGTATGTGTAGATTTGCTCATGGGAAAATCTTTTGAGTGTTTACAAGTTAACTTTCCTTCCAACCTCCTCGTTCACCCCCGCCCCACATAGACTGGAGGGACAGATTGGGATACTGCTGTGACCCACCACCTGAACAAACAGTGAGACTGGTGATCCAGTCTGAAGACCCAAAAATCAACAAGGTGCCCTGGATGGTCAAAGCGAAGGGGATTAATCGTTGACCCGCTGAGGGGCATTGGATAGGGGGCCCGGCCCTGGGGCCATCACTGAACAATCTGCCCGGGCCCGATGAAACTGGTTGGTTGGGACGCGAAGAAAAGAGGCTGGCGGCCACCTATCGGAAATGACCCGAATGAAAGAGGAACGGGTCCCTAAAATATTTGGCCCCAGAGATCAAAGGGAAGCCAAGAAGGGGTCGCAATAAGGGTAGAAAGATAAGTAATTGGGTGAGTGTAGACCCCTGCGATGGCGAAGGGTCGCCCCCAGAAACCCACACAACAAAATAACCTAGACAAATGCACAGTGAAGATGTCGGCGCCCGGGACGGTGGCCCAGGGGGCGGAGGCCTCCGCTTCCCAAGTAGATCATCAACCAGATGGAGAGCCCTCCGTGCGAACAATAATGACTGCTATTTAGGAGCTCAGGGGCTCCATAGCCCCGACTGAACCCAAGTTGGATGCAGTAATGGTGGATGTTAATTTGCTCCGGGCAGACTTACACAAAATTTCTGAAAAGGTGGCAGTGGTGGAAACACAAATAAATGGACTGCTCTCCACAACCAAATGCCCGGAAGAACAGGTGCAGAACCTAACAAAACAGAGTGTGATCATCTCTGCAAGACTGGAGGATCAAGAGGGAAAGGTGAGGCGCAACAACATTAGGGTGGTAGAGATCCCGGAGGGCTCCAAAGGCCCCAGCGTGGACCTGTTCTTGGAGGATGTGATTCTTAGCAAGCTCAAACCAAAACGTTTCTCGACCTTTTTCTCAGTGGAGAGGGCTCATAGGGCACTGGTCCCGCCGCCAAATATTGAACTTCAGAGATCGGAACTCAATATTACAGGCAGCACGGGCACATGGGGATTTACACTTGGACAATGCAGTGATCTGCTTTTTCCCAGACTTCACCCTGCAAGTCCAGCACCAACACAGAAGCTTTGATGAAGTTAAGAAAACTCTGAGCGCCAAGGAGCTGAAATACATGATGCTCTACCACTCCAAGATAAAAGTTATCACAGATGGAAAGACATTGCACTTTGCCACTCCAGAAGAAGTATGGGACTGGCTAGAGGGGTGGAGAGTGGTCGGAAAAGGGACTACTGGTGACAGACGAAGGGACAAGGTTAAGGGTCCCGGTGAGAGAAGTGTCGCCCCCTCTGGACAGCCACTGAGATCCGCGTCCCCCTGAGAGGAGCACCTGAACGGTGAGATTTGTGGGGGAGCGATTGGTTGCGAGTTGGCACTGAGATGTTGGGGGGGGGGTTGTGTGTGTAAGGGGGTAAAAGGGAGACATATCAAAGGGCGGATATAGAAATGGGGGGAGGGGCTGCATTAGGTGGGGGCCGGAATGGGTCGACATTAGTTCCTTGTTTAGAGGGGATCTTCTTATCATAGACAAAGTACCCATCAGAAGGAGCTGTTGACGGGGCGGCTGCACCACGTCCTGCTATTAGATGCTTAGTTTGGGGCGAAAGGCACTATGTAAGTTTGAAAGTGGGTAGTTCGAATTGCAGTAAGCAGGGAATCGGGGTGGGTTCTTGGTTTCATGGTTTATATTAGAAGTTATTGAGGCTTCACTGCACTACACCTGTTGCGGGTGCGTTAATGAGGGGTGTAGAGGGCTAAACACGTGGCTTTTCCCAGAGGTGGTGAGAGGGGGCACAGATACCCAACAGCAACTGGAGGTATATTTCTTGGACTGCAAAGATGGTAGAGACACGGGAGACCACACAGAGATTAAAAATATGGTCCTGGAATTTTAACGGGCTGGGAAGTGGCATTAAACGCACACTGATTTTGCAACACTTAAAACACCACAGCCCGGTTATCATACTTATGCAAGAGACACATTTGCGGAGACATCACTATTAAGCATTGGACAAAATGGGATATGTCTTGAAAGCCCACGCGGGATACACATCTGATTCAAGAGGAGTGGGAATCCTGATTAAAAAAACGCTACCCTTTATCTCCCGGAAAGTGTGGAGAGATGACCACAGACGATATGTAGCCCTTAACGGGACTTGGAATGGGGTAGATTTCAATATCTGTTCAGTCTATGCCCCACCTCGACTTTTGACAATGACTCTCCCTGATCTGGGGGACGTACTGCTGGGAATACCCCCGGGAACACTAGTGATGGGGGGGAGGGGGGGGGAAGACTTCAATGCGGTCTTTGACCCGAATATGGACAGGACTGGCGCCAGAACCGGGGGCAAGGGAAGGGAGGCCCCACTCTCTGTTTGCCTCAGCGATGGGCCTGGCAGACCTTTGGAGGGAACTAAACCCTAACACTAGATAATATACATATTTCTCAGCACCACACTGTAGTTTTTCCAGAATGGACTACTTACTAACCCTCCAATCTCAGCTGCTGAGATTTACAGCAACTGTACAACTGGCAAGAGGAATATCAGACCACTCTCTGGTGGAGGTCCAATTGCTGGGCCCGACGATGGACTATCAGAGCCCATCTAGGCTGGAGTCCTGGTATCTGAAAGACAAAGATACCAGAGACAAAATATGCAAAGAGGCTGACCTATACTTCAAAGAAAATCAGGGATATGTTGACTCGGCACTGACTCTATGGGAAGCTTTTAAGACTGTGTTAAGGGGAAGCAACCAAGCAATAATAGGGGGGAGGAAAAAAGAATCCAGACAATGCGCCGAACTGGAGAAGAAGATAATAGAAAGAGAAGCACAAGACGCAAAGCGGGAAATAGATAGACACCAATTGCTGCTCTACCCACCAATTGCTGCACTACCAACAAGATTTGAGAGCATTGACGGAAAACCTGGGCCGTAAGCAAGCCCTGGCCACGCAGCGACGTCTTTATGATGTTGGAGATAAAGCAGCTAAACTGCTTGCGTGGCTGGAAAAACGTGATAAAGAGGTCATGGGTACTCAAGGTGAATGACGAAATGGGGACCGTTCATACAACCAATGCGGAAATAGCTGAAACCTTCGCCTCTTACTATGAGGCCTTGTATGCTTCCCGAACCTCTATGACTGACGCGGACTGTACAGACTCTCTTAAAGATGTGACCCTCCGGACACTAACCGGGGAAGAGCGGGAGGCCCTAGAAGCTGATTTGACTGAGGAAGACCTGCAACGGGCTTTGAGGGAGTTACAGTCGGGCAAAACACATGGGCCCAACGGCCTACCAATTGAGCTATACAAAGGGCTAGCAGGGTGGTGATCAAACCGATGCTGGCAATGTATCGAGAAGCACTCTCCGCTGGCTGTCTTCCACATGATCAGAGGTTGGCAACGATAGTGGCCATAAAAAAAGAGGGAACGCCCCTGAGTGTAGCTCATATAGACCAATTTCCTTGCTCAACGCAGAAGTAAAAGTATTGGCCAAAATCTTGGTAACTAGGCTGCGGGGGGTTCTTTGCTCAATAATACATCCCGGTCAGTCTGCATTTATTCCCTGTAGGAGTACGCTGCTCAACCTGAGGCGCCTATATGGGGTACTCCATTTAACTGAATCCTGAGGAGACACACAAACAGTGGCGATGGCCTTAGACGCAAGAATGGCATTTGACTCGGTAGAGTGGAACTACATGTTTGCGATGTTGGAAAGACTCAGTTTCTGGCCCCAAATTCAGAGCATGGGTCAAATTACTTTACTAGGCCCCCATTGCCATAGTCAGGGTGAACGAACACCCTCACGCAGCTTTGAGCTCAATAGAGGCACCCGACAGGGATGCCCGCTATCCCCTTTGTTCGCTCTGGCTTTGAACCACTAGTAGAGGGATCCGTCTGGATCCTCTGATCTGGGGTATACCTGCGTCGGGAGGATGGGAAGAAAGAATCTCGCTATACACAGATGATGTGTTATTATACACTGCTCGACCCCAGAACTCCATAGTTAGAGTAATGCAGATATTCCGAAAATTTGGAAGCACTCGGGCTACACAATTAACTAGACTAAATCAGTAATATACCCCCTATTGGGTGAAACTTCCCGCCTGCCCCGCGACTGTTTGGCCCCGATGAGCCCGAAGGGTTCAAATACCTAGGTATTTATGTTACGCGAGACCCACATGAGTTCCGCAGACGAAACGTTTATCTGAAGCTTGAACAACTTAAAGCAGAAGTGAAACACTGGGAATCCTTGCCATTGACGTTAGTGGGTAGAGCGGCTCTTTACAAGATTATGAACCTCCCGAGGCTGCTCTATGTAATGCAGAATACACCCTACAAGATTCCACTAGCAGTGTTTAGGGGCATCGACCAAGCAGTCCACAAACTACTGTGGAAAGGGGGTGCTCCGAGAGTTGCCCTAGCCAAACTACAACGGGGGTATATGATGGGGGACTGGCAGTCCCAGACGTCCAAAAATATTACTGGGCCTCGCAATTTATGCAATCAATGATAGGGCTTTCATGGAGCTTACAGGGTGGACAGAGGGTGCATGGGCCCGGGAGGCACCCTCTGTAAGACGGGCAGAGGCAACTGGTCACAACACACACAGGTTGCAATAGACGTATGGCATAAAGCTACCAAGTTTCTGGGATGGAAAGGGAAACTGCTGGCCCAGACACCATTATGATACAACACACTCTTGCTAGAAGTGAGAGGGCTACACGGATTTCAAAAATGGAGACACATTGATATAGAGTACCTAGGTGACATATGGAGAAATCAGAATTACATAACGTTTACTGACTTGCAAAAAGAATTTGACTTGGTAGAATCGGAACGCTTCCGACACACCCAGTTAGGACATGCATTGTATTGTCACCTGTCCGTAGGTGAGCAATTGCCTGACATCTCGCAATTAGAGGACCGAATACTGACTGAGCTACTGACGAAGAAGGTAGTATCACTAATCTATACGAAACTAATCAATAACTCCCATGACCAACTGGGTCGCCTAAGATTGGCATGGAAGGACGATCTGGTAGGGACACTGGACAATGAAGACTGAACAGAGGCCCTACAGGCCCCCCAGGAGATATCCATTAAAGTGCGATTCAGACAGGTCCAACATAAGGTACTCCTCAGATCATATTATGCGCAAACCCTCCTGTACAAAATAGGCAGGGCAAACTCCCCACTATGCAGAAGGAGTTGTAGGAGTGAGGGGCCCTTCTTCCACACCCTTTGGGTCCAGATCACATCAATAATGGCGAGGGTGACGGAGGTAGAGATCCCTGTTAAACCCAAATGGTTCCTCCTGGGAATAAAAGAAGAGCAAGATTGGCCCAGGGCAAAAGAAATCTGGCTAAGAATGGCAGCGTGGGTAGCAAAGCGAAACATTGCAAGAACATGGGAGACCACGACCATACCGGCGGTTGAAGACTGGAAGGCGGACCTAGGTTGGTGCCAGAGGGCGGAACAGGTGGTCAACGCAGCAAGAGGCTGCCCCAAGAAATGGGAAAAACTGTGGGGCGATTGGAGGGCCTACAGGGGATAGAGCTTATGGGATAAGTGAGTGGGTAATTGCATGGTAAAAGAAGACAGGGTGTACTATGCAAATCGATTCAAATGGCCGTAAAAGCGCCTAGTTTATATGTCTGGACTCTGTAACAAAATGCGTTGTGAGGCACCAAGGCAAATGTTTATGTGCTATAACCTTATCGTGCCATTGCAGTATAATTTGTGAGGCCTATTGTTTGGTAAGCAATAAAAAGATTTTTTTTTCAAAGAATACAGGCAAGGAGAAAAGAAGGCAGGAATAAATAGAGGAAAGGAGTGGAGGTACCAGGGTATATGTTGGTGTAGAAACTCTAGTTCATAGGTCAGAGTAGAATTGCAAGCATATAGGCAGATGTATAAGTAGTAGGGTATAAGTAGGAGTAGAGTTACTTTGGAGTAGACACTGGTGTATAGGCTGGGGTAGAGGTGTGAGTGAACAGGTAAAAGTACTATAGTAGGACAGACAGAAGAACTAAAATATTGTTAGGGGTGCAGGTGGGTATAAAAATGGTTAGAAGTTATAATATATAAATGGGGTGGGGGCAACTGTTTATAATTAGGAGTAGAAGCATTTAGCATAGGTGGAGTTGATGTGCTAGGTTATACGTAGGAGTAGTGCTAATAGGCTAAGGTTAGAAGTGGAACTGCAAGAGTATAGGTACTAGCATATAGGTAGGGGTAAAGGAACTAAGGCATAAGCAGCTATAGATGCAATATGGTAGGAGTACCGGTTGACCAATTAGAGTATGGTAAGAAGTATAGGTGGATGTAGGCATGGGTAACGGAGCCAGGAAATGAGTAGAGTAGAAGTACTAGGGTACAGCTAGGTGTGAAAGTACTGAGGAACAAACAGTCGTAGTAGGCCTAACGCCAGATTCAGGATCATGGATGCAAGTAGGCACTTTGCGGAGCCTCTCAACAATAGCAAAGCTCTAAATGGAGAGTCTAATATCCATGTACAACTAAGGGGCCCGACCAACTAAAAAAATGGGTCACAATCACGAGGAGAGGTGAACCTCCAATTGAGGTGTTACACAAGACAGCAAGTATCTTCTACCATAACTGTATACATTTGTTTAGGGGCACACTCACATATTCCCCCTCACAATGAATCCACAATTTAGTAGGTTGTTTTGTTTCCTAAACTGCTGAAGATTTGCTGCAGACCCTTCCTAGGCACCACAGGAAAGAAACCCGTTGACCATACTCTAGACATCCGGGGCCATTGCTATCCCACTAGCTCACTTTGTTGATTTTTAAAATTAACATGGACACCCCAATGGAAATAAAACTGTTTGCTGCCTATAGATAATTTTAGTTCCATATTGCCATCCCAATTTACTTTATACCTTCCTAATGACATAGAGAAGGGCATAAGTCTTTTTGTCGGACCACCATCGTACAGAGAGATAATAAGGGCTTGGTAAAAGGTGCCCCCATGCAGGGTCCATCGGGTACGACAGCACCCACTCAACGAGAAGCACAAGCCAATGAGGATGCGTGCTACTTCGGTGGGAGAGGGTCCATGCTTCCCTGAAAGAATACTCCTGGTGACCTATATAGTCCACTTAATAGACTACCATTCAGAAGGACTCACAGAACAGCACACCTTTTTGTGATAAAGGGGTAAACTACATATCACACAGTGGTAGATTACATCTCGGGAATCAGATATAAAATGGCCCAGAAAGGGATAAAGCATTCAATCGTTTGGATTGTAAATGGGTGCTGCTCAACCCGTGCCATGACCAAATGTCACTATGACAGGTTACCAACCAGGCCAGAAAGTCGAGACTGTGAATCCATGGCCTTTGAAGACAAATGATCTGGCCTGTTTCCTATGCTAAAAAGGACCTGTGAGGTTGTCTACCTCATTGAGTTGAAGGTCCCCCATAGAACAAAATATTTCATTGTCAATGACAGCAAAGAAAGGCAGTAGAGTGTGTCCCCTCATATGCCCCAAAAAGATGACCCATTGAGGGGGTTAATCTATATCATAAATGAACATAAACGAAAGACACCAAAGACACTTGTTGCAGCCGTGGTTCAGCAACTTCTCAAAGACCTGAGAACTGACAGATGGGCGTACACAGTGGCACTCCAGAGAGCATGCCCAGTGAAAGGCAGACTCAACAAGTTTTAAAAAGAGGGCAGATATTGCACCAGAGGCTTCCTTCTAGCCTGCCCTCATCTTATGTGATGAAAAAGAGATGAGTTGCAACCTTGAGTAGCTCTTGCATGACTTTCCAGAGATAGGCCACAATTAAACACACTAAGGGCAGAACAGTTGGAGTACACATAAATGTACAAGTTCAGGAGATTTTTATTCTCTTTGCTGTACACACCCTATAAGAGTTGATTGTCTGAGGTAGCGGTTCTGGTTCCTAGGTCAAGTGATTATCTTAGGGTTGTGGGGGCAGCCTAAATGTAGCCCTTCAGCAACCAAGGATAAATACATTTCTAGCACAATAGGAAGACCAAAGGCGCCATCAACACTAAGGCAAGGCCTTTAAAATCTGGCTATTACTGCCCTATGAAGACAATTTCATGAGACAGCGAATGACTTCATATACAGTTCAAAAGTGCACAAATAATACATGAAACTGCACCATCTTTTAGTAATTCGTACCACTGTGGATAAGGTAAGATTTGAAACTAAACTTAGAGTGATTTTTATAGTTCACCAGTAACTAGATTTAGAAGCACACATATATGAGACAACAAAAGATGACTGACTTCTTGTTAACAGACCTAGTGCAGATTAAAAATGCTAAAATTCTGATTGCATTAACTGAACACAATAGAGGCAATTGTTTGGGAGCACTCTCTTGGAGATGGTTAAGGTGGTTATTAGAGGCAAAATTACTATCCTGGAGTCCAGCTTTTTGGCAGGCGGATGTTTCAACGAGGTGCAGATTGGAAGTAAGTTTTACCTCAAGGCCAAACAACAGAAATCACACAGGATTAGAACGTTCCAATAACTGTGTGGTATAAAGAGGGTTATGGAATTGCTACCCTTGGTGACTGGTGAAGAGTCACTGTTTGAAACTAAACAATTTTCAGACACTTAAGGGAATGAGATCAACAAATATAAGCTTAAAGTGAGAAAAATTTTAAGTTATAACCAACGCATTGGGGGCATCCATTTCATGGTGTATTATAAAGAGAGGGGCAAATCGGATATCTCTGTTAAATGCCACTAAACACTACTGAAAAACAGAAAATTAAACCTGTCACAAAACAGCTCTCTGGATGCAATAATTTACTAAATCCTCCCTGAACAGATCAAATTAAAGCATGAGAAAATAACTCTAAATAGACTTAGCTGTAACAATTATATAGTTACCAAAAACAAAGCTTTGGCCATAATGGATTTACACCATCATCTTAACAACAACAAAAAAAATTGAGCAGTGGTTATAAGGCCCCAGAGAGAAACCTTTTAACTAAGAAGTGGGCTTTGTGATAACAATGAAGCTGAAGCCCAATTTAGATTTACTAGCCAAAGACTGACAAAGCAGTTATAGACCTGACTAGAGGTCAATCAATCAATCAATCAATCAGGGGTTTGTTAAAGCGCGACTACTCACCCGTAAGGGTCTCAAGGCGCTAGGGGGGGGGGGGGTGGAGGTGCAGGTTCCATTCCATCAAGGAGGGGGTCTGTCGAAGAGCCAGGTTTTGAGGTTTCTTGCGAAGATGGGGAGCGATGTTGTCTGTCTGAGGTGGAGCGGAAGGGCGTTCCATGCTTTGGCCGCGAGGAAGGAGAAGGAGCGGCCTCCTGATCTGGTCTTTCTGGTGCGGGGGACCACGGCGTAGGAGAGCTGGGCTGATCGTAGGGTCCTTTGGGGTGCGTGGAATTTGAGTCGGCTGTTCAGGTATGCTGGTCCGGTGCCGTGGAGGGCCTTGTGTGCGTGGGTGAGCATCTTAAAGGCGATTCTCGCCTCGACAGGGAGCCAGTGGAGTGTGCGCAGGTGCTGGGAGATGTGGCAGTGTTTTGGCAGGTTGAGGACCAGTCTTGCGGCGGCGTTCTGGATGTTCTGTAGCTTGCGGGTGAGGTTTTTGTTTATTCCGGCGTAGAGTGCGTTGCCGTAGTCGAGTCTGCTGGTGACCAGGGTGTGAGTGACGGTCTTTTGGTGTTCGAGGGGGATCCATTTGAAGGTCTTACGAAGGAGGCGGAGGGTGTGGAAGCAGGAAGACGAGACAGAGTTGATCTGGCGGTCCATTTTGAGCTCGGAGTCCAGGATGATTCCCAGGTTGCGTGCGTAGTCTGTGGGGGTTGGCGGGTTTCCGAGGGCGGGGGGCCACCAGGTGTCGCTCCATGATGAGTACTTCTGTTTTGTTGGTGTTTAGTTGCAGGCAGCTGTTTTTCATCCATTTGGCGACGGCTTCCATGCCTTCTCGAAAGTTGCGTCTGGCGGTGTTGGGCTCGTTGGATAGGGAGAGGATGAGCTGGGTGTCGTCTGCGTATGACACGATGTTGAGTCCGTAGGTTCTGACGATGGGGGCAAGTGGAGCCATGTAGACGTTGAAGAGCGTCGGGCTGAGGGAGGAGCCCTGGGGGACTCCGCAGGTGGTAGGTGTGGAGTCCGAGAGGAAAGGGGGGAGTCTGACCCGCTGCGTCCTGCTGGAGAGGAAGGAGTGGATCCAGTCGAGGGCCTTGTCCTGGATTCCTGCGTCGTAGAGTCTGCGTATTAGGGTGCGGTGGGAGACTGTGTCGAACGCCGCTGATAGGTCGAGGAGGATGAGGGCTACTGTTTCTCCTTTGTCCAGTAGGGTGCGGATGTCGTCTGTTGTGGCGAGGAGGGCGGTTTCCGTACTGTGGTTTTTTCTGAAGCCGGATTGGGAGGAGTCGAGGATGTTGTGTTCTTCAATGAATGTGGCGAGTTGGCTGTTGATGGCTTTCTCGATGAATTTCGCTGGGAACGGGAGCAGGGAGATGGGTCTGTAGTTTTTGAGGTCGGTGGGGTCCGCTGAGGGTTTCTTTAGGAGGGGGTTGACCTCGGCGTGTTTCCAGTCGTCGGGGAACGAGGAGGTCGCCAGGGAGCGGTCGATGGTGTGGTGGAGCATGGGTGCGATGTTGTCGGCGGCTCTGTTGAAGATGTGGTGGGGGCAGGGGTCTGTGGGGGCCCCTGAGTGGATTGACTTCATTGTCTTCAGTGTGTCTTCGGTGGTGAGGGCTGTCCAGTCGTCAATCGCTGGTTTACTAGGTCTACTTTACTGCATTTCAATGTAATATGTAATGGATAAAGGCTTCCTGGATCTTAATGACCCAAATCAAACCAAATCTGGTGAACCTAAGCAGACATATGATGATACTAGAATGCTACTAAAAAGTATAGACTTAAATCATAGCAAAAACGTTTGCTAAATGGCCTCTAACAAGCAGAAATACTTTCGGCTCCGATGCCAGAAATCAGTGTAAAGTGAAACCTACCTGTAGGTATAAAGCTAAAATGGGAACAGAGACATATATGAAAATGATTTTCACAAATTTTCGCACTAACCATGGTGTCACTGGCTCATAGAACTAATGAAATCCAAAACATCAGCAGCTTTACCAACCCTTACAGGAATGATATGGTTACACTTTTTGGATTACATGATGTTCGTAATGTGTAAGGAAAACATCACCCCTAAACTACATTAGTTTATCTTGGTTTGTGCATCAGTTATAAAAAAAAGCCCAGATCTGGGACCGGTTTCAGGGTTTCACCCCTCATCAGCCAGGCTAGCTTTTTTTGGGGGGGGGGGCAGGGGAGGGAGAGCTTTATATAGCGCGAACTCGACCCGAAGGTATCAGAGCACTTTACATGGACACCAGTTGTGTTATCGACGGACATATTCATTTTGTTAGCCACAAGGAGATTAAGTGACTTTCCCAGAATCACAGGATGTTGAACGTCCCTACCGAGACTCAAACCCAGTTCCCCAGCTTCGAGGTCAACCGCTCTAGCCATCAGACCTCATCCTCTCCATCTAGCTTGAATGCTGTGGCACAGTGAGCCCTGGACCCACGTCTGGGCATACCCGGCCCACTTAGGGCAAGAAAGCAAAAGACACACAAATGACTGGGGGTGAATGTTTGATTGATTCAGCATTCCATCCATCAATTGTTGCTGCAGCACTTTTCACCCTAAGTGGGTGTCAGAAGAGTCTTACTTGAAGGTATCCCAAGTACCTCACAGGAGCAGGATGACAAGCTTTTCCCAATGCCTCTCCAAGACTCCCTCCGCGCCACCAAGAAAAACTCTGGTCGCGCGAAAGAACTCCCAGGGGGGAAAGGGGTATGGGACAGAGAAGAGACAGCTGGTCTTCTTGTCTGGTGTCTTCTATCAACTACCTCAATGGTTTTCTGGCGCTGTTCACACTGTAAAGTTCAAACAACAATTACTAGAATACCTAATTCACATTAAAATCAATTAAATAAGAATGTGTGTTTACCCTCTAGACCTTTATGCAACCTACCCAAGGGAGACCAAGCTATTGCCTCTCTTCTATTGGATGGTGTTATCTAGCACGTATATTTAATGCTGGAACACTGTGAAAGATCTTGACTTTCTATGAAAAGAATAATATAGCGATTATTTCCTAAACTTTTATTCTCTGTTCTTGCTCCTATCTATTTATTCTTTTAAAACTTTTATTAACCTTTCTTTTCTTGTTCTTCTTCTTTTAACACAGGTTTTAGAATATCCAAAATATCAGCAGTAATGATGAATCAGGTAAGGGTTTAGAAACGCTGATACTTATCGTGCATTATCAAACTAATATTTCTAGAACAGTAATTATCCTCATTACATGTAAACTTTAACTAAAAGCTTTTCTGTTGTTTTTTGCATTAGGGTACTTGCGTGACTGGAACACTTTTCAACAGCTGCTGTCCTGAATTCCAATTGACGGTAAGTTTGTAGCAAACTCAGACTGCTTCAGAAATTCTTCAGTGAATCTTCTATGAAGTCCGACGCGTAGGAATGCTGACTACCGCCGGTGAAAAAAACGAGAACACGCCTTTCTACACTCACTCTAGACGTGACGAAAATCTAACACCTCCAGTTGCCTCAACAGACTCGGTGAAGTGCGCAGTTTCGAGTGCCAGCGCGAGCCTCAGCTGTGCTCAAGGGCTCGCGCAAATCACCGAGAGGCTGCAGCGCTGACCGCTCTTTAAGCGGCCATCTTAAGGCACCGCCTTCTAACTAAGGTGGACCAGGATGGCTTGACCTGTGCTTCTAGAGCCCTAGAAGCGTTACAACGACCCTTGAGCAAAGGAGCAGTGATATCCCCCACGGACTGATCAGTTTTGGAGACCAGGTTCCTGACAGTACCCCTCCGCAAGGGGGGTTCCCCAAGCCTTGCCTTAAGGGGAAATTGTGCATGAAAGGTCTTGATTAATCTTGGAGCATGAACATTGGAGGAAGGCTCCCAAGATCTTTCCTCAGGACCATAGCCCTTCCAATCCACTAAGTAGTACAGCCTCTTGTTCTTCCACTTAAGAGTCTAGAATTCTTTTAACCTCAAACTCCCCCCCATAATCAGTTTGGATTGGTATCGGAAGTGTTCTGGATCTAAGATGGGGTGAGGAACCTTTCAACACGGAAACGTGAAAAACTGGATGAATTCGCAAGTGTGTAGGGAGTTTTAACTTATAAGTCACAGAATTTATCTTCTTTTCTACTTCAAAAGGGCCTATGAACCGAGGTTGGAACTTACGGTTCCCTTTAAGTCTCAAGTTCTTGGTACTGAGCCAAACTTTACTGCCGATTGAATATTCCTCTCCCAGCCTTCTCTTTCTGTCTGCATAACTCTTGTACAATTCTTTTGATTTCTCTAACGTTTCCTTATCTGTTTCATGAATCTGATTTAAATGTAGCACAAACTCTTTAGCCGCTGGGACAGAGATTTCACTAGTGTTCATCATTAAGTTCGGGTGTCGGCCATAATTTAAATAGAATGGAGAATGAACTGTAGAACTATTTTTAGAATTATTGTGTGCAAATTCTGCTGCCCATAGAATATCGGACCAATCCCCTTCTTGATCTAACAGAAACAGTCTGAGGTACTGTTCTAACTCCTGATTTGCCCTCTCAGTCTGCCCGTCAGTCTCTGGGTGATAACTAGAGGAGAACCTAGTGTCGATGTGTAAACCTGTAGTGAAGGCCTTCCAAAAGTGAGACAAGAACTGAGTACCATGGTCAGAAATGAGGACCTTAGGAATCCCATGTGATCTTACTACATTAAAACCCAAATTGTATGGCCAATTCCTTAGCACTGGGGATGTTTTTTAGTGGGACAAAGTGGACCATCTTGGTAAAGGCGTCCACAAAAACTAGGATTGTGTTGTAACCCCGACTAGTAGGGAGGTCTACTATAAGATCCATGGTTACCGTATGCCACGAGTGAGGAGGCGTAGGTATCGGTTGGAGAAGCCCCTGAGGAGATTGTCGTGTGGGCTTTCCCTGAGTACAAATCCCACAACCTAATACATACTGCCTGATGTCCTTGGTCATGTTTGGCCACCAGAATTGTCTTTTAATCAGTTCTTCAGTCTTACTTATTCCCTTATGACCAGCCATAGGGTGATCATGACAGTCGTGCAAAATTCGTTCCTGTAATTCAGAAGTAGGTATAAAAAGAGCTCCTCCAGGATAGGGTAAACCATTTTGGATTTCACGAGAAGGATCTGCCAAAACCCGTTGCTGAGCTTCTGCTGGAGTAAGAGACCTCTTGACCTTTTCTTCCAAAGTCTCACTGGTAACAGCTCCCACAATTTTTGATTCTGGGATTATCTTTTGATCCTCGATGACCACCTTTTGATCTTCTGTTTCCAGTCTGGATAAGGCGTCAGCCTTCCCATTTTTGTTTCCAGGACGGTAAGTAATCACAAAGTTATAATCTGCAAAGTAGAGAGACCACCTGAGTTGACGTGGAGTCAAGGTCCTTGCGGATTTTAAGAACTGCAGATTCTTATGGTCCGTATATACAGTCACTGTATGTCTGGCTCCCATCAAGTAATGCCTCCATTCCCTGAAAGCATCCTTGATAGCCAAAAGCTCCTTCTCAGTGATCGTATAGTTGATTTCAGCAGGAAGAAGTTTTCGGGAGTGGTAAGCAACTGGATGCAGTTGACCAGTTTCCTTATGCCTCTGGGATAGAACACCTCCAATTGCTTGGTCTGAGGCGTCAGTTTCCACATAAAAGGGCTCAGTGGGATCCGCATGCAGGAGAATGGGCGCTGACGTGAAACTCTTTTTAAGGGACTGAAAGGCGGCTTCCGCTTCTTCCGACCAGATAAAAGGAATACCTTTCCTGAGCAGGCGAGTTATGGGAATTACCTTCTGAGAAAAGTCCTGAATAAATCTCCTGTAAAAATTTGCGAATCCAATAAATCGCTGTATTTCCTTTATTGTCACAGGAGATGGCCAATCCAGAACTGCCTTAATCTTTTTGATATCCATGGTAATTCCCTCAGGAGACAAAATGAAACCTAGGAAATCCACTGAGCGGACATGGAAAGCACATTTTTCAAGCTTGACATATAGATGGTGTTCTCGCAGCTTTTCCAAGACTCCTTTAACGTGTTCAAGATGTTCGCCTTCAGATGCAGAGTAAATCAAAATGTCATCAATATATACAATTGCACACTGGTCTATATATTGGCTCAAAACATTGTTTATAAAATACTGGAAAGCAGCTGGAGTATTGCAGAGACCGTAGGGCATAACCTGATATTCGTACAAACCAAACTTGGTCCTGAACGCGGTCTTCCATTCATCACCCTCCCTAACCCGGATTAGATGATATGCTCCTCTCAGGTCGAGTTTAGTATAGATTTGGGCCCCTTTCACCTGATCCAGAAGTACTGAAATCAGGGGCAACGGATATCTGTTCTTGATAGTGATTCTGTTCAGGGCGCGATAGTCTATACAAGTTCGAAGGTCGCCCTCTTCTTTCTTAGGGACAAAAAATAGTGGCGAGGAGACTGGAGACTGAGACGGTCGGATGAAACCGTTCTTTAAGTAGGTCTGAATATATTGTTTCAAATAAGTGTCCTCTTTCTCAGTCAACGCGTAGACTCTACTGCATGGGAGGTTCGCTCCTGGCTCCAACTCGATTTTGCAATCATAAGGTCGATGAGGAGGAAGCTGCTCGGCATTGACTTCACTGAAAACATCCTCATATTCCCGATACATCTCTGGAATCTCTTCGGTATGAATTAAGCACACTGATGCCCCATTCTCACACAAGACAGGCAGCTAGACTAGATTCCTTGGCTTGGTCCGGATCAAGAAAACAAGACTCCCTTCAGAATTCGGAGTTCATCTTAATAGATCTTTTCTCCCAATCAATTTGAGGATTGTGTTCTGTTAACCAAGGAAGTCCTAAGATTAATTGGAACTGCGGCGCATCAATTAAGTTAAACTGTATGTTCTCTCGATGGCCATCTGGGAGGACAAGTTTTACTTTTTCGGTGTGGCTAACTATGGGGCCGGAAGAGAGGTTAGTCCCATCTACGGCTCGTACTGCTTCACTCTTAGTCTTCCGAATTGCGTGCAATCCTATCCTTGAAGCAAATTTAATGTCGCAGAAATTTCCGGTAGCTCCAGAATCAATCATCACCGAGATATCAGATTGGATAGTACTCCTGAACTTCAAGGTTACTGGTAGGGTTAAATGAGGAGCAGAAGATTGTAGTGTGTTTGCCAATAAATGGGCCTCTGGAGTTGTATTTTCTTTAGCATCCACCAGTCCAACCCCTCCTACTGGTGGTGCCTCAAGTTTTCCTTCGGTGAAGTTTTAGGCTTCCTTGGGCAGACCTTGACAAAGTGTCCACTGATCCCACAGTACGTGCAGAGGTTATTGGCTCTCCTCTTCTCCTTTCGACAGGGGTCCCCTCACAGCTCCAATCTGCATAGGTTCTACCGACTGGGTGCTCTCTGCTGACCTAGTTCCTTCAGATCTCATCCGGTCAAATCTTGGAACACTCGGGCGAAACTCTCTCCTTTTCTCTCCCTTCCGTTCCGACTGTCGATAATCTAATTCTAAGATCAAATCAATGAGGGCGGAAACTTCAATAGGTCGATTTGGAATCTGGGACAGAGCAGCTTTCAGTTCGTCCTTCAAGCCCCTATAAAATAGCGCAGCTCTTTTATTCTCTGGCCAGTCCGTTTCCACGATAAGCTTATTAAACTGCGCCAGGTAAGCAACTAATTCTCTGTTTCCTTGCCTTAACTCCAGCAACTCATTGTCTGTGGCTTGGGACACTCTTCTCCGATCGAAGATCCGCAGGAATTCTTTTTTGAATTCGTCAAAATCATATAGGATAGTTGAATCCTTGGAAACCAGTGGCAATGACCAGGCAGCAGCATCTCCACTTAAGTATGACAGAACAAAGGCTACCTGGGATTGTGCATCAGGGAAAATGGCAGGCCTACACATGAAATGCAAAGAGCACTGTGTAAGAAAGATCTGAGCCTTTTGAGGGTCACCACTAAAACGTTCTGGTGGAGCTAACGGTATTACTGGGGACAAGGAGTGTATAACCTGTGTAGTGCTCTTAGAATGTAGTGAAGGGGTGGAACTACTTGTTTGGGCATTCGGAGACAGGGGAGAAAAACTGGTGCCTGCGAAATACCCATCCCCTTTGCTAGCTAAATCTATGGTTTCCCTCCTGGAGGCCAGTAAGTCTTGTCTTAGGGCTTTGTTCTCTTCTCTTACAGCTAGCAATTCTTTTTGAATGACTTCCAAAACCCCCCCTAAACTCTTCAAATCAATTCCCTCGGCCATTCTGCTCAGGTGAGAAAAGATTTTGTGGGCACTTCACTCTGTCAGAAGAGTCTTACTTGAAGTTATCCCAAGTACCTCACAGGAGCAGGATGACAAGCTTTTCACAATGCCTCTCCAAGACTCCCTCCGCGTCACCAAGAAAAACTCTGGTCGCGCGACAGAACTCCCAGGGGGGAAAGGGGTATGGGACAGAGAAGAGACAGCTGGTCTTCTTGTCTGGTGTCTTCTATCAACTACCTCAATGGTTTTCTGGCGCTGTTCACACTGTAAAGTTCAAACAACAATTACTAGAATACCTAATTCACATTAAAATCAATTAAATAAGAATGTGTGTTTACCCTCTAGACCTTTATGCAACCTTCCCAAGGGAGACCAAGCTATTGCCTCTCTTCTATTGGATGGTGTTATGTAGCACGTATATTTAATGCTGGAACACTGTGAAAGATCTTGACTTTCTATGAAAAGAATAATATAGCGATTATTTCCTAAACTTTTATTTTCTGTTCTTGCTCTTATCTATTTATTCTTTTAAAACTTTTATTAACCTTTCTTTTCTTGTTCTTCTTCTCTTAACACAGGTTTTAGAATATCCAAAATATCAGCAGTAATGATGAATCAGGTAAGGGTTTAGAAACGCTGATACTTATCGTGCATTATCAAACTAATATTTCTAGAACAGTAATTATCCTCATTACATGTAAACTTTAACTAAAAGCTTTTCTGTTGTTTTTTGCATTAGGGTACTTGCGTGACTGGAACACTTTTCAACAGCTGCTGTCCTGAATTCAATTGCCGGTAAGTTTGTAGCAAACTCAGACTGCTTCAGAAATTCTTCAGTGAATCTTCTATGAAGTCCGACGCGTAGGAATGCTGACTACCGCCGGTGAAATAAACGAGAACACGCCTTTCTACACTCACTCTAGACGCGACGAAAATCTAACACCTCCTATTGCCTCAACAGACTCGGTGAAGTGCGCAGTTTCGAGAGCCAGCGCGAGCCTCAGCTGTGCTCAAGGGCTCGCGCAAATCACCGAGAGGCTGCAGCGCTGACCGCTCTTTAAGCGGCCATCTTAAGGCACCGCCTTCTAACTAAGGTGGACCAGGATGGCTTGACCTGTGCTTCTAGAGCCCTAGAAGCGTTACAACGACCCTTGAGCAAAGGAGCAGTGATAGCCCCCACGGACTGATCTGTTTTGGAGACCAGGTTCCTGACAGTGGGATAGGTATGCCCAGACGTGGGTCCCTTGCTCACTGTGCCACTGGATTCAAGCTAGCCTGGCTGATGAGGGGTGTTACCCTGAAACCAGTCCCAGTGTGCTTGTTTCTGGTCCAGGGAAGACCTGGCTTTGAAGTTCGGGCTGGAAGGTTCCCATGAGGAACAGGGTCAAGACTGATTTGCATATGGCTGGGTCTGAACTAGGGTGTTGAAGTGAGCTAAAGAACGATGATGGATTCAACCCAGATCTTCGACTGGAGGTGAGGGTCTGAAACGTTTCAGCGCTCCGTCCATCATCTCCTTGTGTTTGCCTATGCCTTAGTGGGCAAAAAATCAATGTCAATCAGAATTTTTTCCCTGAGTAGCTATTTGCTTCAAATGCTTTAATATTACTTATATTATATATGCAATTAAAGAATTAAAGTTTTCAGGAGGGCCTCACCTTTAATGGGAACACAACAAGTCCCAGGTCACTAGAATGCTCCTGCATAGCTCGGTTCTAAAATGCAGACTACAGGTTCCGGGAATGCAGCAAACTATGTCCACTACTGAACTCAGAAACACTCTACATTGGACATTTGAGGCGAAATAAAAGCTGTGGATGTTGAGTAAGGAAAACATCAACCAGAAACTACATTCGTTTATCCTGGTTTGTGCATCCTTTATAAAAAAAAAAAATTTTAAACAAGGAATTATGAGCTCCTTAGTAAAGCCTGCCTTGGATTGTGCATTACAAAAATATAACATGGCCCAATCATGTCAATGCTTTGCCAATATTTGACAAACAGTATGTTCCACCAGCACAATTTTAGATTGACAGGTTTCTGTACATTTTACCATGTTACCACAGAGTCTCCATGAACAAAAAAAGATGAAATTGAGGCTCTTAGCAAATACTATGAAAAACTATAGCAATATGCCATTAACCTAAAACACATTCCACTGTGATCTCAAAACAGTTACATTTTTGCTTGACTTTTAAATAAGCTTCTCAAATAGCTAAATAAGAGTGACATCGACCTCATTTAATATAGCAGGAACGATCTTATTACCCATAAAATAATCAACGTGTCATAGTCAGCTCAAGTGGCAGTGTTATTATAACAGAAAACATAAAATATAACATGGGCAAGGCCATACGGATACAAAATACTTCCAGAAAACAGTTCACAACCAGCCCACATAGCAACTGAATATTATACTGAATCAAACATCTAAATCTCCAGAAGGAGCTCATCCTAGAATTGTTGATTTCTTAGCCACAGTCTGAATACAACACATTTTAAAAGTAGTAACCATGTACTAATTCCACAAACATTATAATAACTTTGTCACTAAAACGCAAGTGCTTGTTTAAAGGCATGTATGTTATTCAAACAAAAGTTTTAATAGTATTCTCTTTGTTTGAACAGACTACCATAAGTAAATAAAATGTCCATCTGCATCTGTAAAACACATGCATAAAAGAAATATCCTTTGATTATTGTGTTGGTCCATCAAGCTAACTACTGCATCCAAAGTTAAAATGTACTGAACGCTCAAATGCAGAAAATTCATATGCACCTAAGTTTTCAAAATCGCATTTAATATATTTGGCTAATCAGCAAGTGACAACTATGAAATAAGTACTCACTGGATTTGTTGGTATTTATGTCAACCAAACTGATTCTGGTCTGAACATTGCTCACATTTTTTAATTTAACATCTTTACTTCAGAAATACTGAATAGATCCAAATTTGTAAAATTATTACTGTAAAAATCAACGGTGACTGCTGGTTGTCATTGAGATGTACTTTTCTTCTAGCTAATGGTTATTATTGGCTAAACAATGTTTACAGTCAAGTAAAATGTTATCCAGTAATTAAAAGCAGGCTGGCAACTAGACATTCAAATAGGGAGAAAATAAACCTAGGGCTGCTTACTTTACTGAGATGAAATAATCTATACATGCACTTACACAATGTGTTTCTAACCCAAGGACTCTAAGGAATACTAGTCTGCTGTAAAGCACCACAAGCATGCCACTGTTGAAATAATAGATGCAACAGTACATCCTCAATAAAACAGGATAAATCCATATAATAGCCATGTTTGACGTCAGGTTCATAAAATGGGTTTCTATGAATATAAGTGAGTAATTGCAGCCCTCTGAAAGACAACAATCTTTGACCAGCTCTAGCATGTTCTTATTAGCTGACCATTTAAAAAAGGTAATAGTTATGGCTTTAGTTTGTGATAGGTTTATTGTAAGGATGTTTTTCAGAATTATAAGTAATGAAGCCCTTTATTATTCTGGATAGATCAAAGGGAGATGATCAAACTATGAGCAGGAATTCGTAATGGCTATGTGAGGTATCAGACCAATTTACACCAGTGTTGAACTATTCAGATAAAAAAAAGACCAATAGCATTTAAGGACATGGTATGTTGCATAGAAATGGGAGACGGTCCTTCTTACTTCAGTTTTTTTTCCTATACTGAGTTAAAGTCATTGGGTTTGGCAGCTGTATCCATGATTCAAGTTCAGAGAGTATATCACTAGAACAAATTTGTTTGACTCAACAGAATGGTCTCAGCTACTTAACTAATAGGTTATCTCTCTTCAAAGCAAATTTTGCTAATTAAATAAATGTGAGTGGATAAAGGTTGTTTCCAAAACCTGTCACTATGTTCAATATATAGACCTTAGTGTGCTTAAAAATACACATCTTTGAATACTGAAAATTCGTCACCTCCAAAATTTCCATTCAAATTATTACTCACAGCTACCTCGTGAGGGGGAAGATGGGGTGTAGTGGCAAAGGCATGAAACCTGGAACAGCATTCTAGTATGTCCTGGCTGGGCTCTCTACTTGATCTCGTTATGTTACCATCAGCAAAATACTTGCAGCCCTTAAGCACAACATAAAAACTAGACATTTACCATTGCTGTACAACAAGGAACTACTTTTCTAAGCTTACTTTATAAATAATCACACTGACTCCAAAGCGATGTGTCCTACAGCGAATGCTTCCAGAGTGCATTTCAATGAAATACGAGGCCTGCAGCACTGGATCAACCGGGATTATGATGCCACGTGGCAATCCTAATAATAGTGCATTTTTGTAGTTTAAATTATACAATAGTTACTTAAAAAATAAGCTGCACACACAACTGCACAACAAGCAACAATACAATAAATATACAGGTCTGTTCACCATAACTTGTTCAGCAAGGAGTTATCATGACTATAAGAATGGTAGGACGCTATACCTCTTCTAAAGTTGTTAAGTTTACAGTACTAAAGCTGTCACCTGCAGAGGCATGCTAGAATTAAAAGCACCAGGGAAAGATGAAAACTCCTGTACAGGACGAGTTGTACAGGCAGATCTCAGGACACTCCAAGCATAAATAGGTGGAGAGGCATGGATGCACAAATGTACATAGTGTTTGCAGCCAATTACCTAACTAGATGTAAATGCATCAAGAGTTCTTCATTGGGTATTGTTATTGGCTCAACGCCAGGTATCTCTACATTGGGGAGGCACGACTATCCCAATGGTGGGGGCATGGACCCGTGACTTAATACACTGCGACACCACAAGTGACATTTATGCTGCACTACAGCCACCAACTTCCACACCTAAAAACATATGGCATCCACTACTACAATACTTGTTGCTGTTTCAGACAGCAGGGGGGGGAGGGGGGGTGGGATCTGTGCGTGATTGATGCCCGCATCATGTTGCTGGTGGTTGTTGGTGCGCATGGGCGCTTCCTACTGACCGCATTGCACACGTCATGACAGCTACTATTGGTGTGTCCTGCGGAGTGAATTATAGTCGTGCTACTTGTTTTTTTTTTTTTACCCCTATAACATCTCACACTCTTTCTCCCTCTCTTCTTCTATCCTTCTCTTGTACTATCCTATCATTGATGTTGATTCTCTCATTTACATCCCCATTTCTGGACCTTTTTTTTTTTTTTTAAATGGTGAACGTATTGATTGCCATCTGTATCCTTCCTGATTCCCTGTGCATTTATTCCTGATTTTGTTATCCTTTTACTTTGTTCTATTTGTAAAACCCAAAAATAAAGTTACAAAAAAAATAAAAATAAAGAGTTCTTCATTGGGTGAAAATCTTGCACTGTATAATTATGGACTCTGAGGCAAAAAATGTTGGGTTTAACACATCTAGCGGAAGGGGTAGTTGAAGCACACCACTGTACGATACAGCTACCTAATCATCTCAAGTTATTTGACATTAAATCTGGCCACCAAGTACAAGAACTCAATCAGCAACAGTAACTCCAAGCTCCATTTAAACGCCCGGGACCATGCTGTGCCCACAGACTCTCATACTTATCAACCTCTCCGCGGCTGGAAACCAGACAGTCCATTATTCACAGTTACAGTCAATGCAGTATGCACTTTTTTCCCAAAACTTCAAACCATGGTTGATTATTTTAAACTGCAAGTGTGGAAGATGTCCCCATGCAATCAAACTGAAATGATCACAACAAATGTTATATTATTTAAGTTTTTTGTTAGATTCACTACTACAAACATCTAAATACTCTTGTTGCAGCTATCCATTCAACTGCTGGACTCCTAAATGTACAAACATGTGTCGTGATGCAGGAGGTTTTTACTGCAATTGAGAAGGCAAGCCCAATTACATTGGACAGCCTGAAATCCCAGTCCAGCGAAGAGGTAATGCTAATAAATGTCACCTACACGCCTAACAGAAGCCTGACTCAGGATAGGAGTTATAAGGGGAAGAGGTCTTACACTAAGAGAAAACAGTGCAGTCACGATACATACGTAAGACGATTCGCAAACATTGTCTCCCATGGAGAATCGAGTGCCACCGCAGCCATGAAGCGATATGGATCACTGCTGCCTGAGCTGGTGGTCCAGGAGTCGCACAATGTGTGGGGAGGACACCTTTCTGGCACAGGAGGTGGTTTGCAGTGCGTCGAAGCTTTTGGAAGCTGTACCTGTCTTCCTGCGGTTGCGCTCGGACACCTGGTTGAGACCTGCCTAGGCTCCTGGAGGCCGAGACAGGAGAACCTGCCATAGTGTACAGAGCGTGCGAAGCCACAAAGAGTCCCCAAGGTATGTGTTGGTTTTTCTACGCGCTCACGATGCCCGATCTTCTTGCAGCTGAATGTGCAATCTAGGGGCCTCATATGATTACCTCACACTGTATCAATGGTTTGGGATACCACCATGCCAGCTTTGCATGGTATAATGAAGTCCTCACAGATATCTTAGTGCTGTATGTAGCAGTCTGTCTCTGTAGCATACGTTATTGCATCATTGCTAAGGACTGCCATATGATGGCACATACAATCATTTGGCCTGAAATGTAAGATACCAGCTTACTTTCTATTTAATACAATACCCAGAACCGATTACTTCACGTACTTATGTGCGGTAGGTATTCCAGGCTTCTAGAGTAATTTTATAGGGGTCATCATGGGGGCTGGAGTACGTACACAGGAAAGCCAAGCTGTCCCTTGAAAACCGCAAAAGTGAGAGCTTGATGAAACCATCGGATATTGCCTGTGAAGGCCCTTCTCAGCCAGCTCTCACAGATTTAGCAATAGATGACATGAAAAATAAAGCAATTGACCACAAAATATACCCTGTAACACTGTGCATTAAGCAGGTGAAAGAACATTATGATAGACCAACAAATGGGTTAGGCAAAGCAGAGCATATCAGCCACAAAGGACAGCTCTAAGTCTTCCAGCGGCCTTCTGTTGCAAAAACATCTGCATCCTGGCACGGTCACAGAAGCCACCCCCTTTGTGAAACCAGAATAATTAACTGAATCACTCCTTGAACAGATCTTTGGCAAGGAACAATTCTCACAAGCTTCCATTGTGGAGCACATGCACAGAACCATGTCTCCCAGAAAACCACTGGGCCCACACAAGCCCCATCATTGCCAGGTTTCTAAATTATAGAGACAGGGACTAGGTCTAGAAACTGACCAGTGAACGAGGTGTCACTGAAAACGAAGGAGCCAAGTTACTTTTGCCCTGATTTTACAATGGCCGTGCAGAAGGCTAAACCTGCATTCGCGGATATCAAATGACCCTGCAAAGGCCCAGTGAGATATTTGTGATGTTATATTCAGCAAAACTCATGGTCGCCCAACAAGGTCGCTGCTACCGTTTCATGAAGCTGGAGGACACACACATGCAAGTTATGTAAAAAGCTGGACAAGAACTCCACAAATTTACTGCAGTCTCCACATAATTCTCAACGGTATCTGAGTGACGTAAAATTAGTGACTCTGGAATGCAGGACTATCATTTCCATTTATTTTCTCAATGCCTAGACTGCTTATGTGAACCAAAGGGCCTTATGTAATACCCTCTATATAGTTAAATGTCGGAAATATGAAATGTCTCCCCTCTTCATCCAGTCACTATGCACGCTGCAAAATGTAATAAATAGGAAGTGGAGGCCACGAAAGTCAGAGTGAAAGGAAGCACAAACATTATCATTCAATCACAGAACTAAAGCAGGTCAGCCCAGACGCTGACCATGACTCAGCCATAGGCGCATCTGTTGCCACCCACAACACCCAAACGGTCTGCTGGTGTACCTACCAGAAGCAGTTCCTGCACCTGGGATGGAGTGAAAACAGGAGAGGTTTGGTATTGCTGGCAACTGGAGAAGGCACTGAAGTTTGCTGCCGCTGATGATGGTGTAGCTGGTCTCTTTGGAGCACCTGCCTGGCAGACAGCCTGCACATGCCAGGAAACATGTCAGCAGTGTTACTGGTTAAGCCAAAACAGAAGGGATTATCTTGTCCCCAGCGGATGGGAGACATTGGTCTGATCTTTTATTTCTTGGTGCAGAAGCTCAAGGTTGACGTAGATCCGCCTGTCATTGTTTTGCAGCTCTGTGCACCAATTATGTGTATTTACAGAATACAGTTTCCACGTTAAGCAGGTGTAATCAAGTGACATCATAGCATTTGGTTCATAAAAAATGTAAGATGGGTCCTGTGAGAATTGAAGACTGGTGCACCTTGACCATTTCATTTAAATGAAAAGAATGAATAATTCGCGAGAATCATTATTTCATACCACTTGAGAGAGGATGTTGCTTTGTTTTTTTTCTTCCAGTGACGCACACAGCAGTTACATCTGTATTAGGTATCTGTTGTAAAGAGGTAGTCCAGTCCAAGTAGTATCTTTAAGTATTTATTCCAAGTAAGATCTTGAGTAGAAGAGAGCCCCACCAGGAGCAGCCTCCCTGCTGCTCAGCCCATACACCAACTGACATTCTCACTCATCCAACATTCCGCAGTCACCTCTCACACCAACATTCTACTCCACACTCACACTGGCTGAGCAGCAGGTATAACACATCTCCCTTTTTTTACACAAATGAGAATCAACTTCAAATGAATCACAAATGAATGGTCCAAGTAGAAGATGGCAATACGATAATTACATGCAGCACTGGGGCAAGGAAACAATTTCAACGTAATACATGTAGATATGATAATGATGGAAAATATACATGTTAAATAACAGAGTAGATTTATAAAAGAGTAACAAAACGCAATCCAGCAATCACAGCAAATAAGAACCACACAAGCGCACTCACCACATCTCCCTTTCCACAATACAATAAAAATAAATGCAAAACACAGGCTACCATGCCACAAAACACAAGCTAAAACTCCACTAACAAACAAGCAGGCTGGCCAGGCCAACAAGAGGTAAAGAGTACCAACAGGACAGCATGGTAGGAAACCAAACAGAAAAGAGATACGAATCTGTGGAAGGTAATTCCACAGGGGACAATCGGCAGAAACATTGCCCTCCACCCTTACCCGTAGTAAGGGTGGTAAGTGTGACAAGAAAGTACACATAGAACCAAGAACGGAACAACGTAGTTCCACAACCTTACAGTATAGAAACATTGAATACCTGGAAACTTCCGAACTTCCCCCAACATCACTGGTTGAGGTGTGATGTGTGGAGGGAAGACCACACAGTACAGCAAGAAAAACTTACACTTCACCCAACAGTACTAAAACCATGAAAAAGTGGAAAACATCAGCGCACTAATCAAGTGAGACCACAGAGCAAAGTACAACATCCAAGCGCAACCCTGACGTGCGATGGAAGTGGAAGGATAAAGCACAGCATAAACACAGCAATAATTAAAACAAGCACTAAACGGAAACTGCACTGCAAAACCAAGCGCAACCCTGACGTGCGATGGAAGTGGAAGGATATAGCACCGCATAAACCCAGCATTAAAAACAAGCACTCAATGGAAACTGCACTGCGAAAAGTGGCAACATGGCATCGAATCAGCACATTCGAAACATACTCAATGAAAACTGCACAGCAATAAGTGGTAACACAGCAAGGATCAGCACATACGAAGCACACTCAAAGATGCAAAACTGAGCAATGGAAAAAAACGGGTGAGCGAACTCTCACACAAAGTGAGAATTAACTTCAAACTAAAAGAATGTCAGAGAAGAATGTTCCATGGAAAACGGTCCAATTGCAGATATGTCCAGGAACACGTCCAAAGAGGTAGGTGAAAATGAAGTAACTCCCAGAAAAGAACACTCAGTACTCCCCGGCTGGGATAAAAGATATAGAAAAAAAACAAGAACAAAACTCTCATGGACTTTCTGGGGAGAATGGTATAACAGAAAATGAAAACACGCAAGTTCACAACTCCGAATAACTGGCAAAAGGTGAGAATGGCGAAAAGCAGGAAAGGATGGTCCCAAATGAAATAATGTAGTGCAAGGAGCGAAACCGGGACATCTGGCAGAGAAGCCGGGGAAAAAACACAGTACCTTCATCCAAGATCGTACATCCAAGGCAGAGCTTCATGCAAGGCAAAACTCGCGTACGTGCTGCAAGATGACGACGACGTGGAAATAAATTTTTTTTTTAAATCGTGGTTGGCAAAGAACGTAGAATGCTGGAAGCTGCAGAAGACTGCATGAAGCGCACCAACCACAAAATGGCGGCACGCACTGGTGACACCGCGCCGGATGGCTCCCGGCATCACCGTGCACCAAACATTGAAGCTGGCAAGGAAACCACGCCATAAAGACAACGAAGACAGCTGAGCACAGGTAAGGCTGTGCGCGCCATGTATGTGCTCGAGGCAGGTTTTGTAGACGAAGGAGCGGTTTAACTGCCATGTAAAACACAACGTTGCAGTACTGAGGAAATTTGGCTTAAAAATCAGCAATAAGCCAAAGTACTCACAGATAATGGTTGAACTGCCACAAAAGACGCACCGGTGGTTCAAAGTGCAAGTAGACAAAGGAAAAACACTCTCACTGCCAGTGTCAATGTGAAAAACGCCACAAGCCATACACATTAGGCAAGGGATACAACTGCCAAGATCCTACTCTGAATTGGCAGAGTGAAGTCCTCTTCAGCAAAGGACACAGCCAAGGTGCTAAAATAATGTGCTGGAAATTTTCTGACGTGAAAAGAATGACGAGCGGGTGGAGGAGGGGCACTGGTGGTACTCTACCAGGACAACAGGACAGTGACACCTCTTTGAAGGAAGCAGGACAGGCAGGCAGTAGGACAGGCGGCAGCAGGAACTGGCAGGCAGCAGGGACTGGCAGGCAGCAGGAAACTGGTAGGCAGCAGGAAACTGGTAGGCAGCAGGGACTGGCACACTTCCTCCAAGACAGGCAGGGAGTGAACAGCAGGTAGAGGGCAGGCCTGCAGACAGGAACTGGCACCTTTGTGTTGCGGGCAACCGGTGTAGAGGTCACTGGTGGGGCTCTGGGTGCCAGGATTCTTTAAATGCGCAGCTCAAGGTTTAAGAAAGGCTTTACCTTTAAAGTTCTTTAGTATTCAAATTTTCTGTAGGTGGCACACGGAGGTTCTTTCCTCAGAATCGTCGCCAAATAATGTTGTAAAGAGGTAGTCCAGTCCAAGTAGTATCTTTAAGTATTTATTCCAAGTAAGATCTTGAGTAGAAGAGAGCCCCACCAGGAGCAGCCTCCCTGCTGCTCAGCCCATACACCAACTGACATTCTCACTCATCCAACATTCCGCAGTCACCTCTCACACCAACATTCTACTCCACACTCACACTGGCTGAGCAGCAGGTATAACAGTATCCTTATATTCAAACTCGAAGGGCAGGGGGCCTAGGGAGGGATGTTACTTCCAGCGAAGCCTCCCACCGTAGTTCAGTGCAGAGGGCCCTACTTTTTGAGTGATCGAGGGGAGGCAGAGAAGACGTCCTGAGACAGACCACAAACAGTGGTACATGGGAACAAGCATTTCTCCCTGCATATCAGAGCATGGTAATGGTCATACCACCCCCTTCCAGTTCATTTTCAGATAAGGAGGGCAGAGAACACTTGACTTCAGCACCTACTAATCAATTGTAAGAGGGTGGGTGCACTGATGCCACACTGTCGGCTGTAGTTCTCAATATCATACACTCACTGAATCACAAAGAAGGTATTTTGAGGCTAGATTTGTAAAAATGTAACACCTATTCAATTTGTAACACACTACCCAGTGAACTGCAATGTACATTTGTGTTTTACATAGACAATTACTACCAAACCATGACATCTGCAATGGGTGCAATATAAAACGCATTAAAAAAAATGCTAATCCGCCAATCAAAACAATATTTTCAAGATGGCTCTTTGAGTGGTGCACCGCACAAAAGCACAATTACAACTGAAAATGGTTAACTCTCAAAAAGAGGCAGTCAACACCCCTGTTGTTTCCGATTGGATTCAACGCGCTTTTACAAGGAAATTGGCAGTTAACATCTGAACACCTTTCTACCTTGCTCTCTGAGTAGGCTTTAAAAATTATAAACTGAGCCTCATCCCTTAACAGTGGCGAGTGCCGGGCCAATGACCGGGCAAGCCTCATCGTGACCAATAACAGGTGCAGGGTCCAGGTGACAGGGCTGGGAGGAGTGGGAGCCAATTTCCAAGCAGAACTGTTGTGGGTAGCGAACCTAAGTGCGCACCAAAACACTAACTCTACATAACGATGGAAGGAAGTACTGGGGCAAATGGTGAAAAGACTGATCAAACATCCAATTTTATCTGGTATGCGCTAGTTTTCACATCTATACTATTCGTTCCAGGAGATTATAACTGAAGCTGATTCAGCAGTACATTATGTCAAGTCTGTACAGGAAAGCATCGCCTCTGTCTACAAGACTAACAGGACTCAATCAAAGTACACAACACGACAAACTTGTGAGGAAAACTTGAGTGTCTCTTAGAAAGACAGACAGCAGTTTGCAAGGTGGTTTTAATGGTGTTAATTTGCTAAGCAACAACATGATGTATGGCCTTCAGTTTATTGGTCGAAACCATACAACATTCTGGGACTTGCAGTTTCACTTTATACGGTACGAATTCAAAAAGGCCCGCATGTAAAGAAAGTGCTGTTGAATAAAAAGTCAGAATAGCCTGGAGATGTTACAGGACATTGGCCCACAGGGCAGTTGTAAGACGCTCAAGGGCGAAGAAAACTGGGATAAACGTGTGTGAATCCCAGTACTGAAACAGCAGGGATGGGGTAGGTGCTGCATCTCAGGAGTAATCTGTTTTCAAATTGCATTGTGTGAATCACAGCAGTTCAATGACATAAGACAAGAAGCAATATTGGACATCGATCAGAACTGAAGTGGTCCATGGCTTTTGAAGCACTCAGGTTTCCAGATTACACAAGTGAGTAACTCATCCAATCCAGGATATTGTAGCATCTGTAGTCCTAAAGGTATATTAGGCTAAGAGTACCAGAAAACAAAGCAAATACATGGACTGTATTTGCATAACCTTTTCAAGCACTGAATAAAAAAAGAAAGCTTGGCAATTCTATGTTTCGTGGTCAAGGTACTGAAACAATAGTAGTAATAGGTTATTTATTGTTTGATAACAATCTTATTACACACAATTTAAATTACATTCAACAATTAATATAATAATACAGCACCAAAGCATGGAAAAATAAATCAAAATGAGGGAAAAATAATGGGATGCTGACTCATTCTCTCTTACAAAAACTAAAACGCTAGTTACCGACATCACACGTCCACTACCAATACTAATAGCCACCACAAGGTATAATTGTTGCTACTTAAAAATTGAATAACACCTGTACAGTCACATAAGTAATTTTACTTCCGCTAATTAACTATTTTTGCAAATGTCATTGTGTGTCTGATTACCCAGTTATTCTCGCTGTTAAAACAGGACAAAGCCATTTGTCATGGAAGACCTCACACCAGTTAAATTGTGAAAAGACATAGTATTTTCACTGTTGTGACATAAAGAACAAGACAAATACTGTAGAAGAATAAAAACAACAACAAAAAACATTTGACTCTCTCCAACGTGCTACTCTGTCTCACCATATACCCATCTCAAAATATCTGCTACCTCCGCTCTCTGACTCGTCCCAAACTTCATTTTACTATGATCTCCCCAACACTTTCTAAATTCTTCCCTCATGGATCCCTCCTTTGACTCATCCCAAACCTCATTTTACTATGATCACCCTAATCCATTTCTAGAAACTCTTCCATCCATCTCTCCTTTTACTTATCCCATACTTCATCTTACTACTATGATCTCCCAAATAACACTTTCTAGAGTATTCCCTCCCTCCATTATCTTATTCAATTAACAGACTTGCATGTCCACTGCTCAAATTAACTCATATTTCCCTATACTAATCCACCACTAATCCTTTTTGCGCTCCAGAATAGCGTGCTACTCACTGAAAAGCGCTCTGACGCCTCGTCAGGGGTAGTAAGCACTATATAAATACAATTACAATAAAGACTGGAAGGTCTATAATCCCCATTGCGGTATCAGAACACGCATTCCTCTTTCTCGCTTAACAAGAGATTCCATCTGCCTTCAAACTGGAAAAAACAGGCGGAAAATCTCAGGTATTTTTTTGTTTGTTTTGTAGATTCTAATTTAAATTAGAATCTATGCTGTTATGTCGGTGTAAGGTGTATGACAGTAAATAAAATAGTTTATCATATATAGAAGTTTTTAGGATTGTCCAAGGATTTATTAAGCCAGAGGCCTTGAAATGCACTATTGCATCATCTGCCACCTTGTGTGAGGATCTCTCTGTCTTTTTTCAGGATAAAATACAAACAATATACTCTACATTTTCCTCAACAAAAATCCCCACCTCATCCCCACTAAAACCTCACTGCTCAGACACTTGGTGTGAATTTCACCAGTTCAGTTCTGAAGCCTCCCTTAAACAACTTATTAAAGTCAAATCTGGATCCCCGATCGACCCATGTCCGGCTAAATTTTACACTTCACTTGCCCTATTACTAAACCCCTCACTTAACCAGATCTGGAATGCATCCTTAAACTCAGGCACCTATCCATCTATCTGGAAAACTGCACTAGTACAACCCATTCTTAAGAAAGAAGATGCTGACCCGACTGAATTAAAGAATTTCAGGCCGATCTCCCTCTTGCCAGCACCGGCTAAGATTCTGGAGAAGGAAGTGCAGAAACAACTCTCAGCCTACCTAGAATCGAACAATCTTTTACATGACTCCCAATCAGGATTCAGGTCGGGATATAGCACTGAGACAGGTTTACTGGAAGTGTCGGAAACAATACGGGAAACTTTGGACCATGGTAATTATGCAATGTTGGTGCTGTTGGACTTGTCCGCAGCATTTGACACTGTCTCACATCCGATCCTTCTGGAGAGGCTTGAGCAGATGGGCGTGGGGGGCACTGTCCTTACTTGGTTTTCCTCCTTTCTCGAGGGCCGCTCCCAGAAAATCTTTCTACGCCCATATGTCTCCTCTGCTCGCCCGTTGATCTGTGGAGTCCCTCAGGGCTCGGCCCTGAGTCCGACCCTTTTTAATGTTTATCTCGCCCCACTTGCCTCAATCATCGAACAACACGGTGTTAAGGTGGTCTCGTACGCTGACGACACCCAGTTGGTGTTCTCATTCAGGGATTACTCCGAGGCAGTCTTCACCAATTTCAAACAATGTCTGATTAATATCTCATCCTGGATGACAGACAATTGTCTGAAATTAAACACGGATAAAACAGAAGTTCTGTTTTTTAACCAGCCATCACCACCTAAAGCTGAACTGTGGTGGCCTACGGAACTTAATCCCCCTCCTCTGCCTGTCCTCTCTGCGAGAAATCTAGGGTTCAAATTTGACTCCACCCTCTCAGGGAAAGCCCAGATATGCCTAGTTTCATCCTCATGCTTCTGGAAGCTGAAAACCCGGAGGAGATTCCTACATCTCCTGCCTATGGACTGCAGGAAGACGGTAGTTCACGCATTGATCACTTCACAGTTAGACTATACCAATAGTCTATACTTGGGTCTCCCAGACTATCTCATCAGAAAGCTGCAGATCATTCAAAATGCGGCCGCTAGGCTCATCAGGAATGTACCACTCAGCCATCATATCTCCCCTCACCTGCGTAGCCTACACTGGCTGCCTGTGAAAAAGAGGATTCAGTTTAAGGCTCTGACCCTTGCCTATAGGTCCTCCAGAGATACCGGCCCCAAATACTTAAAGCACAGATTGCCCAAATATAATCAAAATAGGACTCTAAGATCGAATCACCAGGGACTCCTAGCTATCCCCCGCTTCAAAAAAGCTAGACTGGGCGGTCGATCATTTGCCTATAAAACCGCCTCGCTCTGGAACTCCATGCCCGAGGATCTCCGAAAGGCTAACTCAGAACCGCTATTTAGGAAGACTCTTAAGACCTGGCTCTTTGGCCTTCCCTAGAACCTCCTCCATCAGGTACTATCACCCCGCAATCGCTGTCAGCGCCGCGACATCTCCGTTGGAGGTAGCCGTGCGCTTTACAAGATGTATAATAAATAAATAAAAATAAAGAAAGAAAAAATCTTCAAAAGCATTGTACTGGAAACCAATGGTAAATTGGCAAATTTCTGAAAAAGTTATACTGGATAACAAAGGTAAATTCTCAGGCAGCAACCAAGAATCCAACTGCAATTTATGTAGTGATTCTTAACAATAATTTATAGATATGTGGAAAAATATTAATCTGTAGCCTCTTTAATTTCATAACCCAATTTATCTTTTAAGAGGCCAGAGGCAGCTTCAGTACAATGCAGAAAGTAAGCCTACATTTGTTTATCAAGCAATAAATATACTGCAGTTTCACTCAGTTCTAATCTCACCGTATTGTGAGTTGTTGCAGTACAAAAATTCTAAATCAATTGTCTGTGGAACTGTTCCATCGGCATGTTTAAGGATCCTAGAAAATAGGGAATCCCATAAAATAATATATTTACTTTACTTTTGATTTAAATCTATCAATTTATTCCAATAACCCTACCTCTGTTTTGTGAATGAAATTCACAATTGTCGTGCGTGTGGAAGCAAAATCGAAAACTCACAGAAACTTGCTACAGGGAACTCTAGGCAGGGGTGAACGCTCTCCGGAGCCATGAAAGGGACCTTTTCCATCCCAATAATGGCTCACACTTTACAGACATTGATGTGATATTTACAACCCATCTGTTTCAAAATTCATCAGTAACCACTATTTAATTTCCAAGCTTATCTGCTAAGCTCACCGCCTCAGGTCAAGTCTGAGACTTTCAGCCACTGCTGCCTTTGGAATAAACACCGCTTCCATCTCTGATCTGTAAGTTTAGTATTTAATTAAAGTATAAGCTTGGAAATTCCAGCTTGCAACACCAAAGTTACTACTGAGACAAGACGGCCTTAAGGCATTAACACATTATGTGGGCATAGCTACCGAATAACCAACGTCCCAACGTTATATGTGAGACCTCAGTCAGTTTTCTTTTTTGCCAACAGATCCTTGCAAACAGGGCACGAGTCAGGGGTACACGCGGGTGGACGGCGTCCACCCACTTTTTTCACAGGGTGGACGCCGTCCACCCTGCCAGGAAGTTGGGCCCCACTAAAAAAGATGCTGAATTCGTCCCGGTGTAATTTTCAAACACCGGGACACTTTCAGCAGCGCCTGCAAGTTATCTGCTTTAGATCTGCAACAACGTGCAGGCGGGACGGGGCTCTCTCATTTAAGACTCCTGCTGGGCCCATAACAAAAGCAGAATTTGAGGGGTCATCAGGCCTCCTTTTGTTCGAGTCTCCTGGCTGGCAGCAGTCAGGAGCCTCACACCTAGAAGCAAATGCAGCAGAGGGGAAACAAAGGTTCACACCTTGTTAGCACTTCACACATACTTAAGAGAGGCAGCTTTTCACTTTGTTCAGGCTCTGTTTAGGAGATATGCATGGACTGTAAGAATGTCAGATGTGTTGATCTTTCCCAGTATTTGCACAAAATAAATAGCATTTATATAGCGCATACTACCCCTGAGGAGGCGTTGTAATAATTTAAATATCACTATTTTTTCTTTTAAAGCACTATGGCTAGAAGAAGCTTTACACTGACAAAAGGCAACATTGGTTTATGTGAAGCTCACAAAAGTGAGCATCTTCTGCCTAAATCAGGAGGGTTTGCAAGTATACTCAAAATGTGCTCAAATGTACTCATGATAGACCTGCTAAACATATACGTGAGGGCTTAAGATCTGAAGTCACTTGTTGTGATCCCACTTCCTGTGATGTCACGCGCCGCGATGTCACGCACCTTGATGCCACTTGCATACTTATTAGGTTAGCCCCCCCCCCACTTCTTTTTTTAGGACTTGTGCCCTGCTTGCAAATATAGGCACTGTAGACTTAAAAACGTAATTGTATTTCTGAAAACGTAACGTTGAGGCTCGCTGGCTGAAGGTATCACACGTTTGGGAGAATTAGAGCTTAATCAAGCTTGACTTGTAAAAGGCTTGGCATAGTTGAGTTGGTGCTGGCTATGAGACTCATGATTCAAGAGAGGCCTTTTCACATAAGGAAATTGTGGCACATTACTTGTAGCTTGATAGCTATTACTATAACCTTCTTCCCTCAGTGTAATGATTCCTTAAGAAGTATGTTCCCATTTGATAAGAAGCATGTTGTTTACACAGAGGTACTTGTCACTGACTATACCGGTTTACCTCTCAATACGTGCTAAGTGAAAGGCATAGCGGTGACCGGGCAATCCATGTGTTGTTTATAGAACGTGATGATGAATGTTTACAAAACGTAACTTTCATTGGTATTGAATGGCATCAAGTTACCACAACATAATTGTTCACTTGTGTCGTCCTAAGCCCTGTGCAATAAATTGACACTGTTGCAGAAGGGCTTTAGAGCCACAGATCTCAAGACCACCTGAAAGATGGAAAGGACCACAGGAGATGACGCGCTCCTGACATAGACACAGCCCGGGTGACATTTGTCGGCAGATCTCTCTTCTAAAAGTGATGCGGGGTAAAATCTGAATCCATTCAGATGTAGCTACGTTTCTTAGAACAGAGTACTCACCGACTCAGTGCACGCGGATCACTGGAGTCTTCCGGTTTCCTCTGGAACACCGGCTTACTGAAGACAGGAGCAGTAGGTCTAATCATCCAATAAGAAACCGGAATCGTGTATGTGCGTCATACAACCCGCCCACTACCGGAAGCCGGACGGTACAGCATCTAAGTACCATGCCTGGAGTACAGTCACGCTCTGTGGCCTCGCAATCAATGAACAACGCAACCAATAAACATCGAGCAGGTTTTATCTACCCAATAACAAACCAGCTTACATTCTTCGAGGCCTCACAGCCAATGAACGCCTGGCAGTCAATCCTTTAACTAGAGTACCCACAGTCAATCCACAGCCACGTTTTCCGTGTATTGAAGTATTTGCGATTACATGGGCTTGACGAACTTAGACCGCTGTACTTATTAGTTAAAAGAATCCGGATAAACGAAAACAACGAAGATCATAGGATTTCCATCTCAATGATTGATGGTTGTGCGAAATTTGGAACAGTCCAACCTACATTTTGTGTTACACTGCTTTCTCATCTAGGCACTTTAGTGAATTAACATTTGCAGCTGTGACATTTCTTAGTTTATTGCATATATATTTGCAGTTTTATATAGCGTGAACTCGACCCGACGGCATTGGAGTGTTTTACATGAGCCCCACTTTCATTATACCAGGACACATTCATTTTTTGGTAGGGAGAGATTTGCACAGAATCACAGGATGTTGATCCAACGCCGAGACTCGAACCTGATTCACAAGCGCCAAAGTTAGCAGCGCTTAATTCGGTCTCAGCTCTTTTTTATGACAGTCACCTGCAGTTGGGAACACCTTTTGCAAGTTTGTTATGCTCTGCAGAGCCTTTATTAAGCTGTTTGCAGACATGCCAGCCTCTGGGAACGCGAGGGAGAAGGAGCTCATTTCATTGGTGGTGTAATTCTGTGTTTATTCACATGTTCTGTTGTTTAAAATGCTTTATTGAAATTATATGGAGAAACAAATCTAAAGTAAACACAATATTCAAAACAATACAATTCAAGCACGGTGAATAAAAGAAATATATGCAAGCTTAACAGTTCAATATACCCGAACTCGAATTGAAAAATATAAACTATTTACAAAACAATATGCATTTTTAAGAGATTTTTGTAAGAGAAGAACAGAGAGAAGGAAAAAGAAAGAAAAGGAGAAAGAGAGGAAAAGGAAATGATAAGCAATAACAGCATTGCAATAATAACCATATTAACTTAATGAAGACTTACCAACATTTATGGAGATTTATAACTAGTGACCGTAGATTTGGATAGAACAGCTTGTCTGGATAGGAATGTTGTGAGTGGCAACCATAAGAAATCTTTTTTTAATCAGTAAAGGAGTGGAAGTGTCATATGCGCGATCCAATCTGTGATGATGACATAAAAGATTCCACCAGGCAATAAAAGTAATTTATATTCACATGTTCTAAAAGAACCTTGTAAAGACGACACTTCACAGCAATTGTAGTTAAGGAGTCTATTAAGTAGATGAATCTCCAACACAGGTTGATGGTCAGGAAGGGGAGTACCTTTGGCGTCCGGTCACGAAGGTCATCAGCTGTCTTCTGGCCAACATTCCAGAACGCTAAGCTGATGACAGGGAGGAGGGAAGGACGGAAGGCGAATGGGGACAAAAGGGTAACAAAGGAGATACACAACACATCTTCCTCTTTACAGAAGCGATAAGGAAAATAATGTAGTTAGTCACATACAAAATCTTCGAGTTTGCTGGGTGGAACAACCATGCGTCCAACTCTTGTTCTTACAGGCTCTCTTTTGTCAGTGATGGGTAAACGCTCGTTATGGCCCATTGAGGCAGAACACTGGGTGCCCTGTGGAACTTCCCCATCTACCTCATCCTCCCAGAAATCACACATTCCTCCCTTTGTGTTTCTGTGAGCAATGATTTCTTCTCCAGCTGGGCAACTATGTTTGCCTGGTGCCAACCTTGAGAAATGCCACACTCTACCATCACTCAATAAGGCCGAGTTACAAAATACCTTCTTGACCATGAGGGGTTTGGAAAACCTGTTTTGACCTTTGGCTATGAACCCACTCATTTTCACACGAACCATGTCCCAGACACACGCACAGGTTTGCAGCTGTGTTTCATGTTGTAGTGGGCCTTGCAGTCCATTTGTGTCTTTTGTAAACGGCGTTTAACCATGTCAGGTGACCATTCCGCTCTTTTGCTTGCAGTTTGCCAACCCACATAGTCCTTTGACATTGGAGTCCTCCCTCTCATGAGTTCGAATGGGCTATGACCTGTGCTGTTGCATGGTGTAATGCGGTACGCCCACAATGTTTTGCCTATTTCATTCCTCCAGGCTAGATTATTGTTTGTGGCTAGTTGCATAATACCCTTAATGACCCTGTTAAATCTTTCTACAGCACCATTGCCAGCAGGGTGGTATACAGAAGTGGTTTTGTGTGAAATCTTGTTTCTTTTTAAGTAGTTGACAAGCATCTCTGAAGTAAATTGGGGGCCATTGTCGCTGACAATGCATTTGGGTAGCCCTTCCTTTATGAATACCTCATCAAGAAATTGTAAAACACTCTGGGCATCAGTTTTGTTTACAAATCCCACTTCGGGCCACTTTGAGAAGTGATCAATTAGCACTATGGCGTAAACCTGTTCCCCATGTTTTGTGATGGGTCCCATGATGTCTATTCCTATTCTTTCCCATGGCATGTTTGGACACGGAATGGGATGAAGGGGGGCTCTGAAAGTGACTTTGGACTTGTCGGAATTGCTGCATTGTATACAATCCCTCACGATTCTCTCTGTGGTGAGATCAACCCCAGGCCACCAATACAGATTCCTGATTCTGCTCTTAGTTTTACCAATACCTAGGTGTCCTTCATGGCATATTTCAAGAATGATATGTCTGAGTTTGACTGGGGGAATTACTTTGCCACTCCTTAAGAGCAATCCCTCTTCCACTGAGAGTTCATCTTTCACTTCCCAGTACGGTAACAACTCTTTTTTCACATCCTTTTTTATTGGCCACCCATTCACTATCATACCACACACTGTGTTTAAGGTGGTGTCTTTACTCTGCTCGTTCAACCATTCCTCAAGTGATATGCCGTGCGTCTCCTCATGGATACTAGCAACACAGAATTTTTCGTCTGATTCACTTCTTGTCTCTTGTACCAAAACAGGCATCCGGCTCAAGAAATCTGCTACTACATTCTTCGTGCCAGGTACATATTGTACTACATAGTTGTAATCAAACAGTCTCACCGACATCCTTGCCAGTCTGGGAGAAGCTGCATATAGTCCTTTTGTGGACAACACCTTAGTGAGGGGTTTGTGGTCACTTCTTAAAATTACCTTGCTGCCCCATATAAACTGTCTAAAGTGTTCCAGTCCCCAAATACATGCCAAGGCCTCACGCTCGATGACAGAATACTTTTCTTCTGTCGGTGTAAGGGAGCGAGAGGCGAATGCGATGGTGCATTCCGTACCCTTAGAATCTCTTTGGGTGAGGACTGCTCCTAAACCTCTCCCACTGGCATCAGTTGTTACAATATTAGTCAAAGATGGGTTGAACCCTTGCAAGGGTGGAGCAGTGCATATGTCATTTTTTAACATGCCAAATGTTTTACGACATTCATCAGACCATACAAATTTGTTATTGTTTTTAAGTAATTGTCTTAAATCAAATGTTTTAGCCGAAAGTCTTTCAATGAATTTAGAGTAGAATTCTATGAGACCAAGGAAGGAGCGCAGTTCATCTTTGTTTTTTGGTTCTGGGGCATTTAAAATGGCATCAAGAAGCTCTTTTTTTGGTTTGATTCCCTCAGCAGATATGGCATGTCCTAGATAAGTAACTTTTGAACGTGCAAATTTGCATTTGCTATGTTCAGCTGTGAGACCCTTTTTCTCCAGAATTTCCAGAACTTGCATTAATTTTTCGTCATGTTCTTTTTTTGTCCTTCCTATGACTAATATGTCATCCTGAAATAGGAGAATACCATCTACGCCATTAAATGTTTCCTGCATTAGTCTCTGGAACATGGCAGCAGCAGATGCCAATCCAAAGGGGACTCTTTTAAAACGGAAACACCCAAAAGGGGTGACGAAAGTGGTAATGCTTCTGCTCTCTGGGTGCAAGGGGACCTGATGGTATGCTGCCTTAAGGTCTATTGTCGAAAAGTACTTTACTCCCTTGGTGCAAGCTAGCATCTCATTGATGCGTGGGAGGGTAAATTGATCCACTAAAATATTCTTGTTGAGATCGCGGAGATCAATGTACAATCTCAACTGCCCATTGGGGTGTTTAACTACAACCATGGGGGCGACCCATTCAGAGGATTCAACCCTCTCAATTATGTCATCCTTGATTAACTTTTCCAAATGGTCTCTCACCCCTTCCCTAATAGAGAATGGAATGTTCCTTACCTTGTGTAATTTGGGAATGGCGCCCTTCTTAACACAAATCTTATGTTCAAAACCTTGAAAATGACCAATGGAATCAGAAAATACTTTGGGGAATCTTTGTTTGACTTCTTTATAAATCTCTTCCTCATTTTGGACTATGAGGACAGGTTCCTCACTGTATGGATTGAGGACAATCCCTAGTTTCCCTTGATCTAACCACCCTAAGACTGATGGGCCTGATTTAGATACATAGAGTTTGCACAGGGCTTCTCTTCCTTTGAACGTGAATTTTAGTCTCCTATACCTCTCTAAATCAATGGTATCCCCAGTAAACGTTTTCAAGGAGATGTCAGGGGGTTCTAACTGCTCACCAAGTTTGGGCAAAAACTTCTCTTTCCACACTTTGACATTGACAATTGTGTACGGTGAACCAGAGTCCGCTACAATAGACACATTTACTCCGCCAATACACATTTCGCAAACTGGTTTTTTGTTCACCGTACCTTTCTTGTTATCTTCAACATCTAAAATACAATCATCATCAATATTCAGTACAAACATGTTCATGTCTTCCTCATCAGAAAAATTAGAATCTGCCTCATCTTCATTATCCACGTATTTCACAGATCTTGGTGTCCTTTTATGGCACACTTTCTGAAAATGACCCATGACCCCACAAAAGGAACATCTGTACTTTTTGTTTTTGGCAGGGCAATTGCGATCATTAGCTAAATGATTTAAACTGCCACATCTGTAACATCTTCTGTTTGTGTCACTGGTTTTTTCAAATTTTCTGTCATTTTTAGGTTTGTCCCTGTAATTAATTCTTCCATCTTTTGGTTCCCTGTCGCTCACTTTAGCAACAATGGTTTCCTCCTTCTTTTCCTTACTTTCAGCTATAACAGCTTTAGCACATCTGCCAGTAAGTTCCTCTCTTCTGGCTATATCAGTGACAGTTTGTAATGGGCTCTCCCCTTTAGCCCACAAATTGTCTTGAATCTCGGTGTTTGAACCTTGCATCACTATTTGATCACGAATAAAGTCGTCATGAAGCTCCCCGAAACGACATGTTATGGCTAAGTTTTTCAGTGCCGCCACATAGTCATCTATGGATTCATTTTGTCCTTGCTTCCTATGGAAGAACTTATACCTGTCCACTCCCACACATACAGTGGGCTTGTAATAACTATTAAGATCATCAATTGCGTTTTTGTAGACATCACCCTCATCTGCATTTCTAGGTTTTTTGTTGATTCTCTTGTAAATCTTTATTCCACCTGCACCCAAACAGTGCAATAATATTTTGTACTTCCTTTCTGCTTTTAATTCTTCCTCATCCTCTAATGTATCAATGAAATTTGTAAAATGCTCTCTCCACTCCTCCCATTTGATTAGGGTTCACCTCCCCCAGCTAGAAACGAAGTAGGAGGTGACAAATTCAACAAATAACCAGTAGCCATTTTATATTATTTAACTTATTTAGTAAATGTGAATCTTAGTATTATTTTAATGGCTGGAAAGTACAAAATGTTTTTCTTTTTCCTTTTGCATGTAAGTAACCAGGTACTGTGTGGTTAGTTTAGTCACACGAAACGCTGCCCTTTTTAAATTAATTGTACCTTATCAGAGCGCTGCTGTGCCAATCAGCGAAGATTGCCACTTGTTTTTTTTTTTTCCTCCGTCGAGTTTCTTCAGAACCAGTCTCTCTTTCATTCTGCTACTTATCCAACAAGGGGATGGCTTTGCGTTGTGCACCGCAGATCAGTTTGAAGGTCTTCTCTCAGAATGGTGCCAGTAGCGTGACGTGTGTCACCACGTCATTAAACTGGGATGAGTGGCACGGTATCGTATTCCTGCAATGTGTTGAAAACACATCCAAGATGGCCTCCTACGTGGCTGACGTGCTGCGTCAGTTGCTGCTTGACAGTTCGTTTCCGTTGCTATGGAGCAGTTGACAGTTGCCGGATGACTGTTGACAGATGTCAGTTGACAGTTTTAACCGTTGCGCTCTGTCATTAAGGTACGCAGTGAAATCAGCTTCCATCAAGTTACACGTCAGGAGACATTCATTAATGATATTCTCCCGTTGATCATTAGTTTTTCTTTCTCATCATGATCCGTTTCTTTTTAAGTATTTTTCCTCTCCTGATGCGCCCTTGTCATTTTCTTAACAGTTATAATCCTCGTTTTGCTTTTCATCTTAGCTATCCTCTTTTTCACTGACCTGCTTTTTTCTTTTTTTATGTCCTCCGATGGTGAGCCGGAATTATTCACTTCATGTATTCTTCTTTTTCAATCCTTTTTTCTTCTTTAATTCTTGCACGCAGTGTGTTGGAGCTCGTCGCCAATTTGTAAAGACGACACTTCATAGCAATTGTAGTTAATGAGTTTATTAAGTAGATGAATCTCCAACACAGGTTGCAGGTCAGGAAGGGGAGTACCGGGGGGGGGAGGGTGTCCGGTCACGAAGGTCATCAGCTGTCATCTGGCCAACATTCCAGAACGCTCAGCTGATGACAGGGAGGAGGGAAGGACGGAAGGCGAATGGGGACAAAAGGGTAACAAAGGAGAACACAACAAACGTTCCTTATATATAAAGAATGAAAGTCTTGCGAGAACTACATTACTTTAGACTAGAATGATAACAGCTGATGGTCAACATGGATGGCTTGACACAAATTTATAAAGGGTTCACCAAGTAAGGCAGGTGACGTGAAACCTTAATTATTGGATAGAATAAAGGACAGATTGTAACATGGCTGTCTGTAGATATTCTGGCGCCAGGGTTTTCTTTTACGCTTGCAAAGCGTACAGTACTTAACACTGCTTTTGTTACCTACCACATTACTTTTTAGGTTTCGTCTGCGTGAAATCTATTGTTTGTTATATATCTTAAAAGGGGCTTCTTCTATCAGTTCCCAAGGCCAAAGTACTCATTTCAATCCGCTTTAGTGGGTGGAACTTTTCTCTTACATTAAGGCTGCACAACATTTACTGTCTATAGATACTTATCGTCCCCTGGCTGTATGCATTTACGATACTTCTCTTCTACTAAAGCTGTTCACACTGTTTAAGCTCCATTCACTGTCTAGACTTCGGGGACTATTAAACTATAAGATAAGATCTCTTCCCAGTGAAAAGGCAGACAGCTTATAACAGTATGCAGGAATGCTTGCTTTTTTATTACTTTGTTGTGCAAAGCAGATGCTTCAGCCTTAGCACATTTGTGGCATTCCCTATTCATGCATCCATACCTTTCTTTGCACTATGTAGGCATTATCAGAACAATTTCACTACTATACAGGCAGTCACGATTGCAGTTAAAAGGGGCTTGATTTAAATGGTGCAGCCGGTGCAGTGGTATCGGGGCCAAAAGTTGTTATAACTCCACTAAACACCAAATATTGCTATATTTTACTACTAAACAGGCAGTCATAGGTGCAGTTATCTAGCAGACACTAGGGCCATGATTTAAATGGTGCAGCAAGTGCCATGGCACTGGGACCAAAAGCTCTAGGCACCCCGCTGAATACCAATTATTGCTATAATTTGCAACTAAACAGGCAGTCACAAGTGCAATTATCTTTCAGGCACTAGGTTCATGAAATGAATGGTGCAGCAAGTGCAGTGGCACCAGGTCCAAAAGACAACAGGGTCATTATTTGAATGGTGCAGCAGGTGCAGGGGCACCAGGCTCAAACGTTGTCAGAACTCCTCTAAATACCTATTATTGCTATATATTTTACAACTAAACAGGCAGTCATAAGTGCAGTTATCTAGCAAGCACTAGGGTCATGATTTCAATAGTGAAGCAGGTGCAGTGGCACCGGCACCAAAAGCTCCGGGCACCCCACTAAACACTGATTATTGCTATATTTGACAACTAAATAGGCAGTCACAAGTGAGTTATCTTTCAGGCACTAGTGACTAGGGTCATGATTTGAATGGTGCAGCATGTGCAGTGGCACCGGGCTGCAAAGTTGTCAGAACTCCTCTAAAGACCTAAAATTGCTATATTTTACTACTAAACAGGCAGTCACAATTGCAGTTCCCTTGCCGTTAAAAGGGGCATAATTTCAATGGTGCAGCAGGTGCAGTGGCACCAGGACCAAAAGCTCTAGGCACCCACTTAAACACCTAATATTGCTATATTTTACTACTAAACTGCCAGTCACAAGTGTAGTTACCTTGCAGACAATAGGTTCATGATTTGAATGGTGCAGCAGATGCAGTGGCACCGGACCCAAAAGTTGTCAGAATTCCTCTAAACACTGGTGCCTATTACGTTGTCGGGCGGACTTGCGTTCGCCCAACAGCATCGCGGATACGGGTCTGACCGACCTTGTGGGCAGGCTCGACTGCTTAAATATGATGCAACCGCACATGGTGCAGTCGCAAGCTCCCATACAGAAAAGGGTGTTTGTGTTCATCCCTGCTCCGCGTGGCAGGCACCTCATTGTGCCTGCCACACAGTGCAAGGATCAACAGGGGGGCACCATAGGTGCCCCCTCGGCCACTAACCGGAGGCCGCTGGTTGAAGGGGTTCCTGCTAGAGGCCCCCAAACTCGCTTTCCAACAGGCTTTCCATGTCGGAAAGCCTGGCATGGGAAGCCTGCCGGAAACCAAGCATCGTAATCCAGACGGCGTAAAACGCTGTCCATATGAATTACGGGCCGGTCTCTTCGAGCCCGTCGGAACCCAGCCGGAATGACCGGCTGGTTTCACTTCCGATCGCCTAAATTGTAATTAGGAGGTCGGAAGTGAAACCGACGATCTCGGTCGAAAAGCCTCTGACCTAAGGTCGGAGTCTTTCCGACCGAGATCGTACTCTGGCCCCTAATATTTCTATATTTTACAACTAAACAGGCTTTCATTAGTGCAGTTATCTAGCAAGCACTAGGGTCATGATTTCAATAATGCAGCAGGTGCCGTGGTAAAAGGATCAAAAGCTCTAGGCACCCCACTAAACACCAATTATTGCTATATTTTACAACTAAACAGACAGCCACAAGTGCAATTATCTTGCAGGCAACAGGGTCATTATTTGAATGGTGCAGCAGGTGCAGTGGCACTGGGCCCAAAGGTTGTCAGAACGCCTCTAAAACCTTATATTGCTATATTTTACTACTATACATGCAGTCACAATTGCAGTTACCTGGCAGTTAAAAGGGGCTTGATTTGAATGGTGCACTAAGTGTAGTGGCACCGGGGCCAAAAGCTCTAGGGACCCCACTAAAAGCAGAATGTTTTTAAATTTTACTAATAAACAGCCAGTCACAAGTGCAGTTATCTAGCAAGTACTAGGGTCATGATTTCAATGGTTCTGCAGGTGTAGTGGCACCGGGGCCAAACGTTGTCAGGACTCCTCTAAACACCAAATATTGCTATATTTTACTACTAAACAGACAATCACAAATGCAGTTATCTTGCAGGAACTAGGGGCACGATTTGAATGGTGCAGCAGGTGTAGTGGCACCGAGCCCAAAAGTCAGAACGGCTCTAAACACATAATATTACTATTACATCAATTAATTCTATTATTCCCCTTTTCATTTGTTTTCAAAATTTTGCTGTTACTTACCCGCACTATACCACTAGTAACAGCACAATATATTGCCTTTTTGTACATAAGCAAGTCATAACACTTAAACAGACTTTCTGTAACTTATATTGTACAACTACTCAGCAAGTCACAACTTACAACAAAAAACAGCTTATGAGTAATCATAGAGGAGAAACCTAATGCATTTACCAATGCTTGTTTTTGGGTGAAATCTGTTTGTTAAAGATTTTACATATAACAATACAGAACATGGTCATGAATGCTGTGGCCGCACCACATTTACATAGTACGATATAATAGCACAGTTGCAGCAGTAACATGCAAATAACACAGGAGGGCTAAAGGTTTTACAGGTGCATAGTACCTGTCTATAAACATTGAAAGCAAGCAGTAGAACAAGTGCAGGTCTAAGGCATATCCCAAGAGGCCATCAAGCCCAACCACACCCTGTGTTGGCACATGAGTGGGCCTTTCTGACAGTGGGGGGGATTTGAAGAGGGGAAGAGAGGGTTGCTGGGCGAGGGTCAAGCGCAGTGACCACTGCCACGGTGACTGGCAAGGCCGCTGTAGTGTCTTCCCAGCTGGGGTACCCGTAAATGACTACGCCACACGGAGCTTAGTATCACACGTCTTTATCATCTGTGTGTAACTGTGAAGTCAACATTCTGAAGCAACCTTCACTGCAATACACTCCATCCATTACGTCATAGCTCTACGGAGTTCATCAGGAGCCAAAGGGGTTCCGTCGTTGTTAACTTGGACACTGCATTACACCCTTTGTTAAACAAAAACTTACCAATTTTACAAAATATATACTCATGTATACATTTAAATCTCTTCAATTAATCTCTCTGGCACTGTATTTGTTCGACCTGACAGTGTTGTGCGAAGTTGAGACCTGCCACCATCATGATCCAAGATCTGGGATGGTGAAGAGGCAGCAGCAGTCTCTCCTTCACCATGGAGATCTAGTAAACTTAACACAGAAAATGAGGCCCTAGGCAGTCACCAGGTGCCCTTTGGTCAACACCACTTGGAAAGGTTCTGCATCAAAGGGAGCATTAGATTTTCTTTTCCGCATCTGACGTGCAAGCACTTTGTCTCCTCTCTGGAAGAAAATGTTCTTCGCATGTCTTCTTCGGTCAGCATATGTTTTCATCTTTTGTTTCTGAACCAAGTCACTCGTATGAATTGCATTCTCATTTCTTTCTCTCTGATTGATACACTGTGGTATCTTGATTGTCATTGCTCTCCCGAACATCAATGGTGCCGGACTTTCAACAGTGATCGAGTGAGGTGTTGAACAGTAAGCTCTCAATGTAAAGTATAATACAGTTTGTAAGTTGTGCTTCTCAAGCGTAGCACGCTGCACAGCTTTCTTTAGCGTACTCATAAATCTCTCAACCAGTCCATTGGCCTGAGGCCACAGAGGAGTGCTCTTTTGATGCTTTATACTCAGATGCTCTAAGAAGTCTTTGAACTCCTGACTATTAAACGGTGGGCCACTGTCAGATTTTAGAATAGCTGGAACACCCGATATCGCAAAGATGCCATCCAGTCTCTCAATGACTCGTTCTTGAGTGGTGGATGAGAGATCTTCAATTAATGGAAATAGCGAGTATTCGTCCACAGCCACCATCAGGTGATGTCCGTTGTCGAGTGGACCAAAAAAGTCAATGACTATTCTCTCCCAGGCATGCTTCGGGAGTTCTGACATGTTTAGGGTGTGTTGAGTAACTTTTGTAGATAGGCAGTTGCATAGACGACAAGCTTTTAATTCCTTCTCAACTCGCTCGTCGAGATATGGAAACCAGTCTCGGAGAGCTCTTTTTGTGGCAACGACTCTCCTATGTCCTTTGTGGGCCACTTCAATCATTTTCTGCTGCAGACTCTCCGGAATCATAATTCTCAACCCTCTCAATATAACTCCCTCTTGAGTTATGGGCAGTTCATCTTTGACATTTCTGTATTTTTGATATTCATCCTCACTGGCGAGAAGTCGAGTGTGCTGGTTCCATGACTGATGTGTAATTATATCTTTCAATTTTAGCATGTCACTTTCGATGTCTCATGGCAGTGATAATCTGAGCTAACAAAATGGCAGGTGGTGTGTATGATTTTACGATGAAGTTGATATAATCTTTATCTGACTTGGATAGAGTGCCATGACCTTGAATGGGCATGCTGGAAAAGTAGTCAGCAGGGTTCTGATCCCTTCCTGGACAATGCACAATGTTATAACTGTACTCTTGTAGCGGTAGTCCCCAACGTTCGATGCAAGGAGACATCTTGGCCTTTTGATTACCAAATATTGTTAGTAAAGCTTTATTTGTTTTAATCTATTTTATTGATTTTTTCCATGAACGGTGCAAACATTCACAGTAGAAGTCACAGGCTGCTTAGGTTACATCAGCTTCACATTCCTTATATAACTGACTTTTACATGGGGCCGGTTTGTGCAGGATAACAACATTGGACAAACAAATTATCCATTCATCGCGTTGTGTTGTACCCATCCCGCTCAACCCTTTGCCCCTGGCATCAGAAGGGCTTGATCTCTAGGGGCATCCCGTCTTTACTATAGTGATATGTGAGCTGTGAATTAGTCTGCTAACTCGGGAAGCGGGTGATAACGTGTGGGGCAAAGTAAGCAAAATAGGGCAGTGGTGCTTCTGACTAGAACAGCCCTTGATCCCCATCCCACTAGTCGCACATGCGTCTTGTTAATGTGATCTGCAAGCATGTATTGCTAAGACTATGACAAGTGATGTCTGATCTCTGCTCATGATCCCTCTACCATGACTGCTTTGGGATCGGCACGCCTCTCCTAATTCGCATTGTGTAGTGATGTTTGGGACCAACGTGTCTGTGATTTTATTGCATTGACTCTGCATGCCGCGTATAATCGTGACCCAGTATTTTCCGATTGGGATTTTGTGAAGGCCCAATGCATCTTCCTGGTGCAGCGCAACGCTTTCCGCCTTTGCCCACACATGCAGGGAGAGCCTCCAGGCCGGTATCCCAGGGGGTTCGGAGGACTTCCATCTTTTAGTGATCAGCTGCTTTGCCACCACCAATCCCAGGGCGATGAAGCGAGAGGTCACCTTCTGACTCCTACTTCTACGATAAAGGTGTAAAATGCACATCTGCCACAGAAAGGGCACCGCTCGTTCTGTGCAGTGAGCCAGGGCGTCGGTCACCTCCCGCCAGTACTCCCGAAGGCGTGGGCAACCCCACAGCATGTGCAGCAAGTCCGCGTCTGTGAGGCGACAGCACGGACAGGCGGCGTCTGTGCAGTGAAAGTACCTGTTGATTTTGGCCTGGGTTAGATATGCCCTTTGCATGATGTAGTATTGTATTAACCTGAAGCGCATGTTTCTCGGTACACTGATGGGACCTTCTAGCACAGTGGTCCATTCAGCGTCGGTGAATGGACGGTGTGAGTCCTCCTCCCATTTCTGCCTTAGAGGTGACAATGCTATTGCGGTGTGGTGTTTCAGGGAGGCGGCGAACCCTTTCGTGAGGTGCCTGCCCCGCCCCATGACGTGAAGGTATTGGATTGTTAAGTGCACTGGGGGCTCCTGGGCCATGTCTCCCCAGTGCTTGCTCAATGCTGCTATGAGCACATGATGCAATAGGAACTGACCCGGGTGGAGCCCATCTTTCTCAGCCAGTGAGTCAAATGGCAGCAAGGCGCCCTCGCGGTATAAATCTCCTACATCGTGGATCCCAACCGCCATCCAGTGGCGTCGTTCAAGCGACGTGGTGAATGTGTGACCCCTGGGTGTGCCCTGTAAGGGCAGTGCGGACGCGAACGATTTTGTGTTTCGTGTTATGTATAAGCATCTGCGATAGCAATGGTGTGCTGTGTTGAGCAGCAGAGAGGTTGGTGATTTCTTCCTGGTACATGAGTGGGACAAATTGAGCAGGGCGTTAAGGGGCAAGGGCGGAGAAGTGGCTGCCATATCTGGCAGTTGCCGTCCAGCCAGCCATCTTGCCACCCACTGTAGTTGTGCGGCGAGGTAGTACTGTTCTTGGTTGGGTAGTGCCAGGCCACCTTGGTTTATCGGCATGTATAGCTTCTGAAGAGCCACTCGGCAGCGAGAGCCCCCCTAAAAAAATCCCGTACCGTACCCTCAAGGTCTATTGTTAGTAAAGCTTGATGATCAGTTACCAGCGTAAAGGCTTTCCATACAGGAATACATTGAAGTGTTCATATGCCCATACTACGGCTAATCTTTCTTTCTCAGATTGTGAGCAAGCACGTTCTGGTTGGGATAAGCCACAATATGCCTTTGAGCATTCAGGTGTCTGCTGTGCTGTGCTAGGATAGCACTCCACATATGGGGCTAGCGTCAACAATAACCTCTGTATGAAGTTGCGAAGTGAAATAAGCCATTCCAGTAGCTTTCTCAATGGCTTGTTTGATTTTCTTAAAACTGTACTCATATTCATGTGACCAATGAAATGAAACATTCCTTGTTGTCACTTCTCTCAATGGAGCACTTACAGTGGCAAAGTCTCGTTTATATGTAAAACAGTAGCTGGCCAGGCCAAGAAATGAACGCACCATTAAAATATCTTGTGGGAAAGCAGCATTTGAGAGCGCTTGTATTTTTGCAGGATCACGTGTCATAACCCCATCAGAAAAGATATGGTCAAAGAATTTTAACTTTGTCTTTTGGAACTCACATTTATCTGCATTCAAAGTCAAACCTGCATAAGCCAGTAAATGACATATTTGTGTGAGAGCCATATTGTGCTCTTTTTTGGTACCTCTGAAAACCAATATTGTAGGAAAGTGGGTTTCTGTTGCAGTAACCCCCCCACTTTTTGCCTGATAACTGATGCACTTTTCCTTGGTGTGCCCTGGGTCCCTGCCAATCAGGTACCCAGGGCCTGTGTTCCTTCCCTAAAAACTGTACTAAAGCCTAAACCCAATTGGCATCTCTGGCCACAGGTAAGCCCCTGGTAAATGGTACCCTAGGTACCCAGGGCACTGTGACCAGAGAAGGCCCCTAAGGGCTGCAGCACTTATTGTGCCACCCTTAGAGGCCCTGTACCCTGACACACCCTGCCTTTGCAGGCTGAGTGTCTTGGTGCAGAACTAAACAGAGAGTCGACATGGCACACATCCCTGTGTGCCATGCCCACAAGCACACTGCCCTGGCATACCTCAGTCACCCCTCTAGCTGGGTGCACTATGCCAGTGGTGTGGGCACAGGTGCATGAGCCCTGTGCCCCTACAGTACCCAGGGCCATTCCTGGGCACTGTAAGTGCAGTGATGCCATTAAGAGTATATGGTGCTGGGAGGTTGTCATTACGAAGTCCACAGCACCATAATGGCTACACTGAAGACTGAGAAGTTTGGTATCAAACTTCTCAGCACAGTAAACCCACACTGATGCCAGTGTGGGATTTACTGTAAAATGCACGACAGAGGGCAACTTAGAGTTGCCCCCTGAACCTAACCTACAATCCACGTCTTGTCTGAGGGGCTGCCTAGGCTGCCACACAGCAGACATGTTGCTGGACCCCTCGGTAGAGAGCCATCCGCTCTCCCGGGCCTGCAACAATGCACGTCATGGGCGAGGTGCTAGGCCTCCTCCCCCAGGATGGGCAGGGGGAAGCTTCAAAGGCATTCCGCCTTTGTGAGCTTCCCCAGACCACTTGCTGTACTTAGCAACTGGTCCCCACTGGTTCTAGCCCCCACTCTGGCGGGAAGACTGGTGGGAAACACCAAGGGAGGAAAGGGGGTGTGCCAGCCTCTGCCAACCCCACCCCTCAGGTGGGGGAGGCGAGGTGAAGCACATCTTTGGGCTCTCGCCATCTTGAAGATGGGGAGCCCTACCCAATCAGGACTTGGCTCCTGCCCCCCTCCCACTGGAGAGTGGCAGGGTAGGGGGTGTACCCACCCCAGGGAAGGGACCCATTGGTCCCTGCCCTTTACCTACCTGTAACGCCCCTATATCTAGTATTTAGGGGCACCCTGAACCTTCCTTCCTTAGTTCCAGATTCCGAAACAAGAAAGAAGATCAAGAAACAAGAAGACCTGCCGTGCAGCTGCTAACAAGAGGAAGACACCAACTGATTTGGCCCCAGCCCTACAGGCCTGTCGACCCTCGAACCTGCTCCTGCTAAAACCCGGCGTCTCCAGTGGTCAGCAACCTCAAAAACCCCAGAGGACCTGACTGCCTTGTGACTCTAACTAACTGGGACTCCCACGAGCAGTGGTACTGCTCAAAGCAAGTAACTGACCCCTGGCATCAGCCAGGAACCGCAAACCCTGCACACTCTGCACCCGCCAAGCCTGGCCTGTGCCTGAGTGGACAAACACCAAGAGGACGTCCCCCCGGTGACTGTGACCCAGAATCCAGCACCCAAGGACCCTCCTCGACGATCCTGACGACGCCTGCAGCTTCAGAACCTGGGACCCCTCCAACCGCGACCAGCAGAGGGTAAGATTTCCAGACGCGAAAAGACACCCCTGCACCCGGCCCTGCGGCCTCCTGTGCCCAACTCTGGGGTGCCTACCTATCCTCCAACTACCCAACTTACCCCTCGAAGTGGTGGTCGCACCTGAAGAATCTCCGTGCCCGAGCTTGCAGCTATTGTTCAGTTTCCAGCTTCTCCATTGAAATCCATTGAGCGCCCGACGGCTCAAAAGCACCCTGCACCCAGCCGCCCGAGTGCCCCTGGGAGTGCAACAACTATCCTACTCTACTTCCCCACTTGCCCTGGGTAAGTGACCAGGAGCCCAGCTCCCACAGCCGCGTGGCCTGCTTGCCAGCAGCCACCAACCAAAGGCCCCCGGCCGCCATAGGCTAACATTGGGCCTAACTCACTCTGCACCCGGCCGCCCCTGTGCCGCTGAGGGTGTACCAACTGTACCTACCTGACCCTGGGGGACCCTTGAGTCTATGCCCAGAACCTTAACTCTGCCAGTCGAGTACTTACCTGAAAACCGATAACTTGATTTTCCTCCATAGGATAACATTGCCTGGTTTTTGCCAGAAATTCTTCTAAGTGTCGAGTTTTGAAACTTTGAAATATTCACCTAAAATCAGCCGAATTACGAAAATGAATTTACTCACCTCTTATCAGGAGAGATCCCAGTGCTGGATCTTGGTGCCCAGCACTGACCCTGCAAAGTAATTACAACCGTACTTACCGCTAACTTGATTTTCCTCCATAGGATAACATTGCCTGGTTTTTGCCAGAAATTCTTCTGTCGATTTTGCAAACTTACAAATATTCGTAAAAAATCGCCTGTATAACAAAAACGCATTCTTTCAACTGTTTACAGGAGATGCACCAGTGCTGGATCCAGGATCCAACACTGAGTAAGAAAAAGTAACGATAACCCTACTTACCTGCTAAGTGAATTTCCTCCCATAGGATAACATTGGTGATTCTATGTGAAAAAGTTTCTAAGTGACAACTTTTGAAATACAATAATATTCCTTAAAAATCACAACTGTAACCAAAACGTTTTTACTCAACTGTTTACAGGAGATGTCCCAGGACTGAATCTAGGATCCAGTCCTGTGGTAAGAAAAGTAATCCAAAAAGTAATCTATTGCATTTAACTAGAAATTCCCATTGAGCTCAATGTTATATTGTGTTTGAAATTGTGTTGCCTATTGCAACAACTGTAACTATTGCATTCAAAAGTCTATTGCCTATTGAAAGTATTTATCTAAAGCATCTCATCCTGAGAAAGTATATTTTGATACCTATTGTTGGTTCTAAAATAAAACAAGCATATATTTTTATATACAAACCATTGGCCTAGAGTTCAGTTCTTGAGTGTGTGAGACCATTTGCTGACTGAGTGTGTACAACAAATGCTTTACACTGTCCTCTGATACTGCCTTACTGCTCGACCAAGCTACCACTTTAGAGAGTAAGGTTATATCTAACTTTAGCCTCTGCCAAACCTCTGGGGACTGTGGACTCTGTGCACACTATACCTATTTGGGAACAGTATATACAGAGCCACTTTCTTACAAATATGTCATCAGTATAATTGAACGCATTCATGATAGGCTGTATGATACATCGAATGACGTCTTGAAAAAATGTTCTGCAGCTGATTACACACCAAAGCTTATCTTTTGTATTGAAACAGACCAACATGTGTAGAAAAGGTTGTAATGTACCTGCAGTTTTCTTCAAGTTCTAACTGATGATAACTTTTATTCAAATGAAGGGGAGAGAAAAGTTTTGCACCATTTAATTGTGTTATCTTATCAGCAATGTGTGGGCCTGGATGTCTTTCGCGTTCAATGGCCTTGTTTGCCTGACGCATGTCAGCGCATATGCATACTGCTCCTTCACTGTCCTTTTTGGGTACCACCACGATGGGAGAAACCCATGGCATCAGACCAGTAGAACGCTCAATGATATCATGCTTAAATAACGACTCAAGTTCTTTTTCAACAAAAATCTTGTAAATGAAAAGCAATTCACCTTTGTCTTTGAGCAACAGGACGGACGTTCTCATTAATCAACTCCCACGACGGGATGAAGGCTGTCGCCAACTGGATGAAAATCAGCTGCCTCAACCTCAACTCAGAGAAGACCAAAGTCCTCATCCTGGGCTCATCCCCCTCTGCTTGGGATGACTCCTGGTGGCCCGCAGCACTTAGAAACCCCCACACCCACAGACCATGCACAAAACCGTGGCATCATCCTGGACTCCTCGTTCACCATGAACCGCCAGATCCACGCCGTTTCATCATCCTGCTTCCACACGCTATGCCTGCTCCGAAAGATGTTCAAGTGGATCCCTACCGAGTCCAGAAAGATGGTCACCCAAGCACTCATCAGCAGCAGAATTGACTATGGCAATGCACTTTACGCCGGCATCACTCAGAAACTTCTCAAGAAACTGCAGAACATTCAGAACGCCTCCGCCAGACTCATCCTCAACATCCCCGCCACAGCCACATCACCGGCCACCTGAGACACCTCCAATGGCTCCCAGTCAACAAAAGAATCACCTTCAAGCTCCTCACACATCCCTACAAAGCCCTACACGAGGCGGGACCTGTGTACCTTAACCACCACCTCGCGTTCCACGCACCCACCAGAGACCTCCGCTCCTCCCAACTGGCCCTGGCCACCGTCCCACGCATCCGCAAGACCACGGCTAGAGGAAGATCCTTTTCCTACCTCACAGCAAAGACCTGGAACACCCTGCCTCTCCACCTCAGGCAATCACTGTCACTGCCTCAATTCAGGAAGGACCTCAAGATCTGGCTCTTCAACTGAACCACAACGCCGTTAACTGATCAGCAGTCCACCCCCCCAAACACCTTGAGCCCCTTACGGGTGAGTAGTCGCGCTTTACGAGACATTGATTGATATTAGCAGCTGTGCTGAAGCTGAATAGACAGGCACTTGATGCTCTCCCTTGAAGCACATGGATTGGTGCTTGCACCTTCGTTTTCTTGTGTTTCATCGTTGCTGCACTGAACCATGAATTTTTAAGGGTATTGATGGAGCCCATCTATACACTTTGATTTTCGACAGCACATGTTGTGGTAACAGATGCAATTCATTATATTTCTCCTCAGGCATAATGGTTATTGATGCACCACTGTCAATGATGAAAGGTATCAAAGAAATTTTTTTTCAGTATAATTTTCGGACAATGTTTAAAAAACTTTGACGCTTTGGCATGTCAACTTTTCTTTGACTGACATTTTTCTTCACATGCGGCCAGTCCAACAGGCGCACGCTTTTCTTAAGTAAACATCGACATGGCACAACTATCTTCTTCACTTTCACTTGATACTGATATAGAGGAACTGTTTGACGGTGATTTAGATGACAATCAACTTCGTTCAGTGTCGATTTGTCGTACCTGACGTTTCTGCTGGGCCTTGTGGGTGTGCGTCAAACGTTGCTTCTGGAACGTTCCGGCAGCCGTTTTGTCTTCACGCTGTGACGCACTTGTTTTTCCCTTTGCTTTGTACACTGTCGCGTAATGATTCTCCATTATCTGTCCAATGGCGAGACATTTGTTGTGTGAAAACAAAAATCCATATCTAAAACATAACTTCTTTTTATGTGTAGACATCGCGTTGCGTCTGTCAGTCTTTTGCTTTTACGTACTTTTCACACTCATGACCGATTCGTTCTGTGCACCTCTGGCCTCCATTTCAGCAGCTTGTCGATTGGCACACTTTTCAGCTCTAGCAGCATTTAACACTCACTTCAGACTCAGAGTTTCTCTCAGTATTCGCTATCTGAATGAATCAGACAAGCATCCATCAATGACCCTGAGACGTATGATTTCTTCGTCATTAAATTTATTGAACTTACAGTGTTTGATGAGTGTGTCAAGTCTTTCTACAAATTCATCAATGGTTTCGCCAACTTTCTGTCATCCTTGAGTGAAAATATATTCTTCATCGTCAACATTTGGCATTGGATTGACCTTGAGATTCAAGGTTTCTTTAATCCGAAGGTATGTGATTTCTTCGTCAGTTTGTGGCATTTTCTTTATGACTTCCTTTACGCCATCACCAGCAAGATTTTTGAGGTATTTGATAATCTTTTTATTATCAGTCTTTTCAAGTGCTTCAATAAAATCTTCAAATGTTTCTATCCACGTAGTCTACTGGTTGCCAATATTTTGCTTTTTGGCGGTATCAAATGATGGTGGTTTGAAGAAAGTGGCAGCATTATAGACCAGTGTAAAGCTTAATGAGGCGGGACGTGGCGGTCTTTCGGCCACTGTTTCTAGCTCATTCTCTCTGAGACCTTGTGACATACTGGCCTCTGGATCATCCTTAATGATAACTAGAAAAGTAATTTTCTTCTTGGTCTACATCGGAACAACATCCTGCCACTATTCCGAACCCCTTACCGACTTTCACTCTTCTGAGACCTATGAAGTTGTTCTGAGCCCCAGTCAACAGCTGTGGTGTCTCGCCTCTTGAAGTATGGATGGCTCTGTAAGCACAACCCCAGGTACTTCTCCTGCGCCGGCTTTGCCCAATGCTGTGATATGAAGACTCTCTTGAATTACTTCTGGTAAGCAGACAACTGTTTCTTGCATCCAAGTTGTTTTGCTTCTGGTGTCTCTGTGCACTTGCTTACACCTTGTTTATCTTTGCCTCGCGCACTTTTAATCGCAGTGTTATCACTCCGTACTATGTCTAGCTCTGTGTTGCGTAGTAGCACAGTATGTTTATGTGTGGCCTGACCAACAGGTTTTCTACCAGCGACATGTAGATTCTCTGTAAATGCTTTCATTTTCAACTGTTTCACAGCAATTGGAACTGCGCTTTGACTCCACATGCATTAAACATCGATTCTGTACTTCGACGATGGCACACATGGCACGCACAAGTAGTTTGCCTGGACCACAGCAAACTCTCTGAGAGAGCACTGTCAATCTTCAGGTTACTTATCCCCTATCTCGTCGCCATTTGTAGCGTCTTTTCAGCCTTGGTACCTATAACTGACTGCGCCACACATGGAGTGTTGGTATCACACATCTTTTTTCGTCTGCGTGTAACTGCAAACTCAACATTCTAAAGCAACTTTCACTGCAATACACTCTATCCATTACTTCATAGCTCTATGGAGTTCATCAGGAGCCAAAAGGCTTCCATCATTGTTAACTCGCAAGACATTACAGCTGCTAGTCAAAGAGTTGTAGTGCTTTGGGTGGTGTGAAGCAGGGATACTAAAGGCACAACACATAATCGATAAGTGGTTGACAAATATGGGCGAATTTGGCGTCAGTCTCGACCAGTTTGTGGGACAGAAGCTCCATTGCTATCAAGGCTGGACTGGCCGTACTGGGCATCGGTTGTATCCCCAGGAAGCTGGAAAGGTGGAAGGCCGGTTTTGTTACTGGGGGCCATTTTGTAGCAGGGCAGATGTTTTAAAGCAGCACCCCCTGCAGAGTTCCTTGTATACCCAGTAGTTTTCAGGCAACAATAAAAGTGTCAAGATAACTCTGGAGATTTATGTATTTGCTTGAGAGAGATCTGAGTTTTGTCTAGTGGCAGTTTTGACTCATGCAAGGTAGCGCAGAAGATTAATATGTCTGTTGCAAAGGACGTGTACCATGCAGATCACAGAACAGTATTTTATGTGCATAGCTTAGTGGGTTACTGCTTTTGTTACAGAGACCCTTTGCTTCTGTGCAGTTCATAAGTTGCAATCATAATCTAACACAGTGAGCTATGAACCCCCCAAATCCTCCTTGTAGTGGTCGGGATCGCTCTCTACACTCACTATGCACCGTATGGGGGCTAGATTGGGAAAATTTGCCAGGGCTGCTTTGGGTTCCCAGTCCGGCCCTGATTGCCATAACATGCCAGAGGCACGAGAACCATTGATAAATGGGTCGGCTTCCAGGCTAGAGCTGTAAGCTGTTTTGCATATGGCTAATCAGCATCCAGTCAGTGTGTGTCATCACCTCTGGTTGAAGGGGTCGGATACCCAATATGACCGTGGTGTAAGAGGTAGGTTTTGGAAATCCTACAGTGCCTTTTATGTGACCCGGGATCTTCTTTCAATAGGTTTTAATGAGGGAGAGAGACTACCAAATATGTCAGAAGCCCCCCAGCTCTGTTTCACAATGCCAACAGAGAACATAAGCAGTGGGGTAGATGGTGTGCAGGTGTGCCAGTGTTTAGTACCACTGTGTCATCTTATACGCTGTGTCTTGGGGTATACTTCTGCAGGCTTTGGGGATGTCACGCCAAAGTGTTTCCCATTGCTTTTGTGAGAGGCCCTCTGTAGTGGTAGTCTGCCATTGCCCTTGGTACTTGTGTGCGGGAAGACATTGAGTATTTAAGTACTTGGTAGGTTTGTGATATCAAACTCCTAGTGTCACCGTATGCCCTAACCAATTTCTCGAAGAGGGTGTAAGTCTGCATGGCTCCCTTGTTTGAGGGGTGAAGCGCCCAGTGACGTAGCTGACAGTATTGTAGCCGTATCGATTCTGGGACTTTAAAGTCCACTTTGCATTGATCAAAGGGTTTGATAGTGCCTCCCGCGAAGAGATTGTGCAAGGTTCTACACTCACTGGCCTCCCAGATGGGGAATATATGGGGAGTCAAAGGCCAGGGTGAAGTCTAGGTTACGGGCAATGGGCGTGTTCGGGGAAGGGAAGGTGCTGTGATCCCTTCTAAGCGCCAGTTTGTCCCAAATGTTGAGGACTCACTTTGTGGGGGTAGCGATATACGCAATCTGGGATCAGACATGTTTGGGGTGCCACGCTAAGTCCCATAGGGGGCAACAAGTCACTGCTTGGCCCATGTGGAACCAGTGTTTATCGCTTTCGTGGACAACTCACTTGAAGATATATCAGAGATGGGCCGCCCAATAGTAGTCCAGGAGGTTAGGGCAAGCTAGATCACCCCTGTCTCTAGGCAGCATTAACATATAGCCTGGAGTGTTTTCCTCCCCAAATAATGGAGCAATTATGTCTCGCTGTAGCTGCAAGATGTCGTCAGGAGGGATGGAGGTGAGTATGTATTGAAAATGATAGAGAAGCCTGGGAGGACATTCATTTTAATGACGTTGAGTCGGGCCAGCCATGATCTGTGTAATGGCTTCCAGCTGAAGAGGTCTTCCAGGATTAACTTTCGATATTCTGGCCAGTTGGGTTGTGTCCAAGAGGCCAGAATGGAGGTTAAGTTGAAGCCCAGGTATCACATTGTGCGGGAGTCCCACTGAAATGGGGCTAGTAGTTGAAGGGCAGGAAGATCCTGCGTGGGTATGGTGAGGTTCAGGGAATACGATTTGGTCATGTTAACTTTAAAGCATGAAACCTTTTCAAAGATAGCGAGGCAGTGCTCAACCACAGGGAGGGAGCAGGTGGGTTGAGTGAGAGTAAGTAGTAGATTGTCTGCGAGGGTCAAGGAGATCTCAGTCGCGTAAGTAGGCATCTATCAGGGCCGGAGGTATATGTGAAATGCCTGTTGCTTTGGCCTTTCTGTGGTTGCCCAGGCCATATCACCCGTCCAAATTTTAGCAATATGGGCCATAGCTTGGTGTTGGTGCAATTTGCAGGCTAGTAAGGTGCCAACCTTGTCCCCCGTCATATTATTTTGTATTTCAAAGCCAGAAAGGAGCGTTGAACTTTACTGATCCAATGGGCTCTCAACTGTCCCTCCAGAATCGAAAGATGTCTCTTGTTACGCATGGTGGGGATAGTCTAGTCGAGGAGGGATAGTCTAGTCGAGGAGCTCAAGTGCTTTAATCTCTGCTGCCATGCCTCGCTCTTGCAATAGCAATGGTTGAGATCACCCACCATCCCAAAGTGTGTGAAGTGATATGTTGGGAGGGCGTTGTTTTCAAAATAATTCACATTCCCTTTTGGATCTCCGCTGTGTCTGCCGGGTCTCTAAGTAGTTGTGAGGGAAATCGCCACCGCAGCAGACCCTGGCGCTGGCCCGTGTTACTGGTCCATACCAGCTCCACATGCACATGGTCTGAGATTGAAATGTCCGACATGGCTAATGTGTCATGGTCGTGAAGTAGGGAGTAAAGAAGAGCTAATCAATGCAGGCGTATGAGGTGTGAAAGTGAGAGTAGAATGAGTAATCCTGTGTGTCAGAGTGTCCAAGGTGCCAGGCGTCTACCTACCCAAAGTCCGTGATGTTGCGCTTAAGCTGAGCAGACATCGCTCCAGTGCCTTGGTAAGAAATCGTGCTTTGGTCTAGATCTGGGACCCAAACCAGGTTGAAGTCACCTCCCATTATAATGTCACTCATCTCATTTGTCAGCTGGTACCAGAGTGTTCCTCGAATGTAGGAGTCCTGCGCCTGATTGGGGCATAAATTCTAAGCAGTGTTAGTGCCCATCCCTGTCCTTAAAAGACTAAAGGATCATGGAGCAGAAGCCTGCCTTGCACAGGATGGCTACTCCCAGCTTTTTGGTAGGAGCGTGGGCCCAACAACGACGGAGATATTTCGGATGGGACATTCGGTGGCTGTCCTCCCTCAGGAGGTGTGTCTCCTGGAGGAAGACTTGGTTAGAATGAGAATTCGAGTAGATTGTGCACACCAATGATTTGCAGAATGGTAAAAGTTTCACAATTTTAAAGCGATCTGCGTGCCACGCTTTTTGAAGGACGCGTATAGTTGGACGAGAGCGGCGTCACGGAGAACACAGTGAAGCGGTTGTCTCCAGGCTCCCGGCTATTGAGAACAGGTTTACTACAGATTTTGGCGCAAGGTGGCTAGTCTCGGAAGGAGACCGCTGATTGTTTGCCCCTGACGAAGGGACAGTCGTCCCGAAATGCATTGGGCGCTGATTTTGAATGCTCACATTGTATAACACATGTTATTTACGCTGTTAATTTTGTTATATCAATTATGGAAATGTAAACTATGGAATGTTATGTTTTGTATATTTTTGTGAACATTCAATGAATAACATATAAAAACAAGAAAAATAAACTCTACAGTATAAAAGGAAATACATTCGTTTAAAATGAAGTAATTTGTGACGAACAGCCAAAATAGCTGTGCACGCTTTAGTCCAAGTTGCCTATGCAACTTGGCCACTGTCATACATCCTGGAGGAAGACGACATCCGAGTCCTGTTGAGGAAGGTATTTCGCAACTTTCTTACGCTTGTTAGGCGAGTTCAGGCCCCGGACGTTGAGGGAGAGTAGTTTAACGTGCTGTGTAGTGTCCATGGCCAGGACAAGTGTATGTAGGTGCTGTGTAAATGGGGGCGCCCAAGATAGTTCTTTGCAGGGCACGGTCACAGTGGCCTAGATGAAGGATTCCCACATATCAAGTGCTGAGTAGTCGCAGAGCCGGGGGTCTCGCTAAGGAATGTTCGCTGTCCCAACAATGGAAAGTGTGTTAATGGAAGTAGCGGTGGAGTGAAAATGAAAGTGCAACAACTATAGTCCTCCGGATACCGGTGTCCTGCCTTAACCGGGGCTCAAAGTCTAAAGGTTATTAAGGATACATAATGAAAGTGGGGGGCCCTCTCCATGGGGGTGCGTTGTCGAGTCAGTGTCACTGTCAGCCATTCGTGTCTGGGGATGGGTCTTTCCCCATGATCTGCAGGTGGCCGATAATGTCTTGCTTGTTCTGTTTTTGAGTTTGCCGTGACGCCAAGTGCGTACTGTGCACCAGTCCGGGTGCCACACCTCCCCGGTCGTCGCGGGTTAGGAATGCATCTTTGCTAGATGTGCCATCAGGGATGTCCAATTACTTCTTCGCTTTAGCCAGAGAACATAAAGATCACTGCTTCCATTTCTAGTGAAGCATAAGAGCAAAAGGTTGGCCCCACTGGTAATGGATGTTTAGTTCCCTTAATTTATCGGCTTGAAATCATGTCGCCTCCATAGCATAACTGAGGAAAGATCCTGAAAGAGTTGAATGGTATGGCCAACGAAGATCAAATCAGCTTTCCCCCAGGATGCATGTAGAATGGTTTCTTTTTCAGTGAAGAAATGAACCCTCGTGAGGATGTCTTGGATGACATTTGGACGTCCCGGCGCTGGGGACATCCAATGGTCTCTGTGCAGGGTCGGCGGGGGGCCTCCATATTGCCCCGTATCATCTGTAGGAGCTCAGTGGTGAAGGCCATGATGTCGTTGCCTTCTGCGCCTTTGGGGACCCCCCCGGATGCAGATGTTGTTACAGCGGCTTCTATTTTCTAAGTCTTCCTGTTTGGCCTGCAGTTTCACCTGCTGTTCCTCAAGTATCACCACCCTGTGCTATTGCATCTCCTGGTCCTCCACCCGGGAGTCCGCTGTGCACTCCAGGTCATCCACTCGCGCCCCTATTTCAGAGATATCACAGCGTAGGTCTTGGTAATAGGACTTAAAGTCAGTTTTCAGGGATCCTATTTCGTAGCAGGTGCTTTTCAGCAATTTATCCACGTAATCCTGCATGATGGGCACTGGCGAGGATCCTCAAGTTGCTGCCAATGGGGTGGTTTCTTTCGTGCCCATATCCGATTCTGAGACCTTGTGGCAGAACAAAGTCACAGAAGTCTCTTTTGGTGGGCTTGGGGTGTGGCATAATGAAGTAGAACGGGCACGGGGTGCGAGGGCTCAATGGCGAGGTGGTGCAATTATCCACCCTCCTCCTCGCTGTATAGCTTGCACCAAGATTTCAGGAGGGTGGGGCGATGAATCAGCTAGGCCGGTCAGGGGAGGTGGGCGCCTATGTCCGAAGTGGCTAAAGGGTGGGATGGATGCGCCTCGGAAACAGCGAACAATGTGGGGGGTGCGTGTCAGAAAGCCCTGAGTGCGTCGTAGCATCCACAGTCCCTCAGAGGGCCACTGATTGCTCTCCTGCTATGCACCTACTAGCTGGTACTCCAAAAAGTCCATGGAGGGCCACAGTCTTACACTGCTGCAGGCGGGCCCTCTTCAGGTCTTTCCAAATTCACGATGCATTGTGGGGGGAGGGGGGCCATCCAAGTCCATGCAGTCTCTTGTTCGCCCCCGTAGATTTCCGGGGAGAGTAGAGTAAAATATATGTTTATAATTCAATAAAAACCATAAACATCGACAAGGGCATACACCACAAAACATGCAAATAGATAAAATCTAGTCAATTAAAACCATGAACATCGATATGGCCTACACCACAAAGCATGCAAAATAGATAAAATCTAAATAATCTATCGATCATGAAGGAACAGTCTTTCGCGTTTGAGAAGCAGCCATTAATACGGAATTTGCTGTGCATACAGTAGACAGATTTTGCATAAAGTGCAAATGTGCCAATTAAAAAAAAAGCTGACAAAGGTTATGCAATGTGCAAATTTGCGATCTGCTATAGCATAAATACTTATGTGAGATGTGCAAATTTTGCACCAAAAGTGCATGTAAACAAAAAACAGATAAAATGATGTTGAGTTGTCCTGATGGGATAGGAAGCAGCTGATGTCCATTTTCCCTAGCAGTCCAACACGGCATGATGTAAACAGGGGTTCTTTTCGGGAACCTTTCTTCATTGTTCCTACTACCCCACCTGTGCCCCAGCATGTGCCTTGACAAGGGATTTAAAGATGTCAAGGAACTGTACCAATCTAATGTTTAACATCATATTCCTTGGATCCAGTGACTCCATCAGTGCAGATCTACAGGTCCCAACTCTCAGGTTTTTAACTCTTTTCTCAACAACCCTCTTCGCTGTGTGGCCAGGGCAGAGCAAATACATATAACATGCTGCAGGGATTCGTCTGCCTGGTGACATAAGCAGCAATTCTTATCTCCTCTTTGGCCATCTTCCCTCCACTTTGGAAGGAAATCTAACGTAGGGATATCACAGAGTCTTAGTGCCAATAAGCTCTGTTTAATCTTCCAATGGTAGGTGGCTTCCAGAAGGGGGGATTCTCTTAGGGTAGCATAGGATTTCAGAGCCAGCCACCCATGTGTCCACTTGGTAATCTTTTCTTTATCAATCATCCAACTTTGTAGTTTAATAGATTTGTTCAATGCTTTTCTGAAGGCTTGACCAGATATATTTGCATTCCATAAGTCGCCCAACTCAAGCCTCTCAATGCTACTTTCAGGATATTTTTTGTATTCGCCATTTTCCTGTGGGAGGGATGGGCGAAAAGTAAATCTAGGAGGCTTAATGTGTTTCTCAATCTTGGCGGTTTATTAAACAAAAAGTTAGAGTCATATGAATGTAACAGGTTAAAGGAGTGTTCAGGTCTTCTTTCTTCCCAGTTGCTTGTCTTTTCCTCTTTTAGGTTCTTCTCTTTCTTCCTCTCTTCGGTGGTGTCCCAGGATCTCGGGGAAGAAGACAGGAAGATGACGGTAAGTGATACTATACTTGGCTCCTGTGTGCAGGATAGTAACCAATACCACACCAGGGGAGTGCCAATTAGGAGGGTGCCTTGGAAATGGTCAGGTACTCTCTTTTCCCTCTCTTTACTATTGGAAAAGGGTAGGGTAGGTGGGGAGATGTGCACAGTCAAGAAAGAAAAACAAACATAGCTCTGCAGATCCCTTTCTCTCTGTTTCACTTAGCAGTCCTGGCGGTATATTCCTGCTAAATGCCCATTTTACTTATGTAGTCTGTTGCAGCACAGGCTATTGAGCAAGCAAAAAGAAAACAATAAAGACAACAATAAAAAAAAAACGATGCAGGCCAAAACTGGTCAAGAAGGAGAGAAATAGCAAACACAAAGGAGAACAACCAATACGTTCTTAGGTGTCCTGAGGGAAGGTTATGGGTGTCGGGTTATAGCCCTCATAAGATGTTGGGTCGAGGTCCTCCTTACATTCCCCTTTCAAGATTAATTTAGGACCAAACTCGATGGGCCGGCGTGTCTTCTGCAGCTGATCACAATTTATGGCAGCACTTAATGTATGCCGCAGGCCTGGCGAATGTCTGTTTTGTTAGTACAAACTCCAACCTAACTTAGGCGGGCAATGCTTATCTGGGCAACCGGAAAGTTTGTTTATAGGATCTTATCAGGATTTTATCAAGAAAACTGGCCTCAGTGCCTATCATTATTTACGAGTTGGTAACAGTTTGGCCTTCATTACCACTACCAGTGGCTTCAGGTTATGACCTCGGATGGATCTTGCCAGTGCTGTAAAAGCATGATTGAGTGCCTGTCCCTTTCCCTTAATCGCCTCTCTTTGTGGTGCAAACGTAGTTTTTGCATCTATTCTGACTCCCAGATATACATAGATCGGTGCTTCGTCAATTGTGTTCCTTCTAAGATGCCATTTGTGCTTGTTTAAAATGCGGCGATTGAATGTGATCACTTTTGGTTTTTTAAGGTTTACTTCCAACTCATTCTCATCTGCATATGGACCGAGGTGGTTTAGTAACCTCTGTAGGCCTATTCTTGTGTTACTAAGAAGTAGCAGATCATCAGCATACAAGATGTTTGACAATTGTTGGCCACCCAAGCTCGGGCATGGGATGTCTGCCCGTCCAGTTTTATGGAGAGGTCTGCAATATATAAATTAAATAGGAGGGGTGCTAGGACGCAGCCTTGTTTTAAACCGGTTGAGGTTTTGACTTCTCTTGACAGATGGGTCCCATCTCCGATCTTTATCAAAACCCATATATCTGAATATATGAGCCTGATTGCTCGCAGGATATTGGGCAGAATTTCCCATTGGTGTAGTTTGGCCCATAACCTGTTACACGGATCACAGTCAAAAGGTGCCTTGAAATCGACGAAACACATGTAGAGTGGTGTACCTGTGGCCTTTGCTCTACTAAATATCAGGCCCACTGCCATGAGGTTGGTTAAAGTCCCTTGATTCCTTGTGAATCCAGTTTGATTGAATGTGAGCCTGCCATTATCTAATGCCCATGTCTCCAGATCATGAAGACATGGACTCTGTCCTTAGGAATAGTGCCCCCTGCCTGGAAAGCAGCTATGGTGAAAGCTCTGTTAAAAAAACCTAATCTAGAAACTGCAGATTTAGCTAACTACCGTCCCATATCTCTCTTACCAGGCATAGGAAAGATGACAGAGAAATATGTAAATCAACACTTGTCAGGCTTTCTCGAAATGCATAATTTGTTGCACTCTTCGCAAACAGGCTTCCATCCGCGTCAGAGCACTGAGACGGCCCTGTTAGCAGTGGTGGAGGAAAGCAGGAAAATACTAGATTCAGGAGGATCCTCGGCCATCATACTCCTCGACCTGAGCGCAGCATTTGATACGGTGAACCATAGGATTTTGGTTCACCGTCTCAGGAATCTAGGAGTAACTGGCTTAGCACTGAAGTGGTTGGATTCTTTCCTAGAGGAAAGATCCTTTCAGGTATTTGAGGAGAACACGGCATCTAATCCCACCCCTTTAAAGAACGGGGTGCCTCAGGGTTCCACGCTCAGTCCTACCCTTTTTAATGTATATATGGCTCCATTGGCTTCAATTATTGCCCCATCCGGAATTCGTATGGTAACTTATGCCGACGATACCCAATTGGTGGTTGGACTCAATCAAATGGACCAAGAAACTAACACCCTCCGCTCCTCTCTAGAAGACATCTCAAACTGGATAGACACATCCCAGCTCAAGCTCAATGGGGGGAAGACTGAGCTTATGATCTTAGGTAACCCCCTCTGCTTTAAATCTAGCTCCATGTGGCCAGCGTGTATGGGACCACCCCTACCCCCAAGCCAGAAATCAAGAGCCTGGGCATCTGGCTGGACCAGGATCTGAGCTTTAGAGCTCAAGCGAGGAAGACGGCAGGCATCTGTTATGGCCTACTTAGAATGGCTCGTAAAGTGCTACCCCTGCTCCCCTTCCAAGCAAAAAAAGTACTGGTGCAATCACTTATACTTTCTAGGCTAGACTACGGTAATGCGTTGTACCTGGGCTCCCCCACTACTGTAGTCTCTAAACTACAGTCTGTGCAAAATAGTGCTGCCAGACTCTTAACCGGAACTAATAACCGACATTCGGCTAAACCTGCACTTGCATCCCTTCACTGGCTCCCCATCCAGGAACGCATTAGATTTAAGACACTTTGCCTAGTACATAAATCTATGCAGGGGATTGGCCCCTCCATCAACTCAGCCATGATTCGCCCCTATAAAGCTAAGCGCAATCTTCGATCTGATAATCTCTACCTGGCCGAAGTACCTAAGATCAGGAGGGCCAGGAAGGGTGGACGGTTGTTCTCATATAACGCCTCTAAACTCTGGAACTCGCTTCCACTCCAGCTATGCCTAGTCCAAAACCACGGGTCCTTCCGTAAACAACTTAACACCCTCTTGTTCCCTCAGCCCGCATAATCCCTCTGTCTCCGGCAGTAGTCAGTCCCAGCGCTGGGATGCTCCCGGGTAGCCATGCGCTTTATAAATGTGTCTTTCATTTCATTTCATGAAGCAGTAGTGTGGAGTAGAATTTAAGATCCACTTCCAAAAGTGCAATTAAGTGGTAGTTGTTTGGTGAAGATGCCAGGCCTCCTTTAAAGATGGGGTGAATTATTGATCCTTTCCAACTTTCAGGAATAACTTTGCTGGCCAGAATGTGATTGAACATTGACGCAAGGAAAGTTGCCCATCTTAATGTCGAGTGTTTAAAGAGCACTTGTGGCAGCCCATTTGGGCCACGGCCACAATCAGCCGCAATATTTTAATGATCTTCATTACCTCTGCTGGTGTATATGCTAAATGCGCCAACGGACCAAGGGGCACATGCATCAAAGGTTTTTGCGAGCGCAAACGGTGCGATTCGCAAAAATCGGCCGTTTGCGCCCGCAAAAAGGCCTTTTGCGATGCATTAAAGTGTTAGGCACTCGCAATTTAAGAAATCGCAATTTATTGCGATTTCTTAAATTGCGATTGCATTTAAGGAATCGCAATTTGCGATTCCCTAAATGCAATGCAACAAAAAATAAAAATTTGCGAATTTGCTATTAAGAAATGCAAATTACCATCAACTTTAAGTTGATGGTAATTTGCGAAAACTTTGAAAAATGCACAAAAGTGCATTTTTCAAAGTTACATGTTACACACACACATGCCCCTGTGGCATGTGTGTGCCCAACATGGGTGTACATAACAATTTCAGGGGTGCAACAGGGTGTCCTTTTGGCACCCTTGCACCTTTGAAATTGCATGCGCAATTTGCGAGTACCAATGGAGTACTCGCAAATTGCGCATGCAATTCTCATTCATTCCTATGGGCCTCCAGGCCCACAGGAATGAATGGGAATCAATTCCTTAATTGCGACTCGCAATTTGCTAGTCGCAATTAAGGAATTTTAAGGAATCGCATTTTTTTTGGCAAATCCTTCATGCATTGCATTTTGCGATTTCTAAATAGCGAATCGGTAAAATTCGCTATTTAGAAATCGCAAAATGCGGGCTTGATGCATGTGCCCCCAAGTGCCTTGCTGTTGATTTGAGGCCAGTCCAAACTGTTTACATAATAAGCGCTTCCTTTAAAATGCAATATTAGATACTTGACCCAGTCGCACTCGCTTATATTTGCATTGTGGGCTGTTCTTGGACCTTTTTCAATATTATTGATAAGTTTCCAAAACTTTTTAGAGTCATTTGTTTTTGAGGCATGTAACAGCTGGGCCCACAGTGTTTCCTGCATTGTTTAAAAAAAAAAACATATCAACTTTTCAGGTGACTTATCTCTTAACACAGACTTTCTAGTAGATTCTTATCTTCGGAGTTTTGATGTAGTTGCCGGAGGAGCCTGCCTACAGACTTTCCACAAAATCTTCTCTTCCTACAGAATACTCCAAAGGAACAAAAGAGCGCCGCACACTGGATTCCTTGAAATGACAAGCGCTTTATTTTTCCAGAACACCCAGGCGAAAACACAGGGTTTTGAATTCAATGTCCTTCCTTACGCATTTCAGTTATCATGTAGCCTTGCTCACAGGTGAGACTTCTTTGGTAAACTGCGTGACGCTCCATCTTTAAGCGCCTGACGGGACTACAATGTATTGCGTAGTCAACTGCAAGTCCCAAAATGCACTATGAAGGTTGTTTAACATCCCTTTATGCTGTTTCACATTCTCCCATTCTTACTACTTCCAACTCGGAGAAATGCAGCTTTATCATTGCACGGGTCAACATTCAAAGTGTACATATCTTTACCACATGTCGCCGCTGTGTTCATTTTGTAAAACGTCCTGAACAACAGAAATTCATAGGCAAAACAACATGTGTCATTCTGCACTCCCTTGCCACGTATCCATCAAGTTCCAATTGAAGGCTGGGCATTCCATACCTGTTCTACTTGGTAGCATGCGGGCGGGTCTGGCTCACTTAAATTTAACTCAATAGTTGAAAACAAATTTTCCCTTTGGAAATCCCTGCACACTATTTGCTCTCAATCAGCAACTGTACCACATTATACCAGATTATCAACTTTCATACAGTATCACAATAGATGCTCCACTCAGGATGTATATGCACTTATACAAATATTTAATAAATCTTGCCAAGAAGAAGATTTTTTGTACAATAAGAAAATATATCACCGTATAAAACAATACATAAAAATGTTAAAAATGTTAAAAAACATATTCAATTACAATAAGTACACATTCATGAAAAGACAAAAAATCCCTGGAAAGGAAAACTAAAAAAAAGACAATGTAATTTGTCTTTTGGTTCTTAATTCGAATCAATAATAGGCAGCAACCCGCAGGGGAAATGGCTTCCCTGTCTTTATGTGACCGCTGACTTTCATCAAATTTAACAGAAGCACTCAGCGTCAAACCCGTTTCGGTGGAGCAATAATAATTAGGCCACCTTCATCAGGACTCAAATCTTTCTTGCATCCTTTCCTTATTCACATTGCATAGTGGTAAGAATTTACACACCTAATGTAGAAAAAACAAAGGTAGGTATACACACATAGAAAAGAAGGCATTCTAGTTTATGGATTCCCATCTCCACCCTCTTTCTACTCTCAATCCCTTCTACCTTTTTAAATGTTGAAGGTTATTCTATTTTATTTCTTCATAAAAGTCTTTTCACAAACAAGAACAATTATTTCATTTTTTCTTTGTTTTATTACAGTTTATAAGTGCTTGCACAAAAAAGGCCAGGCTTACTTAGTGCTTATCCTTAACCACATTCCATACCAACAATTATTCTCATTCATTCCCACAAGCATACTCATATCGCCACTCAACTCACCGGTGCACAGGCACTCGGGAAGATGTCACTCCAATGTCCTTTTGGAAAAGGCAAAGCTAATAATTCAATTTGTTGCTATAAATAAAGACAAACATCATTTAAATGTAAATAATTGTAAAACAGAAACCAGTACCAAAATGAGAGTTCTCATTTTGGTACTGGTTTCTGTTTTACAATTATTTCAACTGATTACCTTTATTCCTTCCCTGTTCTCAGGGGATAGACAATGCGCTCATTCAATTGATCAAGGTTGAGTAACACCCTGTGTATGGGAGAAACAATATTATTTTATTGTTGGGAACAATAGGAAATAACGACACATACAAAATCCTTGGGTCTATCATGTGTAGAAGAAAATAGAAATAAAGAATATTTAAGCCATAGACTATTCCACACAGGGAAAAACTGTGGGAAATTCCCTTTCAAGGACGAAATCCCTCACTCACCAAAGGTGACATGCTTTATCATATGGGATTCTCCTCTCGAAGGAAAGACCTAGTTCCTTCGAGGGCTACAACCCCCTCTCTGAGAGGGAGGAGCTCAGGGATGTTTTTGGTATCTGATTTAAAGGATGTTCTAAATCCACATAGATGAGCAAAATAATGTGAACGAGGACGCAGCGCAAAACAAATATGAAAATGGTGTAGAGGAAGTGAGAATAAAACTAGCTAGGGGGCGTCATGTGTAAGTTTTAATCAGAAGCACCCTCTGCCAGGATTAAAAACAATAGTGCATCGGCGACATAAATTTAAGTCGCATATGTAGTAGATTAATGGTCGACATGTTTCAGCCTAGAGTGCCCCCATGGTCGGGCAAGGCTTTCTTCAGGACCTATACAATGCTGCTGCTAGTGCTCAAATGAAAAATGTAAACAAAGGATACAACACTAAATGTGTTCAAAACTCCAACTGCTCCGGAAGGAAAAGTGACCCGCTACTGCTGGGTAAAGAACTTCACCTCAACCTGGCAACAGCTCAGGATAGAGGCACCGCTCTATCCGTCGGTACCTCGAGCCCGTGTTGAGCCTGCAATAGGAAACCCCGGTTTTTTATTTTTGTATCCTATATTTCTATATGTAACTCACCTTTCAATTTTTTATTTGTTATGGAGTGTTAAACACCTCATCTACGGTCAAAAACCGGAACACGTCTCGGTTATTCTAAATGAAGATAAGAGATTTATTATGGAGAGTTATAGGGCTGCATCTATAATTTATCTATAATCTCTCTTATATACATGGAAGGATCTCTACCTATATCTCCTTTATTTGTTCAATTCAAAAAACGCGTACACAATATATACGACTGCTCTGTAAGGAGACCTTCATTATTTATTCAATTTCGAACCGAGCACACTTTAACTATAACTGCACTTTAAGGAGACCTAAATCTACAGAAGTCTCAGAGCATGCTTCTATAGACCCCACCTTCCAGTCTCACCTTTGTTAAGAAAAAGAGAGAGGTCAAAAGATCACTCTTCTTTACAGTCGCCCGGAGCACATCTCCGTCGCTGTAAATAAATAAATAAATATAATAAAATGATATAAAAGAATATGTGTAAATATATACATGTATATTCACATTTCAACGTTCGTAACTCCTTAGTCATATACACTGTTTGACTTAAGTAAGCTAGTGACCCCAATGTCCTAAATGGGTCCTTTGTCCAGTAAGATTTTTAATTGAGGCCAGCTCATATACCCAATAAATCTCCTCTTGCATGTGTTTATTTATGCCCTCTATTGTGGCGAAAACGTGCCTGATGTACGATACTCCTCAACTTGGCCACAAAGGCCAAATGTATCAGGCCGGTGTAATATATTTACCCATACAAGTTCCTATTTTTTGTGTATGTCCTTGTCAAAACCCCGGTCCCTTTTAATAAAAAGTTTTTTGAGCTAGTCCCAATACCTATAATGTGTCCAGTGCATCTATTTTAGTTAGCCGCCCTAGTGCCAATGCTACGTAGTTAGCCCAATTCCTATAATGTGTCGGGTGCATCTATTTTAGTTAGCCGCCCGAGCGCCAATGCTACGCTGTTAGCCGCTACCGAATCCGGCATCAAAGTATCCCACCTCTACCATAAAGGCAAGGGGCCCCAGCTCAATACTCTCATATCCGCTTACCTATGAACTCTCACAGTGACCGCATACTCTGATGCCTCTCCTTGGCTGCTCGCTCAATACAAAGTGAAGCGCCATGTTGGCGTCCTGTTTTTATCGCGTTCCCCTCCTCCTAGAGTGACGCGTATCTAGGACGTCATCGGAGATGCGCCATCTTTGAATGGCTAATGTACGTATTTAAAGATTGTAAATGGCTCCAGTTACCAACATATATTAGGGAAAAGGAGGGGTTTATTTCTTTTTTGTTTTAAAAAACTAAGCATTAACTTAATAACTCTAAGATAAATGTTTTGCCTAAGTTTCATCGAACATACAAGATTACACAATTAGCCATCGTTTATCAACCTTTCTAAATAGGGCATGGCAGTTGTATTTTGCTGCATAAATTGAATAATCCTCAATACAATTTTTTTTTATATATATATGCCCTCACCCTGAGCCTAGTGTCTACATATTAATATATCTACACAGGCATACCCTGGGGTATTGAATGAGACCCAAATGCAGTCCCACACTTCATATTAATACTCTCCCTCCATTATCGCCATGTATTCTATAAGCCCACATTATTTCAGATCACTTGGTAAGTTGATTTATCAGTGAGATACAAATTGCTCTACTTGATTTATGAAACCAATTTCATCCAGTCTTCCCTGGTATTCAAACCCCTTTGTATCGTATCTAAGACAGAGATATACCACTGTTCCCTGTTTTTCCTCTTTTCTTCAGAATTGCCTCCCCTTCTGTTAGTTGTAATTTTTTCAATAACGAACCACTCAAACTCCGTGTGTTTGTTTTTTGCTGTACTGTAGTGGTCCACTAGGGGTGCATTCTGCTTGTTGGTTTTTAAAGCTGATCTATGTTCCAACAACCTCAGTCTAAGTTCTCTCCTGGTCTCACCGACATACGCTAAGCCACAAGGGCAGCGCAGCAGGTAAACCACATTACAACTTCTACAATTGTTAAGGCTTTTGGATGTGAGAGTATATCCATTATATGTCAACGTCTTGGTCACCAGTCAGTGCTCACAAATGGAGCAAGTACCACATTTATTATTCCCAAGGGCCTTGCCCATCTGAAGGGTGCTCTGTGTCATAGGACAAATTTCTCTGTATGTGTTGACCAGACTTTTACGAAAGTTGTCATTCCGTTTAAATGCAAATAATGGTTTTGGTAGTTTGATCTCATTTTCTTCATTCAAAATGCTCCAATTGGAATTTACTACATTTTTTAACTTATTACTGATATTGGAGAACTGGCTGACAAACACAATCCTATTTTTAGATACATTATCTTTTTTATTCCTCTCTACAGGGTTCTGATTCAGCATGCTATCTCGATTATAGAACCGGGCACGCTTAAAAGCATGTTTTATCAGTTTTTTGGGGTATCCCCTATCTAAAAGTTTGCTTTTTAAATTCTCAGAATGTTTATAAAAATCATCCAATGAGGAGCAATTCCTCCGTAATCGGAGGAATTGTCCAAAAGGGATGTTGTCTCTTTGGGCTTAGCGGTGGTAACTCTTATAATGTAAGAGTGTATTCTTGTCAGTAGGCTTTGTAAATAACTCAACTTCTAATATACCATCTATATTCTTAATGGTGATGTCTAAAAAATTCACTGCACTATTATTGTAGTCAATAATGAAGGACATTGAATTCAAAACCCAGTGTTTTCGCCTGGGTGTTCTGGAAAAATAAAACACTTGTTATTTCAAGGATTCCGGTGTGCGGCGCTCTTTTGTTCCTTTGGAGTATCCTGTAGGAAGAGAAGATTTTGTGGATTTAAATGAGGAACTCCGTCCTCATGCGCCGAGGCTGCCCGGAATGTGGTTTGGCTCCTGACGGACTAAAAGTGTGTTGGAGTTCAATTTAAGTGAGCCAGACCCGCCCGCATGCTACCAAGTAGAACAGGTATGGAATGCCCAGCCTTCAATTAGAACTTGGTGGATACGTGGCAAGGGAGTGCAGAATGACACATGTTGTTTTGCCTATGAATTTCTGTTGTTCAGGACGTTTTACAAAATGAACACAGCGGCGACATGTGGTAAAGATATGTACACTTTGAATGTTGGCCCGTGCAATGATAAAGCTGCATTTCTCCGAGTTGGAAGTAGTAAGAATGGGAGAATGTGAAACAGCGTAAAGGGATGTTAAACAACCTTCATAGTGCATTTTGGGACTTGCAGTTGACTAGTTGACTACGCAATACATTGTAGTCCCGTCAGGCGCTTAAAGATGGAGCGTCACGCAGTTTACCAAAGAAGTCTCACCTGTGATCAAGGCTACACGATAGCTGAAACGCGTAAGGAAGGACATTGAATTCAAAACCCTGTGTTTTCGCCTGGGTGTTCTGGAAAAATAAAGCGCTTGTCATTTCAAGGAATCCGGTGTGTGGCGCTCTTTTGTTCCTTTGGAGTATTCTGTAGGAAGAGAAGAGTTTGTGGATTTAAATGAGGAACTCCGTCCTCATGCGCCGAGGCCACCCGGAATGTGGTTTGGCTTCTGACGGAGTAAAAGTGTGTTGGATATATATATATATATATCAGTTTGCTAGTGAATATTTCCCATATTGATATCTGGTTGAAGCTTTCTGTGGCCATATCCTCAAGGCTGGTCACAGCTTCTTCTGCCAAGTCATTGACTGTACTTGAACTCCACCTTAGGCATTTTAGATTTTCAGTGTCAATCTCTCCTTGTAGAGCAATTACTGTGTCACATTTACATGGGGATGTGTCTACCGTGACCACCTGAGGATGATGGTCGCTCTCTTCACGGTGAGATATTCTGAAATCTCGCACTTGCTTGTATAGTGGGAATGTCACCAGCGTGTAGTCTAAAAAGGAGACTGAGTTGCCTGATGCTCTTGTCCAAGCGGGAGGGATGTCACCTGGTTTCCGGCCATTCAGTACAAGTAGGCCAATTAATTTGCAAACCTTTACTAGTTCTTCTCCTGTCTTGTCCTTTCTATTTTGGTGAGTCATATGTTACACTGGGAGAGGCCCAACTACTTCTGCAGGCTCCTCACTTGGGGTGATGGAATAAACTGAGGTTGAAGTCTCCCGAGACTAGCCAGTGTGATTGGTGGTACGTGTGCCCTGCAACCCTTTTAGGTGTTGCAGCTTTTCTCTTATGTTTTACATAATGAGGACGAGGCGTTTGTGTAGGTTCTTGGCCGAACCATCCATTTTCACGTCCAGGAGGCATGAATTATCCATATACAGTTCCACAACCTCAGCTGACAAATTTGTGTTAATGTAGATTGCCTGGCCACCTTTTGCCCTTCTGAAAGTGCTGCTTTTCATGGCCGATTTCCTCTATTCTTTGTAACCGATTAGTGGAATACTACCTTGGGCCCAGGTCTCCTGTAGCATTATTATGTCAAATGTTCCCAAGTATTGTACCGCTGTGGGGTTCTCGATCTTTGCCTGCAACCCACTTTTATTCCAGGAGCAAAGTGTTAGGCCATCCCGTTCCGGGGTAACCGACCGTTCCACTGTTCAATCTTTGCAGTTAGGGGCTTGCGATAAGAATTTAGGTAGCCAGCCCCAGTTAATTAGTGCTTCATGATTTGTTATAATCTTTGCTGTTTGGGGAGCCCTTCTTCTCTGGTCACTTAGATTGTGACATTGGTGTGGCCTGGCATGCTTTTGATGTAGCCCATGTTTTTGGAGGGCCTCCAGTTGCCCCTCATAGTACAGACGCAGTGGTCGCTGTATTCTTGTCAAGGTGCTGCTCAGCTGATAGCGGGTAGGGGTATATGTCCCCATGGTGAGCTACTACTTAAATCCTCCAGGCTTTCAGCAGCTTTTTCCTCTCCAGTACCTGAGCAGGAAGATCTGGGGCAGCAAAGGTGACAAGGGTGGGATCCGAGTACTATCACCCTCTTGCTGGTAGGAACTTAATGGCAAGGATATCCTCTGATGCAACATGATCTAGGTCTGGTAACACCTTTACTCATTTTAAAATGCTTGAACGATTTAGAACATCCTGTAGACCCCTAGATTTGAATTCTGGGATCCATAATAGCTGATGTCCTGAGTCGCTTTGGTAGACAGTGGGTGTATCATGTCACTCTCTGTGGTTGTCACCAGGTCCCGAGGGGTCCCTTCCCATCACTAGATTACAGGTCATGATCCCTGTCTGCCCTCCGCGACACCCTCTTCCTGTCTCAGGGGGCTGTGTTCTCTGCTGGCTGTAACCGTGTATCATGGGGGATCTGTTCTATTGAGCTCACGGTTTGTGTTGCTTCTTCCTTCAGGTTTTTGACTTGATGACCCTCCATCTGCGACATCAGTGCCTTTTCCAGGATCTCCCTAGTGCCTGACCTGATCCACCATCCAGGACACTTGATTTTCTAAGAATTGCACTGATGGCAGTGGTTGTAACCTTTGTGGCCAACGGTTTCTATTTCATTGGCGATACAGGCTTATTGTTAGAATTGTCAGTTGTGGCACTGATTTAATCGGCCAGGAATTATCCCCAGCGATAGCGTCTATTCCTTCATGTTTAGAAGCTGGTGGGGCGCTTAAGGGGCCTGCTTGGCTGATATGAAGTTTGTTCCTCCCTTTCCTTGTGCGCTTCCTCTTTCTTTTTGTAATTTGAGGTGGTGCGGGGGCTTCATCCTGAGTTGGACTTGGCTTGTGCGTCACATCCCTGTATTCAGTAGGCTGTCTTTGTTACTCAATTGAGGTTTCTTTATTGCACACCTTCGCATCCATACTCTCTTGGTAGACAACTCTTTTAGATTGTTCTTCCCATCCCTTCTGTACCACCGACATGCTGCTGTCTGTTTGCTCACTCAATATGGAGGTTAATGGTATCACGGTCCGGGAACCAACCGCAATAAGGCTATTTTTGACCTCCCCCAAGATTCCTTCCATAATTACTGGTAATTGCACTAATCTGTCGACCACCTCCCTCCAGGATTATATATAGTGAAGTAACTGAGGTGGTTTAATTGGGCCATCATAATCAAGGAGTTTAATTTCTCAAGTTTTTCATCAATCCCGGATACGAAGATTGCCATGGTATTTATTAAGTCCACCTTAATGTTCATTTTGTTATAATGGTGCCTGAGGGCCATGACTGTTGCATGGCATTAGCCGCCCACATGCTGGTTGGATTACGCATGGGTTGTGAATCCCTGTTATGTTCATCCATCTGTAACCTTTGTATTGGTTTCCCCCCTGAGGTAGCTCTCCATAAACCCTCCTTGATCTCATCCAACAAATATCTCAGCATTATTGGCCTTGAATTCTGGGAAGGAGTAGAGCCTGGACTGGGAGGTTGTCAGCACATCCAACGTGACCGAGTCAGTCCTTTGGTTTTGGGCACCATTTATCGTGAGGGGGTGCTGTCCTACCGGTACTGCTAATGCTAATGCCGTGTTGTCTCATCCCATTTCCTCAGGGCCATCCTCAGCAGACCAACTATATGATCGTGGAATTTTGAGATCAGAATCGTTGGTGACGGAGATGTGGGTGATGTCTCCCTTTTAGCTTCCTTACTCCCAGCTGCCTTTATGTGCTGAATTTCGCGTGATGCGCTTGCTGCACTTGATGGAGACCTGCCACCTTAGTTGCTTAGCATCTGAAAGAAATCTGTTATCTTTGATGTTTTAGATTGCACCATTGAATCCTTATTTCCCTCCGTGGTTTGGTGCATTTCCAGAGTACCACTAAACTGTAGGCTGTTCACTGTTATTAGACTGGTCTCTGCCCCTAGGGTACTATTTTTGGGGAGGGGGCTCCTTAGTGTTGTACTTAATGTTGTGCTTTTGGGCTTTCTTTTTGCTGCCACTTTTCCGGTTGCAGGCACCCACTTTCTGTTATTGACGGCCTGCGCCTTGCATCGTAATCTGACGGATCTCATTCTGGTGCAGGTTGGGGATGTTATGATGGCAGCCCACACACGTATCAGTGGGAATGATGAGCGAGATGAGCAAAAAAAAGTGTTTGCGTATACAAAAACAAAATATATGAACAGCACATTTCACAGAGATCTTGTACTGTGGCCTGGTGCTGTCCTATGTGCACTGTCTGAATTTGGGATCGGGGGCACGAGCACGCCAAAGGCACCGCCACACCCTTTCTGTTTGTCCTTTATATTCCCCACTTACCACTCCTTTGTGCTCCTTCCCTTGTTAAATAACTCTGGATTAAGGTTGAACAATGTACCACAGTCCAAGTTGTGATCGGGGGCACGAGCACGCCAGTGGAGCTGCCACACTCTTCCTGTTTGTCCTTCCGGCTTGTCCTTGTTGTGTCTCTCCCTACGCCCTTGTGCAGTAGGGTACGGAGGGAGAGATTTACTCCTTGCTCTCCTTGTGTTTCATCGGTAGTGCAGGTGTGTCAGTCACACGTATGCCCACGTATGCCAGGCAAGCTAGAGTACGCTTCTTAAAAATAACAATTTCACAGGTCTTGATGGTGGGGAGGTAGCCTGATCACTAGCCGCATCCGGTTCTGGCCGGGCACTTCCGTGATACAGGGCCATACTCACCGGCTGTGCAACTAAATGCAGGCCCCTCTACGCCTTAAACCTTTTTCCTCTGGCCGTAGTGATTGCAGTCACTGGTACTTCCCCATGACCGGATGCCAACCAAATACCGAGTACCAGATGGCAACACCAGATGGCAAAAAGCTGGTGCCGGCTGGGTGTCCAGGACTTGGGAGTCACGTGGCGAGAGTGCAGGGAGGGTGAACACGATCGGTATCTCACTGCCGCTGCAGGTGCCAAAACTCCTCAGCCTCGCTCAGCTACTCTCAGCTCTGCGGGGAGATTTAGGGCGTTTCCTTCATCACTCTGGCTCCGGCTTTGCTCCAGCCCAGAGTGACCCAGCCCAGTCTCCCGACCCCAGACCTGGGAGGAAGGGTGCAGACAACGGCCAGCCTAACCTGGGGATGCCAGGAGTAAAGCCTTTGGCAAAGGCTCCGGGTGCCGCCGCTGTCCGCAGCTCGGGTAGCGATGCGCTGCTCCTCGCAGCTTCTCTGCGCGTCCTCTGACTGCGTCCACGTTCCACATTAATTCACATTCAGCCACTCCCTCCTCCAGAACGCTGGTATAGAATACACGATATCAATCACAAAGATTGTTTTAGTGATTTATTTCAACTGCCACCACAAGGTTTGCAGGGAAAGCAGTGCAGGGTGACCAGTTCAGGGCCTGCGAGGTGCTCCTCCGGGGTACCCAAAATAGAGTTGCACAATTGTCCCAGGCTGAGGCCAACAGCAAAAGATTCAATGCATGCTTAGGGGGCCCTAGCCACAGCGTGTGGGGGGGGGGGGGGGGTTCAGAACAGGCCCAGCCACACCAGCATTCCTAGGCGAGCCCCCGGGTATGGGGGCCAGCAGGCAAAGAGAGGCCCCCAAAAGTCCACATCTTGTTACTGCAGGCTGGTACACCGTCGAAAGCAGTCTCATGGGACTAGGCAGCGTCCTGCTGAGGTCCCCGCACTGGCAGCCATTGCAGCGCCTCAGCGCCTGCTATTGACTCATCACCACCTCCCCGCACCAACCCAGTCGCTCACCGTGGGGGAGGGGTCAGTCGTCGGTGTCTTCTTTCCCGGTCTTCACCAGGTAGGGGTCACAGCAGGGAGGGTCTCTTGGACCAGGCACAGAGGGGGGTCCCCAGATCAGTGCTGTGTCAGGTCAGGTGCCGCCGATGCCCTGCCGTTGCTCCGGATAGCAAGGGGAAGGATTCAGAGGCCCGTTTCAGGGTGGGTCGTGTGGTCAGTCCGAGCGCCCAAGATGGCAGATTGGCTGAGCTTCAACAGGCCTCGGGCAGTCGCCAGCATAGGATGACTTGCGGCTCCGGTTGGCGGTCTCATCAGCCACTCCCGTAGGCACTCTGGCAGCTGCGCGCAGAGAGAGACACTGTAGGGCAGGCCCCTGGGCTATGAAGTGGCGTCGAAGGCCGAGGGGATCCGGAGCTGAGGCGCGACACGTCTCACTCCATTCCCGTCCTAGCCACCACATTACTTTTGAGGTGGACCCACCTCAGCCAGGAGAGAGAAACTGGAAGAGGAGGTATCTATTGGGTGCTGTAACCACCAGCTTCCACACAACACTTCCTGTTTTTTTACTCCTGCCTTTGGCCAGGACATGAACATGATGTCAGAGCCCTGCTGGGTTCAGATGTGCTGCTTTTGTGCACCGCCTCACATTAAAAACACCTTTTCTGGTTGCGATAACATTGGCATCCTATGTGAGTGAGCTTCAGGCAGTCTGGGCCTGTACTCCCTATACCACCCTTTCTCTAGAAAAACTGGGGTACGGACTTCAGCAGCATCCCTGCCAAAGGTGGTTATGCCTTTTAATATCAGACAAGCTATCACTTCTTCTTCCTTTTTGAGCCACCTCAACTTTCAAAACAGAGACTCCGCCACTTAGGCCCTAAGAGCATGCTGAGATTTTACATGATTGTACCAAGGAAAACCGGGGAACATTAGTTCTTTGTGGGGTTCTCTTGTGCAAAGAAAGGCAAGGCGCTACAGAAATACACCATCTCCTGATGAATAGTTCTCCATATTAAGATCTGCTACGTATTGGCTAAGAAGCAACCTTCAGAAGGCCTTAGGGTTTATTCCACCAGACCTAAGGCTGCTACCACTGTTTTGGTACACTGAGTGCCAGTTCTCAGGCTGCAATGTGCGCATTAGTGCACAAGTTCACCAAGCACTACTGCTTTGACAGCCAGGTCAGATGGGAAGGACATTGTGCCTGTTTGGTCCTTCAGGACTTTTTGATCTGAGCCCTTCTACAGACCCACAGACTTGGAAGGTTTTGCTTTGGTATCTATTCACAAGGTTTGGAATATGCAGTGTTTCTCTTGGATACTCTACCTAATGCAGATTCCTCACCACCCTCCGAGCACTGTCATTCTGTGGAGTGGTCTCCTTTTCCATCTAAAACGGTCCCAATTTCGGAATTTAGCACACTGATTGTTCCAATCTGCTGTTGGGCTCCACTTCAGACGGTGCGGACAAGCGTATAAAATAAACTGATGTTAGCGCTCATGGCTGGTGCTTATCTGCGGCTCCTTTCGTCACTTCCGGAGCAGAACGATGTAGCTTGGAGCTGCACAGCACAACCCACCGGTGTGAAGAAGCACTGCTTTTTTGAGTATCTGCATCCAGTCTGGCACCTGGGAATTCACAACATGAAGGATCCGTGGTTAGATAGAGTATTCATCAGAAAGAACATTAGTGAAGTCAGGTAATTTGTTAGTTTCCTGAAAATATTGAACATTTCAAGGCTGGGATCCTAGTTTCCTAGTCCAGAAAGAACCTGGAAGAATAGAGGTATCTCCTCATATTGTCAATTATAGTTTCATCTACTATAGTGTTGTTTAGTTTGCTTGGACTGTCTCCAAATGTATTTTTCACATTTAGACCTCAAACTGCAAAGCACTGAAGTTTTTGCCTATTCACTAAAAGTTACTTGCATTTCTAGAGTTGTAGAACGAATAGTTTCTTCTGGGTTTTATCAGCCCAGGATCTTACATAAATATCCTTAGACATCTGGTATATTATAATCAGTTCTTAAACACATTCAATAACGATACTATGACTGCGTGGTACCCTACATATAATTTATTAGACATTTGTGGCCTCATTAAGACTTTGAATATATACTATAGTTTTTAGTTTTTAATAAACATGTATGCATAAAACCTTGAAATAAATGTTCAATAAAATTTACATTCTTAAAGATGAAAAGGATATGTATTTACGGTAGCCTTTGGTTGTTGGTGCAAAGTGGACTTTGTACTTTATGCAACAATACTCTTATAGACACAGGTGGGCAAGAACTCTGAAACAACATTTATGCAAACAACTTTAAAAAAAAACAATGACTCTGCACTCTGTACAGCTGGGCAAACTTAAACTGATATAAGACTCGTATTTGTCTTGTTTGCACAGTAGGGCAAACAGGTTATGCTCTATATTTTAGGCTTGGTTGGAAAACTGACAGCTTATAGTTGACAGGCCTCCCAGTTCAGGCCATGTCCTAGCTAATTTATATTTGTGTTGCTAGAAGGGCAGCTCTAAAAAAAAGCATGCACATGCATTTGTGTTGTGTGTGAATTCGAAATGGTTCATGCCATTTGAGTATTCACAGAGGCCTGGTGGACCACACCCAAAGTGGCCATTAAGACTAGCAAGATGCCAGAACACACTGGAGAGCTAGTGGAACCTCCAACCACCAACAAAACTCTTTCAAGAATTTGGAGTGACTAAGGCTAGATACAAGCGATCACAAATCCCTAAACACAAAAGGACCTGTCCATTTTGAAACCGGTGAGCGGTGGAAGCACCCACAGATATTCTGTTACATAAAACCAGTCACAAAACGCCCAGCAGAGGGGTTGGCAGCTCAATATCCTTTGGAACCTCTTTCTTAACTTACTTTTCAGGTGTGTAACAGGTGTCCTTTCCTCTTTCTCTCTTTCTTTTTCTCTTCCCTTCCTTCACCTCTTTCCCCTTGCTGATGTAGCTTATTTACCGAGCAATACAAACTCACATATGGCTTTGCTGAGATATATGTTAATGTTCTATCTGTCCCATATTCCTGGGTTTTATACTTGATATTTGATGAATTTGTAATATCTGTTATCTGTCATGCATTTATCTGATCATTTTTATATAATAACTTTGACATCTTTCTATCCCAATCCAGTAGTTCTTTGTTAGGTAGTCCTTTTTAATTCCTTATTATTATATATTTGCTTCTGATTCTTATGTATTTCTACTGTATTGCAAATATATTTCTTTCTAACTAAAGCAATAAAGATATTTGAACACAAAACACCGGCAGAGGGTACTGATCGTGGGTGGGAAGGTTGGTACAGTGAGAACGTGTGGCATGGTTGGTTGGGGTGCGGGGCTTGGTGACTTCACTGAATCTATGCAAAAGTTACGGTGACATGTATGTTCCCCTCAATAACTCTGATTAAACACACATTACCATTGGTCGTTCACTATCAAAATGCAAGACACACTTTAAGAGCAGAAGAAAAGAAACATTTCAACAATAGTATCATTTCTTATTTTAAACCAGGTTTGCAAGCAACCATTCAGAACCAACACCAGATAGAGTCCAACTCTAACAGAGCAATACAAAAACTCCCCCCTGGGAATGAATTGAAATAAAGCCCACGCTATCTGGGTCACTAATTCACCCTCCTCTGAGATTTAGGGTACCACTTTTCTCCCTCCATGAGGGGACTGGTTGCCACTCACAGTGGATTCAGGAGAGCCCCAAAATAAGGCAAAACATTTTCCGGGTGCCTCTGCTCTTTGGGGATACTGCAAGGCCCAGCCTGACTCCACTGAGTGTTTTCACGGAGGGCTGATAGGGTGAGGGCTGGTTTCACTGCTGGTGGGGGCGGTTTTATTGCTGGAGAGAGGGACTGGCCATGTTCCCTGCCTGCAGTACTTCAGTGTTTTAAAAATAAACAATGCAAAACAAAATGGTTTTAAAACGTGCACAGTCAGACCACACTCGCTTCAAAACCAGTAACCATTTGTTTTCGCATGTGTGCGTCTCCTGTCTCCTGCAAGGTCGCCACGAGCAGTGCTGGTCTTCTGTACTTTAAGGGGAAACATGGTGAGGAGTCTGCTGTTGCTTGGCTCGGAGAAGTGCAAATAGGATAAAGACTTTTCACATTTCAAAAGAATGTATTTCTTTGCAATGTGATCGTTACACTGCATTTCGAGTTTCAGTGGCAGTTAGAAGTGATAGATCTTAACCATGAACTTAGGAACATTGAGGCCCCCACCACCACTGCCGTAATGGACATGTTATTAGTGCACCAAGAGGAAAGTCAACTGTCTTTAGCCCTCTTTGTGGCCTACTGTGTTACTATTGATGGAGTAATATTAAAGTCTGATGTATTTCAAGGTGCTCTCGTTTGATGATGAAGGAAAAGGAGGCACTGTTAAAAAGTAATTGCCTATGATCACACAATGTGGTGAAGTAGATGCCAGGATTGATGCAAGGTATCCTAGCATCACTTTGTGCCATTCATCTGGTTATCTCTTTCTGTCTTCCGTTTTAGATCAAAACGTAAGGCTTTATGTTTAATTCTCTGGGGAGCTAAATCAGTGCACTGCATTAAATATATCCAGGCTATGCATGTTTCATAAAGATTGGGGGTGGTAGTGGTAGTGTTTAGGGAGGGTGATGTTATAATTCAGAAGCTAAAAGGAAAACCAGAGCATCCACCATTGGTCAGTGCATTGAGACCATTTGCTCCATGTCACTAAAACTGCTTATTTATTGTCATCCATTCTTTTTTTTAAAACATCATTTTATTGAATTCATAGCAAGTAAACCACCAGCAGAAATGCCACATTGAAGGATACACGTACAAGGGTGGTATAAGGATTACATCTCAGTGTGCCCTAATCCCGATCCCTTCTCCCACCTCCCCAACTCCCAGCACTACGTTGAGGGGGTAGTTCCGGGGCTTAGTGTCCCTGACGATCACTGGGTGGACGGAGGTGCAGGGGCTCCCCCTGTGGGAATTCCAAGTGCCCCAGATTTTCTTCCACTTTTTTGGGCAGCCCCGACTTTTATAGACTACTTTCTCTGCCACCATGCACTAGTCCATATCCCGCTTCCAATCTCCCAGAAGGGCAGCATGAGCCACTCCCCACAGACGTGTAATGTTACATTTGACTATCGCCAGGCCCAGAGTCATCGATGTCCATTTTGCCAAATTCAGGTCTGTTTCCTCCCATACATTATGAAGACACCACTTGACGGAGATCAGCATTTGACTCCCACACACTGCCTCCCAAAATATTTGTACAACTGGGCAGTCCCAAATGATGTGGAAGAAAGTCCCTGTTAGACCACATTGTCAACGACAACCCGCAACTGCTGCCCTACCCATCTTGGCCGCTGTCGTGCATGCCAGATAAGACCTTTGTAGTATTTCATCCTCCAACCCTCCCAGGTCTTGACTCCACCTTTCCCGCAAGTCTAGGAGCATGTCCGACGTGTTGTTGGACAACTTCCTGTAAGTGAGGGAAATTGCCTTGCGACGCACATGATCGTGGAGCAGTTTGTCCTCTATGGAAGATGACTTCAGGAGGTCTGTTCCCCTTATCTGTAGGTAACAAAAGGTCTCAGATGGCGCTAGTTCATATTCCCGGTGTAAGTCAGAGAAACATTGTCATCCATTCTTGAATTAATTCATCCACCCACTCCTCGCCATCCAACTATTCATTCTTTAAGCCACGCAGCCCTGAGTTCAATCTACATCCATTCAGTCAATGATTGGACAAGGTTCTATAATGACAAATATGACATAAAACGCACCATACTTACAATTGTTTTCAAAACATTCCTGGGAGAGAAATCCCCCCAACTTCTCCATGCATTGCTCAGGCCCGTTCACTGTGCTCGCTCGCTACATGCGGTATGGGCGCTGGGCTAACAAAATTAGCCCGGGCTGTTGTTGGTACACATGTTGGCTCTGGCTACTGTTCCAGAACATATGCTGATTTCTTAGTCCAAATGATGTTTGTGGCATGCTCCCTCACTCTGATGTAGTTAGGTTTTAGATGCCGCTGCAGCCTAGCCGGTATATGTTTACTTGTCCTTTTTATTGTCTTTTTAGGATTAAAATCTTTTGTATTTTTTCTGAAAATTATTACACACACTCTTGCCTACACCTGCTAACTGTTTAGGAATAACAAGTTAAGCTAACAGTTGCAAGCATAATGTCCCAAAGACCTTTCATCTCCCCAGCCTATGAATGAATGTTCTTCCTTCACATTTCGGTCATGCAGGACTCATCAACTTCTGTTTCTAGTTCTCCTAACCCTTGTTACCTCCCTGTCTGTCAACCTGTTGGCTAACAGCCTTAGTGCTGTTAAATATTTAGGGCATGTAACCTTGTTAAATTCTCTGGCTAGGCAATCTAAAAATGGAGCCCGGTCTTTCTCATATCCTTGTGGTTTCTCGCAGATGATATACAAGGGTTTCTCCATACCAATTGTGTCCCAGATCCTTTTTAGCCATTGTTAGAGCTTTTCTATATGCTAATTTTGGGAAAGCATAAAAAGCTATTGGTTGGATCGAGTTTCTCAAATGAGCCTATATGACAAGTCAAATACATTAAATTATATGTAAAGCAACTTAGGCTCCACAAGAAAGACAGAGAATAATTTATCCACAAAGGTTTATTAAAAGTTAATGGTTTACAGGATGTCAAATCAGACTAGCACCAATTAATAATTAAAATACTTATGCTTCGATTAATATGCAATTCAAATTTAGTCAAACTCTTATAAATCAGAGGACGAGCCAGCATGGGGCTCACCTCAAAAGGAAAGACAATGGAAAGTCAGTCCTCTCTTTGAGGGAGTACTCTAAATCTCCTACTCTGCTCAAATCTAAATCTCAATCTGAACTACTCAATTCATCTCTGCACTGTAGTAAAACACAACTCTAGCATTCAACACACCTACACGCAGTTCTCATATGACTGTCCTATCAGGTTAAAGCAAGATGATGCAATTACATACTCGAAAGGTTCTAAAGGTTTTCTCACTAACAAGATTTTCTTTGTGTCCTTCAAACTACATTATCTGTCACAGAATAAGATATGTGCACTAGGCTGCACGTTACAGGGGTCTTCTTGAATGTGCTGTTCATTAAAACATTCTATGATTATCACAAAGCAAAGAAAACATTTCTTCACATGCGAAAGAAGGAAAAAGAACAGCACATTCATTAATTAGAACTCCATCTCACCTAGAAATAACATTTTCATGTTTCACAAAGCAAAGATGGCAGCCAACATTGGCCATTTAAAATTCAGGCCTACATTAGCTATAGGCAATCTAAACGTGATTAAACATAGTGTTTCTTCACAAATAGCATTTGTGTGTCTATGCCTTAATGTCATGTTAAGGCAAAACATCTTAATATATGAAAAAACCTTCTCCACCATTCTCTGTGATGTGGTGGTCTCTCTTCCAAACAGTGCCTTGATGCTTTGCTTAGCCGCACTCAGTACTAGCAAAATCTATTTACTTCTGCGGGTGGAGATCACATATATTGGGAATCTTGGGATTGAATTGTGTAACATCTCATCAATTTACTTTACTAGGCATTTTCAAAATGTTGCCAGCTTGGGACATAGCCATAAGAGGTGTACTTGAGCACCCCTTTTGCACAACCTTTCCAGTATTTCTCAGTTCTGCGTTTGTCCATTCCCAGAGCCCAAGTGATATAAAATACCCGTTGGTAGTAGTTCTAATGATGGTCTCCCTAGCGGTCGCATACCCCGTTGGGTTAGGATTTCTAGTAAAAACCTCTTTCCACCTTCCCCTCCCCCTTCACGCCCCTACACTTCAACTCGGCTTTCCCGCCGGGCTTGCAGCCGGGTCCATTCGACGCTTGGCGGGAGGGTGGGTGTCTGGCATTGACACATCTTTTCCACAACTACGACCCCCTCACATTTGATACATGCAAGAGGGATTATGGGTTGCAAAACACAGAGCAATTCCGCTTCACCCAGCTAATGCACTGGGCTCAGGCCCCGCAAATGCGTGACGCTGCTACTAGACCCCTCACGAAATTTGAAGCCTTTCTCACTAAAACCACGACAATGAGAGGCGCAATTTCCTTCCTTTATCGCTTCCTGCTTACCACCCTGCATTCCCCGCGTACACGTTATATGGCATTGTGGGAGGGACTCCTACAGAGACGTATTACAGAGGACGAATGGTCCCATTAATGGTCTTACATAGGGAAATTTAACCACTCCATAGCGCTTAGGGAGGCACATCTTAAGACCATGATGGATTGGTATTTACATCCCTCGAGACTCAAACAGATTTTCCCTAATACGTCCGATCGATGCTGGAGGGGCTGTGGGCTGTTGGGAGACTTTCGCCATATTTGGTGGGACTGTCCGCATATTCGACCATTCTGGGAAGAAATCGTGGCTCAGATTAAGGGGATGTTGGGATACCCTATCCCGACCACTATGGAGGGCATCCTACTAGGTGTGCGTGACCCCTCCCTGGAACATCAGACCAGAGCAGACAAGGCGATCATGTGGCTTTATGTGGGTGCCGCGAAGATCACGCTAGCGGCGGCATGGAATCAGAAAGAGTCCCCGGCGCTGTCTCTATGGCACTCCAGATTATGGCATTTACGCAGTATGGAGCGCATGTTCGAGGAGTCTGGGGATACTTTTAAAAACTTTGAGTACCGGTGGGGCCCGTTGGTTTCCTTTCTCTCCCAGGGCCTTCCATCTGCAGTATGTCCGGCCTCTATTAGAGCGTTACACCTGTTTCAGATCTAGACCCGATCCTCTATCTGATCGCAGGAACCCGTAAAGCTACACTTAGATGCCGCCACCATGTTGGGAGGGTGGGAGGTCGGAGGGAAGGGATGGGGTTTCCCTTTGGTTCATTGTATGTTGTTTTCTTTGCTCCACAGTTGGGGGCAATTTATTATACACAACAGACATTCTGATCCTTGGCTTCCTGGCGAGAAGGGCAACAGGGAGAGCCTTCCTGACGACAGAGGGGCAGTGCGTTTTCTTTTATTGCTATGACAAACAATGTACGGGCAAGAGGGGACTGTCAATCACCCGGTTACTTAAGACACTGTATTTTTCTCTTGCTTCTGGTTGAGAAAGGGTGGGAGACGGTGGTTGTTTGCATGTTTGCTTCGTACAAACTCTAGCAGCACTGATTCGGCACTAGCACGGAGGTGGAACTTTTGATGCAATGTTATATGTTGTATTTTGTGAAAATTGCAATAAAAATACCTTTGACAAAAAAAAAACCTCTTTCCACTGTGCATCTGACAGAAGGAGACGTAATTCACCTTTTCATACCTGCATCCCTGGTGTTTCCCTCTGCTTACTGTGTCCTTGCAGGTTCTTATACAAATCAGTAATAAGTTAATCATCTTCTTATGTAAGAGCACAGTTTTCATATTTTGTCAATGGCCTTTCCACTAGGAGTGAAATGTCTGGATGTATAACCCAGTGTTTCACCTGGTTGTATCTGAAATGTCCTGTTTCAGAGAGGGGAGAAAGCTTGTTTTATTATGTCAAATGTTTTAACCCCCCAGCTTTCTGTCTCTTTTGCACACCTTTCACTGCCATTTTGCATAAGCTTCTGCTTCCAAACCTCCAAGCCAGTAGGAAATTAGGGTCCCTCAGTGGTGAAAGGAACATCTGTGCCTCTTCTCCCACATCCCGGGGGTGACTCTTGTGATCAGGAAACTTTACAGTCCCCATTCTGTGCCCCTTTTCTACCGATGGTACTTCCCCAGTATGTGGATCCGCAATTATTTGACCTTTGAAGCACCACTGCTTCTCCCATTTCCAGCCAATTCCCATTCAACCATATACATGACTTGCAGCACTTAATAATAGCACCTATGTTCTCGGTTGACCCCTTTATCAGTTTTGTGTTTCTTTTTTACCTGCCTAAGTGAAATGGTCTGTGATAGTCTTAACACCTGTGAAGTGTCGAAGGTGGGAGTGCAGGGTAGGGGCATTTTTTAGACGACTTATAATATTCTAGGCAGGGCTGTCATTTTTACCACTTCTATTTTCACTCATCATAGCATTCCCAAGTGCCAGAAGTGTAAGTCATATTTGTCGGTCTGTAACAGCAGTTCATAATTTGCGTGCATTGTTCAGTCAAGGTTTGGGGACAACCAAGCGCCTAAGTAGGAGACCGAGCCCCTCGTCCATTGAAAGGGAAACTGCTGTATAATTTGTTCCACCTCTTGAGCTGGGAGTGAAATATTCAAAATCTACGACTTAGAAAGGTTGATAGTGAAGACTCACAGCTTGCCACACTCTGCTTGTTCTGTTAGCAAAGAAAGTATGCAATCCAGGAACTTTGTCAATATTAGCATAATATCATCTGCATACATTGCTAGTTTATGAATCTTCCAACCCAAGTGGACCTTCTGTGTTTCAACATTCTTACCAATCTTCTTTGCTAGTGCCTCTACAGTGATGAAACTGCAGCAGTGGACCTCTAAGGACCCAGCTTCTAAATCATTGCCCCTACCCAACACAGCTAGTGTCTGATTTAGGAAGTGCCAATGTACCCGGTCAAACACATTCCCTGCATTGAGTGAGACTCAGCCCCTTGTTACCTGTCCGATATATATTGTCCATAAGGCAGAATAATTTCTTGGTGTTGTCTTCACATCCTCTGCCCAGAATGAAGGCTGTTGGTCTGGTTCTATCAACCCTGGAAAAAACCCTCCCATTCTTGTTGCTAAAATACCTGAAAACAGCTTGACATCGACTTTTAACAGTGATCTTGGCCTGTAAGAACCACATATTGACCTATCTTTACTTGGATTGTGTATGACCAACATCGCAGCTTGTGTCATTGTGTCAGTGATCCCCCCTGCTTCAGTGAAGGAGTTGAAAAAGATAGTCAGCAATAGGGTGAGTTGCCTGCAGTACACCTTGTACAAGAGCAATCAGAGCTGGGAACTTCTTTGCTTTGAGCTTCAAAATACCTGCAACCACCTCTTTCAGCTATGTATGTCAATTAAAGTCCTAGCTTTGGTCCTCAATGAGTTTCTGTACTTGTGTACTTGTTGAGTACTTCTCCATAGCATCTACCGGCATCTTATCCGGCATATACAGTTCTTCATAGAACTTACAGAACACACTTCGGCTATGCCCATGTCGTCCCTGTATTGTTGGTCCTCTTGGCTTTGCATCATTCCAACCCAACCCTCTCCATTGCTCTATTAGCTCTTAGTTTACAGGCCAGAAACCTCCCTGCTTTGTTGCCTCCATCATAATATTAATCTTTATCACAGAGGAGCACGCATTTCGCTCTGTCTGTGTCAAGCATCCTGACAAGTTTTCTAAGCACAACAGGTTTTCCTGCAGAGCTCATTGGAGTTTGTAAGCTTATGTAAGTCTTCCGGCTTTCTCAGCTGCGACTCTTACTGCCCTCAGTTCTATTTTCCTCTCCCTATTCACCCTTGCTTAGATTGTCAGCATGCATCCCCTCACTACTGGCTTCAATGTATCCCATAAAGCTTTATCCTAAATGTCATCCCTATCAATTTCTTCTAAATATTGTACACAGCACCCCGTCACTTAAAAGCAGACTCTCCCTGAGGTTCCATTTTCTACCCCTTTTCATTCTATGTTAAGTTTCAAGTTAATAAATGTTTTTAAATTTTCAAAGAAAAATAGAAAAGTTTATCTAATGCTAAAATAAATATTTAAATATTTTTGTACAGATTATTTAAGTAAATTAAATGTATACATTAAGTGTAGAGCAAAATTAAAAATGCTAGAGCACTACTAACTTAATTTTGAAATAAATCTTTAATTGATGGAAATATATTAAATTACATTACAATTATTTTTCTGAAGTTTAAATAAAAAAAGAAATTCCCATCTAAAGAAAAATATGCTTTTTATTATGCATTAATAATGATTAAATGCATAGAATGAATTTAAATTAATTATTTTTAATAAAAATGATTGTTACGTTAATTTAAAATAATTCCTATAGGGTTTTATTTTATTTCCCTGCCTCCATTATTTTCTAAGGGAGGGTGGGGCAGAACCAGTGCAGTGCTGGATGTAGTATTGTTTATTTAGTAGTAACTTGTAAACTGATTTTGTGAAGAGCCAGAAATAGTCAACTTACTCAACAGTGTAAATTACTCTGAAGTGTAAGTTACCCTTGTGAATCAGGCCCAAAGTGTTTTAGGGCCTGGTGCCAACTGGGATTCCATTCAATGTTGGAAGTCTTTGTGGTATGGAGGCACCTTATAGCAAAGCTTCCAAATTAAAGTCCTGAAGGACATTGATCTCCAGTCTAAAGACCGGGCCATTCTGGTCCCCAAAAATCCAGTTGTTAATAATATGGAGCTGGGAAGACAAGTAGTAAAAAAGGATGCCCAGCCGCCATCATTCACTGTCTGCACACCTTTGAGAAAAGAAACCCTTGGTTGAGCCCCTCTCCAGAGGAAATTTCCCACAAATTGTCAGAAAAAAGGCAGGTGGGAATATGTACAAGCAGTTTTAGAGAGTACATTGAAATTCAGGGAGGGTTATCATTTCGGACAATGCAACTCTACCCCTAATGGATATGGGCAACACCCCCATGTCTCCAAGTCTCTCCTGGTGTTCTGTAGAAGTGGGGCTATGTTGAGGTCCCAGCACCATCAGGGGTCGCTGGCAACATTCAATCCCCAGAATCTGAAGTAATCATGTACCTGACTCAGTTTAGCTTGAGCTGGAATATCTGGGTGCAGTCCAGTGATCCAACCAGCTCATCTGCTCAGGCAAGTGTGATGGGCAGCCGGCAAATACAGCGGTGTATGCTCCGGCTGCACAGAAAGCTTTTGGTCAGTATGAACTAATGCCCACACCACCTCAACCAATCCGTTGCCAAGAACTTTTGCCCGGATTTTATGTTCAATGTTAATTAATGAGATTGGGTGGGAGGAGGAGCTTTCAGTAAGCTGCTTACCAGGCTTTGGGATCACTACTATTGTGGTACCTCTAGTGTTCACGAGTCAGACACCTAGCCTGCAGGGCTTCCTTACAGAGTGCTGAAAGATGGGGAGAGACTAATGAGCAGTATTTTTTTAAAGAATTCTAAGGGACACCCACTCGGGCCTGCTGTTTTTCAAGGCTGCATGACAGCAATTACCTCCTGAACTTTCTCTGTAGTAATTGGGGTGTCTAAATCAACCTTGTGCTTTTGGTGTAGAGCTTCTATGATCAGTTCAGCTGTGATTGGGTATTTCTCTAACCTGCTAGGCATCTGACGCATGTATAGCTAATGGTGTATACAGCAAGAGTCTGCTATTGAGTTTGCATCTGGGACTAGCTCCTTTCAGGGGTCGTGGATGGAGGGAATTATTCTCACTTCTAAGTCATGGTTTGACAGCCAGTACAACAATTTGCCAGCCTTATCGCCTAACATATAGATCTTGTGCTGACCGCAGGAAGCTTTGCTTCAGTACTAAGTTGACCTCTGCAAGCTTCCTAAGGGTTTCTTTATCCTATGACATTAACACTTACGGTAAGATTTGTGAAACATCGGTCTCTAGGTCATTAAGTTCTTTGATACTATCTCTCCTCTTCTAGTTAATAAGGAGCTTAGCACAACCACAAATAACAGCTTTGAACTCCTCCCAGAAAGTTGCCTCCAATTGCATAGTGCCCTTGTTTAAGTAAAAATATGTAGTGTTCATATCTCTGAGTGTGGCTGTGTAGTCATTGTCTGTTAGCCACCAGCATTCAGGGGCCACTCACCCCTGGGGCCTCCCAGTCCACCATGAATCCACAATTCCATGTGTAAATGTTTCGGCAAGTCCCACTGGAGTATCTCCATCTTCTCCACTCTTACAAAAAATTATTTATACAAGAGAAAGAGGAGTGAGAGGGGGAGTAAACGTTGTACTGCGTATCCTCTGTGTACCACCTTCTCCATGTATCACTTAGCCCCAACGACCTCATCCATATTGCAAGGTTGGATGTCCTATGTGTTACGCTAGCACTCTGTACGTCAAGGTGAGAGGTCCATAAAAGTATAAAAAATACAACATGCCAGAAAGCCCAAAGTCTAACTTGCATTTAATGCAAAATAGCATGCAGCACAGCAAAACAATTAAGAGACAATTGTCATTTCAACTGACCAGAGCTCTCGCTAAAGAAATCGTTAGTTCAAGCATAATGCTAAAATGCATAACATTTAGAACAGGTTATATAGGTTTCCTCTCAAAACAAGTCTATAGAACCTAACTGCATGTCAGAAATGTGTTACTTTCAGCGAAAACATATCTAATGGGCAGGTGTCAGAATCTTCTCCCTCATGGAAGCTCCAGATGTCTAGGAGGAGGAGATATCATATATAAATAAAATACTGAGCTCATTATTCCACAATCCTGCTTCCATTTTCCAAGACTGCAAGTGAGGTTATGGTTTTCAAAAATGTGCAAATGTACTACCTTGATTAACACTGCTTCAGAGCCTACTGAGCCATGAAATTTAGCAAGTCCATTGTCTACTTCAAACAAATAAGAAAAAAACATCCATATGTGTCTATAAAATATGTTGCTGTACTCTTTTTTATACATAAATAAAACAATAATACTGAAATATCTATAGGGATACATGATTATGTTTTCACACCTTCCCTTTTTTCAAAGAGGAAAAATTCTCTGAAACAACCCAATAGAAATTAGCCTCATCACTTCCTTTTTTATACCTTCATTGTCACTTTCCACATCTCCTTAGAAACAGTAATTGCCAAAGTATTGGCAGTACCTTTATTTTTACAAGAGTGTTGGATGATGCACAGTATTAGCTTTATTGCTATATATATATATAACAACCATAATTAAAACAATTCCAATAATTGATTCAAATATTTTCATTCCCCAAGGGCCAAAGATTTTCCCTAGCTACATCCAGATGTCACTAGTGCTTAGATCTGGTACACTCTCTATGTTGTTTAGCTTTCTGGCGCCTTCCTTAATGTCACTTATCTCTTTATGTATACTAAGAGAAATATTGGAAAGGTGTATGCAACATTCAGTACCTACGATGGTGCAGACACCCACCTTGGCAGCTAAAAGGTAATTTAATGACATCCTTTTATGAATTAGCATCTTGGCATGGGAGTCCAGTTGTTCTGTCACTAATCTCAAAGCTGTTGCAGTAGAAGTAGCTAATTCTTCTGAAATATCTTCATTTCTTCTTATTTAATCCACAGCAACAGTCATCCCATACAGGGATTTAAAGCAGAAAAGTACCTAGTGACAATTGAAACGGCCCAGCTACCAATTTCTTTAAATTCGAATGGAAGATCACCCAAGGGTCTAATTGCAGGAACAATGTAGCCTGGATAACAAGTTCCAGCCCAGTTTAAGGGCCTTCAAAAGTAGGCTTGTGGCACACAGCTTGCGAAACAACAAATCATGTGGAAATCAGAAGGAGGTAATTTGAAATGACTGTGCTCCGATGTTAAATCACATTTACTATTTCCAACAAAAATACTGGAGGCATTTGCTTCTTCGCGCGTACAAACAAATCCTCGCTTAGTCATTGCAAGATGGGTCACTGTAAGAAATTGGTTTGTTGGTTGACTGGGTTGTGAGCTCTGGGCAAGCAGCAACCACAATCCTTGTCAGGGTGAGGCACAAGTCAGCCACAAATTAACCTGTGCTCAACTCTCTGGTAGCTTGACACAGAGCAATCAGGCTTAACTTAGAGGCATTGTGTGAAGTATTTATGCAACACTTCAAACAGTATTAAAGTTAAAAACACCACACAAAATGGATCCCATTCCAAGTTAGAAAAATAAACATTCTCTTAATAAATAAAACAAGGCCAAAACAACAAAAATCCAATCAGTAGAACCTGAGATATGCAATTTGAAAGATTTCAGTGAAAATAGCACCAAAAAGCACAAAGCCCTAACTGTGGGTATATGGTTGCGCAAGACCGGGACACAATCACAAGTTCAGGCCAACGGCAATGGAGCCTGGGCCACCTACTACAGGGACCCAGTTGGGCTGCTGAACAAGAGTAACTTAAATCCTGGTTTGCAGAGCGATGCGAGGATCCGCGTCAATGATGCGTCGCTCAGCTGAAGCGATGCGTCATTTCTGAGGTGCAACGAGGCTGCAATTCGAGGTCCTGTGTTGTTGTGAGGATCCCATCGATGAGGGCTTGCGATGCGAAGTCTGGTGTAGAGAATGCAGTGCACAGTCGAGGCGATGCGTCGGTTCCGAGGAGCTGCAAGGCTGCATTGCGGAGTCCATTGTTGTCATCGAGGCTGCCGTGGACAAGAGATGTGAGGGTTTGCACCGAGGATGGGTGCACAGGGCCCGTTCCGGTGAGGTAGTGGGCTGTGGTGGTGATGCAGGTCTTTGCTACGGGTCCAATCCACACAGCAGCAGCAGCAATGCTTTGGTTCCGCTGGAGCCACATAGGCTGGCAGAGCATCTTAGCTCCACTTCTAAGAGTTCAAGACTGGGGTGGCACCACTTGACAAGGTGGACTCACAGATGGCAGTGTCCAGAGGTAGTGGGCTGCGGCGGTAATGCAGGTCTTTGCTACGGGTCCAATCCACGCAGCAGCAGCAATGCTTTGGTTCAGCTGGATCCACATAGGCTGGCAGAGCATCTTAGCTCCACTTCTAAAGGTGGGGTGGCACCACTTGGCAGAGCAGACTTACAGATGGCAGAGTCCAGGTGCAGGTGCAGCATTGTTGGAAGCCTAGTATGTCCCTGAGGCTTCAGATCAGGAAGCCAGCCAACTAGCACTTGGAGTCACTTAGGGTTTAGGTTCAAGAGATGCAGATCATGTCCTTCTCACCCAGGCAAGAGGGCAGCAGGTCAGCACAGCATGGCAGCAATCCTTTGGAGCAGCAGTCCAGCAGACTTGCGGTCTTTTCAGCAGCACAGTAGTCCTTCTTACCAGCAGAGTATCTTTCTGTCCAGAAGTGTGCTGAAGAGTTGGTGTCTGAAGTCCAACATTTATACCCAGTTGTACGTTTGAAGTGGGAAGAAGCATCTAGAGGCAGGTCTTTGAAGTACACAGGTGCCCTGCCTTCCCAGCCTTGGCTCCAGAATAACTACAGTGAGTATGCAGCTCTTTGCGTGAAGGCAGGACACCACTTATTCAAGTGTAAATGGGGTTGGGCCCAGTTCCTCCCTCCCCTCTTGCCAGTGATGGACCATCCTGATAGGCACACCTAAGCTCCATATAATGTGTAGCTGTCTAGGAGGAATACACAAAGCCCAACTGTCAACTACAGTCAATTGTGACTGAGAGACAGGCTGCAGACACCAAATGGCAGAAAAATTCCAACTTTCAAAAAGTGGCCTTTTCAAAATTGTAATTTAAAATCTGACTTCACCGTTAGTTAAGATTTTTCATTGCAATCCCAAAGACACCAAACATGAACCAGTTCCCATTTGGAAATTACAACCTATTAAATGTAATAAGGTAACTCCAGTGCTATCCTAAAGGAAAGGTAGGCCTAGCAGTAGTGAAAAACGAATGAAAGCGTTTTCACTACCAGAACATGTAAAACTTAAAAGTAAAATGTCCTACTTTTTAAATACATTGCATCCTGGCCCCTGGGCTGTCCAGCATCTACCCTAGAGGTGACGTATATGTATAAAAAAGGAAGGTTTGGACTTGGCAGAAGGCTTATGTTGCCAGGTCGAAATGGCAGTTTAAAACTGCACACACAGAGGCTGCAATGGCAGGCCTGAGACATGTTTAAAGTGCTACTTAAGTGGGTGGCACTATCAGTGCTACAGGCCCACTAGTAGTATTTAATTTACAGGCTCTGGGCAAAGGTAGTGCCACCTTACTATGGATTTACAAGTAAATTAAATATGCCAGTTGCGTATAAGCCAATTCTACCATGTTTTTAGGAGAGAGCACAAGTACTTTAACACTGGATAGCAGTGGTAAAGTTTGCAGAGTCCTAAGGAAAGCAAAAACAAAGTCAGCAAAACAGGTGGTCTGAAGGCAAAAAGTTAGGGGGAAAACCACACCAAGGATGCCAGGTTTAACAGTCACATCTGACATGGCACCATTAATGTAAGGGCCCTTTGGATCTCCCGGGATCAGGGTACACATAACGCAATTGGGGACAATATCTCTTTGGGACGCTATCCACATGCGTCGTGGCTAGTGCGCTTCTCCCTGGCGATGCCCCGCCCCCGGAAGTAAACAGCGTGGAGGAAGGCGAAGGACGAAGCCCGGAGCTGTGGAGATCCACGGCGCTCCCGATGAAAAAAAGTTTCGGCGAGCGGACGGGATGAAAACCGGCAGTAAAAGGCAGCGGAATGGATTGAGAGTTGGTCTGGGTCTCCTTGATGCTTTACATGTTTGCCGCTGTCTGAGATAACATTAGTGGTGTGGTGTTAGACTGGAGCAGGCCACAACGGAGACAAGGCTTGGCGGCGGTGCCTCGGAGAGGTGAGGTGGAGGAAAGCTGTGGTGGCGTGGCTTCCTGATTCCATCTCCTGCAGAGGGCCTGCTTCGTGACAGCATAAACCGAGCGGCACCCACGGCTTAGAAGTGTTAAACAGCAGCAACAGCAGAGTCCAGGGCTGGTGCGTTGTATGCAGGGAGTGGAAAAAAAAAAATAGAACCAGCAGACAGAATTAAAAGGCGGCAATGATATATACGATATACCTGGTTTGCACGTTAAAAGGGGAAAAAAAAACACAGGAAAAGGCAGGAAAGCGGGCCCAGGAGGAGGAGGTGAATGAGAGGACGGGCGACAAAAGGAAGCAGCAAGGGGGGTTCAGAAGCATGCGCATGATCAAACAAAAGAACCCAACCACAAGCCCTATACCTGGCACCCAAACCGGCAACCAGCCGATAGTGACACAAAGAAAGCCACGTGGTAAACTAGGCACGGAGAAGACAGCGGGCAGCTTTTGTGCACTGCAGAACGCACAACAAAGAATGGACTTGAAAGTCCAGCACCTGATTGCCCAGGAGAAAGTACAGTCTTCAGGGACGCAGGCTGCCATGTCCGAGACTAGGCCTAGTGGCAATCACCAGATAACGCCAGAAACCATTTAACTACAAGGGCAGGGCTCCTCCGAGTCGAGAACAGAAGAAGTGATCGCCAGTATGGCCCCCCTCAGAAAACGCCAGCGACAGAATCCTTTCCACTCCCGCCTGCTGTAAGCAGTTCCCGCTGTTTTCCAAGTCTCACTTCGCAACAACAGTCACAATTTCCTCCAGTCAGCCCTCGATCTCAACGCTAATACAAGCTACTACACCACAGGCTCCTATACCTCTGCTCCCCTGTACATTACAATTGGACGATACTGAAGGGCGCACAGCTCACCTATTATCAACAAATACGATCTCAGTCAGCAACAGTGTGCCTTCAGGGAACCACAAAGTTGTATACACTAATTAATCTTTCTAATTGCACTTTATCCGTCCATTGTTTATTAATCATGTTTTTAACTCAGTCTTGTGCAAAAACTTTTCTAGGTAAATTACACTATTGTTTAACACTGCTAAGCACCTTACTTGCATTGTCACGTTATATGTATTCGACCTAGTGGGGATTAATTCGTCGAAAGGACCAAGGGAACATACAGGCATATTTTAGGCTGAATGCTCTTTATTACCAGTAATGGCACAGGCAGCTAGCGATTGTGTTAGAATTCTCTCTTTTAATACCAACAGCCTGAATAATAAAATTAAAGCACGGGCTGTGGAAGAATGGTTAAAAGGCAACTCCCCAGATATTGTCCTCTTGCAGGAAACCCACTATGTAGCTAATAGGAAACTCCCATTCAACATGTTCCAGCAGTGGGCAAGTAGTAGCCATTTCTCATCGATAGGCATAGCTCAAAGAGGGGTAGCAATATTTTTCAGTAAATTCTTCCCCTTTCAGATTACACACTCTCAGATAGGCAAAGACGGAAGATGGGGACTAGTTAATGGTATAATCAACAACACTAAGATAACTATAGCGACGATTTACGCCCCAATAGAGGATAATCCCGCTCCCCTGATGGATCTTTATCAATCATTATTGTTAATTCCTGGATCGATTATTCTAGGCAGGGACTTTAATTATTTACAGAACCCAGGGTTAGATTCATCTTCAGGGTTGCGGAAACAAACAAAAAACACGGGTAGGAGCTGCATTAAAGGAATGCATGACAAATTTAAATTTAGTAGATTGCTGGCAGTCAAGATATCCAGAGAAAAAAGAGTATTCATGCTATTCAGCAAAACATAACTCGGTCGCTAGGCTTGACTATTTCCTAATCTCTAGAGAACTATCTCAGGCTAATTGTACGTATATACAAAATAGTTTTTCCGACCACGCATTATTAAAATTGGAATTAGCTGGAATTGGCAGGAATACAAATACCTCAAAATGGACTTTTAATAGAATTCTGCTGGAGGACGAAGACTGGTGTAAGGAAATCCATGGGGAGATAGAGGGTTTCTTTCAGATCAACAGGGGTACGGCCTCGCCGGAGAATGTCTGGGAGGCTTTTAAAGCCACAATCCGCGGGGTTATATCATCTAAGCAGATTGCCACTAGAAGGGTGCAGATCATAGAGAGAAACCACCTTGAAGCCAAGGTTAAGTACACAAATGAGAAATATCTAAGGGATAAAAACAGCAGAAATAAACTGGCATTAGAGCAGGCGGGCCAGGAGATGCAAGATTATTACTACACCAAAGTTTACACTGCTAATTCCGCTTATCTCCAGAAAGTGTATGAAGAGAACGAGTTTACAGGCAGATTCCTAGCCTGGCAAATAAAAGACAAACAAGCTCAGAATAGAGTACATGCACTAAGCGATAAGCTCACTAAGAGCCGCATTACAGATGAAAATATAATACAAAGCGAGTTTGTCAGGCATTACGAGTCCATTTATTCCGTTAGACAAGAGTGAATAGTAGGAAATTAGATTCTTTTTTTAGTGAATTACAAATCCCAAAATTAACCACAGACCAATGTACAAACTTAACAGCCAACGTCTCAATTCAAGAAATGGAAGGCGTGGTCCAATCAATGGCTAATGGCAAAGCATGTGGGGAAGACAGTATCCCGATTGAGTTCTTTAAAAAGTTTAGCGCAAGTCTGAATAAGGAACTTGTGTTATTGGCCAATCATATTTTACATGGTGGGGGAATACCATCTTTTCGAACAGCTGTTGTCGTTAGTTTTTAAAAAAAAGATAGATATGGAGGATATAAATTCTTACAGACCTATCAGTTTGCTGAATTCAGATTACAAGACTATAGCCAAATTACTAGCTAATAGAATTAGCAACTTTACATGGTCTATAATCCATAAAGATCAAGGTGGCTTCGTCGCAGGGCGACAATTAACTTTTAACACCACTTTTTTAATCGAAGCACTGGATTATTTTAAACAAAACAATATCCCATCCCAGATCATGCTTTTAGATGCAGAGAAGGTTTTTGACCTTGTGTGTTGGGAAAGCCTATACTTCTCACTTGCTAAATCCGGTTCCCCGACCCACCCCCCCACCCCGAGTTGATCGCAGTCATATCGAAATTTTATGAGAGGGCTACGGCTCAAATAATAGTAAATGCCAAGAGGGTGGGGGCTTGCAGAGAAGTCAGGGGGGAAAGGCAAGGCTTCCCGCTCTCCCCTCTGCTCTTTGCCTGTTTCATAGAACCTCTAGCCATAGCCATTCGTTCCTTAAGTAGCACAACATCCCCAATGCCTGGCATGACTAACATTAAATTATACACCGACGATATTGCCCTTTTTTTAAAACCTGAAAGGGAAGTGCAATTGCAAATTTTTAACTTGTTTCAGGAATTTCAATCCATCGGGGGCTATAAAATCAATGCATCCAAGACGGAGATTCTGCTTTGCAATTGTACATCTGAATCATTATTGACAGATCTAGTTTTATTAGCTAATACACGGCCCAAGAGGTATTTAGGGATATATGTAACGGAAAACATTAACAATCTTTATGCCTTAAATTATATCCCCCTCATTAATAACATAAAGAATAAATTGTTAAAATGGAAAGAACTTCCTGTATCAATAATAGGCCGAGTAGCTATAATCCGCATGATGATTCTACCACTATGCAATTTTCTTTTTTAGCCATCCCTAATGCGGTCCAAATGATTTTTTTCATGGAAGTCCAAGGCTTCTTTTCTACATTCATATGGGTAAATAAGGTGTCAAGGCTTTCAATGGACACGCTCTTTAGACCAGTGTCAGAAGGGGGGACTAGCTCTCCCTGATTTGAAAGAGTATTACTATGCTAATTTTGCACACACCATATACAGAACAACAAATGTTTTAAACATCAATAGGTACGATAATCTTTTTTAGATTTGATTTATAAGGAATATCTAATCCGAGATTTTATGCATTTAATAAAAAACCCCAAAAAAGTAAGATATATAACCCTTTAATGGAGCATTAAATGGAAAAAAACAGCTGTTTAGGCATTACTCGATCCCCACTTTAAATGGAGAAACCTTTCTCTCCGACATCTATGTAGGCCAAGATTTATTACTAGACCCAGCAATTATGGCGAACTTGAGAAGTCAGGGTTTTAGTAAAAAAGGAGATTTTTTGATGGGAGATTGGAAAACCTGGTTTGAAATAGAACCATTACTTAAACATAGTAAAATTATTATGCAATGGTCATTCATTAGGGTTAAAGGCTTTTTGTCGGAACTTAATCCCACACATATCAGCGACGCTAGTGATCTCATAGGGCACCTAGTAAACCATACACATCGTATTTCAATAAGTGACTGGGTCTCCTTGTTCCGGACCCGAGGGGCAGATAAACTATACCAGAAAGCACAGAGAAAATGGGGAAATCAAGAAGGGCTACACATCTCTAGTATAGATTGGAATCAGATTAATAAATGTAATAGCTCCTTGTTGAAAGCGGCTAACTTTAAGCGGATGCAATTTTATTCTAAATGGCTGCTGTACCGCACTCCGGACTTCTTGCAGAAAATTAATCCCCAGATCTCATCAAACTGCTCTCGATGTAATCTAGAGGGAGGGGGAAACTGGACCCATACCATCTGTGGGTGCCCAAAATTAGATGGATTTTGGGAAAGTATCAACAGATACTGCCATGACACACTGAAAGTTCCACAGATACTGGATACCCAGGCAATGGTTTTAGGATATTCTACAGATTTAATAGCAACTATTCTACAAAAAGAAAAACCAGATATTTATCTTGGTCCTAGCTGTTTGGTCGCTGATTCTGCAAAGGTGGAGATCGGTGGATATACCAACTTTTACACAGCTATTAAGTAAATTAAGTAGGATTAAGGAGCACGAAAGAAAGTATGCTTTAAGAGCAGGCTCCTATAAGAAGTTCAAGGCTTTATGGGAGAACTCGGGTTAAAAGTAGCTTGGGGTTGCTATGTTGTCGGAACGGATAGACTCTAAGAATATTGTTAAATCAGATTGTATAAATATTGATGTGAATTATTGCACTTTATAACTGTTGTGGCTATGGTTTTAAACATCGGTTCTAATCATGTGGGCTTGCTGCTTGTGGTACTAATGTATTTCTTTTTTTTAATATCTTTTGTACTATAGATTTATGAACTATCTCCAAATAAAAATAAAAAAAAACAAAAAACATTTGGAGCCTCTTGGGCTATTTAGGGTAAGGATTTTGGGCAACTTGATGATAATCAGACTGGTCGGGGAGACCTGGCGCATTAGATGCAGTGTTGGCACAGTCCAGTTTCCAATGCCCGAGCTGACCACAAGCAAAAGAAGACCTTCCTGCTCCCGGGTTTCTCCCTGTCCCATTCTGTTACCTCTCCCTAATCTCCCAATTTGATTTAGCATTTTCTTTCTTTTTCTCTTGTGAGACCACAGATTGATTGATGATTGTCACCAGTTAAATGCACTTCTTAGTCTGCCACCCAACACAAATTGTCATTAACTGCCTCTTAACATTTGGTAATAATCCCTATACAAAAGAAGCACCCACAGCTTCCTGCGCCATCTCCATCAGATGGGCTATGCCCGAATACCTTTCTATCACAGCTGCCGTTTCTACCCACGCCTCACCTGGAAGTCCACGTACCTTGCAGTTTGGGTGTCCAGACACAGCAAGAATAAAAGTTGGATTCGTAGATCCAGCAGTTGCCTGCTATTGCAATATACTTACCATGCTATACTTACCTTGCTGAAGCTTGTCTGTAATCTCTCGCCTACACGCCCAAAGTCAAGCTGCTCAGTCATGGTCCTCACCTTTTCTTCTCACCAGTATCACATCTCCTCAGTAGGACATTGAGGGACCTGTACAATATTTAAACCACTTACTTTCAGAGGACTGTTGCTACAAAGTGGTAAGGTGCAAATAGTAAGTGTAATATGGAGATGGATTTACCGTAATGGATACCTGTTCTTGTGCTGCACCTTTTCTGGAGTCTGAACTTCCTGCAAATAAACATTATATGAGATATTGAAAAGTACCCTTTTCACAAGACTGTTACTTAAAATTCGTTTTTGGACATTTGGAGAATTGTGATTTATTTTTACCTCAGATTTTGCCTCATTTTTAAAATTGTCTTACTGTTGGATGTATTTGGGAAATTGCTATAATTCCCTGGATCTGGTGCGCACGGTATAAGGTCCTCTCTATTGGGTTTAATAGGTAATGAAGAGGGTTCCAGCAAGGGTAATTATTTTTTTTGCCACAACATTCCACAGAGTTCTCATGTGATTGCATTGTTTGTTCCTCTTTAGGGGTTATTGAATGCATACAGTGTTCTCCCATACACTAGAGTCTTAGGTGGGAAAGAGGGAAATCTTAGGTAAATTGGGTTTTATGTGACAGGATTAACCATTTAACCCTGTGTCAGAAGTACACTATGATTTATACAAATTCCCTCTTATTTTGTTAGACACACACAGACGCACTCCTTTTGGTGACTGGAATGGGAACCAATGTGAAGTGCCTACGTCAACAGGGACCAGACTAAACAGAAGATGTTTTCTTTCTTCTTTAATACACGTTCCCTTTCCCCTGAGAACTGGCACAGTTTGAATCTTTTGTCAGGGTTTGGACAGTGTTAGTGTTTAGGTGGCATTGGGAACTAGCTTCTGGGACCACATCACAAGATTGCACAACCTAAGGAAGGAAAAAGAAGCAGATTAGTGCTCACAGTGTTACACCTCCAAATAATCATATGTTGCCTCAACCCTATTTTGTGTAAAGATGGAGATCTTAGTCAATTTAATTCAATTCAGTCAACTTTATTCGGCTGCCATGCAGCCATGAAAGCACAGGGTAAAACAATAAAACATATACAAACCAGAAACCAATCATAAAATTGCACATACATACCAATAGTGATAGTCATTTACAACCTAAAAAATAACATCTATAAAAGGGCCTACTTAAAGTGCTATGTGCTTGAAGGCACTAATATAGTACTTTTTTCTGGGCTTTCGCCCTTACAAATAAAAAAACAGCAGCTTAATCAAAGTGCATTGAGTGTCTGGAGCGTACAGCTGCCCTTAAAAATAGGCTTACATAAAAACATGTTTTATCAACATGAAGTTGTTTCAGATAAAGTAATGACTGATTACAGTGCGTCAAATTTCTGGACTTAATAAAAGGCATTAAGAAGATTTTGGCATATTTCTGATAAAAACCCTCAAAAAAGTAAAATGTAACATTGTCGAAAATTATTTTTAAATGGACAAACAAGGATTCTAAGTTGTGCTGAGTACCTGAAGGAAAACAAAGTAGGTATTTTATTGTATCTGCCCAAAAACGGAACAGTAGAGAGCATTCCCATCTTCCTCTCCCCGTACACAGGTAATTGCTGAGGGTGTTGTCATGATTCACTGAGAGGTAAGTCGAAATAGAGGATTTTAATGATTCTGTGCTTAACCTTTTCTCCCGGACATGAATTAGCAGTAAGTATCTAACTTGCTTCCTGCCTAATGCAGCACAGGTTTCGACATTAGTAAATGGTTGAGGAAGACCAATGGCAACAAAAGATTTTTTTTTACAAACGCTATCCACGGAATATCAAGACCTCTATCACAGGCTAAACAATCTTTTATTATGTCTCTTGTCAGAGACGCCTCATAATTTTTCCAAATCGAGAGCCATAGCAAGTGGGGGCATATTTGAACTTGGTCCCATGTGTAGCTTAGTCCCAACTCGTTATGGCAAATAAATTGTGATGTGGAAGGAGGAACAGATAAGAGCTTTCGACAGAATAGTTTTTTTTCTGTTTGGATGGCTACTGAGTCCCTGATACCCCAGACACCTGCCCCATAGGTGGCAACCAGTGCACATTGCATAGAATAAATTTGTAACATGGGAGTGAACACTCGGCCCCCTGGAGGGGACAGTAAGCTAAAAAGTGAGCCAATCGCCAACGATAGCTTGGTTCTCCGCTCAATTATGTTAGTCATCCACGAACCATTGGAGCTAAAGACCACCCCCAAATAGGAAAATGTGTTAGTGCTAATTAGGCGGTTGGTTCCAACCAAAATTCTTGAAAGTGGGTTACTCTTCGGGCTGCAAGCCATGACAAAAGAGTTTGATCAACAACTCAAAGGTTCTCATAAATTCCACAAATGATTTGGTCAACAATCTCAGGGCTCTTGGAGTGCATGCCAGTAAGACTGCATCATCTGCATATAATAAAACAGGACATGAGGTGCCAAGGATCATAGGAACATATGGCATGCATGAAGTTAGATGGGTGCCAAGTTTGTTTATGTACAGGATGAACAGCAAAGTAGCGAGCACGCACCCCTGTCGAACCCCACGCCCAAACTGGATCTCTCTTGTGAGCTCTCCACTTTGTTCAAACCTCACTCTGGCCTTTGTATTCATGTGCATAGATGCCAAGAGGTGTACAAATAGTTCCTCATCCTCATTTCTAGTAGTATTTGCCATAACCTTGACCGGTTTACGTAGTAAAATACCATGGTTAGATCCATAAACGCTAAGTACATCTGGGTGCGCTTCACTACAGTATATTTGCCCAGTATTTGGCTAAGATTCAGGCACTGCTCCTGTGTTCCAATATGTCTACGGAAACCATACTGGCATGGGTACCATTTTTTTTGTTATCATCCACCCACTCAATGATCTTATTATATAGAACCCTCCCACAGATTTTAGCTGGTACATCTATGAGAGAAATTGGACAGTAGCAACTAGGTGAGGAACAGTCGCCCTTTTAAAAATTGGTACGATTGTAGATGATGCCCATGAGTCAGGTAAAGATACGCAGTTTAAGTTATTATAAGTATTGGTCAGCAGAGGCGCTCATAGACTATCATTACATTTTATCGGGTTGATGGGTATACCATCCGGGCCAGGTGCTTTACCCCGTGCGCTTTGCTGTACTGCAACTAAGACTTCGTTTAAGGATAAGACCATAGGGGAATTTAACTCAGCCGTCTTACTTACACACATGTCTAGATTCCCTGCTGAGTAAATTGTAACAAAGTATCCCTCTCATGCCTCGCTACTAATATGGCAACTAATTGGTGCCCCCAATCTGTTAACTGACCTCAAGGCTGAGACAGATTCCCAGAAGAATTTACTAATCTGGGTCCTAGCTGAGTGCACTAGGCTGCCCCACTGCTGGGTGTTGTCACTCACAAATCTCCTCAGAGTACCAAAAAGGTCACCAGTATTGAAGCGGTTTTGTCCTGTGCAGTCTCTGGTTACGAAAGAGATTGAACTAGCCGAGAGAAGGCTTTCCCTTTCTAGGGAGGACCTCCTACCGATAGATCAAGCCCTCAGTCCATTGGAGGTTTCCACTCTAGTCACTGATACGGGATTCTCACCCATAGTGTGCACTCTTAGAGACACCCAAACTGAGAACCAGAGGGCCCTTTCCCCACTAGTGGGGGCGAGAAATCAGAGGGAGGCATCTGGGTGGCGAATAACCAGCCTAGCTCCACTGCTACTCCCAGTAGTAAGCGGAGGCTGCCCCAAAGAGGAAGAGTAATTTATTGTCTGTATGAGTGCAGACAGATTCTTTACCTGCCTACCCAGAGCATAATCCTTTTCAGGGAACAAATAATGGTGCAAATGGTAAACTCAAATTGATTATTACCATACTTGACCAAATAGAAGAATGTGTTGAACAGTTATTGGCACAGGTAAACAGTCTAGCTATACTGCTAAAAAAAAAAAGAAAGTCTTATATCTGGGGCGGGGCTCACTAATACTAACATCAGGATAACACCAGCACTGACCTAGCCCAGTCCTAGAGTACAGTAATAAATTCTCCTGAGCAAGTCTCATTATCTATAATACCTTCTAGGGAGCTCACAACTGCCCATATGTAGGTCTTACATCCTTTGTGCACCCAGTTGCTTCACACTCAAAACACCCTGCTACAGTGCTACAGTGACACAGCCCTTAGTCACCCGGGCAAGTAAGGTGATCAATCTTCCTCCTGAGTCAACCTTGTATGTGATAGTCCTTGGGAATGTAGCCCCACATACTGAGTCTTGACCCGAAACGTATGGGGAGCTGAAGAACAAGGTTGTTCATTGGTTCAAGGCAAATTCTAGTATTGGCATGGAAATCTACAACTCAATTATTATGGTTAGAAGGGTTGACTGGTTTGGCCCGGACACTAAGAGGTGGCCAGGGGATTGCGTGATAGTCAATTTTAACAACTCCATCATTGCTGCACACCTCCTGTCCACTTCTGGCTCATCTAATCCCAACAGATTGAGTGGTATTCAGGCTTATCCACTGGGGTACTTTTACAGACCAGAGATCGTATGTCGGCCCCTATGGCTTCCGGTACAAGGCAGATCAAGCCACAGTGGTCGCCCCACCTTGGCGCCATTGGCAAATCCATTACTGCCCCTGGGAAATAGGTTTGCTCCTTTGAACCACCTCAAGTCATATGATTGACTCAATGCCATAGAACCCGTGCCTGTTCTAAATGAAGAAGACATTCTTGCCCTGGTGACAGAACAACCACCCTTCGAGAAGCCACAGGAAGACCCGGCAATCCTGTCAGTCCCCCCTCCCCCCAGGGCAACACCCATTCCAGTTCTATATGTAGAGTTAAAGGCTACATAATGAAAGTATTGAGTTGGAATATTGCTGGTTTACAATCTGAAATACTCCTCCCCAATTGGCAATCCTTAATACTCGGCTATGACATCATTAGGCTGCAGGAAACTTGGGCCTCCAGCCCCATTATGTTTGATGGGTACTCATGCTTTAACACACCAGCTATTCCATCTTGCTCGGGTAGTGCCTCAGGGGGGTTAATCACCTGGATTAACCTCTCTTTAGGAGGTAATGCTGAAGTAATAGATACTATAGGAAGTAATTACGAGGCTGTGCTTTACAAGGGAAATCCTACTATGTACTTTGTCAATTTTTACAAGAATGATTTTTCAAACAGCCCAAATCGTAGGTTCCCTGAACTGTTCAGCTTCATTGATTGCCTCATGGGATCAGTAACAGGTTAGGGGCGCCCAGTTCATTTGTGTTTAGCAGGTGAATTTAACGCCAAATTGGAGTGCCATAAGCGTGGTAATCATATGTTGTCCTCTGGGGGGGCCTGACCAGAGGGGTAAAGAACTGGAGGCTTTCTTAGCATCTCTGGACCTACACAATGCACTTGAAGTAGCGGAAGTGGGCAAAGCTGGTTTGCCGACTTTTAGGGTAGGAATTGTTCTTCTGTTATTGATTGTATTTTCGTTTCCAACAATTTATCTGACTGGTTGGTGACAGGGGCATTGTTCAATCTGAAATCAGAGATCACAATCCTATTGTTGTTGACTTGCTTATGGCATCAAGCGTGGACCCTAAAAGGCAATCAGAACTCCGTAATTTGAGGTATCTACAGATAACTTAAAAATGTGCTGGAAACATTCGTACCCTACACAAAGGCTGGCTGAAATTATTCAGAGGAATCTAGTTCTAAACTTGGGCTGTCTATCTGACGATGGTTGCAGTGAGAATGCGAACATAGTAAGCTCCTTTGTGGCTCTTTACACAAATATTAAATCCCATCTTTTAAAGTCAGTAAAAACGCCAATTGACGATTACCCTACCCCAAGTTGGTTTTATTAAGAGTGCTCAGCTGCCAATTGAGCCCTTCGGAAGGCCCTAATTGCTTGCCCTAGGGATCCTACTGTGGTGACCAGCTTGTGTAAAAGATACAAAGTAGCAACTAAAAGGAGAAAGATGGAGGTGATCACCCAGCAGCTAGGACCAAGATTAGTAAGTCCTTCTGGGACTCTGTGAGGTCAGTTAACCGATTGGGGGCACTAATTAAAATAAAAAACTAAAAGAAGAGATCTTAGTCATATTGTTTTTCACTGGGCAAACTCCTCAATGTCATTCAACAATGCATCCTTTGCTGCATTCAATTCCCCATTATTCCCAGGGGCCTCTCTCGGCCATAGCGCTTTTTCTACCAATCTTTCTCTCACCTCACTTGGCACCACTAATAGCAACAACTGATTCATATGTACCTAATTGGGTCTGTATTCTTCAAACACACTTTGCAATTCTTCTCAGAACTAAATGAGATTTTCCTGACTACTGGGGAATTGTTTCTTGATATTATTAAATTGAAATGAGTCCGTGGGATGTGGACAATAATCCTACTGATGGCTGTGTGGTAGTCCCTCAAGGGAGAAGGCCAGAGAGGATGAGCCCACATCGGGAGACGGGGAGAAGGGAGGCACCTTCTAGACAGCTCTTCTCCAGTTTCTCTCAAGCACTCAAGGGTAATAGTGGGTCTTTGTTCTTGATGGTATCTATGTCCAACGGAACATACATGCACTCTAGACTGATCCACAGTAGTGGAATTAGCCCCTGAACTGGTTGCTCTACCTCCAACCAGTTTCATCACAGCACTCACTTGTATGTTACCTCCCTATAGTCCAGCTACTGGCAGTCCCACAGGTGCTGCTCAGTTTCAGGGTACATCAGCAGCTGCACCTCCAGCTTCATTGGCCGGCTTGGGAGCATATCCAACAGAGGTCATTTCCTTGTTTTCTCATTGGCCTTTTTCTTCTTTTGTAGTTCAGTGATCTGGGGGAATATCAGCAGAGGAGATAGAGCAGTTGGAGCACAGCCCAAATAACTCTGTCCCTAAGGCTGCTAATTAGGTCTTCCAATTGCTCCTCGTTGTCTCATATACTCCAGACTTCATTTTTATGTTTTTGTGCCTCCTCATGCATGTTACGAAGAGGGGCCATTGTTCAGCATCTATCTTATTTTTAGGATTCTTCTTCTTTCTGTAAATTAGCTAATCTTTCTATATTGCTGCTACAATGTCCTCATTAATGAGTCCCCTAGTCTCTTGTAAATCTTTGCATGTGCATTTACCATATTGTTGGTACATAGTATGGGCAGGAGTTCCCTTTTGCGGGAGGTCGGTCCATTTAGATTTGTCTGCCTCTCATGACCCTTTCTAGTAGTGCACTCACACGGGTAACTGGAAATGGTCTGCAGGTCTTGCGCCCACAGCTCATTCTATGGAGCCCCATTGCCTTCTTTTTGTTGAGGTGTAGGCCAGTGCACCGTCTGTTAAAAGATAAAACACAACACGTCAGGAAGCCCAAAGTCTTCTTTGGGATTATTGCAAAATAGCAAGCAGCACAGCACAATAATGAAAAGACAATTTTTTATTTCAACTGAACAGAGCTCTCACTAGAAAATGGTTAGTTGGGGCATAATACTAAAACACATAAAATTTAGGACAGTTTATATAGGTTTTCTCTCAATTCAAGTTCATATAATCTATGGAAATGCACCTGTGGAAATGTGTTGCTGCCCTCTTTAGCATACATATATAAAACTGAAATACTGTAATATCTGTAGGAATTCTTGATTATGTTTCATAATAGGATTAAAATCTCTGCCAAGGATTGTCTTGCTGAAGGGGCAAGTGTGAGAAGTTCAGTAAAGGACCTAAAAATGTTGTCAGTCAGCATGACAGTGAAATAAGCACGGATGAGAGTCCAGGTCCTTCCAGGGTCCTTGATATCATCACATAACCTCTAAGGGGATCAGAGGGAATAAGTAGGAATGATTTTCCGGAGAAGAATAGCTGTTCTCCTAGATCCCTTCATAAACCCAGCATGCTCCCGAAATTTACAGTTAGTTGCAGCAGTTGTGTCTCTTGAAATAGAAGCACATCCGGAGTGCGCTTTCTGACTTAACATAGGACTGCCCCTCTCTTTATCTTGTTGAGGCCATTTACATTCCAAACATAAAGTGGTACTGACTATCTAGATGTGGCTGTGGGATGGTTGGATAGTGTGATTTACTCCTGCTGTGGTAAGTGCGTACCCAAGCATCCTGAACTAAACTGTGAGAATTGTGTACTTCATTCAAGTACCTCTAATTTGCAACCAGTAAGGTTCTATTTAACAAATGACTTTCCTCCCCACACTTCTGGAACTGAAGTATCTAGCATCCTGTGTACTTCAAACTCGTAAACCAGTCGTTTGGGGTGTGACCTCCTGGTGGAATCATGTGGGGCTTAGAAGACTCTTCCCAATCAGTACCCCCTTTTCAAGGCAGATAAGAAAACAAGGGTAAATTCCAGAATGTGATCTTGCACCCACTGCACATGCATGCTGTAGGCGTATTTGTAGGGAGGACAGTGAGATAATGATAGCATGAGAGAGGGCCCAGCAAGAAGAGGGAAGAATTGGCAACACATACATTATAGATGTGTCATTTCTGACAGCAACATACCGCACATTTATGTCAGTACATTGCGTCTTGTGTGAGCCTCAATCATACTCGCTACCGTTTGAAACAGACATCTCACCATCTGAGCCTACACTGCACTTCTCATGCATGGATTTATCTTTTATAAATCTGTTTATTGCGCATTTGTCTTATAACAACATGACAAACATTCAAACCCAACAGTTAACCCCATTATGGCGGCTTGTCCAGTATTTGTACTTTTACAGTTGTCTTATCCGCTGTAGAGTTCGGAGCCATAATCAGAACCCAGTCACCCCTTGGTTCCCATACAGTGTTTCGTTCCTCAGGTTTCCTATCTATGCCTTGTCCCTACCCGGTAGCTCCCCTGTCCCTACCACCCCGAGGTTGTTCCTCTAGAATTCAACCGTCTCCCACCCCTTGCCAGGGTCCGCCCACCTTGATGAATTCATGCAGGCATCCCCTAGACTTGTAGACTCGCTCTTGAGCTTTCTGGTATCTGCCTACTGTCTTACCAATGGGACTTCAGCCCTTCCCCAGCAACATATCACATCTTTTCTGGCAATGGCTCCTTTTCCCATAATCCTAATGCTGACCAAATTATGGTCACCTATCTTAACACCAGATCTATGGTCAAGCACCAGATTGACATTTTCCACCTACTTGACTCTGAATCCCCGGACGTTTTATTTTTAACCAAAACTTGGTTTACGGACGAAACCTCTCCGTATATCCTACCTGCTCTCCCCGAAGGTTCTTACTGTCTCCAAATGAATAAACCCACAGGCAAATAGGGGGAGGAGTAGCAGCTGTAATTAAGAAACATCTCAGGTTCTCCAGCCTTGCATCATTTATTATCCCTACGGTCGAATGCCTTCTGATTAAGTTTGGCTCGCCAACCTTTCCCCTCACATGTGCTGTGGTATATAGACCCCCGGGCCAGATGCCGCATTTCCCGCAACTCCTTGCAGAATCCATGTCTCCCTTAGTCATTGACCACACCAAAATTCTGTTAATAGGTGACCTCAACTACTGGCAAATGACAAAGCTGGTGGGCAATCATGAGTAGATCTAACCGACCTGCTTAGCAGCCTAAACTTTGAACAACATGTATTCTTACCCACCCATAATAAAGGTCACAAGTTAGACCAGGTATAGTCCACCAACTCTCACTAATCGGCATGACCCCTTCAAAATCTTTCCCATATCCTGGAATCCTTTCAAGAAACTGGTCCTGAGTAGATCTTAACTACTTCTCTGAGTCACCTACTATCACCTCACATAACTCTTATGACAGCATAGATTACCATGAATAGGAAATCACCAATTGTCTTATAGCAACCTGCAACATACATGCTCCCCTCTGGAGATCCAAACAGGCTAGGCACCTTGACGCGTCCAAATGGTTCTCTGATGATCTAAAACCAGCTAAAACTGCACTCTGCCGTGCAGAATGTAAATGAGGGATTAATTACTTGACCGACAATAAGGAAGTTTACGCTCTACACCTTAAAGAATATAAAAAATTAAATAGGCAAGTCAAATCCGCCTTTTTCTCTAACAAAATATTAAATTCTGTGATGCATAGTTCCGAAATGTCTAATACTGAGAGGGTGACTGTCCATATCGTACCCACTCAGCACTTATGTGACACCCTTAACTCCTTCATTGAGAAGATTAAGGCGATAAAAGATAGCATACCGGATAGCTCCCCCTCCAAGGTGATACACACCAACGACAACTCAGCAAGGATTGCCTCAAGGGCCTGCTGTCAAAAGTCAAGTTGGGATCCCATAATGATATCTGCCCTCCGAGAGTCTTAAAAACAGTTTTCTCACATTTCCCTGACTTAGTCATCTCCCTCCTCAACCAGTCCCTTAGCCAAGGCGTCCTTCCTGACACTTTTAAGGAGACTATAGTGGTCCTGCTCCAATAGAAAGCTAGTGAGGACCCACTCACCTTGAAAAAGTACCGCCCAATTTCACTGCTACCATGCTTAGCGAAGGTGCTAGAGGCACATGTTGCCAGACACCTCTGTTCCTTTCTAGAGAAATCTAACTTCCTTGACCCCCATCAGGCAGGATTTCGGCCAGCCCACTCAACTGAAGCGGTCATCCTCTCAGTTGTGGATGCCATGCGGGAAGAAGCCGACAGAGGCACCACCCAAGCCCTGATCCTCCTGGGCCTGTCTGCAGCCTTCGACACGGTCAACCATGAGCTTTTGGTAGGGCGTGTCAGGGCAGCGGGCTGGCAGGACTCGGCACTTGCTGGGTTGTATCTTTTTTAAAGGACTGCTTGCAATCAGTCCGGCTAACTCCTAGGGATCTTCCCTGTCCCCTCCATCTCTTCAACTTGTATATTGATCCCCTAGGGCTTTCCCTAAAGGAAATGAAAGTCATAATCTATAACTATGTGGACAATATGCAGTTACTCTTCACTATTGATAACTCCATCTAATCTAAGGAAGCCTTTCAAAGTACTATGTTGTTCATCAGAGATTGGATGAACATCAATCAACTAAAAGTAAATTCTGACAAGACAGAAATTGTCTTAGATCAAAATAAGCATGATGTGTGGAATGCCTCTTTTTGGCACCCCACGATGGGTAACCCCCCCCCCGCACCCCAGCCCAAGAACTCTGTAAAAAGTCTTGGAGTTATCATTGACAAGAATCTGTCCATGAAAACCCAATTAGGAGCGGTAACATCCACCTGTTTTCAACAGCTGTTCAAAACCAAGAAGATTGGCAAATTCCTCACCTTCGAAGCCCTGGTTCAGGTCATTATCACCTTAGTCATCTCAAGGATAGATTATGCAAACTCTCTCTATCACGGCCTTCCAAAAGGTCTCAATCGAAGACTCCAACTGCCACAAAACCAGGCAGCCAGACTAATCTTTCAACAGCTCAGACACTGATAAATTACCCCTCTGATGAGAAAGTTACATTGGCTATTGGTAAAACAACGAACTATCTTCAAGCTTGGCTGTATCATTTTTAAATCCCTATACGCCAGAAGCCCAGCCTTTATATGACCCAGAATCAAAAAACATACCCCCAACCGCAACTTAAAGTCTACCTACATGAATCTCCTTAAAATTCCTATATTAAAAAAAAGAGACTGGGGGGTTCCAGATTCTCTGTTCTCGCTCTCCGCATCTGGAACTCCCTCCCTTCTGAGATTAGATCCACCCCCAGCAATATGAGATTCAGACAACTCCTGAAGACATGGTTCTTCAGACAAGCCTGTGACTAATTGTAGTGAGCAGTGTGTTCGCTTCTGTTACCTAGCACCAAGAAATCCACCTGGTGAACGTTGCGTTATACAAAAACTAGTAACATAACATAACAGTGTCGTATTGCACAGTAGGAGGGTGTATTGAATGAGGGTTGTTAGACCCGGCATCTTTTGGCGTGTTTCCCCTGTCTTTTTGCTTTCTGACCTCCTTGTTTTGACTCTGTTTTTGCTGGTTTAGTGTCTCTGTGCACTTTCTCACTGCTGTTCAGTGTTAAAGTGCAAGTGCTCCTATTGTAAATTGTATTATGGATTGGTGTTCCATGATTGGCATATTTGATTTACTGGTAAGTCCCTAGGAAAGTGCTCTGAGAGTGCCAGGGCCTGTAAATCAAATACTGCTAGTGGGCCTGCAGCCCTGATTGTGCCACCCACACGAGCAGCCTTTCAAAGGGTTAGCAGACCAGCCACTGCAGTGTCTGCGTGCAGTTTTTACTGCCAAGTTGACTTAGCAAGTGCACCCACTTGCCAAGCCCTCACCTTCCCTTTTATTACATGTGAGTCACCCCTAAGGTAGGCCCAAAGTGGGTGCACTGTATATGAAAGGTAGGACATGTCCTGCTGTGTGTGCCATGTTCTGATAGTGAACTACCATGTAATTCGTTTTTCACTGTTGAAAGGCTATCTGTCCCATAGGATGAATGGGGAATACTCTGTAACATTTTACGAGTATATCTTCCCATTGGGACAAGATAGCAAAATTGAGTTTAGTATGCCTGAACTCATAATGTAGAAATGCATCATTTAGTAAAGATGATTTTTGTGTTCTGTGTTTGAACATACCACTTTTAGAAAGTAGGTATTTTCTTGCTTAGCCATCCTGTGTGCCTCTGCTGGGTTGTGCATTGACTGTGTGTCTTTGGAGTCACAGGGGCTGGGGATGTGCATTCTCTTCAGACAGCCACTGGGGGGGTCGAGGTGTGTCCTGCCTTTCCTGGATGACTCAGGGCTGGACTCAATGCTGTTTCCACCTCTTGCCGGGAAGCTGGGCCAGTGAGGGCCAAACTGGTTTGGACTGGGCACAGACACTCTCTGCCCAAGAGAACAAGGAGAAACTGAGTATAAATATTGGGCCTAGACCCCAGAATTGTGGATCTCGCTGGAATCAAGGAACCTGTCAAGAAGAAGAGCTGGAAGAACTGCCAGGAGGAGTACTGCCCGTTTGCTGTGTTGTTGCTTTGTTGGGTTGGCCTTCAGTTGCTGCTTCTGCCTTGGGCAGTGATAGGACTGGACTGAACTTTCTTCATGTATTGCTAAGTATCTCCAAGGGCTTGAAATAGAGCTTGCCTCCTGTTCACAAAGTCTCAGAGATAGCAAAGACTTCACTTACCTCTGGGTACCGACTCTGGAAACATGGGTTTCAGTTGCCACAGAGGGGGAAAGGAGCTGACACCGTCACCGACACCGCTCCGGACTCCATGTCCTGAAGGCACCGCAGAGGGCACCGCCGCACTTCACACCGCAACCCTGGTCTCACCGACGACGACGACCGCCGCCACCATCGAGCTGCTGCTTGCACCGCGACTTGTGGGCACCGCACTACGCACTGCCTCACTTTACTCCAGCCGCCCTGGTCTCCCCGACGACGTCGCTGCACGCTGACCTCGACACCTGTGACCACCCCGTGATTTGGGGGCACCAAAGTTACACGATGCACCGTCCCATCCCACACTGCCGTCTGTGCTGACCAACGCCAACTCCCATCAGCCGGCACTGTCGCTTGCACTGTGACCTTTCAGCACTGCCACGAGCACCGCCTCACTCCGCACTGCAGTCTTGGTCTCACCGACGCCGCTGGACGACCGTTACCGAGCCACTGCCTGCACTGCAACTAGAGGGAACCGCACGCCGCACTGCTACATTTCACATCACCACCGCGACGGTTGCCACAACCGGCCCGCACTGACATGTCCGGCTGGAACCAAAGGTACTGTTTACGAGTCTACTGACACTAACGCCGGTCCGCACCGAGGCGGTCGGCCGGAACTGTTGGATTCTGTTGTTTTCAGCAGCCCAGTAGCACCGGACAGAGCTACCGGCTTTAAGGAACTGCATTTTAAAGTCATTCTTGCAAAGTGCATATTTTTGATTACTGTAAGTTGGTCTTTTATCGTTTTGGTCTTGTTTGCCCACTTAAATGTTGGTTATTTTTCTAAAACTAGTGTGGTGTCCTTTTGTAGTGTTTTCACTGTATTACTGCTGGTTATGTGCAAATGCTTTACACACTGCCTCTGAGATAAGCCTGACTGCTCGTGCCAAGCTACCAAGGGGGTGAGCAGGGGTTATTTTAGGAGGGTATTCCCCTTGTCCTGACTAGAAGGAAGGGCACCCATTTGGACAAAGGTGCAAACCATTGCCAACTAGAGACCCCCATTTCTAACAATGGTTAAATATCCATATATACCCAACATTGCAATTGGGGTGTAAGTTGTACTGTCTATCTCACTACCAATGGCAATTTGTGCTGTACCCCCATCCAGAAGCATTAAACCATCAGGCAGTCCCAGACTGTATGCAGAAACATGCCCTGTAGACCACACCCTCTCAAACATCTGTCCATAGATAATATTCTCCCCCTGGAGAACAGCTGGGTCCTTGTAAATGGAGCAGCTTAAGCTGTATCAGTTGGAATCCGGCTCGGACCTCTCTGAGATGTCTACAAGCCACCCCCTAGTCATCATCCTCCAATCTGCCCAAATCTCGCTACCATTACCATGCTTTTTTTTTTGTCTTCTCCTTCTTTTTTTTATTAAATTTTTTTAATGTATGCCGTACATTAGAATACAAAATCTGAGTAATTCATTACAGAGTCCCCCCACCCCCCTCCCCTCGACGTTACCAGTGAGTGTTTACAAGCAGTGAGAGTTTCCAGCATAAAAAAAGAGATCAGTTTAACAATACAAAAACATTAAATCCTACATTTGAGAAAAAAATATCTAATGTAAACAGATTTTAACAAGGCAAATCCAAGGTCACAAGAGCAAGAAGAGGAAAGGAGGGTAAAGAAGAGAAAGGAGAGAACGAGTGAGAGAGAGAGAGAAAGCAGAGACGACGAAAAAAGGAGAAAGGAAGGGGGGAAGGGCAATAGAGGGAGGCGAAAGGAAGCCTCAATAAAAACTTTCTTTAGATCCTGTGAATTCATTATGCTGAGCCACCTGGTTAGAGGTTCCCATATCTCAAGACCTTTTTCTTTTTTTTGCACGCCTCTCTTTTTTGGCGTATATAGCATTCTCCAATTTACATGTAGCCAACAGCCGGGCCTGCCATTGGGCAAACGAGGGAGGGTTCGGATCTTTCCAGTGCGAGGCAATACAAATCCTGAGAATAGTCATTGCCACGAACATTAAAGCTCCCCCTGACTTCCTATTGATCGTGTCATACAGCCCCAGCAGAATAGTAGTCGGGGTGAGTTGGATGTCTGATAATAAAACTCCACTCAGGAACTGCTGCACTTTGTCCAGTAGAGGTTCTAGCTTTGGGCATGTAGCGAACATGTGCACCGAGTCTGCGCAAAACTCGGAGCATCTAGGACACATTGTTCCACTACCCGTTCCCCATTTAGCGATCCTGCTGGGAGTTATATATAGGAAGAAGCCTGTTTTATAAAATTGCGCCTGTAATTTAGCTGACAACAGATGACTTTGTGCAATGCTTAATGCGTGACAGAAGGTATTAGGGGGGGCATTCAGTTTCTGCTGCCACTTTTCATCTGTCTTTCCTAGGTCATCGGGCATTCGCTTATTTAATATTGTGTATATATATCCAATCCGTGGTGGTCTTGGCCCCTGCAGTTTGTCAATGAGGTCAATCTTTGCGAACCCTACTAATACACCCGATTTATGTGTCAAAAAATCTTTAATGGCGTGATGCAAAAATATCTGATTATTATTCAAGTTATAGCGGGCTTTGAGATCGCTAAAAGTCCGGGTGCCTTCTGAAGTCATCAAATCCCCCAATTTTGAGATACCAGCTCGATACCACTGTTGGAGGTATGTTTTTTCAAAAATAAGTGGTAGATTAGTATTATTTTTAATGGGGGTATAGTGATTTAGTCTGCCCAGTCCGAATAATCTGCGTATATTAGAAGAAACCCTATAAGCGTTCGTCAAAGTCTTAAATCTGACCCGCTTGTAGTAGCCAAATTCCAACTGCCTCCAAAGACAACCCCTAGCGCTTTCCCCTATTAGTGATATATAGGGAGATGGCAGTCCCAAGGGGTTCTCAACAGGGTGATCGTGTAATAATTCAGAGCTATATTGCAAAACTGCAGCCCAATAATATAATTTTAGATTGGGGAGAGCCCACCCACCTCTATCTCTAGGTAGAGAAAGCAATTTAAAAGCCCTTCTCGGCTGTGAATAGGCCCAAATAAATTGGGAGAAGATTTGTTCGAATATATGGAGCATGCTGATATTAAACTCTAACAGGATTGTTCTAAAAAAATTAAGTAATTTAGGGAAAAAAGTCATTTTTAAGACGTTACATCTCCCTACTATAGTCAGATGTAGATTGTTAATTTGTTTTAGTGACTTCTTAGTATCAGCTGCTAACGGAATCAGGTTTTCCTTTACTATTAAATCTAGGTCCGCAACCATATTAACCCCTAGATATTTGGCTTTCTGGACTACTGTATTATCTACCCATTTATTTTTTCATTTAAAATGATCTGTGTTTTTGCTTTGTTAAGGGCATATCCAGATAACTTTCCAAACTCTTGAGCCTCTTGCTCCAAAGACTTGATGGCAGTCTTGGGTTCCGGGGTTACTACGGCAAGGTCGTCGGCATAGGCCATGATCTTAGTGTCCATACCAAACCTGCTCACTGCCGTTATTTCGGGATTAAGTTCGATTTTTTTAATAAGAGGGTCAATATATAGGGCGAAGAGCAACGGGGAACAAGGACACCCCTGTCTCGTCCCTCGTGATATCTCTATTTGCTCCGTCAGGTGTCCATTCATTGATATTCTGGCTGTGGGGTTTTGATATAGAGCTTGCAGGGCCTGCACTATCTTAGGACCGAAGCCGATCCGCCTCATGACGACCCATAGGAATTGCCAGGAGACCTGATCAAAAGCTTTTTCAGCATCGAATAGAATTAATGAGATCGGGTTCTCCCGACACCTTAGCGGCGTCAAATAAAGTAATGGTCCGGCGGATATGCTCAGTGGTGCCCTTTTTAGGAATGAACCCGTGCTGCCAGTTGGAGACAAGAGGCTCAATATTTGTAGATAATCTGGAAGCAATGATTTTGGAGAATATTTTAGAGTCGGTGTTAATAAGGGTTATTGGTCTATAGAAGACATCTCTAGTGGTGATTTGTCTTTTTTAGGAAATATTACGATTTTTGCTGTGGACCAGGAAGGCGGCGGAGAGGACCCGTTAAAAATGGAAATTACCACGTCCGAAAAAAGATCTTTAATTTGCTGGGAGAAGATTTTATAGAATTCTACTGGAATGCAATCCATGCCAGCGGCTTTGCCATCCGGTAGGCTTGCGAGTGCAGTTGCAATTTCTTCCCAGGTTGGAGAAATTTCCATCTGATCGCGGCTCTCGGTATTAAGTTCAACCACCGGTATTGCCTCAAGATAGTCAGCAATTTCTATTTCTCTGATTTCCATGGGCCTCGTATTCTCTTCTGTATAAAGTTTTTCATAAAATTCCCGAAAAGCCTCCTGTATTTTAACAGGATCATTGGTGACCCCTTCTGAGTTTGTTTGGATTGAGGAAATTACATTAGCAGTTGCCTGTTGTCTGGTAGAAATGACAAGTTGATGGCCAATAAGCTCACTGCACTCATATAGCTTTTCTCGGGCCGAAGCCCATTTTGCAGCCACTCTCTCAATCAATCAATCAATCACGGCATTTATAGAGCGCGCTACTCACCCGGGAGGGTCTCAAGGCGCTGGGGGAGGGGGTAAGTTACTGCTCGAACAGCCAGGTCTTGAGCTGCTTCCTGAAGGCGAGATGGTCCTGGGTTCGCCGAAGGTGAGTGGGGAGGGAGTTCCAGGTCTTGGCCGCCAGGTAGGAGAAGGATCTTCCTCCGGCGGTGGTTCTGCGGATGCGTGGTACGGTGGCGAGGGCGTGGCTGGTTGATCGTAGCTGGCGTGTGGGCGTGTAGAAGGACATGCGGTCGTTGAGGTACTTTGGGCCCAGGTCGTGGAGGGCCTTGTGTGCGTGGGTGAGGAGTCTGAACGTGATTCTCTTGCTGACGGGGAGCCAGTGCAGGTCTTTCAGGTGTACGGTGATGTGGCTGTGTCGGGGGATGTCCAGGATGAGTCGTGCGGAGGCGTTCTGGATGCGCTGGAGTCTCTTTTGAAGTTTGGCTGTGGTTCCGGCGTAGAGGGTGTTCCCATAGTCCAGTCGGCTGGTGACGAGTGCCTGGGTGACGGTCTTCCTGGTTTCAGTGGGGATCCATCTGAAGATCTTGCGGAGCATGCGCAGGGTGTTGAAGCATGAAGATGAGACGGCGTTGACTTGTCTGGTCATCGATAGGGAGGAGTCCAGGATGAAGCCCAGGTTGCGTGCGTGGTCCGTTGGCTTGGGTGCGGTGCCCAGGGCCGGGGGCCACCAGGAGTCGTCCCAGGCGGAGGGTGATGAGCCCAGGATGAGGACTTCCGTCTTGTCTGAGTTCAGTTTAAGGCGGCTGTTCCTCATCCAGTCGGCGACGTCTCTCATCCCGTCGTGCAGGTTGGCTCTGGCGGTGGTGGGGTCGTTGGTGAGGGAGAGGATCAGCTGGGTGTCGTCGGCGTAGGAGATGATGTTGAGGTTGTGTCGGCGTGCGATGGCTGCGAGGGGGCTCATGTAGACGTTGAAGAGGGTCGGGCTGAGTGAGGAATATGGTCCCAATCTCGGCTTTGGCAACGGCTACCTCCATTTGTGCGGCTTCAATTCCTACTCCTGACTGAACGGCCAGCATTAGTTTCTTTTCAGCTTTTATCATTTGGTCTTTTAAACAGTTGACCTGCGCTTTCTCCCTTTTGTTCCTTCTAATGGAGAATTGTAGCGTCTCCCCCCTTATTCCTGCCTTTAATGTGTCCCACACAACCATTGTCGGGGCTGACCCGATGTTTATCTTCAAAAACTCTCGGATCCAACCCTGCATGTGTTCCCGGTAATTTCTGTCATATAAAAGTGCTTTTTCAAAACTCCAATTCGAGCTTGGTCCTCTATACCCCCGTCCCTCTAGGTTTAAAATGAGTGGGTTGTGATCTGACAAGAATCGGGGTGCGGTGTCAATGAGGCAGTCCTGGGCCAGAGAAGAAGAAACTAAAAAGTAATCAAGCCTTGCCAGCGACAGATGAGGGGCTGAAAAGAAAGTAAAACCATCTTGTTCAGATTTTAAATAGGCCCATATGTCCTTTAAGCCATGGGTGCTTATCAAGTTGAGCACGGCCTGGAAAACTTTTGGTTTCCTACCTCTGTACTTCCAAGATTCATCGGGTTTCCAGGTGCTGGGCAAGTTTAGATTTAAATCGCCACAGAGGATTATAGGGAGTGGCCAATGTACTAACTCCTCACTTACCCCATTGATTATCCCCGGGTCGTCTAGATTGCTTCCATAAATAGAGCAAATTGTGAAAACAAGGTTTGGAGGGAGAGAACATCCTGCAATCACCCATCTCCCTAGAGAGTCAGATTTTACTCTATTGACTTTTAGAGGTAGTTTCTTCGAGACTATAATCCCAACTCCCAACTCCCTTGACCCTAGCCCCTTGTGAAGTTGCCCCAATAACTTTGTATCCTAGTGAGTTCAACAGATATTTCTGAGCCCCTTCGATATGTGTCTCCTGGAGGCAGACAATGTCGGCCCCCAATGAGCGCAGGCCCTGTGCAACTTTTTGCCTTTTTGTGGGGTCATTTAGGCCACAGATGTTTACCAATATAATTCTGAGTTTATTCAACATGCTCATTTTCTACTATGAATAACTTGACCCTGCGTAATGACCCAATCTTTTTAGCCACACCCTGACAGATTATAGGAATCATATTTCTAACATCAGCTGAACAATTCATTTTTCCTCTTTTTTCTTTTTTTCTCACCCCCTCTCCCCTCTCCCCCTCCCCCCCACCTCCCCCTCCCCTCTTCTCCCCCCCTGTACCTCGTACGCTCCCAATTTCCTCCTTACTCCCTGCTTTTTTTTTAACATCTTACATGCTGGATTTCCTGTGTACCATTCCAAAAGAGCCACCCAGATATTTGAGCGAAAACATCACCTTTTCCCCCACTGCAATCATTTAGTACCCCCCTTCCCTCCCCCCCACAAACGAGCAGTCAGGGAAACCCTGAATGATGGTGAGCGTGTGTGAGTTCCAATCGCCAAACCACAAAGGCCTTAACTGTTGATCGGCATATTTCTGCAGATCTGGCCTGCCTATATGCAGTAAACAAAAATAGAAGAAGAAAAAAAAGAAAAAAGAGTGGAAGAGTAACTGTTGCCGCCCCTGCAGGCCTTAATCTACTGAACTAAAATAGAAGTCTCAGGTTAATTCAGTCTTTTTTTTCTCTCCCCGCAATGTCTTTTAAGTGTTCCCCAGCCTTAATTTCCGACAGGAAGACCCGGGTAGAACCGTCATATATGACTTTCAGTCTAGCTGGGTTCATTAGATATACTTGGGCGCCTTGCTGTTGGAAAGGAGTTATCAGTTGGCGAAGTCTCCATCTGCGCTCTACAGTTGCATGGCAGAAGTCAGGTTTGGCGAAGAATTTTATTCCATCTACTTCTTTTTGGGAATTCGGCCTGGCCTGATCATACGCCAATTGCCTCAAAAGAAAGTTCCCAAAAAAACCAAAAAAACCCCTGGGTTTCTCGCTGCCAGAGCTGCTGCCATCTCGCCGCTGCTTCAGATTAAAGGGAAAGCGATGTGCCCTCTGGACCTCTTGGTCCCAGTTCCAATTGGCCTGCGCGGGGAAGGCAGCTCGAAGAAGTCCAACAATGAACCCTCTGGGATCAGCCCCTTCAGCGCCTTCGGGAATCCCCAGTAGCCGCAGATTATTCCTCCGTTGTCTGTTTTCTTGCTCCTCTATTTTGGCCATTAGATCAGTTAGGCATGCCGCATGAGATGTTCCTTGGTCTTTCACATTGGCTATTTCTGATTCCAGAGTCTCTGTCCATGCTTCAACCATTGAGACCCGGTCGCCAATGTCTGTACAGATCTTGTTTAGTTTCCTGATGCCACCTTGACGTTTTTTGGCGGCTCCCTTGGCGGCGAGGCTATCAAATCGAACTTCCTCTTGAAACTGCTTTATAGAGTTCAATATAGAGGACAGAGAGGGTTCGGGCAGGTGTTCACCAGTAGACTGAAGCTGAAGATTGGAGGGTCCCCCATGGGGAAACGAGCTAAGGGAATCCGAGTAGTCCCACTTGAGCTGGCTACGCCTTTTGCTTCGAGGTTTTTTTTTCTGCTGAATAGTTCTCGTAGTGGGATCGGATTCATTATCATTTGACATGCTGCTTTCACTTGAGCTAATGATTTCATTTTCGGTGCCGGACATAGACCCATCAGATACAGAAAAGAAATTTTCGCCAGCGGGGTCCGGGGTCTGTGGGTCCAGGACCAGGGCCAGGGTTCTCCTCCAGGTAATTGTTGGCCTCCTTGTCCCTACTGCCCTGGAGGGCTTTTCCTGTTCCATCAATAGCAGCAACAACGCCCGAGGTGCTGGTGGAGAATTCCGGGGTCAACGCTGTAGGCATTATACCATCTGTCCCATCTGACCCAGTATCACACGACGCTATCTGTGATGTAGTCAGGGCATCACTCTGGTGTACAGCTCCCTGCTCTGGGACCCCCTGACTCGGTGCCCACAGATTATTAAGATCGTTCCCTGTTAGTGCACTTGATTCCATGGCTATAGAGGGCCCCTTAACAACAGAGAAATGTTTGCAAATAGAGGGTGATAGGCCTGCACCTCCCACAGCACCCTCTTTCAGCATACTAGCTCCTCCGGGCTTCCCCATATTTTTCTTATTGACCCCCGGGTCCCGTTTACCTTTAGGAGGAAGGTCCGCCTTTTCAGCTTTTTCCATTTCTCCTTGAATCGGGGCTGCTTTCAGTTTAAGGGTCTTCTGCCCCCGGGTGGTCATGCTCCACTCACTCCGGTTCTGTCTCCGCGGCGCCACTCCTACAGCTTTCTCCGATTCTAAAGACAGCTTGAGACCCGCTTGGACCCAATCCAGCAACGCTGTGTGTCCCCTGACCGCAGCTGAGATGCCCACAGTATAGTAGGTCGATCGGATCGTAACAGAAGCCGAGACCGAGACCCGGAGTTTTACAGTTCCGCTGCGCGGAGCCCGTGCAGAGGCTCTGGGCGTTTCATCCACGGACATCTACGGTGAAGGGCAGCGTAGTAGGTCAGCTAATCGACCGCCGACTGCCGATACTCCAACGTGCGGCGTGGCGACTGGACAGGAAGGTGCCCACACTAGCGCCATCTCTGCTCCCATCTTCTCCTTCTTCTTATGCGCTTCTTTCTGGGTGAGAGTCTCTTTGATTATGTTCAGAGCCTCGAGCCCTTTCTAGTGGCAAGGAATTTCCTCTCATCTACCCATTCCCAGGCATCTACTCACACTTTATTCTTATACTGTGACAATCTGTGCTTGAGGTAATCCTGTTCATCTGAACTGCTGTCCCCTATTTCTTCAAGGGAGTACACAGTCTCCCTAAGTGCATTGACATGCCCTTTGATCTATGAATTCTCCAAGTAAGGTCAGTCCTAAGAGCAGTAAGGTCTTTGTGGAGCCCAGTGAACAGTTCTTCCATACAATGCTTGTGACTGGTTCATTATAGTTCCTCGGAGGGGTGTCCTCAAGTGAGTCTCCTCATTCTCTTCACTTTGATCCGTCCTGCTTCTGAGTGGGGCGCTAGACAGCATTTCTTTGATCAAGCTGTCCTTCTGCCCTTTTGTTTGCCATGATCATTTTATCCAGGCCTCTTATCATGGTTTTCACCAGTCTTTTCCACGGCTGCCTTCTGTGTAGTTTTGGCGCTTGCTGAAGCGAGGATATCTTCATTGTGCCAAAAGGGCCCATGTCATCTGCTTTCCAGCCCACCCGTCTTCGTAATCTAGCCTCTCAACAATTAGGTCTTCCACAGGTTCTTTGGCTACAGCATCAAAAAACAGGCCATGACCAAACATGCCCTAGGCTGTTTCTGCACTGCCTCGGATTCCCGTTCAGTGATTATTCTCATCTGTGGTTAGCCAGCATCCTCAATGTGCCATCAATCCAGTGTTCCCAGTGTACTCTCAAGTGCTCCTGTTCATATTTTATACAGCTTCTCACACTCCCTCTGATCTGTGCTTTCTCAGGTCCTGCATCTGGGGATCTTTTCACTGTGCCACTCCACCAGCGTTCATTTTCAGGGGAGCCTTGTAGACATCCACACACAGTGCCTAATCCCAAGACTGACAGGGCTGCTTCCTGCAGTTCTTTTCAGCACTCACTGCCTCCGCAGACTTGTGGATTCCTGCTAGATATTCAGGGCCAGCACTGCAGTTCCCTCTTCTCTCACTTCAGGCCACCTCAGTCTGCTTCCTTCCTCTGTGGAAGTGCTGCTAGCTCAAGCTCACAAAGCTTCTTGTCTCAATGCCACTGGGCTGCTTCTTCAAACTCCTAAAAGCCCCTATGCTGCCTCCAAAGATTTGCTCATCTCTGTGAACCTGCTGAGACTGGCACTGCAGTTCACATTCCCCTTCACTCTGCTGGGCTGTCTTGGAGAGCATACCCCACTTTGTATTCATATATGTATGTTTGTATATAGTATTTTATATAGTGGAAGACTATCCAAAAGGCAGCAGAAAGCTGTACAAGGTCAAAGGCAATTTTATAGTTGGTGAGTCATAGGAGAGGAAGCTGAGTTGTGCATGGTTAATGAGTTGTGATGTACTGTTCTTTAAAGAGGTGAGTCTTCAACTCTTTAGCAGCATTGCAGCAGTCCTGATGTTGTTCTGGATCCTGGGGTCACGGATGGAAAAGGCCTGTTGTCTTGTTTTTTTCTTTTTTATCCTTCTTAGTCTGCAGTCTCTGGGTGTCTTGGCCGTGATTGTGCCAAGAACCACCAGAACTGGTGAACATGTCTTCAAGAAAAGAGGAGGTGCTGGTAGTGATGGCTTTGTAAATGATGTAGCTGATTTTGAAGATGGTGTGGGTTGGCACGGAGAGTCAATGAAGATTCATTAGGATGGGGGTGTTGTGATCATATTTCTTCAGGCCCTGGATGAGATGTGCTACAGCATTAGGATGCCCCCAAGAGGAGACAGTGTGGAGTCTGGGAGGCAATAGAGTAGGGCAATACTATAATCCAAATACATCAGTGCAAGGGCTTGAACAGCAGTCCTGAAGACGCTTTCTTAAAGAAACAGTTTGACTTTCTTTAGCAGAGAGAGCTATTACCAGGCCATCTTTGTTTCTTTTTGGCAATGTGTTCTTAGAGGGTGACATTGGTGTCTGGAGTGAATATAAGTGATTTGGCATTTAGTGTGAGTTGGAATTCGAAACCGTCAAGGTTCATGTATTTGAGTCAGGTGTTTACTGTATCTTGTTTGGTGTTCTAGGCAAATATTATGAATTCTATTTTGATTGGGTTGAACTTCAGGTAAGCACTGGACATTCAGGTATGGATGATGTGCAAACAGTGTTTGAGACATTGGATGTCTGAAGCAGAAGAGACTTTCAAGTAGAGTTGTATATCAATGGCATATTGTTGAATCTTGATGCTTTTATTTGTTAGTAGAGCACCAAGCGGCTCCATGTAAAGGTGAAAGGGGGCAGTAGACAGTATGAAACTCTGGGGGACTCCACATGTGATAGGGATCTTTTTTGACCTGGAGGTGCCCATGTAAACAAACTGGTGTCAGTTGGAAAGGTAGGTGGCGATCCAGTGAAGGACATTGCCGGTGAATATCAATTGTGACTTGAGGGTGCGTATGAAAGTGGGATGGTTGACTGTCGAAGGCAGAGGAGAGATTTAGCAATATCAGAAGGCAGAGGTCATCTTTGTCTGTGGTCCAGAGGGAATCATCAGGCATCTACGAGACAGCTTTTAGGAAGGATATTCCCAAAAGCAGTGCTATATTCATGCCAGTTGGACTGTAGAAGGGGGTAAATCTACTCAGTACTCATCTTGGCCATACTCCATTGATTGGCTTTTTGAAGTGCCCTCTTGTCTGTAAACATTCCAGCACAGATGCCCTTGCCCTTATGGGTCACCCACTCAGCTTCAGAGAGAGACTGCATGGCCGTCTCAACGGCTGCACAGTCTTGTGGCTTCTCCAGTGTCTGCCACTCTCTTCAAAAGGTCTTGTTGGGAAAGCCAACTGTTTCTGCTCTCCGGCACTGCACAGGAACAAAGTGAAGTGCACAGTGGTCACTGCATGGTGGTCTCTAAGGCTGCACAGACCTTAATCTTCTGTCTTGTCCACCACTCTCTTCCCCAAAGCTTTGCAGGGAAGACACCTGTTTCTGCTCTTTTGCACTGCACAGGAGCAAGAGAAGTGCACAATAGTTGCTCCTGGTGACATGGGAGCCCCACATGTTCACTGGGTCGCTCCACAGCCCAGAGTGTTCTGGGGGTTGAATGACAACATTCTCGTAGTTCCCCCAATTCTACATGAGATGCAGTTTTGCAATTAGCACACATGTTGTTCTAATTCTCTAGGGGAACCAAATACTAAATGGGATAGCCTGAGTGAAATAGTCAATCCCGTTCGAGATTTCTTTTCCTCCACAGGCACCTGCAGCAAAGATCAAAATTCTGCTCATTTGAAGCCAGCACTGTTGGTGAATCTCAGGCCTCTTGGGACAAATTTCAATTGGGTTTGTTCATCTGAGTTCCAAGTGGCACGCAACTACTACCAGGGTTATGCTTGTGGAACAGAGGCATCATGAATCCCCTACTTTAGCAACTTGGGTGAGAGATGGATGCCACTGGAAAGGTCAGAGTTAAATATAACATTTAAATTGTTGTTTGATCTGAGATGCTGTTCTCCAAACAAAAGCTCCTAAATACTACTGCACGACTACAGTAGGATAGAGCTGTGGAGTAGGAGAGCATATACAAATATAAATATAATGTGTGTAAAGGAGGGAGAAGATGGATAGAGAGATGAATGGATGGATGCAAAGATGAAGAGATGGAAGAATGGATAGATGGGGAGAGGGAAGGGTGGATGGAAGTAAGGAAAATGAAAGAAGGCTGCAAAGAAAGAAGGAAGGAATGAAGGAACGAAAAAAGGTCCGAAAGAAGGATGTATAAACAAACAGAAAGCAGAATAGGAAAAATTAAGGAATCAAGGAAAAGAGAAGGAAGGAATGAAGAAAAAATTACTCCAATAATCGAGAGAAATATGGAGAGAATGAAGAATGGTTGGAAACATTTAGTTAGAAGAATGTGAGGAAGGATGGATAGATTAAAGGAAAAATGGAAAAAAGGTAGAAAGATAAAAAAGACTGGAAGAAGGATTGAAATGTTGCTCGAATTGGATTTCCTTAAAAAACAGAAGACAAGAGGCGTTTGGCAAAACAGGAACAGTTTGTTTAATTAAACAGTTCGCCGGGAGAACAGTTACAGGCACTAGGTCTGAGGACTGTCTCAATTTACATTGAGTTTGAGGTTTCTTTATATACAATATTACAACAGTAATAAAGGGTTTCCGGCGTACCATATGTGGTGAGGAATGTTGGTTGCTGCGTTTAGGGTCATAAGTTACTGTTATAGCGTTACTCTGGGCACATACATTTTTGTGTTATCATCTACTATATTAATTCTATTTCACTAGATTTCCTTTAAACCTCTCCCTGGCTACCAGGTCAACCCCTTGGTCCTCCGATGGATCTTGTTCTGTACTGAAAGGGACTAGATATTCGGAGGATGGGCAATTATCCAATGAGGACCAGGAATAGTATAATTGCCATCATCAAAGTTTCTACACCTTACAATCAGAAACCCTCAATATCAACCATAGAGATTCAAAATCAATTGATTTACCCACAAGGAAATAATGAGTCAGAATCAGCAGAATTTAGTTTAAATTCCAAAGTTTAGTTATTCAATCATCGGTAAAGATCATCAGGATAAAAAACTTACAGTCCTAATATTAAATTGATAATAAATTTAATGAAGTAATACTAATTCTATGAGATTTAAGGATGACAGGGGATAAATCTTCCTCAGCCGGGGCAGATTTGGACGTCTACAGCATATGGGTTGATAGAAAATCAGTTGAGCCTCATACAAACCCTTAGGAAAGTTCAGTAAGTTCCAAGTGACCAGTTCCAGTTTGATAAAGGCAGTAATCTGTCTCAGTCTGTCACTGCAACAGCAAAGTCACAGCAGCATGACTGGTGGGTGTCGCCTTCGCTTCCAAAATTTGAGCAATTATACTCCACAAGTTTCCAGGGTGACAACCCTTGCAAACCACCAGAAATGTCAGACCGCTGTCTCCTATGGGATGAGGGTGAGGGTGAGGGTGATGTAGCAGGTAAAAAGAATTAAATTCCGGAAAATTAAGTAATTCAAGTTAGGTAGCTTCCTTAAGTCATGTAAGCTTAGTCATATGAACAATGAGATACTTCAGATAGAAGAGAAAAAAACATTATGACTTGTCGAAACTCCTTTTCCAAGCAGCTGTTCTAGCATGTAACAGAAAATGTTTCAACTGTAGTTGAGCTGAATTGAGGATGTCAAAGCAAACATTTAAGAGTTGGAATACAAATGGTAACTTTGCTGAATAATCCCACAAGCTTCAGACTATTCAGTTCACAAGTTTTACTTGTGTTTCTCGTTCTGATGGGCAACATGTTCCCATTCTCCGAGGGCTTCAAACTGCATAGGTCTCGGAGGTGGTTTGATATCATTCAGCTGTCTCCTCAAGTTTTCGAGAATTCGTATATTAAATGTTCCATATTGTGGAAAAGCTAGAGGTCCATCATTCTCTGTATACTTCATCCAATTTTCTAACCATGTAATAGTATGATAGTCTCTCTCTTGTGTCATGTACAAGGCAGATCCATCCTCAGGTGGTATTGGTACCCCTTCTCTAGTAGGTACGGGCACATCTCCCTGTATTAATGTCTTTATACTCTTCAAAATTTTCATTGTTCTCAATAAATTTCCAATTGTACTTTACAACTATTTCACTTGATATTTCTTGTAAATACTTCCTTGTTGTCGTCCAAGCTACCAATCTCTGCGTGGCTCTCTATGACGCTGTCAACCAATCCCAGCGCGGTTTCACACTAACCAGCCAATTACAGCACGACACTCTATGATGTCAGGTAACTCCTCGCAGCAACTGCCCCTCCTTTACAATTCAACTCACTTCCTTTTTCAAACAACGTTGGTTTCAACACAACCTATTACAAAGCTGTATTTTAAAAATAAAGAAAGTTTTCAAATAAACCCTTGCCTGCTCCACTAAAAGAAATTATAGATCTCCACTTACTCAAAAGATATATTTAATCATACACTCCAAGCAAAACTCAACCAGCGCAACTCCACCTAAAATCCTTACGATTATTCTCCGTACACTTGAGAAAAAATCCTAACGATTAAAACTTCACACTCTCACAAAGTTCCTTTCTCTGGTGGTACTGCTGACGACGTCTCACACACAGCACCTTCAAATCATAGCAGACAAACTAACTCAGCGTATGCCACACTGAGACCATCCTTAGGTGTATATCCCGAGATCTTAGGCCACTTCGGACCTGATAACAATTTCAATTCAACAACAGCAATATAGAAAACTTATTCAAACATAAGTACTAAGAAACATCACTTCTACCAATTCATTCGCAGGCTAAAAATTAGGCAACAGTATCATGAAAACCCTATTAATACTCACACCACTTGTTTCCTCGTCTCATCGTTTTCCTTCAGAACTGGCACTTGATCAATTTTTACTGAACTTGGGTTTTGGGTAAATCCATAGTGACCTCAATATGCATCCCCCTAGTTTTGTCAGACAGTAAACCATCTGACACACTAGCAGAAAAACTGTAGTAGCGTTACTCTGGGCCCATACATTTTTGTGTTATCATCTACTATATTAATTATATTTCACTAGATTTCCTTTAAACCTCTCCCTGGCTACCAGGTCAACCCCTTGGTCCTCCGATGAATCTTGTTCTGTGCTGAAAGGGACTAGATATTCGGAGGATGGGCAATTATCCAATGAGGACCAGGAATAGGATAATTGCCATCATCAAAGTTTCTACACCTTACAATCAGAAACCCTCAATAACGACCATAGAGATTCAAAATCAATTGATTTACCCACAAGGAAATAATGAGTCAGAATCAGCAGAATAGTTTATATTCCAAAGTTTAGTTATTTAATCATAGGTAAAGATCATTAGGATAAATAACTTACAGTCCTAGTATTAAATTGGTAATAGATTTAATGAAGTAATACTAATTCTCGGAGACTTAAGGATGACAGGGGATAAATCTTCCTCAGCCGAGGCAGATTTGTACATCTACAGCATATGGGTTGATAGAAAATCAGTTGAGCCTCATACAAACCCTTAGGAAAGTTCAGTAAGTTCCAAGTGACCAGTTCCAGTTCGTTGAAGGCAGTAATCTGTCTGAGTCTGTTTTTGGAACAGCAAAGTCTCAGCAGCATGGCGCAAACCCTTCAGTCAAAAAGGTTCAAACTGCGCTAGCACACCGGCCGGCAGCAGATCGCAGTATTACGTCACAGTTTGCTTTAGTCCTTAGAAGTCCAAGCCGTCATTGCTCACTGCTGCAAAGGTGGGTGCGCCTTCGGTTCCAAAATCGGAGCAATTATACTCCACAAGTTTCCGGGGTGACACCCCTTGGCATCATCAGAAATGTCAGACCACTCTGTCCTATTGGTCAGTCCTGATGGGATGAGGATGATGTAGCAGGTAAAAAGAATACAATTCCAGAAACTTAAGTAATTCAAGTTACGTAGCTTCGTTAAGTCATGTAAGCTTAGTCGTATGAACAATGAGATATTTCAGAGAGAAAAGAAAAAAACAATATGACTTCTCGATAAGCCTTTCCCAAGCAGCTGTTCTAGCATGTAACAGAAAATGTTTCAACTGTAGTTGAGCTGCACTGAATATGTCAAAGGAAACATTTGAGAGTTGGAATACAAATGATAACTTTGCTGAATATTGTTTGTAAATGTTACCGTTACACATATAGGAAAAATACATATAAATCTCTTTACATGAATGCTATTTAAAGCACACATATATAAAATCTACATTAGAGGAAAGTTTCACGATTATAGCTTTTAACAAAATCCTGTGTAGCACCTACTTTTCCTTTGTCATTTTCGGTGTTCATCTTATAACATGAAATAGTAATGCATGTCTTTCACATGCAAATTGATCTATTGCGCATATAATTTCTTTGTTTTCATTAATATTACATTATCAAGTCATTTGACCTAAATCGTTTAATAGTTGTTAATAATGACGTCTATTGAAGTTGAACATAAAATATAACATTTACTATTCTACCATCTGCATGCTTTTACGATGCACTATCTGAATCAAGGTTGCAAGTCGTTTTTCAAAAACGTGGAGCATAACATGCATTTATCATCATTTATGTAAATTTTTGTCATAATAGTTTTTTTTTGTTATAAATTTGTTAAGTGAAATATCGGCTCTATCATGGTCAATGGCTACTACAGGTGGGTCTTGACCTGCGTGGACAAAGAGTCACCAGTGATGAATGTGTCCAGATATCCAGCATGGGGAGCACGTGATCACTACGTGTGCTATGCCCTGATTGGCTATGTGTTCCTAACTCAAGTGGCATCTGACTTTATAGTGTTTTTAGGAGCGCATATCCCCACTGGCCATCTGTGCTTCATCGGAGCAATATCCCTTGACCATTGTAATGTCGCTGCGCCTATCTGTGGAATTAATCAAGAGTTTCCTGCCCGAGTGTTTGCCTGCCAGCTATGCACCCTCCCACCTGTGACTTGTTAATCAGTTATCCCGGTCCTAGGTCGCATGGCCTGCCTGACCACATACTTGCGTGTCGAGATATATGTGGAGTTTAGAACGGGTGATTCTATTAATAAGGACAATAGTTCATTCTTGCCAACAAACGCATTGATATCCATATTAACAGAAGGAAGGAATGTAAGAATTTTCTTGGGGGAGCCATCCTCTGAACGACTGCCAGACTTACTTTCTGAATGCATTTTGGGATATGGTTCAAAGTGGGGAATATTTTATTTCTGTTGCTACTGCCTTATGTTGGGACCTTCTGACTCTCAAAATTTTGATATGCATATTCTATTTTTTATTTTTTGTTTAGTTTCTTAAAACTCAGAAACAATAGCACTTCAGCTTTCTACATAATACCACAAATAGGTTGTCGTATCAAGATATTAGCAGAATAAAACCACAGTCACCCATATTAATATTAAAACTTTGTTTAGATTAGCACCAAGTTTGTTAAATACTCCATTCCCTCTCTTGACCTTCCCCGGCCCTAGTGCACATTTTATCTAGAGTAGTTTGTACAGTATAGTCAAGCTTCCTTTGCAAACCCTGCCAGTCTTGCCATCAGCCCCATACCTTTGCAAAGTTCTTTGTGCACCCTCTGCTATCATAGCCACTTTCTTGTTCATCATGCACCAGTCTATATTTCCACTTCATGTCTCAAAATCTGGCATCATTTGTGAGCCCCATAGTTAGCAAATATTCCATCTTGGCACTACCAGCCCAATGTTGTAAAGATTTGTGCCGTATTTTGGTGAGGTATTTTCACCCCAAATCCCCAGTATTGCCAGTTATGCCGTCAGATTTACTGTGACTTTGAAGGCTGGGTCCAAATCTTGCCCCAAAAGGTTGCTACCAGGGGCACAGCCATAGTGTACAAAGAATGGTTCCCTCACTCCCATGTCTCCTCAGGCACTCATCATTCATGATCCTGCCAAAACAATATGAGGAATCATCGTGCCTTTCTACAACCTCTGGAGCACCTGATTTCTCATGCTTAGCAGCAGCTTGTCTGTAAAGAATGGACTTGCCCCTCTGTCCAGCCCTGGGGTCTTCCTGCCAGCAGCAACCCAAGGTCCTCCATGACAGACCACTTTCCTTTCCTATGCTTCCCTGACGTCTAACCTTCTGTCACTTGCAGGGTGTCTGGACATCCAGCAAGAGCATGTAGTGGCCCACCTGGGGCACCCATAAAAAGAACAGTTCAGAGAAGACCAGGGGACTACCCATTTTAGGATAATTTGACAAGTCCACCCATTATTGGCCTTAGAGTGAACCAGGAAGCTAGAGCAACTAACCCAGGAGAGAGCCTACCCATGTCCAGAGTACAAGCGAGCTAAATCCAACTCCTGAAAGGAATTCATCAGCTCAGATTTGTCTTCAAAGATTTCAAGATGGTAACTCTCTCCAAAATCCTAGAACTTCTCTCCTCTGAGACATGTTCTACGCACCCAAATCTGGTATCTTCCCTCTCATACATCAAAGAAACACCCTTTTGTGACAGGATCCAGAGGCCTGCATTCCCTCTCTTCCCCCATATTGGGACATCCCCAAGCCAATGTATAGGGATGTACTGCTAACAACCCTATTCTCTACAAGGAGAAGCATAATCTCGCCAAGATGGTTCTGATTTGTTCAGGGGTCTATGATCTGCCAGTTGGAGCGGCACAGCAATTACCTCTCACAGCAAAGTAACTCAAAGCCTGAATCTCATTAAGACTGACTCTTGGAAATATTCCAAATTATTAAATATGTTAGGAAAATTAGATTTGTCCGAACAAACTTCAGTTATGGGTTCTGGGCCCACAAGTTTGCGTACAAGGCAGTGACTTTGAGCTCTCTACCATAAGCCAATCTGGAGACAGTAGAACACAATTTACACATTTAGTGCATAGGGAAGACACGTTCCACTATATCCAAAATGGGATGATGCATTCCCTTTTTGTCTCCAATCAAGTCATAACATTTTATTCTGGGCCTCATCTACGACAGTTCTAACTGTGTGCAGATGCCATTCTGAATCAGACAAGAGTCTTCCTCGCTCAGCCTGCACACAAGAGCATACACCTGCAAAGAGTCTCTTACCCCTCTTTAAAAGATGGGCATCAGAGCTTAAAGCTCAAAACCATTTTAATAAGACAACTGTTTACAGTGGGTAAGACTTCATGCGAGCATGAGAGCATCCGACACCAAAGCAAAGGTCCAAAAACCAGAGATCCAAAAGAGAAACAAATGTGGGGGTTATATGGGCTAGAACCCACTTCCTTACACCCACTATGCACATTCATTGGTTGGATTTTGAACTGTCCACTTCTGTCTTTGTGTAACTCCTCAATCTAGAAGAGCTGCTGGTAATTCCATAGTAATCCTCTTAGTGTAGGTGAGATTTTTATTGGTCAGAAGTTCAGTAGTCTTCCTAAAGTAGGTAAGCTCCCTTATGTTTATAATTATTGTAACTGGTACTGAGAATATTTATAAAGGGAGCCATGTCTTCACCTGTTCTCATCCGTAAGGGATTATCTATATTCTTGTCTGGGTTGCTTTCAAAGAAGTGAGAAAACATCCAGCTCTGCTTAACTGGGGAGGACCTAGCCTCTGACCTACTGTGAGGAGGAGAAATATATGTCCACTCCTAATACTTATCAAAGAACCTCCATTTGACATGACCCACAATGCTCAGCTGTACGCCGTACATCCAGGACTTTATAGAGATATACTCTCTGTCCATGGAGTAGCTATCTCACAGTACAGAGTATTTATCTTTTATTTTCATTGAGGAGGGAGCGTGCACTACATTCCTCAAGACACTATGTCAGACCTTCAAACCTCTCAGTGAAAGGACGGGAAGATAAAACCACAGGTTTAGAAGGAGTTATTTATTGTAACAACCATATCCCCAATCCTCACTCCCCAATCAGAAACTCAGATTTACCTATCAATGTGCCAAGTGTGGACCATTGTTAGAAATGGGATCTCTGGTTGGCTAAGGCTTGCGCCAAAGCCAGGCAGAGACCACCACTCTAGTCAGGGCGAGGGAGTTACACGCCGAAGATAACCCCTGCTCACCCCCTTGGTAGCATGGCACGAGCAGTCAGGCTTATCCCGGTGGCAATGTGTAAAGCATTTGCGCAACACACACACAGCAACAACATACTAGGCACACCACAAAAGGAACTCCACACAAGGTTATATATAAAAATAGCCTTTGTATTGTAATAAAACACATTAGAATAGTAATCACATTATATACACTGTGCCAACTGGCACTGGGCAATATTTACAGGGGATTATATACACATGACAGGGCCACTTGGACCACTGTCAGAACCATCACTTAGTAAAGATAGTAAATGTAGAACGTATAATAAACATAGAACACAACCAGTAATTACTGGCAAACGCTGTACTCAGCAGTATCCTGCAACATAAATCATAGTATGCAGTCACCATCACATTAGGCGTGAAATACATTCTGCGCCAACCTCATAAGCCTAAACACATTAGACCATAACCTCCTAAGTATAACTCGCATTAGGGGCATAACTCTTACCAACATAAACCGCAGTAGGGAATAACTCATACCTAAACCACAGTAGAGAATAACTCAAACATAAACATAGTATGTCATAACTCATAACCTAAACGCATTAGGGAAGAATAAAACCACAAGCATAAACACATTATGCAAAACCTCATAACCATAAAACTACATTTAGAGGCATAAAACAGGGTGCGTAAATCAAAGTAAAATGCATCACATTTCCTAGCACCACATAGGTCACATTAACCTATAAATCATAGGAGAGAAGCTCACTAACACATAAATCCCATTAGGGCCTGGCGCCCTATAAACCTTACATTCCCCTTGGGCCAACTGGCCATCTCTAAAGGGGCTCAAATGCCCTGTCTCCAGAATGTCAGGGCGCTGCAAAGGCAGCAGGAGTCAAGGGTGCGCAATTGCGCAGACCTAAATGTTGCAGCTGCCCACTACTTGCTGGGCAGCTGGGACGATATGGGGCAGAGGAGTGTACCTCACTCCTAGCGAAAAATAGCCCCAAAGGAAAGAATGGCCTAAACGATGCAGCTGGCACTAATTGCTGCGCAGCTGTAAATCAAGATGAGGCCTGGCACTGCTGTGCCCTGCAAAACAAATATGCCAAAACTGACAGGAATACGAGCACCGACAATGTGCTCCGACCTGGGGACCAACATGCCCCACAGACGTTGCAGCTGCCCTCTAGCAAAACGGGGCAGCTGTAGGCCAATGGCCACATGGGGGAAAAGCACGGGTCCCCCCTGGGGCCCTTTACCACCAAATCTGCCAAGGGGCTTTTAAATAAAACTTGCCCCCAACGTTGGAGCCATCTGGGCTCTAAAACAATTATGCGCCACGGTTGGAGCCATCTGGGCTCTTAAGAATAACTATGCCCCAGGTTAGAGGGCGGGCACCGACAATGTGCCCTGCAATGCCCCCAAGTCGCAGTGGCCCCCTAACAGGTGGGGGCCGCTGTCCACATGGCCAAAACAGAAGGAGAAAAGCGTGGGCCCCTCTGGGCCCTTGTAAAATAAGTATGCCCATCGTTGGAGCGGCCCGCTGCCATACGGGGCCGCTCAGAATTCACCAGGACTGCCCGGGTGCCGCATGTCACCAACTACACAAGCCCAGCCTCAGCCCGACTCACCGGCTATGCGAGGGAGGCTCTCCTCACTACCAGCAGCAATTCTCCCGGGCGGCTGGGGCAGGCACCGGCAAGGTGCCTCAAGCCCCCTCCCCGCCTCAAGCACCAGCAACACGTCGCTCTTCGCCCGGTCCCTCTAATGGGACCGGGACTTCAGCATGGAGCCTGCGGGGCTCCGGTCGGGTCTCCGGCTGCGGGGCAGGACTTACTCTTCCGTCGCGAGGCCCCGCCCCCAGTCAGGCGGCACGGTGCCTCACTTCCGGGCCGCAGCGGTGATCTCCCTTTGCGGCGGCAACACGGGGTAGGCTCCCGTTTTGAAATTAAGATAGTGGCGGGGTAGGCACCCGCAATGGCATTAAAAATAAGCGGGGTGGGCACCCGCGAGATCCAGAAAAATGCGGGGTGGGCACCCGCTGAAAGGCAAATAACGCGGCCATAACTAACCATAAAGCGGGGTGGGCACCCGCTCCAACAGCATCCCCGGGGGAATCCCTCACACCGGGACTCCCTTGATAAAGGGCGGCAGCACAGCGCTGCGCAGCCCACGCTCTCTGCAGACAAGAGCCAGGGGCTCTGCAAAAGTAAAAGTCCAGCGCTCCCAAGGCACTAGGAGCTCCAAGAAGATCCTTAAAGATAAAGGGGCAATGCAGGGCCCAGGGAGGCAGCCCCCCATGTGCCCCCAGCAGCAGCACGCCCTGCAGGATCAGCACAAGAACAAGAACTGAACATTTTCATGGGGTTACAGCCCCTACATTTATACACAGAATTCCTTTGTCTAAAGGTGCAGGGCTTGGGGGATACCAGTTAGAACTGGTTTAGGGGAGCTTTGGAGCACTTTGTTTTGCTCAGCTCCTTCATAGTGTAGGCTGGGGACATCAGACGCACCACAGGAGGTGGAGCCAGCATTGTGGAGGGAAGGCACAGCCCTATTCAGGTCCCAGGTGCAACTCCTCCCTCCCATCTGCATGCAGATCTCTCTATTCAGCCCTGCGCTGACTTACCCTGCCCCTCCTGGAGCCACACACACCTCCCAGCCCCTGTCACTCACATGCCAGACATGCAATTCACATCAGGCAGGCAGACACAGAGCACACATAAATGCCAACTTCTAAAAGTGGCATTTCTACACCAGTCACAATAAATCTGCGCACACCATTGCGCAGCATTTATTCTCACAAATTCATACATACCAGACTTGACCACACTGCTCCTCTCATACCAGGAATTACCATGGACACACTTATCCCCCATGCATTCCTATGAGAGGGCAGGCCAATCTCACCACAAGTATACAGAGAGCGCACGCACTTTCCACTGGACCACAGTGCGAAAGTGCTCAGAGGCCTAAAATCACCAACACCAGGTTACAGACAAGGCAAAAAGTTCAGGGGTGAACCTGCCAAAAAGGGCCAAGTCCAACAACCATGAACTGTTAATCTGTGTGAATCTTGTCAGCAACAGCAGTTTTTTCAATAGGTCAATTTAATGTCTGAGAAGATCTTATGGACAAAATAAGCTTTTACCCATTACTGTTTGGCTGGCAGATTGTTAACTAACCGCATAGTGTTAATGGTATTCGGATATAAATCTGTTCATTGAGTGTTATCTTCAGGAAGGAAGAAGAGCCTGGCAGCCATTTAGAACTCTGACTTCCCCTGGGACAGTGTAAAGATTTAATTGGAGACAACAAGAGATAACTTTTACTACGGTCATGGGCCCCTGTGACTCAAAGTTTCAAGCAATGACCAGGCAACAAAGGTTAGGAGAGAAAGATGGGGCGGAAGAGCTTTCTCCCATCTGGCTCCCAAACTCTGGAATTCCATTCCCTTGGAGTGTAGAAAAATAGACAATGAACTGCAATTTCGAAAGCAAATTAAGACCTGGCTGTTTAAGCAACACCTCTAAGTTGACGGCATCTTATCAGTTACTAATCGTACAGCCCTGGGAAGCCTTAGGGCAGCCATGCGCTCTATAAATCCCCTATAATAACAATAATAATAATAATGCAGAAGGTGGTCCTTGTTCAGTACTCCAAAGATTAAAAGTCTCATTATGAGAGCCCTGGTATTTTAGTGCAGTTGTACCACCCATGGAAATGCTGATTATGCAGGGTGCAGTATTTCCTATGGTTAGTATTACTGCATGGTTCTGAATTGGGGACGTCAGAATGACATTTGTAGCTTTGGAATTTGCACTTAATTGCAATATGTTTTTCCTCTCAAGAACCTATCTTTGCCTTGCACATTTCACTAGATTCCTCTAGTGAAGTTTTCATAGGGAAAACAACCTGTCCATTGGGTAAATATGCATTACTTGTAATCATGATTCAGGTAAAAATAACTGTTTACACTTGATTCAGGATTACCAGGAAATTTGTAATGAGGCCATAAGTCCTAAGCTAAATTTGCCAAGAAGCCCTTACCTATGCTGTACAATGGCTAGGTCATCTTTAGAGTCAACCTTCTTGCACAGCTTTGTCCCTCCTTTCTAGCACCATAATTCATATCACCTGTTAAACGGTTAAGAGTATTTTTTAAAGATTGGGGTTTCAATTCATAATCTTGTGGGTAAGCAATTTGTAGGAAATTCATGTTATTTTGTTACAATTTATTTTGTCGGTTTTGAATTGCGTATAGTTTTTCTTACATCCCCATTACTTTCTGCAGAGTCAAGCCAAGAGCTGATCTTGTTGAGGCTGCCTAGGATCTATGATGCCATAGACACTTTTTTCATCTCTGACTCCAAAAAGCTGAACTATGGAAGGCATGATTATTCTGTTTTGTTCGGGCTGGCAGGCCAGTAATTTCTTCAAAGCCACCATGTTCGATAATCTGCCACATCCTGTGAAGTTATGACATTTGTGAAATGGACAGTGTTGTCTGAACTGACTGGCCCAAGAGACCACATTGTAGGTCTTGCCTGAGCCAGCACATGTGCTGTCACTTGCAAGACAGACATTTTTTTACATACAAGGGGCACGTAATTTACGATTGGTTGGCTTCATCATCACTCGCGTTTCCTTGCTTCTTATTAGACAGTGCTGCTGGTTTCAGTTTTTTTTTCACGTGTTTGTCCCTTTTTTTGGAGTATGGACCATGTACTGCATCCTGTTGGCGGCCAATATCCTTCCACTGGTTGCGCTTTTCCGTAGGTACTTTTTTTCCCTTAAGATGTAGCATTCCATAAGAGTGCATGTGTTTGCAGGCGTCTCCCCTTCTCCCCCGTCCCCCTCGGCATCATTGTTTGCCCGTGCCCCTCCTGAGTTGTTGCCCTGTTGTTGTTGTTGCTTGCCCCGCCTTTCATTGTTGTTTGACCCGTTTCCCTCCCCATCACTTCTAGCCCTGTCCCACTCCCCTCCAGCATTGTTGCCTGTCGTCGTAGCTTGCCCCCTCCCTCCCCTTCCACATTGTTGTTTGCCTGTCGTTGCTTGCCCTGTTTCACCTATATTTTTTGGGAAGAAAGACTCCCAAAACCGGGGGTCTTTGGTCCGAAAAATATGTAACTAATCTCTGCCACGCACTGGAAATTTTTAACCTACACGGAATGGATGGTGGTGGGAAGGCCTCTCTACATAGGGTGCCCCATACAACGCTATTCTTGCCAGACGGCTTCTACTAAATGGGTATTTTTTGTCAGTGAAGCTGGCTGCATCTTTTCTATCAGACAGTAGAAAGTCATTGAGGCAGGGGCCTAGAGAAGGGGTGCAGGCGAGAAACCTGACAATTTATGGCAGGTGTCCTTTTACCACCCATCTCCCCATGAGGCCCTTAGTCACACACATCTAATTGTGAAGCATCATGAAAGTAACCTTCATATTTCAAAGTTTAACTTGTGTACATCAAATACTCCGAAGCAGGAGCTCATTGTGTGAAAAGTAAGTGACTATAATTGAATGTTTCTACATTGTTAATCTTAAACGCTCCAAAGAAATAATGCCTAATGACCAAATTGATTTCTCCGTTTTCTTTTAATTAAATTGATGGATTAGTAATTAGGGTTTAACAATTAGAATTCCCTTACCAAATAATAGAAATGAAAATGCTATAGATGTTGGTCGAATACATTAGACTTTTCTTGAGAGTTAGGTTAATTTATCATATATTTCTAAACATTACATTTAAAAAGAAAGAAGATGTGCATTATAACGGTGTGGGGGTTTTAGGATAGGTCCTTGCTACTATTCGTGTTTCAAATTATATAATTAATCTTCTTATCTAGTAATTTTAACCTGATAATGCAGTCTAAAAGGTGTATGCATTTTGTGAGCCCCTGTTATTAAAATACTACTACCCGGTAGAGCAGCTTCGTTGTATTCCTTTTATTATCGGTAACAAAGGAAATAGTTAAGTTGGCTCAGGACAGAAATGTCACCTATCATGAAGTTTGAAAAACTTGAAATACCTACTGTAATGTCCTGGAATTAGAATGATGATCTCTTCTCAATGACATTTTGTTTAAATTATGTCAGATCTACAATTCTCTGCTCTATTGCAAGCATACACCATTTCCCCTCTATTAGTGAAAACGCCTCGCATTGCAAAGTGTGAAGTTGATCTCTACTTTTAAGCATGTAAGATAACATTTGAAAGGTTTGTCTTGATTTCAGCATCGTGTTGGGTGTTAACCAGAAAACATTGAAGCCATGTTTTGAGCCAGTTGTACTAATCATTTTTACCGCAGCAAACAGTCCGAATGTCTTTTTGCAAACACAAAAACATGTTTTGCCAATTAATAAAGGCAATTTAGGAGCCTGGACATTTTTACAGACTCCAGAAAGGGGTTTGCGGCTCCATACCGAGTCGCAATTTGGAATGGGCATGTTATAAGCGTACCTTCAAAATAGTGATTCAGTATGAGATGTACCAATGTTTTGCAACTGAAATATACAAAACATTGAAGAATTACTGACTACCTATTTGGGGTGATAAGCCATTCGCAACAGGAAATGGGTCCATCCTTGGACCCTTTGCCTCTTTATGAATGTTTAAAAAAACTGTTTGTTAGGGAGTAGGCAGTGCTCCTGGGGACCATGGAAAACTCTAAAACAAACTTTGGAAAAAAAGTAAACTTTCTTTTTTAAATGTAGCACTGTTGCCTTTATGGAAAACTGGGTGCATAAAAGAAAATAACTTTTGCTGTATTACATTCTGATTACATATATGGTGGTCCGCTGACCCTAGCAGGCGCCGATCCCTATAATGGCCACCAGTCAGAGTGAGTTACAGTTTCTGTACTAGTCCATTAATATCCATGAGGTAGATTAGATTGCAACCCACTCCAAATCAGAATTTTATGAACTGACCTATCAGTACAAAGGATGGATTTTAAGATTCCCTACTGGTTGCAAAAATACTGTGCAAATTGCAACCAGGTTTTTGTGACTATTTTTAGTAGATTGTGTCCTTTAGTCTTTAGATAGAAACACTTATATGAAGCTACTACTTACTTTTCTTTAGGTATTTTCTTCCTACTTTCCTGTTGCAACCATGGATCAATGTTACAATGGCATATCCAGGATTCCAATACCACAAACAAGCTCTGGGTGGCTGGTCAACTGGCTAGGTGTGAGGACTAGCCTCCAACTCCTCAGCCAGGTACCCGCCTCTGGGGGGCGTGCTCCTGCCATCTATCACAGTTTGTGTGGAAAACTCCATGGTGAATTGTCTCCCCCCCCCCCAGCGCCCTCCCTCAGTTTGGTCTTACCAAATGTTTCAGTTCAGGGGGTATCTCTAGAGTAACCACTTCATTTCCTGTACCTCCACTCCGTGTCCCCATTAAGTGTCCGTATCCTCGCTCAGGTTACTGTTCATGGGGCATCTGGGTGATGAGGCTCTGGAGTCCGGGAAAAACATCCGAAGCCTGCAGAGTGCCATCCGGGCAGAACCTGATTCGGCTGGGACTTCGACTCTTGGTACTGTCTTGCGACTGAGTCTGCTGATGTCGGATCCTGGAATGCCTCTGAGATCCGGATTAACTTGGTGTCACCGGGGAGGGCACCAGACAGGCCCCAGGGGAGCCTCTTGCATCCAGCCAGTCACTTGCTTCCCCCGCTGAAAAGAAAAATAACGCCTTACCGCCACTCTCGACCCTCAGCTTTGCCTGTAATAAGATACTCTATTTAAGGTTCCGGTCTCTCATGCGTCGTTTTACCACCAGAAAGGATCGTCTTTGTTCTTGTACTCGCTGCGTGTAATCCGGGTAAATGGAAATCTGGTGGCCCTTGTATGTCAGCGGGCCCCGACTACGGGTAAGTTGCAGGATAGAGTCCCGGTCACGGAAGTTGCGGAATCGAGCAATAAGGGCCCTGGGAGGTGGGGGGAGTGACTAATGCTCTATGCGCCCTTTCCACTGTAAAAAACTTTGAGAGTTTCTTTGGGGCCAATGCAGCAATCAACCAGCCTTCCAAGAAAAGTTCAGCCGACGGGCCTTATGCTTTCTCAGGAAATCCAACAAAGCGAAGATTGTTTCTTCGCGATCTTCCTTCCGCGTCTTCTGCACGATCATCTAGGCGCACCACGCTTTTCTGGAGACTGATTACCGTATCCCTCAAAGTGTGCAGTTCCGTTTGCAGCGTGTCCACCATCTGCTCAGTGGTAGTGACCCTGTCCGAGACCTTTCATAGATTACATCGGAGCAAATTCACATCAATGGCGACAGAGTCAATTTTGTGCTTTAGCTCATCTCTCGTGGCGTGGATAGCCGTTAGCACCTCTGTTATTTAGGGGGGGCGGTCAGTACTTTGCGCCATCTCGTCTGTGTTAGTGGTCAGGGTCGCCCTCTGTGCCCCTTGGTCCAGCGGGAGCAGCTGGGCATAGTTGGAGATTTTATTTGCCTGAGCTGCCTTGCCACCCTTCTCTTTTACCATATTTGCACTATTGTCAGGGACTGTCCGGGACTATGTCGGGAACACAGTCAGGGACTTGGGCAAGGACTGGGAACTGGGTAGAAAAGGTACATAGAAAGAGGAGTACAGCGCTGCCCAGGATCATACAGGGAGTCAGAGGATAAAAAGGGATCCAAAGGGGAAGCCTGTACAAGTGAACAAGATGGGTAAGACTCAGAAAGGAAGGGCACTCACGAGGCAATTTAGCATTCAGAATAACTACACCCAGGACGAATGTGCAAGACATATATATGAAACAACATTAACAATAAAGGGGAGTGTGGGGTAAAGCACTCAGGAGCTCCACACGGTAAGACTGAAGCTCAGTAAGTTCCTCACCCACAATTGCTGTTACAGATACTGACTGAAAATACCCACATATAGGATATGTATGCAAAGGCAGGGTCTGTGGAGCTTATACCTATGGTGATGTTATAACAGTGACTCAAAGACAATACTCACAGTGAACAAGAAACACCACCTAGGTAGTCAGCTGTGCCCACGGATCCTGGCGATCAAACAGGAACACGCAAGGCAGTAACAGCAAAGGGGTAGAACTAAACACAAGCACAATAGACAAGGAGCTAGCAAGGAGGAGTGCTTAACAGGAAAGGAAGGAAATCAAAGGGTACACTTGGCAGAAAGCAGGTAACAAACATACGAGGTAACAGAAGCAAGACAGCAGAATAGAAAGACAGCAAACTAGAACTGGAACCAAGGAAATGGGAAGAAAGGCAGGGACTGGAAAAGGATATACAGAAGGGAGGCTACAAGGGTATATTAGAATAGTGCAGGTTCAGGAATCAAGAAAACAAAGCATAGAAGGCAGTGCTGGGGCAGGAACAAGAATTGAGCAAAAGCTCAGGAGTCAAAGTAGCACTGCAGATAGTGCTAGTACAGGAGAAGGGAAACTGCTGCAGGTCAGGAACAAGGAATGCCAAGGCTCAGGAGTCAGGATAGCACTGCAGGCAGTGCTAGGTCAGGAGAAGGGAAACTGCTGCAGGTCAGGAACAAGGAATGCTAAGGCTCAGGAGTCAGGGTAGCACTCCAGGCAGTGCTAGGTCAGGAGAAGGGAAACTGCTGCAGGTCAGGAACAAGGAATGCTAAGGCTCAGGAGTCAAGGTAGCACTGCAGGCAGTGCTAGTTCAGGAACAAGGGAAACTGCTGCAGTTCAGGAACAAGGAATGCTAAGGCTCAGGAGTCAAGGTAGCACTGCAGGCAGTACTGGTTCAAGGAAACAGGAAATAGCTACAGCTCAGGAAACAAGGAGTCAAGAGAGCACTGCAAGCAGTGCAAATCAGGAACAAGAAATAGCTGAAGCCCAGGAACAGGAACAAAGAATAACTATAGCTCAGGAACTCAGGAAACAAGGTAGCACTGCAGGCAGTGCTAATTCAGGCACAAGGAATAGCTATAGCTCAGGAAACAAGGAGTCAAGAGAGCACTGCAAGCAGTGCAAATCAGGCACAAGAAATAGCTGAAGCCCAGGAACAGGAATAGCTATAACTCAGGAACTCAGGAAACAAGGTAGCACTGCAGGCAGTGCTAATTCAGGTACAAGGAATAGCTATATGTTATGTTATGTTATTCACATTTCTTAAGCGCAACTGTTACCCGAGGGTGTCCTGGCGCTGAGCTATAGCTCAGGAAACACTGGAAACAAGGATTGGCCTCACCGGTATACAGCTACAATGACCAACACTGGGCTGAAGGGAGCTGGGGCTTAAAAGAGCTCACATTAATCACATGCATCAGGTGTGAGCAGGCTAGCAACAGCCAGCCACAGGTGAGCTGAATTCCTCCACCCATCCTTGGCCTGCAGGGGTGGAGACTAAGCAGTGAGCAGGGAATTCTGGGTAATGGAGTTTCAGGCATGAGCAGGATGGCTTCTACAAAACCCGGCATGGATTGGGAATGGATGTCAATTCCCAAGTAGTGTCGAAATGGCTGGAAGTCAGTATGTACATGAAGGGGAGGGTCTGGAAGCTTGTTAGAACACTGGGTAGCCCCACAATTCGGCCCCCTGGTGGTGGACACGAGAATGCAGGGAGCGAGTCGTGACAACTATAGGCTCCTTGCTGTTCTGAGGGGCGTAATCACTTTTGGTGTGCAGGGACCTGAGCCAGGTTCCTTTAGTTGCGAGCCCTGTTTTGCCTTTCTCGTAGTCTTGGCTAGGCCACCTCCACCTCTCCAAGTCGTTAGGCAGTCGTTGTTCCTTGTTGTTATATAGTACTGCTAGGTTTCTTCTTCCCAATCGGGAGGGTGCATTGAACTCACCCCCCCTGTCCACGCTGGAAAGAGATGCCTCTCTAAGGAGATGGATGTTGCTGCACAGAATTGTCCCGGAGGTTCCCACCTCCTCCTGTAGTGTGTTGCCCGTTGTGTCCTGTATCTGTTCACTCTACAGGTTGTGTCAGCTGTTCATTGGGCTCCCCATACGACTGTTATTTATTTATTTGCCGCCGAGCTGTCGCAATTATCTGGCTGCCATGTGCTCTGTCATCAGCGTGCGCCTCCGGTGCTTTTTGCGGCATTTGTTAATACCCCTGAGGAGACAGACACCATTTCAAAGTTTTGAATGTCCCTGAGAGGTCCACCAGTCTGGCCTGCCGCGAGGCTTCTTCCAGCACACGCCTTCTTGTCCTCAGTGTACGCTAGGTGCCTGCCGCTTCTATGCCCCCTCTAGCGTCCTGCACACCGACCCCCAATCTCGCGCTGATAGCCTGTGTTTCGGAGGATTGATAACTGCACTGTTGGTGCCTTTTGTGATTTCATGCCCCCTTCCGTGTGGCTGCTTGCTGCGGGTTACGTGCGTGGTCGCGCCGGCCTCCACAACTCATTTGCGTTGCCTCCTCTTCCTACCTCGTCTCGGCAACGCAGGGCCCAGCCGCTGTGGTGGTCTGGGTGGCTCCGTGCGCGTCAGAACGTAGTCACTTCCGACCCGCAGCCGATCGCCCTGTCCAGCTTCCGCGCTCTTGCACGGTATGTGTCGTCTTCTTCTCCCTCTCGGGTTGCGCTTGCTACCAGCGGTTTGCGATGCTCCCACCTGCAGCTGCCGCTCGTACCTGCTTGTCTCAGCGCCTCTAAGGACCGCAGATGATCACTGTGGGCAACGGGCTGGGCTCCTGTACTTCTTCGCCTGTCCCATTTGTCAGTCCCGGCTTTGTTTTCTCTGCAGACGGGCCTTCTATGATTGCAGTAAGATGGCCGCCTGTCTCCGCTCCCCACTTCTTAATTTCCCTTTTAGGCAGCGTTTCGGAGCCCCGATGTCTGGTGTCTGGGTGGCGCCTGGGAGGGGAGGAAGATCCGCCATTCACGATTGCCGCAGATTGCTATTTTCCACAAGCAGGATATTTCCGGATAGCGAGATAGCGGGAGCGCCTGGAAAGCACGTCTACTCCGCCATCTTGCTTGGTCACGCCCCCCTAGTCCATCAGTAAAGATGTGGTGTGAACTAACTTGCTTCTTTTCCTTCCAAGCTCTGTTCCATCTGCTCATGGATACTTCCAATTTACTTTGATTTATTTAGTTACATTTGTAAAGTGTGCACCTTGGCCTAAACAGCATCTAGGCACTGAGGAAACAGTGATGTTAGCAGACAGTAGTATGTCATGTTCAGCAGAAAAGACAGGAAAGCGAACCACCGCAGGTAGAGTTGATTCCATTACACTGATCAATGATTTTGGAGTTTCCAGAGGCAACGGATGAGGAACAGTGTCGAAATTTGCATATAATCCAACATCACAAGACAAAATACAGCTCCTTGATTAGAGGCATAGAGAATATCGTCCCAGTTTTTGAGTGAGGCAGACGATATTGATCCATTAACTAGCCTCGTTACAGCTGGTATACGCATTACCTGCCAGTGCAGGCAAAGGATCTTGTAATTCAACTTTTGTTAAAGAAAAGCATTCAGAGACTGCTCTATCTGGGCTTCTACATCAGTGGTAATGTCTAAGCAGTTAAAATGTAATTACTTTTGAATACCATGTACTGTGGACACGAATAAAGTGTTGAAGGCACTGCCCTATCCGAAGGATATAGCCAGTTTTTCTGATAGTGATTTTTGGCAGAGAAACTGCTGAACCTTTTGAAGCAGTTTTCTAGATTTGTTAGTAACTTCTAGGATTTTGCCAGAGAGATAGCACTTTTTGTCTTCAAAATGGGCCTTTCAATGTTTTGCGAAAGCCTCCATCCACCCTGTGTATTGGATTTCCTCCAAATGGTCTCCAGATGGCAATATGCCTTCCTCATAGCTGCACATTCCACATAAATCGCTCTCACAATGCTTTTTAGGTTGTTGAGATGGACAAAAGGATCACAGGGAAAAAGTATCAAACTACTGCTCACAATATAAATAAGTATTGGCAGAGCAAATAGGTCTTGTCTTTTTGACCTACTGGATTTTCCAATGCTTTTTGCAGATGCTTTGCAGCATCAGCAAAAAGTAATACCTTTTACTGATGCTGTGTGGTGTCATAAAAAAAAAAACAATAAAAAAAGACGCAATGACGTATATGCAAACATAGACGTACGCATCATGATGCTGTGGTGGGCCAGCATAATGACGCATATGCAAACATACGGCATGACACGCCTGCTATTTTATTGACTTCTTTAATTACTGCTCCAAAATGGCAGACTCTACTTGGAATGATAAATAAAATAATAAGGACTTTTTGAAAACTGAGTGGTCTGGCACCAAATGGTATCTGCAGGTCCCTCCAAACAAACTGAAAAAAACATTTTTTGCGATGGGGGAGGCAAAGGAGGACTAGGTAGGGTCAACTGCTGGTGGAGAAGTCAATGCAAAAGGAACAATGGGAATTGAGTGGGGCAGAAATGGTGGAGCTTGAGGTGTGGGACAATAAAGAAAAAAATAAAAAGCAAAAAAGCTGGGGTGGGGGTAAATTGACCAGCTGGGGTTACAGTGAGAAGGGAACAACATAGAACGTGCAGTGATATTTGAGGGGGAAAACAGCACATGAAGGAGAGAGTAAAAAATCCATGCACTCTCATGGAGTGCTGCAAGAAAATTAAAGAAGTAGGTCCCTCAGAAGGATACAATTCATCTATTCAGAAGGATGGTAAAAAATGTAATGCTCCAGGGGAGAGACAAACAGAAGAAGAGAAATGGAAGCCATTGAATAGGAAGTAAGCATATGAAAGTGACAAGCAAGTAAATCAATGGTAAGCAATGGTCTGTCATAAAACCCAGTGTAAGTTTTGGTGTAATCCATAATAGGTCTTTCGATAACAACTCCCTAAAAGCTGCCAGTTGGCAAGATCTATGAAGAATTTAAACACCCTATAGCGACATGTAGAGCTTCTTTAAATGGCCCTGTGGATATATTTTTCTTTGATTGATGGCACACGTCTCAGAAATTAGAATATGCCCTGCAACGTGTTGGATAAAGTCGTCCAACCCTGGAACTGGGCATGACTGAATGAGTTGAACAGATAACCCTTAGAAATCACCAGATCTAAACACTGTCACTTATCATTTATTGGTGCATTTGACTAAAACCTGCAGGTCTGTGGCCATTATTAGCTCAGCTATGCCTTCCATATCATTTTGTGATAGGTAATCCCATCAGATATTAAAACTAGAAAACTATAGAAGGCATCAAATAGTTCATGCAGCGTCTAGTGTAATGGCTTTACTGCCATGCTATAAAGTTGATGTGCGCCTTTGGCTTGTCAGTGGTGGGAAGTCTCAGGTTAATTGATCATTTTTCAGATTGTCTGTGCCATCACAGACATGGCTCACTTTACAAAATTCTCACAAGTTTGCAGTAAGAGAAAGAAAAGTAAACACCAGTCTCCATGTTAAAAGAATATGCAGTAATGAATACTAGATTGACATTTGCCCTCTGTCTTTGAATGCACAGCAAACATAACACATTGAAAACAAAATTTACAGTCAACTTTAATGCTCATTCACAGTCAGAACCCCAGCATAGTTATTTTGCGGGTGCTGCAGCACCCTCGCACCCCTACTTCCAGGACCTATGATGTTCAGATAATCAGCATGTCTTCCTGCCAGCGCTTACTTCGTTTAGACTCTGCTCGTCTCCTGTTGATCAGCCCACCAGATGACATCATGTAGATGTTAGAGGAAAAGTCCTTGTAAAGCAACTCATCTCGCTAACAAGAAATCATTCTCTACTTTTCATTCTGAGCTTTATTTTGAATTGCTTTGTCCTGCAATATCAATTTTTTAATATTGAATAGTTAATTTGAATAGTTAATTTATTGCTACCATTGAATCCTTTTCTATTATTGCTCCTCCTGTGGTCGCAGAGGCCATTTCACAGGTATGTGCAGGAAGAATAACAAATCAAGGGTAGCTCTCAGAGGATATGGGTGATGACAAGGTAGCTGCTTGTATTTTGAGTTTAGGTCAGGATGATAATAGCAAGGGGAGGGAAAGTAGACCAAGAGCAACTTTTCAAGTGAAAGATAGGACTATTGTGGTTGATTCTGGGTCATTGTAAATCATTGCCCCCAAAAGTATGTTTGTGAAAAAGTTGCCTAAAGTGAAATTATCTCAAAAGGGAATTATCTCAAAAGGAGGGGTATAATCGGGAAGAAATCAACATTCTAGGGTACTTATTACCATCATATACTTTATGACCAGGGAAGCTCAGGGCAAAGTGTATTTTGCAGAGGAAGGGCCACCTATGCTTGGTTGGATACGTCAATATGATTTGCATTTTGCCAGCAGTACAAGAGCTTCCAACCAAGTAATGGTGGTGGATGAGATGAGTGTTAATACTATATTCAGATGAGCGAAGAATGTGTTCAGGGAGGAACTAGGTCAGTTGGAAGTGTTTTCCAGAAAATTATGTCTGAAGTGTTCATGGGGTTGTCTAGAATCATCTGTTTTCAGGATGACATACGTATCTTTAGTGAAACAGTGAAAGAGCACAACCGAGCTCTGAAATAGGCTTTGGACAGACTATCCGATGATGGTCTTACCTTACGTAAAGATAAATGTAAGTTCTTGGTCAGAGAAATTGAATATTTAGGTCACACTATCTCTGGTGATGGTGTGAGGCCTAAGAAGGACCTTCTGAAAACCATCATGTTAACTCTCTCGGCACAAGAGAAAGAATAATTATGGTCCTTCATGGGGCTCGTATATTATTCGAAGTTTGTTGAGAACTCTGCTGTGAAAACAGAAGAGTTGATTGTCATCTTGAGGAAAAGGAGTGCTTTTAGATAGGATAAGAAACAGCAAGAATGTTTTGAACTGGTTAGGAAGGAAATCTGTATAGCAGGAATTCTGGTACTTTTTGACAAAGTTTGGAAAGTGTGTTAACTGTTAATGCTAGTGCCACCGAGAAAGGAGGCATTTTGTCCCAGGTACACAAAGGAACTGAAAGGACTCTGGCTTTTGCTTCGTGCTCTTTGACATATACTGAACAAGGCATTGGTTTCAGTCAGGAGTACTGAGTATTTTAGAATGTACTTGCGGGGCTCAAATTCCAGGCTCCATACTGACCACAAACCGTTGGTTAAGATTTTAACATTGGGAGGAGCTGAAAAGGGATCAGCAAGATTGGCAAGACTTGAGGCTGTACAGGAATATCGCTACAATATTGAATATATTCCTAGTTCGCAGAATAACCAGGCAGATTACCTTTCTTGTTTACCTGTAGAATGGCAGTCAGTGGATAAAGAGTCAGTATTAGCTAAGCAACATGAGGGTGCGGTTGCATGGTTGGACGACACTGAACAGTATGGAAGTGGTGAATTCACTTTTGAAGCGTGGGTGAAAGAAATGGAAGATAATGCAGTTCCGAAGGAAGTGGTTCATATGATAATTGAAGGGGCAGAGGGAAAGTGCTGTAACTCCACCAATGAGTCCTTTTATTTTCATTGTGTGGTCAAAATGTGAGAATGAGAAATGCCAAATATATTCCTCCTGTCAATTTGAGAAAGAGGTTCATACAACTTGCCCATAAAGGACATCTTGGGCAAATGGTGACCAAGTGGAGGATAAAAGAGAATTTTTGGTGTCCAGGGATTGATGACCAAACTATGGGATGCATCAAGTATAATGGGTTAACCCAGTGCCCCTCAGAACCTGGGTGTATAGAATGTGAAGTAATGTTGGTTCTGTTGGGTACAAAATTGCTTTAACACTTAATAAATAATGAACATTAGAGAGAGAGATTCAATTACGCCAACACTTAATCAATGAAGAATTCAATAAAGAAGAGAAGAACACACCAATTATGAATAAATCAAAAAAATAAGGTATTGAAATCTTAATCACTTTTTTTCTTTTTTACATTTTTTGTGGTGTGGAAATGACACAGTAAGGCTGTCACAAGCAATCAACAAAGCTTTTTGAAAAACGGCGCAAGGGTGATTAAGTGATAAAAGTGCAAAAAAGTGCTGGACGTGAGAGAAATATATACAGTTCTGTACAAATTGTTTATAAAAATGCTCATTCAAAAGACATCCGTCCCTAAGTACATGAATCTCCAGTCCGACTGGGACTTAATTTGCCTTTCACGTGGAGTGGAGAGAATAGGGTATGGATTTGGACAAGCACTTCGAAGTTTCGACACAGGAACAGCCAGAAGGAAGGTAATGGATATTACTTCATTCTGTGAGTCGCACCGAGAGAGCAACCAAACATGTCTTTACCGTCCCCTGATGTGATTTATTCCAATCAATAACCGGAATCCAACCTACGGTGGATCAATCCTTGAAGACATCCTTTGGTATCCATTACCTTCCCTCTGGCTGTCCCTGTGTCTCCCTTGTCCTGAGGAAGACCCGCCGTGACTACAATTCAAATCACGCACTCTTCTGGGTCGAAACGTCGACGTGCTTGTCCAAACCATTCTACCCATGCTTCTGTGTTATTATCGACGTAGCATCTTAAGAACTGTTCTAGGGTCTGGTTAAGGCGTTTCGTCTGTCCATCAGTTTGCGGATGGAAACTGGTTGATAGAGCTGAAGAGATCTGTAATGCCGAACACCACACCTTCCAAAATTGTGCCGTGTATTGTGTTCCGCGATCTGTTACTATAACTTGCGGGAGACCATGTAGTCGGATCACATTAACTAACAGTAACTTAGCCAACTGACCTGCTGAAGGGATTTGTCTACAGGCGATAAAATGACCCATCTTGGTTATATAGTCGACAACCACTGGGATAGCAGTACACCCCTGATCTTTGGGTAACCCCACTATAAAATCCACTGAAAACCTTTTCCAGGGTTTCTCGGGGGTTGGTAGAGGTTGAAGCAACCCTTGTTGTTTGGTTTTGTTTGCTTTCATCTGGGCGCAGATGGTACATCTTTTCACCCACATTATAGTATCTTTCCTGAGGGATGGTCACCAAAACTGCTGTTGTATTCTTTCAGTTGTTTTTTCGATACCGTTATACCCTGCACTAGGGAGTGTATGGCACCACTGGAATACTAGTTGTCTTAACCCGTTGGTGGGGATTAAGATTTTCTTCCCTTTAACAGGAATACCTTTATTCATGTGCCATTCAGGATGTCTTTTCAGCCAATCTTTCCAGGTGAAAGTTTGTACTCCTCGAGCTACTTTTCTTAAGAAGGTTTTTAGCACGCAAAGAACTTTGTGTGGTTCAATGATGGCTCGCTCTGGTTTGAATCCCGGTCCAGCTTGAGTTTCTTGACGTGTCAAAGCATTTGCTTTCTTGTTTTTGCTGCCGGGTCTATAGGTCACTACAAAATGGTACTGGGCAAAAAACAGCATCCATCTGAGTTGACGTGGGGTTAAATGCCCGGCTGATCTCATAAACTGTAAATTATGGCGGTCGGTGTATACCGTAACGATGTGTCTTGCCCCCATTAACCAATGTCTCCATTCAAGAAAAGCTTTTTTTTTATTTTTAAATTCTCTTTTTTTTATTAAACAGTTGTGATAGTACAGTGAGGCAGCAGAGCAACGAAATACAGTGGAAAAAGGACGAATGACTATTTTACAAATTAAACACATTCTCTGTACAGCATTAGGTAGGAATAAGATCAATGTCCAGCTCAGCTCTACGCAGTTCATCTGATGGGGATACACATATTTCACCACATGATACATTCCACTTAGCCCATTTGTGATCCCATTTCGTGGGGCAGCCCCTGTGTTTGAAAACATCCTTCTCTGCGATCATCGCATTGTCCATGTCATTGGCCCACCTCTGATATGTGGGCAAATCCCCAGTCCCCCATACCTGAGCTATATTCCTCTTGGCAAGGACGAATCCCCGTGATGCCCATGTGAGCTCAGTTTGGGTCAAGTCGGTGGCCTCCCATACATTTAGTAAACAAAGTCGCGGGGAGTGGGCAATGCTTTTCCCGCTTACCCTCGTGAGTGGGGAGATGATTTTTACACAATATGGCTGGATGTTTGGGCAGTCCCAGATCGTGTGGAAAATGTACCTTCTGCTGCGCACTGCCTGAGGCACCCAGGATCCAGCCGGCGCCCCATTTTGACCTGTGTATGCGCAGACAGATAAGTTCTGTGTAGGATTTTGAGCTGGACTAGCCGTAGTCTCATTGGAATAGCGACTTCTTTGGGGGAGGAGAGGGCTTCCTGCCAGTCGTCGTCCTCCAGATACCCAAGGTCTGACTCCCACAGCTGTCGGAGACGCACCAATGGGTCTGGTCTTTCGTTTATTAATTTACGGTATGTGAGCGATATTGCTTTGCGTGGCAGGGGGTCTGTTAAAAGTCTATCTTCCAGTGGGGAGGCCTCGGGTAGAGCCTCACCACTCGCCACAACGGTAGTCATTGCATGGCAGATTTGTAAATAGCGGAACGTCTTTGACCCTGCCAGTTGGTACTCTGCTTGTGGGTCTCTAAATGGGACCAACTCATTTCGCTTCCACAGGTCACCAACTGAAGAGATACCAATTAAGTCCCATTTATCGAAGCCCCGGCATTTGCTCAATGTGCCGAGTTGCTCGGACTCCCACAAGGGAGTAATCAGTGTTAATTTTTGTGCCACCCCAGTGTTTTTGTTGCGCGGTGCCAAAGTGCAACTGTTTGGGCTATAGGACCAGTGAGGTGTTGGCGTTTGGGGTTGGAATAAAGTGCACGCTGATACCCCCCCGGAGTCATCCATTTGTCCGTGCGGTATGCAGGTTCGGACGGGGAGGCGAAAACCCATTGATTGACCACCGCGAGCTGGGAGGCCCAGTAGTATTGTTTTAGGTCAGGCAACGCGATTCCTCCATCATACCATCCCCTGGTCAGTTTGTGTGTCACAATGCGTGGGTTTTTCTCATCCCATAAAAGAGTTCTGACCTCGCTCTCTACACTGACAAAGTAAGTGTCTGGAACTTTGTAAGGGGTGTTTTGCCGCACGTATACAAATCGAGGCAGTGCCAGCATTTTGAACAGCACTGCTCTGCCGAGAAGAGTGAGGGGCAGCGACCGCCAGTGGAGCACGTCGTTGTGTAGCCTAGTCAGTGGGGCCTTAAGATTGATGTCGTAGAATTGGGCAGGGTGCTGGGTAACGTATATACCAAGGTAACGAAATCCCTCAGTAGCAACTGTAATGTCGGTGCCCCTAGGCATCTGTGGCACAGGACCCTGAAGCATAAACAGTACAGATTTTGTCCAGTTAATAGTATACCCCGAGTGGGCGCTAAAAATTGCGAAAATGTGTAGGATCCTATGGATCGAGGCCGATGGAGCTGCAACATACAAAAGGACGTCGTCGGCATAGAGGGAGATTCTGTCCTCGTGCTGATCTGTCCATTTCAGCCCCCTGATCATGGGGTCACCCCTGACCCAGGTCACCAAAGGCTCCAATATCAGGGCAAACATGAGAGGCAACGGGGGCATCCCTGTCTAGTCCCCCTCTTCAGGCGGAATTGTCGGGAAGTGTGTTGGTTGACAACTACTTGGGCCGTTGGTTCTGTATACAATAATTTAACCCATTTTATAAAGTTCGGGCCTAATCCCATACGTTCGAGGAAGGCAAATAGGTAAGGCCACTCGATAGTATCGAACGCCATTTTTGCGTCTAGTGACAGCAATGCTGCATCCTCTTGGATGGTGTGAGTTCTCCCCATCACCCCTTGTAATCTTCTGTGATTGAGGGCCGTGTTGCGGCCAGGCATAAAGCCCGATTGGTCTGGGTGCACAAGTTTACAGATGACGGGGATCAAGCGATTAGCCAATACCTTGGCAAGGATTTTTACTTCGGCGTTTAACAGTGAGATTGGACGATAGGAGTCACATCTTGTCGCTGGTTTGCCTTGTTTCTGGATGACAACCACTGAGGCCAGCATCAGGTCTTTAGGTAGGGACCCTGTTTGGTAGCTCTCTAGATACATGGCTCGGAGAGCGGGTGTTATCTTGGAGGTCACCAATTTGAACAGTTCAATTGGGAGCCCGTTAGGGTCCATGGCTTTACCCGACTTTATCCCTCGTATGGCAGTCGCTAATTCCTCCTCCGTAGTATCCCCCTCTAGGGATTCGCAATCTTCTGGGGTGAGGGTAGTAACCAGAATAGTGGCTAGAAGGTCTCTGGAATCATTTAGGGTAGTGCCAGTAGTGGAGGAATATATGGAGGCAAAGTGGGATGCGAAGGCCTCAGCAATCTGCTGTGGGTCACTCACCATTTCTCCCGTATCTGTCTCAATAAGGGGCACCCATCTCTGTGCGGTGTCCCGCTTCTCTAGCCATGCGAGCAATTTTCCCGTATTGTCCCCCAGTTCGTATAGTTTATGTAGAATAGCTCTCTGTTTCGATCTAGCTGTCTCCTTTGCTAGCTGTCGGTAGTCTTGTCGTTTAACCCTTAGATTGTGAGTGAGCTGTGCGTCATCGGTAGTGGCCACCAAATGCTCTAGTTCCCGAATCTCCCGTTCCAGAGTCTCCAATCATGCCCTCAGTTCCTTCTTATGTCCCGCCATTAATGAAAGTGTCTGACCCTTGATCACTGCCCCAAAGGCCCCCCACAGGATCTGATGGGATTCGACTGTATTTGTGTTTTCAGTGAAGTATTGGTCTACCTCTTCTAGAATTGCGCTCCTTACATGTGGGATCTTCAGACTCCACGGGTTTATTGACAGGGTGAAACGGCTATACTCCTGAGGCAGAGCTAACTGAGTCAGGACAGGAGAATGGTCGGAAATACCGCGTGCCAGGGACCTAGCTTCATTAAAGTTAGAGAGATCGTCGGCATGTGTGAGTAAATGGACAATTCTGGATTGACTACCATGGGCGCCAGAGTGGAAGGTAAAATTCTGCGCCAGGGGATTAAAATGACGCCAGAGATTCACAAGGCCAAAAGCTAAGAGAAAATCCATTAGTGGTGAGGTGTCATGAGGATCTTGCTGAGGAGGACGCCGGTCAACCCGACCATCCACCGTCAAATTAAAGTCGCCTCCCAGCACCAGGATACCGACTGGGAGGTTAAGTAGGAGTTTGCCCAGGTCAGCCAATGTGGTTTTTTTCAGCGCCGGAGGAATATAAATCCAGAGTACATTAAGGGGTTTCCCCTCCCATGCAATCGCAGTGAATCTACCCTGGTTATCAACCCATGTGTTGTTTATTATGAATGGGCATTGTTTGCGAATAACAATGCCGGTCACTCTGGAACTGGACGTAAAGCCTGCGTGTGCCACCAACCTATAGCCCCATCGATCAAGTGCCTTACACGTGTTGCCAATTAAATGTGTCTCCTGCAATAGAGCGATATCGGGGGCTTGCCTCTTAAGATACCGGAGCACTACCCCTCTCTTCAATTTGTCCCCCAGCCCATTGAAGTTCCATGTGATAATACGGAGTGTTCTCTTCACGCCACGGTCTGACATGGTGTAGCTAGGTAATTTGGATCGCTGCTCGCCCATGCCCCGAGTGTAGATGTCAAATGTTGGTACAGAGATTCCGCCAGCCCTGATTGCGTTTGCATTGATGACGTCTCCTTCCCCACCGCTATCACAACTAAACAACAATGAAAACTAAATAAACAAACCCCCCCACCCCCAAAATGTCCCTCACCCTCCCCCTTCCCGCCTCCCTGCATGGCGGGCACTGAACCTCCCGCCACCCCAAACTTGCAGAGTGCCTATCGCCCACCCTTAGAATAGTAGGGAACGTGATCCAACCCCACTCCCTAAAGCGCTTATTTGTTCTACTGTGTTTTCCCCTTTCATTATTCTTCATAACGTTAGATTAATACGACAACAAGCTATAAATAACAAGTAAACAATGATACCCCACATCGGGTTGCAGTTACGTCCTTAGAACTGCTAGCAATGGTGTCAAGTAACCTCAGAGTCCTGTTGCTGAGCAGTTCGGTATTAGGTTGGCCTGTGCCAGCATGGGCAATGCAAGTTTGGCCTCGTCGACTATATACCGCCATCTCACTATCTCAATCTGCCTGTCGCTGTTCCGGCGGACCCCTCGTCGTAGCGTCACCATCCGGTGGGGACTCTAATTGGCGGCCCGTCCTGTCTTTATTCCCAGTGCCACGGTTCTCCAAGAAAAGCTTCTTTGATGGCCAATAACTCTTTTTCTGCAATAGTGTAATTCTTTTCTGCACTGTTCAGTTTTATGGACATAAAGGCTATAGGATGCATTTGGCCTGTGTTTGCATGTCTCTGGGATAACACCGCTTCCACTGCCACCTCTGAAGCATCAGCCTCCACAATGAACCGTGTCTCTGGGTTAGCATGAGCTAAGACAGGAGCAGATACGAATGCCTTTTTGAGTGAGTCAAATGCTGTTTGTGATTCTGTTGACCACTGGAATTAGGTTTTCTTCCTGAACAATTTTGTAATGGGGGCCACCATGTCTGAGAACTGGTTGATGAACCGCCTATAAAGAGTGGCGAAGCCTAGAAAACACTGAATGTCTCTTACATTCTGCGGGCGTGGCAACACTTTAACTGCCAATACCTTCCTCTCAGCCATTTTTTGTCCAGAGGGGGTGAGCATGACTCCCAGGAATTCCACAGTGGTGACATGGAATTCACACTTACTGATCTTGCAGAAGAGATTGTGGTTCTGTAGGGTTTGAAGGATGAGACTCACATGTTTCCTATGTTCTTCTTCTTTCGAACAATATACGAGAATGTCATCTATATAGACGACGAAACGATCCAGGTTGTCATGGAGAAACTGAAAGGCTGTGGGCATTGCATAGCCCAAAAGGCATAACCTGATACTCATATAAGCTGTATCGGGTTTTGAAGGCTGTCTTCCATTCGTCACCTTCTCGCATACGTACCAAATGGTATGCCCCTCATAAATCAAGCTTCGTATAAATCACCGCCCCTTTCTCTTGTTCCAACAAGACTGGTATCAACGGGAGTGGGTACTGATTGTTGATAGTGATTGCATTCAATGCATGAAAGTCCATACACGTTCTCAGCTCCCGATTAGCTTTCAGGATGAAGAATAAAGGAGAAGCTGCTGGGGACCTTGAATGGTGAATAAATCCCAAAGAGAGGTATTTTTTGATGTACTGTCGCAAGTGTTCATTCTCTGGCTCGGTTAGGGCATAAATCCTGCCACATGGAACCACCACTCCCGGGATTACCTATCCGGCAATCATATGGCCTGTGTGGGGGGAGTACTTCTGCCATGCGATCACTAAACTACTCAGTGAACCGTTTGTAACAGGGAGGCAATGTCACTTCTTTTTCGGCTGCAGTAGCTATGTGATGTTGAAAAGCTAGAGCCTTGGATGGAACTTCAGTTGTTCGAATGCAGTGTGTTCTGCAATACTTGGATTCCAGTTTCAAAACTTTCTTTTTGTTTGGTGTCTTCTTTATGTTCTCTTAAGCAATGATCCAAACGCATGGTCAGATCAATGAGGGCTGAACAGGTGCTGGGCTGAGGATCTATTTGAGCAATAACGTCCTTCAACTCATCCTTGAGCCCCTGGTAGAAGATGGCAGCCTGTTTTGATTCTGGCAGTCGGTTTCAACCACTAGTCTTCGGAAGGAGTTCAGGTAAACTATCAGCTCCTTGTTACCTTGCCTTAGTTCCAATAGCTCTCTGTCTGCTGAGAAGGTATCTGCCCTATAATCAAAGGTTTTTTCAAACTCTTCCCTAAAGGAGTCCCAATCATAGAGTAACGGGTCATCTCTTCTGACTATGGGTACTGCCCATTGAGCCGCCTCCCCAGCTAAATAAGAGATCATAAAATCTACCCTGGCCTGGTTAGTTAAAAAACATCTTTGGTTTACAGGTAAAGTGTAATAAAACCTGAGTCATAAAGACCTGAACTTTATTTATATCCCCATAAAACCTTTCTGGAGGTGCTATGGGTATTGGAGCGGGAATTTCTACCAATACCGTACTAGTTGATTGATGAGGATTGCTACCTGCATCAAACGGATTTCTCTGCATCCTATCAACCTTAGCCTGCAAGGCAGCGGTCTCATTATGAGAAGCAGTTAACTCCGTCTGAACAGCAGCAAGAGCCTCTATGACATCCTCCAAGGTTACCATTCTGGAATCAGCCCGACCGGAAGGTTTATTCGTGGGTCGATTATTCTGTCCTGACCTCAGGGTCGTTCTGATGCTCAGAGGGGTCCACCTCTCGACAGCCCCAAGTCTGAATTGCTATCAGAGCGCAGACTCTTGGGATGGTCAAGCGGGGAAGGAAAGGTAGGGAACTGCAGGGAAGGAGATCTGTAAATGAAGAGAGAGAGAGGCTAATAATATGCTCAAGGTGTAAAGAGAACTTATAGTATGAATAACAAGGGGTTCTGACTTTTAGCTGAGACACATTGAGATACCTGTAAAGAAAAATAATCAATCTGGGGATGTGGAGGGGTGCATTCATGTCTCCAAACACACATACCTCATGAGCGAGTTGAAAAGATTCACAGGGGACAGGAGAACCAAAACTCCAAGTCTACTATCAAGATGTCTGACACTGGTGCAAGTTGTTTGACTTGACTACAACTCCCATCAAGGCCTTGTGCTCCAGACACCATGCAACGGTGTCAGCCATCTTGCTAGTACACTTCCATTTACTGTCAGGTAGCCTTTGCCACAGATGAGCTGGTTGTGCTGGTTGGGAGGAGGAGTGTCTGCCCTGACTATATCTACCATCAGGCTCTGGCCTCCACACACCTTCCTACATAGCCCAAATAGCTTACCTGGGACTCTGCTTACCTGACTGAGTGGCAATGTGCTGCCAAGATGGCAGACACTGATGCATGGTGTCTGGAGCAGAAGGCCTTGATGTGTGTTGCAGTCAAGTAAAACAACAGGCACCAGTGTCAGATATCCAGCAGGGACAATTTGCACCACAGTGAGGTGAGCATAGTACATGCTGGGTTGTTTGAGTTGGGTGGGAAGGTGTGTGTGTAGGACAGGGCCTTATGCAAGTTGTAGCCATTGCAAATGCTCCTCCTCCTCCCATCTAGACTAGGTAACTCGTCTGGGCCTATTCAAACCCCACAGTGAGGGAAGTGGATTAGCAAGGTGGCTGACACTACTGTGTGGTGTCTGTAGCACAATAACTTGTTGTGTGTTGCAGCCAAAGTCAAACAGGCACCAGTGTCATCGAGTTTGGAAGCACATTTACACACATTGTCAGGTAAGCATGGTTCCTTGTGGGCTGTTTAGGATGGATGGATGGGAGGAGGAGTGTGAGCCCTGACTACATCTCCAAGCAGGCCCTGTTCTACACACACTCTTACCACCCAGCCCAAACAGCACACCTGGAACTCTGCTTACCTGGCAGTGAGTGGTAATGTACTGGCAAGATGTTTTACACTGGGGACTGGTGTTTGGATCACAAGGCCCTGTTAGGATTTGTGGCCAACTCAGACACCAGGCACAAGTGTCACACATCTTATAATCCATTTCCAATCGATTTGTGGCCAACTCAGACACCAGGCACAAGTGTCACACATCTTGATAATCCATTTCAATCACTGTCAGGAAACTATTCTGCCATGTGGTCAGTTTTCTCTGGGTAGGAAGAGTGTGTGAAGGACAGAGCCTGATGGGAGTTGGAGGAATGGCAAACACTCCTCCCCCCACCCAGCACAACCACTTCATCTGGGCCTATGGCTACCTGACAGTGAATGGAAGTGCAACAGCAAGATGCCTGACACTGGTGCATGGTGTTTTGGGCACAAGGCCTTGTTGGAATTTGGATTCAAGTTCAACACCATGCAGCAGTGTCAGCATCCTTGCCAGAACACTTATCCTCACTGCCAGTTAGCCATAGTCTCAGAGGAGTTAGCTGGGCTGGTGGGAGGAGGAGTATTTCAAAATGCTAAAACTCACATCAGGCACTGTCCAACATACATCTTCCCAACCATCACAAACAGTCCAACAGTGTCTTGGAATTTACCAGCAGGATGCATGACACTGGGCACTGGTGTCTGACTTTTCCACAAATACCAACACTGACTTGTGCTCAAAACACAGGCACCAGTGTCAGCCATCTTTGTCAGTACATATCCACTCACCTGCAGGAAAGCATAGTTCCAGGGGTGCTTTTTTGGCACGCAGGAAAGAGTGTGTGTAGTACAGGGCCTGATGGGATGTCTGGCCATTGTAAACACTCCTCCTCACACACAGCCATACAAGACCACTAAGAACCATGATTACCTGACAGTGAGTGGACATCCAACTATTAAATGGCAGAGACTGGTGCCTGGTGTGTGGAGCACAAGGCCATGATGGGAGTTGTCTTCAAGTCAGACACCAGTCCTCAGTGCCAGACAGCTGGCAGGGACATTCTGACACACTGTGTGGTAAGCTTATGTCCTGTTGGCCTGTTTGCGCTGGGCAGGAAGGTGTATGTAGGACTTGGCCTGATGGTACTTGGAAGAGGAGAAAACACTCCTACACACACCACAACCACTTCTTCAGGGGCTATGTCTACCTCACAGTGAGTTGATGTGTACTAGCAGGATGGCAGACACTGGGGACTGCTGTCTGAACCTATCTCAACTGCAACATTATGCCGATGTGCTACAAACACCAGCCACCATTGACAAATATCTTGCAAGTACACTCACAAACATTGTCTGGACAACACTCTTCCTGGTGGCCTGGTGGGGCTGGGTGGGAGGAGGGGTGTAAGTATCACAAATAGAGAACAAGCACTCAAACATCAGATTCTCATAGTTCATTGCCACAAAATTACAGAAAGATGAGTTTGTGAACTCATTTGACCATGGAGTCAATGTACAAAGTACATGAACTATGTAGCCACAAAGCTAACCAGTCACACATTTTGCTAGTTACAGTCAATCACAGGTGTAGAATGAGATGATAACAAGAAGCACCTGAATCACTCCATTCCCACAACGTTCTGGATAAGTTAACAGAATGTGAGTGTGTAGGCAGCCACACCAATGTGACTTCAAAAGACATGCACTAAAACCAGTACACAGGCACACATTGAGATACCTGTGAAGAAAAATAATCAATCTAGGGATGTGGAGGGGTGCATTCATGTCTCCAAACACACATACCTCATGAGCGAGTTGAAAAGATTCACAGGGGACAGGAGAACCAAAACTCCAAGTCTACTATCAAGATGTCTGACACTGGTGCAAGTTGTTTGACTTGACTACAACTCCCATCAAGGCCTTGTGCTCCAGACACCATGCAACGGTGTCAGCCATCTTGCTAGTACACTTCCATTTACTGTCAGGTAGCCTTTGCCACAGATGAGCTGGTTGTGCTGGTTGGGAGGAGGAGTGTTTGCCCTGACTATATCTACCATCAGGCTCTGGCCTCTACACACCTTCCTACATAGCCCAAATAGCTTACCTGGGACTCTGCTTACCTGACTGTGAGTGGCAATGTGCTGCCAAGATGGCAGACACTGATGCATGGTGTCTGGAGCAGAAGGCCTTGATGTGTGTTGCAGTCAAGTAAAACTACAGGCACCAGTGTCAGATATCCAGCAGGGACATTTTGCACCACAGTGAGATGAGCATAGTACATGCTGGGTTGTTTGAGTTGGGTGGGAAGGTGTGTGTGTAGGACAGGGCCTTATGCAAGTTGTAGCCATTGCAAATACGCCTCCTCCTCCCATCTAGACTAGGTAACTCGTCTGGGCCTATTCAAACCCCACAGTGAGGGGAAGTGGATTAGCAAGATGGCTGACACTGCTGTGTGGTGTCTGTAGCACAATAACTTGTTGTGTGTTGCAGCCAAAGTCAAACAGGCACCAGTGTCATCGAGTTTGGAAGCACATTTACACACATTGTCAGGTAAGCATGGTTCCTTGTGGGCTGTTTAGGATGGGTGGGAGGAGGAGTGTGAGCCCTGACTACATCTCCAAGCAGGCCCTGTTCTACACACACTCTTACCACCCAGCCCAAACAGCACACCTGGAACTCTGCTTACCTGGCAGTGAGTGGTAATGTACTGGCAAGATGTTTTACACTGGGGACTGGTGTTTGGATCACAATGCCCTGTTGAGATTTGTGGCCAACTCAGACACCAGGCACAAGTGTCACACATCTTGATAATCCATTTCCAATCGATTTGTGGCCAACTCAGGCACCAGGCACAAGTGTCACACATCTTGATAATCCATTTCAATCACTGTCAGGAAACTATTCTGCCATGTGGTCAGTTTTCTCTGGGTAGGAAGAGTGTGTGAAGGACAGAGCCTGATGGGAGTTGGAGGAATGGCAAACACTCCTCCCCCCACCCAGCACAACCACTTCATCTGGGCCTATGGCTACCTGGCAGTGAATGGAAGTGCAACAGCAAGATGCCTGACACTAGTGCATGGTGTTTTGGGCACAAGGCCTTGTTGGAATTTGGATTCAAGTTCAACACCATGCACCAATGTCAGCATCCTTGCCAGCACACTTATCCTCACTGCCAGTTAGCCATAGTCTCAGAGGAGTTAGCTGGGCTGGTGGGAGGAGGAGTATTTCAAAATGCTAAAACTCACAACAGGCACTGTCCAACATACATCTTCCCAACCATCACAAACAGTCCAACAGGAATTAAGCGTACCCACAGTGTCTTGGAATTTACCAGCAGGATGCATGACACTGGGCACTGGTGTCTGACTTTTCCACAAATACCAACACTGACTTGTGCTCAAAACACAGGCACCAGTGTCAGCCATCTTTGTCAGTACATATACACTCACCTGCAGGAAAGCATAGTTCCAGGGGTGCTTTTTTGGCACGCAGGAAAGAGTGTGTGTAGTATAGGGCCTGATGGGATGTCTGGCCATTGTAAACACTCCTCCTCACACACAGCCATACAAGACCACTAAGAACCATGATTACCTGACAGTGAGTGGACATCCAACTATTAAATGGCAGAGACTGGTGCCTGGTGTGTGGAGCACAAGGCCATGATGGGAGTTGTCTTCAAGTCAGACACCAGTCCTCAGTGCCAGACAGCTGGCAGGGACATTCTGACACACTGTGTGGTAAGCTTATGCCCTGTTGGCCTGTTTGCGCTGGGCAGGAAGGTGTATGTAGGACTTGGCCTGATGGTACTTGGAAGAGGAGAAAACACTCCTACACACACCACAACCACTTCTTCAGGGGCTATGTCTACCTCACAGTGAGTTGATGTGTACTAGCAAGATGGCAGACACTGGGGACTGCTGTCTGAACCTATCTCAACTGCAACATTAGCCGATGTGCTACAAACACCAGCCACCATTGACAAATATCTTGCAAGTACACTCACAAACATTGTCTGGACAACACTCTTCCTGGTGGCCTGGTGGGGCTGGGTGGGAGGAGGGGTGTAAGTATCACAAATAGAGAACAAGCACTCAAACATCAGATTCTCATAGTTCATTGCCACAAAATTACAGAAAGATGAGTTTGTGAACTCATTTGACCATGGAGTCAATGTACAAAGTACATGAACTGTGTAGCCACAAAGCTAACCAGTCACACATTTTGCTAGTTACAGTCAATCACAGGTGTAGAATGAGATGATAACAAGAAGCACCTGAATCACTCCATTCCCACAACTTTCTGGATACGTTAACAGAATGTGAGTGTGTAGGCAGCCACACCAATGTGACTTCAAAAGACATGCACTAAAACCAGTACACAGGCACAAAAAGTACCTTCAAAGGGAGAGAAAGTGTATGTATCTCACTGTGAAAGTAAAGATGTGGACAACACAAACACACCTGTGTCATTCACAGGGTGTCAGGAACCAGACAATGTCTTTGGACATGTAATGAATGAAATGAAATGAAATGAAATGAAATGAAATTTGCACTTGTAAAGCGCACCCATACCCCCAAAGGGGTGTCCAGGCGCTGTACGCATACCGCTGTGGAACCCTTCCTGGCTTTTTCCCTGTGAAATGTCCACTCCTGGGCACCCCCAGGGTGAAGCCAGGCATCCCAGCGCTATGTAAACCAAACACAACTGGCCCATTTATGCACATACCTAGACATGTCCATCAATCCCCCTCTTGTCCAAAATACATAGTTATCCCACAAAATAGCCCAGCATCATGGATGAAGGAGTCCAATCTATCTACATTACCTCAGCATTAGGTTCAGTAGCCTATGTAATGTGCATTATTTGAGGGCCAGTGGACATTCACAGCAGTCATTGTGTTGTTTCTGTACCCACAGGGTGAGCTGGGAACACCACTGGAACCATCCAGGACAGCCAGTCCCAGTCTCTGGTCGACCAGGAGCTCTCCAGCGTTGATGCCTCTCATCCATCTTCGGACGCCGAGGACCGACCTGGCACATCTGGTTTGGGTCACCCCACAGCACCAGCGGCAGCAACATCAGGATCCTCTGCGACCACTCCCGCCTCAACTGATAACACCCACCTGACCCCTACCCGCACGGACACAGCCCAGGAGACCACCAACAGCACAGCAACACGGGGCACTCCGGAGTTGCCCAACAACAACACTACTGTCAACGATGAAGGAGGCTCTGTGTCGACTGTGCCAGCACCAACAGGTCCTGCTCGGGTGGGTAGGGGTGGTTAGAGGGGCCGTGGGGACCGGCACCAACATGCAGCTGGTGCTGCTGATGAGGAGACCCAAAACCTCTCCAGAATCTCCATGCATATGAGGATTCACAAGGAGAATTTGGCCAGGTCGTTGGGATCCTCAGGACCATCCAACAGCAGCAGGCAGCCCAAAATGCCAAACTGGACAGGTTCATGGAAAAAATTGATGACCTGACTGCGGTGCTCAGGGACATTGTCACCTGCCTCTGCCAGATTGCCACCAACATGTCCACATCGCCGTGTATGCCTACAACATCCAGTGCAACAACATCTGCACCAGCCAAAGGGAGGGATGTGGACTCTGGCAGAGAGCACCCACCACCGCCGCTGCTTGCACCTGAGGGTCCACTGGAAAAACGTGGAGTCGGTCGGCCGAAGAAGAAACGGTGAGAGACAGATGGCTACGCATCACCCCCAGGAAGTGAGTACCTGCTCCTGATATCCTCCATTGTGTGCCAAGTGTTCACTTTGTTGACTGTCACTGAACTCTCCCACATTGGCTGGAGGGTCTAAGTTGGACTATGGACTGAAATAACTGTGGATCTACTTTGGAATACCTCATCTATAACCACTACCAACTCCTATCTGCACTTTGTTGATTAGTTTTTTGTTCAGTACACCACCATGATGTGTACTGATTTCATCACGTTATGCACTAAAATAAATCACTTTGCACAAAAACTTGCTCATGTGGTGACTTTGAATGCCAAATGTAAAAACTGAAATGATGCGGAAAATCTCAAAGCTGAAAGTGTCAACAACATTGGTACCACATCACTTTAATGAGGTAAATTACTGGCTTGTGAGAATATGTACCTTGTTACAGCATGATAGATAGACACAACCAGGTCATAACACAACCCGTAGAACATGTTACAGATGCAATGCAAGTCTATGGCTCAAAATACTAGCACCATTTGCAAGCACAATCAACAATCATTTTTAGTAAACCGGTTCATCATGGAGTATGTTTTGTTTACAAATGATCTTTGGATGTGTGAAAACAGACAAGGCATACCTCATTGTGTGGCACAGGTTTATTTTCCTGATACAACCTGGCGCCCTAACCCAATGTCAAATGACATCACACAGTAACAAAATGCTCTAATGTAAAGATAAATGTCCATCAGTCCAAAAGTAAGTGCGTTCCATGTATTACCAAAACAGTCCAGTGTTTAAGTATTTCACAGCATCAGGGGTCTGGTGAGGTCACAAGTTGCGGGTTGACATGGCAAAGTACCCTGGTAAGGAGAAACATAGAACAGAGTTAGGCACACAGGACTAAGCCAGTTCAATTTAGCAATCAATGTCATCTGAAGCACAAGATTTACAGTGTGGACACTAGCTAGGATTCACAGTAACACTGTACATGTCAACTTTTCCATCTCAAAAACTTATCATACAACAAACATCATGGCTATTTTTTATACACTCATAAGCATACAAACACATTGTCCACCAGCAACACAACAACAAACAATTGGTGGTAGTCTCCTACTTTCATTGCATACCTACACTCATGTGAAAAAGTTCTGGATAAGCTGTTGTCTCAAATCCACGCCATCATCATCATCCCCACTGTCATCATGTCCCAGTCCAGGATCCTCCCTCGCTGGCGGCTGCTGGTCTCCGTCATCCTGTATGAGTGGTATTTCCCTCCGTATAGCCAGGTTGTGGAGCATGCAGCAAGCTGCGATGATCTTGCACACCTTCAATGGGGCATATTGGAGAGCTCCTCCTGTCCGATCCAGACAGCGGAATCTTATTTTCAGGAGGCCAAAAGTCCACTCAATGACTCGCTGGCTCCTAACATGGGCCTCAGTAAACTGCACTTCTGCAGGGGGGACTGGGTTACGGAGTGGTGTCAGTAACGAAGGCTGGTTGGGGTAGCCAGAGTCTCCTACATTGAACACAGAAAAAAGATTCAGTTGTTGGTTAACAGAGCATTATCTGACATACAATCAACACACAATACAACACACACATGCCACATCACCTACCAACAAGCCAAGCACAGTCACGTTGTACCTGAGACATCAAATGGGGGATGGCGCTGTTCCTCATGATATATGCATCATGTGCCGATCCAGGAAAATGTGCACAGATGTGGGAGATGGACATGTCAGCCAAACAGACCACCTGGACATTGATGGAGTGGTAATGTTTGCGATTGCGATACATTTGCCTGTGGTGGTACCAATGCTACGTGGGTGCCATCAATAGAGCCAATGATGTGGGGTATCCCTCCCAATGCATAGAATTTCCCCTTGATGTCTGAGAACTCTCCAGGTGTTGGGAACTTAATGTAGTGTTCCAGGTAACGGAGCAATGCCTCCAAAACATCACAAAGAACACGGCTGAACATGGTTTGTGACATTCCACCAGATGTTGCCACTGTGTATTGAAATGAACCGTGGCAAAGAAATGTAAAGCTGCCATAACCTTCACTTTGGGCGTCAGTGCAGTTGGATATGTGCGACCAGGCTGCAGATGAGGTGTCAACTGCGCAGACAACTGTTCAATTATTGGGCTGGTGAACTGGTACTTCCTGATGGTGTCACGTTCTTCCATGGTCTGTAGGTCTTGAAAGGGCCTGTAGACTGGAGGCCGTCTGCGATACCTATGTGTAGAGTGTAAACACAGTTGGTGTCAGGTCGCAATGTACAAAACAACATGCATTGAGACAAACAGAACATGAAATGTGAACAGAACTGAAGCTACAGAACATTTGAAATACAGATTTCAATTAAAAAGATGACCTTAGATGCATATCACAGCATCAGTACCCTTCCCAGACATGTTACCAAGGTATGGTGACACAGCAATTAGAGTGCTGTAGTGTACAAATCACTAGTGTCTGACATCATCAATGTAAGCAACCATCACATACTCAACTGTTCCACAGAAAATATTTACATATTTATGTTTTTGTGAAGAATTACATGTTTAATAAGTAGACAGATTAGGAACATGTAATGCAAGAGATGTGTAACACCTGATATACCAAAAAAAGGGGGGAGTTACCCCAGTGCTGGGCAGAGGGACGGGGTATACATAGGAGAAAAGGCACAAAAGTCCCAACACTTCGATATAAAGATGGCAACCGCCTCACCATGGACCAAGTGTCTATGTAAATATGTCGCTAATCTAGCATAAATAATATGTAATATGTAATAAACATTATCATCTTAGAGAATACAAATGCCTTACTCTGAGTCAGATGTCTACGTAAACCTACAACCAATCCAGCACAAAAGTTTCTTAGAAATATGTATATATAAAAAAGGAATTTATTAACCCCTTCGATGCTCATGACGGAATGGTTCCGTCATGAGGCCAGAGGCATGAAATCCCTCTGCTGCAGACAGCAGAGGGATTTCTATTTCTCCCCTGTCACCTTGGGAGCTGGGGAAGAGCTTCCCCAGCTCCCGAGGCCCCTCCCTGGTTTCTGTGCCATGACGATCAGCGCGCACGTCGCGCTGTCGTCATTGCACAGAAGCTGAAACTGAAATGAGCCTTTAGGCTCATTTCAGTTTCACTCTATGTGCTCAGGGGGCTATCTCAGCCCCCCGAGCACGTAGAAAGACGGGAGAGGTATCATTGGAAAGGGGAGAATCTCCCCTTTCCAATGGTATCCCTCCCAAGCAGGGATCCACCCACTAGACACCAGGGAGAGGGGAGCGGCCCCTTGGGCAAGGGCCTTCGCTCCCCCATAAAGAATGGGCAGATGGGGCAGTAGCCCTCAATCTGCCCCCCCGGGGGGGCAAAAAGCCCACTAGACGCCAGGGATTTTTTTGGGCAAATTTTAATTAGGGTGGGGGCTGCCCAAAACGGGCATGCCAATGCCCCCATCCCCCAACCGCAACAATTACAGCCTTTCTGCCCCCCCTGGGGGGAAGATGGGGCAGTAGCCCCCAATCTGCCCCCGGGGGCAAAAGCCCACTAGACGCCAACGATTACGCTGGCTTTTTATGTGTGGGGGTGGGGGCTGCCCAGAATGGGCATACCAATGCCCCTACCCCCAAAAAAATAGCCACAGTGTTTCTGCCCCCTTGGGGGCATGTCGAGGCAACCCCACCCCCCGATATCCCCCCCCCCAGGGCGGCAGAAAGCCGACTAGGCACGGATTTGTTTTTAGCAATATGCCTACCTGTGGATTTTGGGCCCTAGCGCAGCCGGCACATAGGGAAACCTAGCAAACCTGTACATTTTTGCAAACTAGACACCCAGGGGAATCCAGGATGGGGTGACTTGACTGGCTCTCACCCGGTTCTGTTACCCAGAATCCCTTGCAAACCTCAAAATGTGTATTAAAAAAAACACATTTTCCTCACATTTCTGTGGTGGAAAGTTCTGGAATCTGTGTGGATCCACAAAATTCCACTCACCCCGCATTTCCCAAAGTCTTCCGAGAAAAATGGTACCTCACTTGTGTGGGTGGGTCAAGTACCCGTGACAGGCAAGGGCCCAAAACCTAGTGAGGCGACATCAAAATTACCTATCACAAACCACCCTGGTTTTGGACGGGGGGTTACCTGGGTTCTTGGCCCCGGGGTCGGCGGCCATCTAGGGAAACCTACCAAACCCACACATTTCTGAAAACTAGACACCCGGGGGATTCCAGGGAGGTATGGCTTGCGTGGATCCCTCAACGTTTTCTTACCCAGAATCCCCTGCAAACCTGAAATTTTGCTGAAAAAATCACTTTTTTCACACATTTGTGTGTGGGAAAGTTGTGGCATCACCGGGCTGACACAAATTTCCTACCACCCAGCGTTCCCCCAGGTCTCCCGATAAAAATGGTGCCTCACTCGTGTGGGAGGCACAAGTACCCGCGACAGGCAAAGGCCAAAAACGTATTGAGGCGACATCAAAATTGCCTATCACAAAACGACCTGGTTTTGCAAGGGGGGGTCACCTGGGTTTTTGGCCCGTGCTCGGCGGCCACCTAGGGAAACCTACCAAATCCACACATTTCTGAAAAGTAGACACCCGGGGGATTCCAGGGAGGTATGGCTTGCTTGGATCCCCCAACGCTTTCTTACCCAGAATCCCCTGCAAACCTGAAATTTTGCTGAAAAAATCACTTTTTTCACACATTTGTGTGTGGGAAAGTTGTGGCATCACCGGGCTGACACAAATTTCCTACCACCCAGCGTTTGCCCAGGTCTCCCGATAAAAATGGTGCCTCACTCGCGTGGGAGGGCCAAGTACCCGCGACAGGCAAGGGCCCAAAACGTATTGAGGCGAAATCAAAGTTGCCTATCACAAAACGACCTGGTTTTGCAAGGGGGGTCCCATGACCTTTTGGCCCGGGGCTCGGCGGCCACCTAGGGAAACCTACCAAACCCACACATTTCTGAAAACTAGACACCCAGGGGATTCCAAGGAGGTATGGCTTGCGTGGATCCCCCAACGTTTTCTTACCCAGAATCCCCTGCAAACCTGAACTTTTGCTGAAAAAAATCACTGTTTCACACATTTGTGTGTGGGAAAGTTGTGGCATCACCGGGCTGACACAAATTTCCTACCACCCAGCATTCCCCCAGGTCTCCCGATAAAAATTGTGCCTCACTCGGGTGGGAGGCCCAAGTACCCGCGACAGGGAAGGGCCCAAAACGTATTGAGGCGACATCAAAATTGCCTATCACAAAATGACCTGGTTTTGCAAGGGGGGTCCCATGACTTTTTGGCCCGGGGCTCAGCGGCCACCGAGAGAAACCTTCCAAACCCACACATTTCTGAAAACTAGACACCCGGGGATTCCAGGGAGGTATGGCTTGCGTGGATCCCCCAACGTTTCCTTACCCAGAATCCCCTGCAAACCTGAAATTTTGCTGAAAAAATCACTTTTTTCACACATTTGTGTGTGGGAAAGTTGTGGCATCACCGGGCTGACACAAATTTCCTACCACCCAGCGTTCGCCCAGGTCTCCCGATAAAAATGGTGCCTCACTCGGGTGGGAGGCCCAAGTACCCGCGACAGGCAAGGGCCCAAAACGTATTGAGGCGACATCAAAATTGCCTATCACAAAACGACCTGGTTTTGCAAGGGGGGTCCCATGACTTTTTGGCCCGGGGCTAGGCAGCCACCTAGGGAAACCTACCAAACCCACACATTTCTGAAAAGTAGACACCCGGGCCCGGGGGATTCCAGGGAGGTATGGCTTGCGTGGATCCCCCAATGTTTTCTTACCCAGAATCCCCTGCAAACCTGAAATTGTGCTGAAAAAAACACTTTTTTCACACATTTGTGTGTGGGAAAGTTGTGGCATCACCGGGCTGACACAAATTTTCTACCACCCAGCGTTTGCCCAGGTCTCCCGATAAAAATGGCGCCTCACTCGGGGAGGAGGCCCAAGAACCCGCGACAGGCAAGGGCCCAAAACGTATTGAGGCAACATCAAAATTGCCTATCACAAAACGACCTGGTTTTGCAAGGGGGATCCCATGACTTTTTGGCCCGGGGCTCGGCGGCCAGCTAGAGAAACCTACCAAACCCACACATTTCTGAAAACTAGACACCCGGGGGATTCCAGGGAGGTATGGCTTGCGTGGATCCCTCAACGTTTTCTTACCCAGAATCCCCTGCAAACCTGAAATTTTGCTGAAAAAATCACTTTTTTCACACATTTATGTGTGGGAAAGTTGTGGCATCACCGGGCTGACACAAATTTCCTACCACCCAGCGTTCACCCAGGTCTCCCAATAAAAATGGGGCCTCACTCGGGTGGGAGGCCCAAGTACCCGCGACAGGCAAGGGCCCAAAACGTATTGAGGCGACATCAAAATTGCCTATCACAAAACGACCTGGTTTTGCAAGGGGGGTCCCATGACTTTTTGGCCCGGGCCTCGGCGACCACCTAGGGAAACCTACCAAACCCACACATTTCTGAAAAGTAGACACCCGGGGGATTCCAGGGAGGTATGGCTTGCGTGGATCCCCCAACGGTTTCTTACCCAGAATCCCCTGCAAACCTGAAATTGTGCTGAAAAAAATCACTTTTTCACACATTTGTTGAAGGCTGAAGATGGCGGCAGTCTATTAGTTTGTAGTTAGCAGTCTAGTGTTTTCTATTTGTAGATCAGCGTTACGGTTATCGATCTCGCGCACCAGGTGCGCGGCGCACTTCAACCGTCTTCCTTGAAGGAGTGACAGCGTCTTATCCAGTGAAGTGTTCCTGACAAGAAAACTCCAGCAAGGATTATTTTGCTTGCTTTCTAGTTCGTTAACCGATCACTGTGAGGTATCCTGAAGGTCGGTGAGCCACAGTTTTTCTTGGAGAGACTCCGCAGGAGTTATCAGGCATTTTCTTGGGGCTTGAGAGTGTCCTCGTTTCTGGGGATATTCTCGCTGCCAGTTTCTCGCCTCAGACATTAACAAAAGAACTTAGTGCGCAGTTACCAACCATTCTACTGCTGCGCAATCTTATTTGCTAATAGACTAACCACCTGAATTTGAAGTGTTTATTTCATTCCTCAACTTGCTGTAGCGCTTCTTCCTTTTGCAAGAGACAATTCAGTTGGAGTAAGCAGTACAGTATGACGTTCCACACCTACTGCAGTGTACCTGCATTGTTAAGAGACTAATCTTCTGAAACTAATAGCGCCCAGCATAGTGTCTCCTACTTATTGCTGCGCTACTAATTCTATTCAACCACTAGCTTGCTTGACCCATCGTAACAACACAAGTAGCTATAAATATATATATATATATTTGTACTTACCACCTCTAATCCTTGCTCCTTGTCTACGAAGTCCGCTGCATCTCCTATAAGATAGAAGGACAAGTTAAGACTGTTCTATTGCAAGCATAATATATATATATTAAATGCATGAATCTTCAGGACATTATTTCAATCCATATATAGAGAGAAGCTATTCCACTGAGTATTCAGGTAATGAAAATATAGAGAGCCTTAAAATAGTTAAGTAGTATAACAGCTGGGAGAGTCAGTGTACGGAGTAATATTGTGCTTTGTGGTTTCAGGTGCAGGGAAGTCCAGTCCTGGGATATTCCACAAGAAGAAGCACCGCAGTGGCAGTCTCTCTTTTCTTCCCATTCCCCTTTCCCCCTCAGTACTCTGGGCAGATTAACATCTAGTTCACAGTGGCGTTGGGGAGTTGGGAAAGTTACATCAGCAGTAGAGAGGTTCAGCGGTTCTGCTCCCGTGGAAGATCAAGCTCTGGTACATGCTTCTGACAGCCAATTTGGGGGGGGGGGCAAATACCCACATCAATGTAGAGCCAATTTGGGGGTTGTGGTGAAAATACACACATCAATGTAGAGACAATTTGGGGGTTGGGGGCAAATACCCACAGCAATATAGAGCCAATCTGGGGGTTGTGGTGCAAATACACACAGCAATGTAGAGTCAATCTGGGGGTTGTGGTGCAAATACACACAGCAATGAAGAGCCAAATTGGGGGTTGGGGGCAAATACCACCAGCAATGTAGAGCCATTTTGGGGGGCTAATACCCACAGCAATGTAGAGCCAATCGGGGGGCAAATACCCACAGCAATGTAGAGCCTATCTGGGGGGGGGCAAATACTCACAGCAGTGTAGAGACAATTTGGGGGTTGGGGGCAAATACCACCAGCAATGTAGAGCCAATTATTTTGGGGTGGGGCAAATACCCACAGCAATGTAGAGCCAATCTGGGGGTGTGGTGCAAATAAACACAGCAATGTAGAGACAATTTGGGGGTTGGGGGCAAATACCCACAGCAATGTATAGACAAATTGGGGATTGTGGGGCAAATACCCCCATCCATGTAGATGCAATTATGGGGTTTGGGGGCAAATACCCCCATTCATGTAGATGCAATTATGGGGTTTGGGGGGCAAATACCCCCATTCATGTAGATGCAATTATGGGGTTTGGGAGGCAAATACCCTAATTCATTTGATGCAATTATGGGGTTTGGGGGCAAATACCCCCATTCATTTGATGCAATTATAGGGTTTGGAGGGCAAATACCCCCATTCATGTAGATGCAATTATGGGGTTAAATACCCCCATTCATGTTGATGCAATTATGGGGTTTGGGGACAAATACCCCATTCATGTAGATGCAATTCTGGTGTTTTGTGGGCACATACCCCCATTCGTGTAGATGCAAATCTGTGGTTTGGGGGCAAATACCCCCATTCATGTAGATGCAATTATGGATTTGGTGGGGCAAATACCCCCATTCTTGTAGATGCAAATATGTGGTTTGGGGGGCAAGTACCCCCATTCATGTAGATGCAATCATGGGGTTTGGGGTGCAAATACCCCCATTCATGTAAATGCAATTATGGGGTTTGGGGGGCAAATACCCCCATTCATGTAGATGCAATTATGGGGTTTGGGGGCAAATACCTCCATTCATGTAGATGCAATTATGGGGTTTGGGGGGCAAATACCCCCATTCATGTAGATGCAATTATTAGGTTTGGGGGGCAAATACCCCCATTCGTGTAGATGCAAATCTGGGGTTTGGGGGGAAAATATCCCCAGCAAAGTGTAGATGAACAATGTAACTTGTGCTCATGCAAAGTGCCTCAATACATACAGGTGGAGTACATGCTGCAGGAATGTCTACATAAACAAACACAAAGGTCATTTTCAATGAAATGTATTCCCATACTGTTGCAGCAAAAGTAACTGGCAACTTTGAGGAATGGGCAGAGTGGAGATGCAAGTGCTCCAGGGACCGTCAATAAACAAACAAAGCCTCATCAACTAGTAAATGGTCCCTTAAAAACCTGTGAAATACTGGGGGGCTGATGCGCAAACAAGACAGACCAGCCACCTACAGCAGCTCAAGGACTGTATGTGTGTGTGGGGAAGCTGTCTCAACCTGAGATGACACACACGACGGGGGGCAGAAGCCTATAGAGCCCTATGGGTGTTGAGATCCAGTCATAAAGTGTTCAGCATACCCTTGGATTGGCCCTGATGGCAATTGCGCATTGGTCGATGGGCTGGTGCACCAGGGTCACCTGTGGGACATGGTTTTGGGGGCCTACGTATACCACACCAATAGACTGACTCACTTACACAGTCCCCACCAGGCCACTGCAATGTGGTGCCAGGATCTTTCTTGGCTCACCAGCTGTGCTGTAAATTGAGGCTGGGGGCAGCCTTTGGAGCATAGCCACCTTCGTGCACTGCCTTACATGCCTTGACAGAGGTAGTGTCATCTCCCTCACACGACCATCACTTTCAGGTCATGGCAGGTGCAGGGAGGTTGCATTGTATGTAGGGTCCTTGCAGGGAGTCAAGTGACATCTGGACAGTCTGACCTACATACCACCCCCTTGATCAGCAGCAGTGTGCCTTTTTTTTAACCCCTTCGGCGCTGTGCGGGAGAATTAATGAGTGGGCGTGTTTCGGATGGCCCCCGGCTGTCCTCCGCACACGCCCACCGTGACGTCGGACGGCCGGGGGCCGTCCTGAGCACCGAAGGGGTTAAAAAAAACCTTTGACAGGTAAAAGCACAGAGGCCAGGTCCAAGAGATGATCACAGATTGTGTGCCACTTACTTTCTGAGGGCCTGAGCATCATTGTGATCACAATCCGAACATGGGTCCATAGCATGTCAGGTATGTATAATGAGGGAATGTCATCATCAGGTAGGTACAGTTAGCACGCTAAATACTAGGAGAAACACACATTTGACGGTGGAACAGGAATTGCAATAACCACACATATGTGTGTATCACAAAGTGAATTCATGAGTCCACCACAACACACACAGAAACATTGTAAGACAACAGAACTACATGTACTCACAATAGAATGACATGGTGATGCATCTGTGTAAAGTAAAGCCCAGAGGATATTGGCCCAGATAACACACTACTCCACAGACCCAGCCACTCAGTACTGATTTCAGTGTCTCCAACTACAACAACACAGAAATGGTTGTGTCACATTCGTCATGGAAACATTTGTATTCTAAATCCATCTTGGTTTTGAAAGAAGCATGGGCCAACAACAATGTAGGATACAGTCCCCATGTGTGGACTTGTGCCGCTGCACACAATTTCCAATCTGCATGTGTCTACGGTCATCTTTGGAGAATTTCCTTCGCCGCAAAACTGCATCTAGCTCCTCAGGCTGTAGTGTGTGACTGAAATTAATACCATTTTGAATGTGCAGATTGTGTCCTGCACAGTAGTAGGAGTACGCATGAGTCTCAGGACGTAGGATCCACAAACAGTGTTGGTGTGTCTAGTGCACAGCTCATTGTGTAAGATAAGCTGCCAGCACGGGTGAGGATGCTGGGGGGGTGGCTCAATCTGTGGCTCACCAACACAATTGACATAGTCATCCTCAAGCCAGGGGATATGGGTACATTTTGTGAGGATGAAAGGCATGTGCTGAAGTAAGTCTGCTTTGTCCACATTTGGCACTGAAACACTGTCCAGAAATCTATGGAAACATCAAGGAGACCTTCAACAAACATATTACCATGAGGTCCTAAAGCAGTATTTAATGGGCACAATGGGAGCCCTCATGGACACACACAAGGGCTACCCTTGCAAAACCAGATCAGAGGTAACAGAATTTAGAGAATGCAAACATTTATGGAACCAGGTGTCTTGTTCCAGTGTCAAATGTGTGTTTGTTTACAGTGCAATGTGTTTTCCTCAGCACAACCAGAGATATCATCACCATGACTCCATCTCCCTTGATGTCACCATACCTCGGACATTTAAAGTCAGAATGCCAGCAATAACCGTGCATGTGTAGTGGACAGGCAAGTGTGGGCATGCGTTTTGGAGTAGTCTTACCCCAGGTGGCACAACAACACACATCCATGACTTGAACATTGATGGGGCTGTAACCCTCTAAGGAATGGACTGCCATCCAATGTTCAGGATTCATAACATTGCAAATTTACCAATCACCACATCCATCCCAGGGCAGTTTCCAAGGCCAAGAATGACCAGTAAATGAGTACAACTACCTACACCACATATGCCAACACACAACTCAGACAAGGCAAGGCTAGGTGGAGCCAACTTTTCCAGTGATGCCAATAGGTCTTGCATATGACAGTGTACTCAAAGTGGCCGTTAAAACAATCAGTCATAAACATCCATTGGCAGACAGCAAGCTGCAGACAACACATTCCACATCTTCATATTTACACTGGCAACTGTATTTAACTACTTACATCCACAAAATCTACACATATGTACATATCAACATTACCTCATGGCCTGCATGAACTCTACTTGTACAGGTATGACCCTGCTCACATCCACCTCAAAGTACATGCTCAACTTTCAAAAATATCAAACACACAAGCACATCATAAGCCCCATCTGCTGCAGCCAGATGGAAAAACATGTCTGCCCTGCAAGCTACAGCCTTGTACTCAAACTGTTCAAACCCAATTCTCACAATCTTATTCTGGCGCTGCCCTTCTCACATACACACCTACATGCACAGCACCACTCTTCATCATAATGTACACTACAACTCTCACATACATGACATGCACACAATGTACTGTACTCATCACCTCCTCATTAGACGTCAAACGTAACATGTCAAAAGGACCACATTCATCACCAGTTGCACCCTCAGTAATGTCTTTGGATTGCACTCATATCACAATGTGCAGCATCACAGCCCACTCTGACATGCACACTTAACACATCACCACAACTCTCAACAAGACCCTTGCATTGCTCAATGGATATGTCCTCAGTCCTTCACAGATCACCACACACCCACCCTACTCTGCTTAAGTTCTACAGATTGTCATTTCTAAAACACATGCATACACAGATCAGATGCAAAAACAACATACATCAACTATACAACACCACACATTTCACCGTTCAGCACACTAAATTACACAACTGGCGTATACCCTGTACATACACTTAGCCACTTTGTCACAAATGACAAGTTTAACCTTGTCTCACTGTGGCCCTGTCACATCTACATATGACTTACATGCTCCATACCACCATTGACTTATGCACATCAACAACTATACTCACTCATTGGAAATGCCTGGTTACAGTCATCCCTCACTGTAGAGGCACAGACCACAGCTCACCCCCTGCCAGAATAAAACCTTGTCTAAGTGGTTTAACACCTATCACATCTACCTATTCATACCATCCCTTGCACAGGATTTAACCAGTTGCATACTCTGAATCACATCATTCTATCAGTAAACACTCACATAGCGTGAATGTAGCTACCTCATGTCTCCTACACAAGATCTGCCTATGCACTCAACTCATACTTCACACTCTCTGACAATCACTAAATTTGTCCTGCCACCATGATGTATGTATCTCCACTCCAACCAAAATGTAAAATACTACTCACTCTCACCTTTACCCTTGTTTAAGCAAGCTCAGCACATGCAACAAGAACCCTTGATAATACATCTGCAGCGAGGACGCAGATTCCCATTAATACATCCTCCCATGTGTGGCAACTAAGAGCATGGTGGAGACTCCCGATCTTGGAGCATCTGCACAGTATTCAGACACACATCCTTTCTGTGCACTTACTGTCCACTTGCCTTACCACATGTAGCACTTGGCAATCCAAAAGACATCACAGCACTCATAGTTCAGCTTGCTGTGACATGAAACAGCATCAATCTAAGCTTAAATCAACACCATTGTCAGTCATCCATAAAATACAAATAACACACAATTCATATGCTCAACTACGACTGGTGTGTGGTTGAAAAATGAAACCCAAGCTGGAACAATTTATAAACACTGTACATGTAATGTCACCAAACAAAAGCAGGATGGCATGAACGACTTGTAAATGATTAAGCAATAGACTATTAAGACAACACACCTTGCCTAACCAGAATCCCTGCAGTAGTTGGAGTCCTGTTGAGGCAACAGGGTCAGAAGACTGTGAGAATACTGCTCACCTTAAACTCACCATGGGCTCAGGAAATGCATCAGATGTGTTCACAGCCATGAAGAGTTTTTGACCATAGTGGCATGCCACCTGTGGCAAGGTTGACATTGCCACTGTTCTACAAGATCTAAAGAAGACAGAGACATGGGTCCACCACTATCAAGTCACATACAAGTCTTCTAACATCACTTTGTGTACATGGGTGTGTACAAAGTCACTGCCATGCAGTCAAGATCCATGTGTATCCAGGTGAATTGATGAGACAGGTGTCTATCTGTACATCCAAAACATATGCAGCATGCTTCGCCTAAACTGTTGCACTTTGAGACATTTGCACTATGTTGACAAATGAAAGCATGACCTATGTGTAAGTGTGTTTAAAAAATGAAAAGGTTTGTGACTTCATGTCACACTCTTACCCAAAACTGATGTTGACAATGACACCCAGGAAATGTAGACACAACATTCTTGAATACTGTTAGAAATGGGATTTCTGGTTGGCTAGGGCTTGCGCCTAAGCCAGGCAGAAACCACCACTCTAGTCAGGGCAAGGGAGTTACACGCTGAAGATAACCCCTGCTCACCCCCTTGGTAGCTTGGCACGAGCAGTCAGGCTTATCCCAGAGGCAATGTGTAAAGCGTTTGCGCAACACACACACCCTAGGCACACCACAAAAGAAACTCCACACAAGGTTATATATAAAAATAGCCTTTGTATTATCCAAAACACATTAGAATAGTAATCACACAATATACACTGTGCCAACTGGCACTAGGCAATATTTACAGGGTATTATATACACATGACAGGGCCAATTGGGCCACTGTCAGAACCATCACAAAGCACAAATAGTAAATGTAGAACACAACCAGTAATTACTGGCAAAATACTGTACTCAGCATTATAGCCTGCAACATAAATCACACTATGCAATAAGCATCACAATAGGCGTAAAACACATTACGCGGCGCAGCTGTGAGGAAAAACAGGGGGACGGACCCCTCTGGGCCTTGGGAGCGACCACGGGGGAAGGCACCGACAATGTGTCTCTACACACCCCCCCACCAAGTTCACAACTTAGCCCCACTCACCGGGGCTCTTCCGGATTCCTTTGGTCTGCACCGACCGATACCCGGGCACCGACAATGTGCCCTGACAGGTCACGCTCTTGGGACCTCTCTCAGGCTTTGCCCGGTCTCTCCTGCAGGCGGTAGATTCCACAGCACGGGGGCTCTCTCTCCTGTGCATGGGAGCCCCGCTCACCAACAGGCCGCCACTACCACTTCTTGCTGCATACGCGGGGCTCTCTCTTTACCACAGGAGCCCCGTTGACCAGCCGCAGTATCTCTCCTTGCTTCCGGGCAACATGCAGGCGGGGCTCTCCTTTGCTGGGGGTATTTGCCCCTAACCCCCTAATTGTCTCTAAATTGCTGTGTGTATTTGCACCACAACCCCCAGATTGGCTCTACATTGCTGTGGGTATTTGTCCCCCCCCCAGATTGGCTCTACATTGCTGTGGGTATTTGCCCCCGCCCCAAATTGTCTCTACATTGCTGTGTGTATTTGCACCACAACCCCCAGATTAGCTGTACACTGCTGTGGTATTTGCACCACAACCCCCAGATTAGCTGTACATTGCTGTGGGTATTTGCACCACAACCACCAATTTGACACTATAATGCAGGAAGTATTCTCCCCCCCTTTTGGCTGTAGTTGCGCCCCTGCTCTCTCTCTTGTATTGTCTTTCGCAGGCTAGTTACGTTATTCTGTATGGGTAGGTGTCGGACTTACCTTCTGCGACGACCACATCGGTTGCGGTTGTAGTATTACTCAAATAGGTAGAGTATGGGGATGACATGCACAATGGATTCATGGCTGACCGTCTCGTATGCAGGATTCATGTTGTGGTGCGATTCGGAGCTGAAATACTCCCCTTCCGAAAGCTCTGATGTGTGGTTCTGGCGACAGATTCGGCGCATAGGAAGTACGCATCGTACTTGGGTATTCAGAATCGGCTGTGGAAATGTCTCTGGACGACTCCATTCTGCGAATCCGGAGGCTTCTTGTTTGGAAAATATGGACGGAATCAGAGTGACCGAGTCGTTCGGTAAGTGAAGGGTGTTGGGCATCGTACTGCGTCTTTTGGTAGAAGCGGCTCCCAGTATGAGTTGGTTGTAAGGTCCGGCTCCGGACGGCTCTGGGATGGCCTTCCGAATGACATCGGAATCGATCCCACTATCTTCCAAAGGAAACTAAGGTAGATCGTAGCTGTGCAGAATGGTAGAAACATATCATGTATCAGAGATCCAACTGGGAAGTTACACAAGACATAAACTCCAGAGGAATCAATATAAAGAAAAGAAGGGATAATACTCAGATCAGTGTCCTTAAAAAAATTTGGATTTTCCTAAACTAGTAACTTTGAAAATACAGATTGTTTTCAAGACTGGCAGCTCCTACTGTGCTGTTTTAATGCATAGTTATGACTAGTACTCAATTATGCTCAACCACTTTGTACGAAAAAAAGTTTTAAAATTAGAAGCTGAAGAACAATCAGCTGCTTTTAGAATATCTTCCAAAAAGGTCTCCAACCAAAAATGCCTTAGAATCCTTAGTCTGTGTAGAGGAATGAGTCCCAACAAAGAAAAATGAATCCCCAGCTGGTGAATGTCCATTTTACCCATCTAGATAGAGTGACAGTGGGCACTGGACAATTTTCTAAATTAGATAAGAAGTTGAGTTGCAGATGTTATGGAAGCTGACGTACAATCCTCAGAATCTTAGAGGCAAAAACTCACACAGCTTTGGATAATCTGGAAAATCAGGATATTCCATAGAAGAAATAGGAGTTGCAAGACGAGGCAAGAATTCCAAAAGGAGTAAACTGTCTAGCCAACAGCTCTAAAGGTCTGACAACAGAACCCTCCTAAATGGTTTTAAGCACAATTACATTATAAGTGTGGCTGACAGATACTTCAGAGAGGGAGAGAGAAAGAGAGAGATAAATTGACTGGCCAAGTAACAAATTCAGAACTAGGGTGACACCCCATAAAGAAACATATTTGGCAAAAGGAGGAATACTTATACTAATACATTTTAGAAGACATTGAATCAAAGGTTGTTCACCCACAGGTCTTCCATCAATAAACCATGGATTTGCAATATCACAGATCTGTGAATATTATTGAATATTGAATAGTATTGTTTTGTTGCTCGAGTTTGAAATCTCTTAAATAACAGACAAGAGGCGTTTGGCAAAACATGAACAGTTTGTTTAATTAAACATTACGGCCGAGAGAACAGATACAGGCACAAGATCTGAGGACTGTCTCAATTTACAATCAGTATGTGTCCTTCTTTTATACAAAACATGGTTGGTTATAACAGTTTCCGGCGTGCCATATGTGGTGAGGAATGTTGGTTGCTGCATTTGGAGCCGTAAATAATTGTCTAGCGGTTACCACAGGTGGGTCTTGACCTTGCTTGGACACAATGTGGCCAGTGGATATCGTGTCCAGATGTCTGGCATGGGGAGCGCGTGATTACTGCATGTACTAGGTCCTGATTGGCTATGTGCTCCTAACTTATGTGGAATTTGACGTTTTATGGTGTTTTAGGAGCGTGTGTACCCCCTCCGGCCATGTGTGCTTTATTGGAGCAATCTCCTTTGGCCCTTGTAATGTTGCTGCGCCTATCCGTGAAATTGATTAAGAGTTTCCTTCCCATACTTTTGCCTGCCAGCTACGCACCCTCCTACCTGTGACCTATCAATCAGCAATGCTGGGCCTTGGTCTTGATGGAGCAAGGACTCACAATGAGACTTGCTCAGAAGCAATCCTCTCACAGTATTAATTAATTTGTACTAAAACCATGTAATGTCCTATTAATAATATGCAACAAAAAAAATATTTATCTAGAAGAAGCTTGCCTATGTGTTTTCCGCTAATAAGTAATCCTTGTCTAATCCAAAATGGCCGCTAAAACGCGGGAATCCTACTGCGCATGTGTCAACCATGTCACGTGGTATGACGTCTTTCTTTGCTTGGAGGGAATCTTTTGCTTCTGCGCAGTGTATGCTAAAATGGCCGCTTTAATGTTCTCACATGCTAAAGCTTACGCATTGCTGCAATTAATAATGTGGTATTCTAACGCTACTAATGCGGGATAGATATTTATAATTAAATGGGATTAGGGTAGAAGTAGGAGGTATACAGTGAAAACATTTATTTCAGATTTTAATATGTTTCTTCTTTGATTTTCTATTAGTTCGTAAAATGGGCCTGGTTGACTAAACGGCAGCTCAAGAACCATGTGACCTGCACATGCGCCCTGAAAACTAACAAAGCAAAGCGATGAAGTCAACCGGGAATATGGCCAAGGATCACCTTCAGAGTTCATCCGAAATGTCCTACAAATTGATACATTTTGTATACACTTTGTATTAAAATTGTTGTGAAACGGGTGGGAAATAAAGCAAATGTATTAATTGAGAGGGGAGGTATTTTAAAACAATGGGCTTAAGAAAATTGAACTAAATTGACATGGTGTGAGGATCAACCCCCTGTCCCTGTCCAATCAGAATTAGTGGGCCCACAATTTTGAAACATTAATGGGAGGTACATGAGTGTAGAAGGGTATAATAGATATAGAATTAGCTAATTAGTTAGTCTTAGGAGTGCGAGGAACTGAGCACTTAGGCTCAGATGCTGCCATAGACGAGAGCTGATCGATTACAGACTGAACTGCTGTCCAAAGAAGTCCTGAGGTGGGGGCGACGGACTCTATTAGAGGAAGACGGTGAAGAACCGAGGAGGAACGAAGTGTCAGAGAGGGGAACGACGCAGTCGTCGTTGGTAGAGAGGTCATTTATCCTGTCCTGAACCTGGTCCGGAGGTCTTGGTCTTCATCTTTCTTGGGACCCTTTTCCAACTCCTTGGCCAAGGGGTTTGGTTTTCACACCTTTAGGTAACTATAAATGCGTAATCTTTAGTTGTACTGCTGTCTCTATCTTCTCCTTTCTGAGGGACCGTCATTTGGGATCAATAAGTGACAATAGTGTGCTTCCTCTTTGATATGAGATTAAGTACCATGTGGCTTGTATTTACTCTGCTAAATAATTTTAGATAAACATTTTAAAACTTCCTGAGTCAGTGGTTATTTCAGGTGTTTGATGAAATTTTGTTTTGTATGATCTCATTACAACCCCAGTTATCAAAGGTCCATTGGTAAGTCATTACTCTTCAATCAGAAAAGGTAATTGGTAGCAGGGATTTTGATAAAGAGTACAACTGACTCCCACCAGCGGTGATTACTAGTTAGTGTAAATGAATGGGCCCAGGTGAGTATCTAGTGTACGAATGCTTGTTGCTAGTAACCCGCTGGATCAGTTTTCTGGCTATCAGAGGACGGTTATACTTTGTTAACTGGGTGATGAGAATTTTATTTTTATGAACTAACATCGGTTTTAAAAGTTTTGTTTTATGTTGTCTAGAAATCCCCATGGAAATTGAATAGTGGATGGTAAGTGGAAACCATACTGCAGTGAGGTTATCTGTCAGGCAGAATTAGTACTGAAAAGTTAAGCATGGCTATCAGTACTTGTTAGGGACTCTGTGTGTGTATAAGTGACAGTAAAAGAATACGCTGGTGAAATTTTGATGTTATATCACCTAGAAAGGGTAACATTGAAGGAGTAGCAGGTATTTCTGAAGCTTACGTGAAGAGTAAACGGAAGGGTTTTACTCGTAATGTATGTCTAGTAAACGGAAGGGTTTTACTAAGTGTGAGGAAATCTATCCTTTTCAATTTAGGGAAGCTGACAAGATAGCGAATGTTTTATGTTGTTACTGAATTTTAATGAATACTGTTGAAGAATTAAAGTTTGCGTACGATTTTTGTAAAGGGAGGGTTAGTAGTCAGGAGTAATACTGACGTCACAGGTGCCGCGCTGGGATTGGTCGACACAGCGAGGGACAGAGAAGCGCAGATTGTAAAGGAGGGGTTGTTAGATAGAGTGAATAGACGTCCCAGAAATACCGCGCTAGGATTGGTTCCGAGACAATTGTTAGCTGGAATTTGGTTGTCAGAATAAAAGTCGAAATATTAGTTGACAGTGGAAATTGTATGTGGAAACACGATCCGACTTTGATAGGAACACGTCCAGACAGGAGATTTTTAGGTTTTGCAGAATATAATTCAATACATAGATATTTACCAAAAATGTACGGAGAAAAGAGAAAATTGTCATTCTTACAAAAGATTAAGAATTATTTTAAGAAGGATAAGCCAATCAAAACTAGGGAAGGAATTATCATCCCACCTACAAAAACGCCCGCCTCATTCATGATGATGGAGAGGGGTTATCATACTTGCGTATGGTTAGAAAATTGGATAGAATATACAAAAGATGACGGAGTATTAGCTTTCCCAGAGAATGGTACTTTCAATGGGAGAATTCTTCAAAATTTAAGAATGAGAATGAATGAATTAGAACCCAGACCAAGATTAACGCAGTACGAAGCCCTAGAAGAATGGGAGACAGAAGCATTTGAACGTGAAAGACCCAGGAGCAATAGGGGCTATAGGGGATTTTTCCCTAGATACCAGAATGGGACAAGAGAAAGTCAGATGAAACAGTGGAGACGAGCGATGATTAGTGAAGGTTTGTACCCAGTATTCATGGCTGATGAGCAGCTAGGGCGCAAATGCAAAGAAAAGACTAGACATATGACAGGGTTTGGAGAATCCGAAGATGAATTCATGGAAGAAATATTAAAGAACCCTCCACCATACCAGGAAGAGTTGGGTGGATGTTCCCCAAGCGCACCTGTTTTGAGAACACCGTTAGTACCTCGAGTACTGCATAACCCACCAGTTAATAGAGTACTTCAGGATAAGGAAAAAGAGGCTTTAGACAGAAATAGAGCACAGTTAATACAGAAAATAACACAGTTGAATGTACATCCTGATTCCCTGACTATACCTGTAACTATTGGTCCCGTAGTTCCTTTATATGGCGACAAAGTAAATTGCCCGAAACCTCTAGCTATGACTACACCTGTGGAAATTCCTAAGCATGAAGCAGTAATAATTGATGATCATATCAGTGACTGTTAATCTATGATTTCACTAATGGATTTGCCTATTCGAGAATCCGCAAATAGCACCCCCAGAAGAACAACACCTGGTTGCTCAAAGGATGTAAATATAATAACATCTTCAGGAACTAAGAGTGCAACCGTAGTAACTCCAGAGGACTTAGAAAGATGGGCACAGGGAATAGACAGACAGAGTTCACCCCCAAAGATCTTGGACATTTATAAACTAAAAGTCGAGTTAGAAGAAATGATAGCAGGCAACGTAGGAGTAGATCGTTTAAATATCTACAGATCAAGAAGAACTATTGTTCGTATGTAGGAGTATAACCAGAAATGTAAAAATATTCCATGAAAAATTAATGGATTTGGCTTCAGAGATGGGAATTGAAATAAGGAAGTCAAAAGTGTTGCAGAGACCATATAGAGCAGAATTTACTGACAAAGACTTAGAAAATATGAATAAATCTGGTAGAAAATTACAAGTTAAAGAATTAATGACAGTCTTACAGAAATGGGGAGAATTGGATACATGGAAAACTAGATGGTCAAAGAAAAAGGAAGAAGCACGTTCAAATAGAATGACATCTGAGTATTTATTGAAGGAAACAGGAAAGGCAGAACAGATGTATCCAATGCGAGAGGTTCCAGGAGGAGGCTACGTTCATGTCCCATGGAGTAGGCAAGACATTTTGTCATTTACAAATGATTTTCCAAAATTGAGAGAAAAACCAATTGAATGGTACAAGCAGGTTGAGAGGTTTGTGAAGGTTTCAAAAGTTTTGTTAAAGGATCTAGATGGTTTATTTGACATAGTGGTACCTGCTGATTTATGGACAGACTGTAAAATTACAATCGATTGGCCTAGTGAAGAATATCCTAGGGATCCGAAGACAGGTGCTCCATCAAATGATGTGATGAAAAAGTATCACCAGGTAATCACTTACTTGAAAGGGAAAATACCACCCAAAGAAACAGATTGGGTGAAAATAGACAGAACTACCCAAGAAGCAAATGAATCGGTACATGCCTACTATGAACGTCTATTACAGGTGTTTAAACAGTATAGTGGGTTTGAAGATATTGGAGACAAAAATTTGGGTATAATCCTGGATGAGAAACTCTCCTTTGGGGCCCAAGTAAATGCAGTAACCTCAACAACAGTATATGTTCTCAGAACTGTTAAGAAGGTACTGAGGTTTTTACCTTCAGAGACCCGGCAAACGGTAGTCACAGCATTGGTTATGTCAAGACTAGACTACTGCAATAGCCTATACTTAAATATACAACAAAGATTTCTGTATAGGCTTCAGCTGCTACAAAATGCTGCGGCCAGATTACTCACGGGCACCTCCAAGTTTTCTCCCATCTCCAAGGAGATTAAAAGTCTACACTGGCTCCCGGTGAGGAACCGGGTACAGTTTAAATCTTTGTGTATGGTCTTTAAAGCACTTCAGGGTTTAGGACCAGAGCATTTGAGGCGCCAGTTCCAATGGTACATACCAGCAAGAACTCTTAGATCCTTAGGAGCTAAGTTGGTGGTAGTCCCACTAACAAAAAAAGCTCAATGGGGAGGTAGAAGTTTCTCTTTGTGCGCAGCAAAGGCTTGGAATGAATTGCCATTCTATTTGAGAAATGCTACTAGTTTTCTAGCATTCAGGAAGGGGTTAAAGACCTGGCTTTTTGATAAATAATCCTCATTTTTCAGCTCAGCCTTAGGGAGTAGTAACTAGCGCCAGGACACCTCCGGGTAATCGTGCGCTCTAAAAATTCCCATAACATAACATAACATAACAAGAATATGAGTCAGTTTGTCTATCGATTTGTTTATGGTCTAAAACCAGAGATTTGTCAAATGATTAAGCAACATATGTTATGTTGGCAAGGAAAGCCTATCGATGAGATTTTGAAATATGCTAAATATTGTGGGGATGACATAGAAGATAGGCACAAGAAACTACAAGAAAAAGTGATGTGGGCTCAAGTGAAAATGGCTGAGCGACAGGGAATTAATTTAGATATTCCAACAGAAAGTCAAGGAAAAGAATCTGGATCGGATGGCGACACAGGCAATGGTGGAAAGGTAAGAGAATGAGTAGAGAAGAGGCTAAAAAGAAATTTCCTTGTCATGGATGCGGAAAGTTGGGACATTGGAAGAACGAATGTAAAAAGATTCAAAATAATAATGGCCCAAATCATAATTTAAATCCACAGACGCAGAACGACTCACAGCAGGGTGTAAACCAGAGTCAGTTGCCACCTGCCCCTATACAGGGTAATGTAAGCAGAGCAAAACACGGTACAGACATCGGATATCAAGGAGGAAGTGGTAAGAATGAATATGTAACTTCACAGTTTCTTTTACAGGATGATTTTAATCCATATGATTATCAATGACAGTGCCTAAGAGAGGGGGAGAAGGAGGGCGTACTTGGCTCATCCTTGCCGGTAGATCAGTCAGGTCCATATGTTGAAGGGAAAGTAAAAGGTAATGATATCACTTTTCTTTTGGACACTGGTGTTACCCGTTCTACTGTAAGAACAGCAGACATCCCAGACCTCCCTCTCTCTGGAGAAGCTATCCAAGTTGTAGGTGTAGCCAATCGAAAGATTAGAACACCCCTTGCAGAACCTATGGAAGTAAGAATTGGAAACTTCCGAGAAATGCACCAATTTGTGGTGTTAGTCCAGTCCAGTAAATTTACTGGGCAGAGACTTACTGTGCAAAATGAACTGCACTATTTTCTGCACACTGGATGGTGTTGCAATACAGACCCTGGATGAAGATCATGTTTACAAATTCATGATAGCCAAGCAAGCTACGGAGGTAGATGAAATGTTTTCCTTGATAACCAAAGATGAATTACCAGAAGAGTTAAAAACTACAGTGAACTCAAAGGTATGGGATTTTACTGGAAAAGAAGTAGGTCTGATGGCAAATATAGACCCCATGAAGATCACTGTAAAGGAAGGCGCAATTTTCCCAAATACCAGACAGTATAAAATGAGTGCTGAAGTGAAAGCAGGAGTTACTGAGGAAATTGGCAGAATGGTGAAACAAGGTATATTAAAAGAAGTTATGAGTAGCCCTTGTAATTCGCCAATCATGGGGTTGAAAAAGCCTAGTGGAAAATATAGGATCGTGCAGGATTTGCGGAAAATTAAAAAATTGTGGTACCTTGTTGTCCTATACTACCAAATCCTGCAGTGATCCTATACCAAATACCATGGAATGCAGAATGGTTTACAGTAATTGATTTGTGCCAAGCATTTTTCTCAATTCCATTGCACCCAGATAGTCAGTATTTGTTTTCGTTCAAATTTGTAAATCACGTTTATGTGTGGAATCGTGTTCCTCAGGGGTACACAGAAAGTCCCTCCATTTTTAATCAGATACTGAAAAAGTGTCTAGAGAAAGTGGTAATGCCTAGGAACTCAGTCTTGGTACAATACATAGATGATTTGTTAATCGCATCTAGAACTTATGACGATTGTGTCACCGACTCAATTGTACTTCTCAATCATTTGGCTGAGGAAGGTCATAAAGTGCCACCTGAAAAGTTACAATTTTGTACAACAGCAGTTAAGTACTTGGGACACCAAATTGAAAGAGTAAGAAGAAGAAGAACTTCTGAGAGAATAAAAATAATTAAGCAAATGAAAATGCCAGTAACACAAAGAGAGGTGAGGATGTTTCTTGGAATAGTAGGATACTGTCGACAATGGATCGTAGGGTTTTCACTACTAGCAAAGCCTTTAATTCAGTTGACCAAAAAGAAAGCAAAGGATCCAGTTGAATGGGATGATGAAAGTGCCAGTGCATTTGTAAAATTAAGAAATGCTTCGTGTGAGGCACCTGCCCTGGGCATGCCTGACTATACAAAAGAATTCACATTATTTTGCTATGAAAGAGAAAGTTGTGCACGTTCAGTCTTAACACAAAGACATGGACTAGACAGACGTCCTATAGCATATTTTTCTGCTACACTAGACCCAGTGGCCGCAGCATTGCCAGGCTGTTTAAAAGCAGTAGCTGCTACTTGTATGAGCATTGAACAAAGTGAGTCAATAGTAATGGGACATCCTGTCAAGGTGTTCGTCCTACATGCAGTTGTAATACTGTTGACCAGAACTAGAACTCAGCATCTCACACCTAGTCGGATGACAAGATATGAGCGAATAATTCTAGGAGCTGAAAATGTGACAATAGCTAGGTGCACAGTTGTAAATCCTGCTACATTGTTACCAGATCCATATTGCGAAGAAGTTAGGGATGACCCAGAACATGACTGTTTGCAAGTCACAGAATTGTGTACCAAACCGCGCCCTGACATACAGGAAGTGCCTCTTAAGAACCCAGACAGGGAACTGTTTGTGGACGGCTCATGCTTAAGGCATGAGGACGGCAAATTGAGTGCAGCTTATGCTGTATGTGAACTTTCTGGAATAGTCGAAGCATCCTATTTACCAGGAGTCAAATCTGCACAAGTAGCTGAATTAATCGCTTTGATCAAAGCCTCCAAAATTGGGAAAAATCTAAAAGTAACCATATTTACGGACAGTCAATATGGATACGGGGTTGTGCATGGTTTTGGCCAACTGTGGATGCAGAGGGATTTTATGACTTCTTCAGGATCCCCAATCAAAAATGGGCAGTTTGTAAAAGAATTATTGGAGGCAATACAATCACCAAAAGAATTGGCAGTGGTGAAATGTGCCGCACACCAGTCAGGAGATGACTGGGTGGTAGCAGGTAACAGATATGCAGACCTAATCGCTCAACACTGTGCCAGAAATAGAATGGCAGTAAACAGAAAAGTCGAAAGAATGGGAATCAGCTGCCAACTTATGCTATTTTCAACACCTGAAACATGGAATGATGTGAGACGATTGCAGGATGATGCTGAGGAGAGTGAAAAGGATGTTTGGATAAAAATAGGGTGTACACGAAGAACAGATGATGACGTGTGGGTTTATTCAGATGGCAGACCAGTCATGCCTGATTGCCTGATTTCACAAATGGCCAGAATGTATCACGGAGACACACATGTAGGGAGAGATGCCATGATTAGTCTTTTCAGACAAAATTGGTACAATCCTGCAGCAGAGAGTCTTTGCCAGAGGTGCTTAACTTGTCAAATGTATAATCCAGGAAGGAAAACAGTAATTGGTTTGGGTAAAATTGGAAAGGCAGAAGGCCCATTTGTGAGATTGCAGTTAGATTTCATTCAGTTACCACCACGTAAAGGACTGAAATATGTACTTGTCATAGTGTGTCTGTTTTCAAGGTGGGTGGAGGCTTACCCTACCAGGAGGAATGACAGCATAACAGTTGCAAAACTGTTATTACAAGAACTCATTCCACGGTTCGGTTTCCCAGTAACTTTGGAATCAGATAGAGGGAGTCACTTTAATAATGATATAATTCGAATAATCTGTGAAGCATTTAAAATTGAACAAAAATTGCACTGTGCATACCGCCCAGAGGCTTCTGGAGTGGTTGAACAAATGAATGGCACAATAAAATCAAGATTGTCAAAAATGTGTGCATCCACATCATTAGATTGGCCAGATGCATTGCCCCTTGTCTTAATGGGACTCAGGAGCATTCCTGATAAAAATACAGGATTGAGTCCACATGAAATCATCATGGGAAGAGCAATGAGACAAGCCCATGTACCTGGAAATAAACTGCTGAACATAACTGATGATATGGTTCTAGATTATTGCAAAGGATTGGCTGACCTAGTGCGTTCTGTCTCTCACCAGGTTGGAGAAGACGCAGTTTCCAGGCAGCCTGAACAAGAGCATGATCTGAACCCCGGAGACTGGGTGGTAGTGAAGCATCATACCAGAGAAACGTGTTTAACACCCAGGTGGGGTGAACCTTGTCAGGTTATATTGGTTACAAACACAGCAGTGAAATGTGCAGGTTTACCTAATTGGATTCACATGAGCCATACCAAAAGGGTGCCAGCTCCTGAAGAGAGAGATCCTCAGTCAGCATCAATAGCTGAGGAAGCTGAAGGTTGGACAGCTGAAGAATCCCAAGTGATAGATTCGGGAGTAGCTGAAGAAGAAAAACCGAGCACAAGCCAGGACTGGATACCAGTGGTTGATATACCTGAAGTCTTTATCAAAACAAGGAGCAGAGCTAGATTAGAAGAAATTAGTGAGAACCAGATAGGTGAAGAAGAACGAGCTCAGGATAGGGAGGTTGAAACAATAAGAGAACCTGAGCAGGCTCAGATAGGGAAAGGAAATTGGGCTCAAATTGACAACGAAACAACAAAATTTGAGCAGGGACAGACAGGTTCAGAAGAACGCGGTCAGGCTGCAGAAGTACAGAGTGCAATATGCCCTGATCAGAACCAGTTAGGACAAGAAAATCACGTTCAGGGAGAAGAAAATCAAGAAAACATTGAACAGGAAAATATCAAGCAAGAAGACGTCAATCCTGAACAGGGCCAGTTAGCAGAGACTCACATTCAGGCAACTGAAGAAACATCAATAAGACCTGAACAAGAGCAGATAGAGTGGGAAACTGAAATCGAAGACAAACAATTTGTGCCACCCCTTGATAATAAAGGAGTTTTTGGAAAAGACTCGGAAGGTGAAGATACAGTGCAAACCAAGAAAGCCAGAAAGGGTGATCATTGGCCTAGTGTCATCAAAAGAGTGAAATACCATATAGTAACATGAAGTGAAGATCCAGAACAAGTAAATGAAGTAACAAGCTTATCTGGACAAACAAGTGGGACTGAAAAACGAAAAAGCAAAAGATTGAAAGTCGTGAACAATAAGTTTAAAGGTCCTGATTGGACTTATATAATCTTCGAAGACTGCGAAAGTTCAGAAACAAGTGAAAGTGGTGACGAAGGAACAAGTGCAGAACTGACTTATGAAAAAGAAGTGAAACCACCTTGATAACGTTAAAAATTTTGAAGAGCGAAAAAAGAAAGAAGAGAAATCTTCTTAGTCAAAATGGCTGAGGACAGAGTTTCTGGGAGACCGAAACGGAAATGTTGTAAAAGATGCTGTGCTATATGCATATGTAGTATGGTAGTGGTGCTTATAGTGTCGTTAATTGTGATTGTAGCAATTCCTTACCTTATGATAATGGATAAAAAGAATAACAACGATACCAAGGGAAGGATAGATAACTTGAAAAGCGATAGAGTAGAAATAGAAGCAGAAGATGAACCAGATTTTCATCAAGTGGTAACAGATAATGATACTAGCTTAAATGTCTTTACTAAATTATTGTTTCAGTACATAGATACAATGGATGTTAGTGATTGTTATGTCTGTATGAAGTTACCTGAATCAGTAGCAGAAGGTCTAACCTATCATCATTTGCCTTTAACTTATGGTATATCATGTAGTGTACTAACTAGTTTATTTTATAGAACAGGGAAACTTCAGTATTATTATTCAAATATAGATGTGATATTTTCAGAGGTTCCTATTCGAAAGAATGTGAACCCAGTGCTTACTAGTCAAGACGCACAGTTTATGGGAGAGTTTTTCTTAACAATAAAGTCAATAGGTATAACACATGCACATAGAAGCAATCTAACATGTTCATTATGTGAAGAAGAGAAGATATTTTTAAACTTAGTTGAAGATAGAAGACAGGATTTCCAAAAGAAAGCGTCTGAGCATAATGCTCATCTTCCACCTTGCGCTGAGAAAGAGGGTATTTATACACCTGGCAAGGCTCAAGCTGCTATGGCTCTAGATTTTGTAAAGACAGGGAAAATTTGTCTTCATAGGTTAAAAACTGAATATAACAATGTTTTTATTGGTACCAGTGAATGTGAACATCATTTCCTAATTCTTGGAGGTTGGGGACTAAAAGGAGGAACAGATTCAGTTTTTCCTGGAATATATTGTGTGTGTGGGAATAAGGCTTACTTTAGGCTTCCTACACGGTGGTATGGAAGTTGTTATTTTGGAATAGTTTTTCCAAAAATATACCACGTAAAAAGAAACACTGGGAGCAATGAAAATAATAGTGAACTAACACGTAGTAAGAGAGCTAGTTTTTCAGAAATTGTAGGTGATATATTTGGTGCATTGATACCTTCAGTGGGAGTAATTCTGAACTCAAGGAGAATATGTAAATTGTCTACAGTGGTTGATCGTTTATCAACGGACACTGCTGGAGGATTTCTAATGATTAATGCGGAGATGGTTGCGATTAGATCTATGGTTATGCAAAATCGACTTGCTCTTGATATAATATTAGCAAAAGAGGGCGGAGTCTGTAAAATGTTGAAAACGAAACATTGTTGCACATATATTCTGGACAAAAGTACAGAAATTGGAACATATAAAGAATATTACTAAACTTGAGAAGGAACTGAAACCACTGGAAGTTGATAGTGTATGGGAAAGATTGACAAATAGCATTGCGTCAATTGGTACCTGGTTTACTAATGTAGGGAAAGGATTTATAGGTCAAATAATAGTACCCATAGTAGGGATAGCAATAACAGTATTGTCAATAATGATATGGTGCAAATGTTGTCGAAAGAAGGAAACATATAGGGTGACAGGAAGAGGCAAGAAAAGGAAATTTGATGAGATTGAATTAGAAGACCTGAGAAGTGAAATTTACAAGAAACTGAAAGGAAAGGATAAGAATAGACAGTGTAAAAATGAAAATGTGACGGAAATATGTTAAGTTGGCATCTGGTTGTAGGTAATTTTGATGGCTCAGAAACGCCATCAGAGAGGGGATTGATGGAGCAAGGACTCACAATGAGACTTGCTCTGAAGCAATCCTCTCACAGTATTAATTAATTTGTACTAAAACCATGTAATGTCTTATTAATAATATGCAACAAAAAAAATATTTATCTAGAAGAAGCTTGCCTATGTGTTTTCCGCTAATAAGTAATCCTTGTCTAATCCAAAATGGCCGCTAAAACGCGGGAATCCTACTGCGCATGTGTCAACCATGTCACGTGGTATGACGTCTTTCTTTGCTTGGAGGGAATCTTTTGCTTCTGCGCAGTGTATGCTAAAATGGCCGCTTTAATGTTCTCAAATGCTAAAGCTTACGCATTGCTGCAATTAATAATGTGGTATTCTAACGCTACTAATGCTGGTGATCCAGCGCTAACAATAAAAATAATTTCTCCTATTATGCTTTGGTCATCCAGGTGCAATTATTTCTCTAAAACACACACTATATCCATATGACGGTGGGGCCCATAACACCGCATATATATTCACTTACTCATTTGTTCCCTGAATTTCCTCCGTCATGAAACCTAGGAGAAAAACGATTCGCTGGAAGGAGACGGGATACCTCTTTTATAATGACACAATAATTCTCATTTGCTTTTAAGGTATTCCGCTCATTGGTCGATGGACCAACTAGTAGGAATCAGTTGAAGGTGATTAAGACCAGCTTAATCACAATGAACTCTTTACCATTTCATTATTATTCATTATACTAAAGAAAATCACTGAGTCATTTGTTTAAAGAATAACAAAGTTTATATAAAGTTTTGAATGCAGGAAATCTGAGATTAATCTTATTATTCAGATCATTGCATTTATCATCAATATAAGAATAGTTTGAAATTGCATGGCACTTTTATTAGACGGAAAATTGAGGTTATCATACTAAGAACTCTATAGATCAAACTATCTATCTCTCTGGGAAATCCTAATTATTCTAAAAATCTATCAAATAAAAGTTCTCCTAAAGCAGCATCTTATACTCAACTGGAAAAGGAAAATAACAACAGCAGCATCAGCTTGTCAGCATCAGCAACTGCAAACTCTCCCATCTACAGCATCTAACTTCTTCAGCATCTCCCGCAGCATCCCGCAGCATCTACTCCAGCATTCTAACCCCTCCCACCAAGAGTAGGTCTTCTTATACCCTAATTCTAGCTTACAGCATAAATGTTTCTTCTTACATGGCGCGATTCATTCTCATTGGTCAAAAACTCAGGTCCCTATACATTTTAATCAAACTTCCTGGTCTTAACCAGTTCCTTGTGGAATGTCCATGCAAGCATCGTTTCCCACAGTTCATGCACTTGCTCATCCGTTTCGATCAGTCCAAATTGTATCTTTTTCTGCTACATTTTGTATAACACAGTTCCTTCTATTGATTCAACCAGGCTTCTCACGCTTCTTGCTGATCATCTTGGCACACATCTGCTCAGAAGGGTCACAGCAGCCTTGACCATACTTTCATCTTAGCCTCTCGGCATCAGCACGTGATCATCCTTTTTCTACAGCCTCTCTCCTCTATCACATGGTCTCATCCGTTCATGCGCACTCTAGTAACTCGCGGCCATTTTATATTGCTGCTCGGCAGGACTAAGCGCACTATTTTCAAAGATAAACAAAATGTTATTAAAACAAAGAAATATAAACCCTTTCGTTTCCCTCCCGTCTTTCTACGTACCCCAATTAGGTATTACCTAGCAGAAGCAACATATAAAGATGTCCCTTACTTACCATCACTTTATTTTGCAACCACACGTTTTATTTTAAAGCACAAATCATGCATTTTATTATTATTTTAGTGCGCAAAATATTATGTTATGTTAGAAACGTAAACAATTATAAGTCCATTACTTTGCACACTGAATTGCGTGTTACCATTAACCCTTTACATACATTGTTGGTTATTTACTTGAACGAACATGTTTATTAATATTGTACGAAAATATTAGGAGGTTAAAATTTTTATATTTACCCTGCTCCATCAACTCCCCCCTTTGGTGATTTTTAATATCACCACAAAAACACAAGTTATACAATTTTCTCAGACAGCATATATCTTTTATCCATTTGCTTTTGTTATTTTAAACATCTGTATCCCTTTCAACTTGTTTCTTCGTTTTCTTGTACATGTTCTCTTTTATTTCTTCTAACTCTATTTCACCTATTTCTCTCTCTCTTTCCTTGTTTATCATGTTTTCTTTTTCTATCTTATTCTGCTTTCTTCTTTTCTTTATACATGTTACCGCAAGCTTCAGTACTAATATTATTATTATTATCATGGTTGCTATTATTATAACTTTCCCTATTATTAATCCACTCATTCTTGTTAACCAATTTGTTACAGAAGAAAACCCTTTACCAAGTTTTCACCACACACTTTCAACCTCCAGTGGAACAAGTTCTTTGTGCAAATTTGTAATATTTGTTATATACTTCTGTATATTTTCGCTTTTATCTGGAATGTAAGTGCAACAATGTTGGACTTTCAGCATTCCACAGACTCCGCCCTCTTTTGCCCAAAGAATATCAAGGGCAAGACGATTTTGCATCACCATAGCTCTCATGGCAACCATCTCGGTATTTACCATTAAGAACCCCCAGCAGTATCTGTAGATAAACGATCTACCACTGTGGATAATTTCCGAATTCTAAATGCATTCAAAGATATTCCCACTGCTGGTATCAATGCACCAAAAATATCACCTACTATTTCTGAAAAACTTTCCCTTTTTCTACGTGTAAAGGTATTTATCATTTTGTGTGTTCCTTTTTCTTTTCTATCCACATGAAAAATCTTTGGAAAGACCAGGCCTAAGTAGCATGACCCATACCAATGGTCCGGCAACCTATAATAAGCCCTATTCCCGCAAACATAATAAATCCCTGGAAATATTGGATCTTTTCCCCCTTTGAATCCCCATCCACCTAAAATTTGGTAATTGTCATGGCAATTGCTGGAACCCACAAAATAATTATCATATCTTGTCTTATTTCTTCTAATGCATAACCTTCCCTGTTGGGGCCAATCCAGAGTCATAGCTGCATTTGTCTTTTTCTTGTCATGATGGTCTTCCTCAAACGCCCAAAGAGGTGTTTTTGTCTGTTCTATCACTTTTCTTTCAAATTTCACTCTTCGCTCTTCAACCATTTCTAAAAATACTTTTTCTTCCTTCTTTAACTCACAGGTAAGGTTGTACCTAAATATATTATCTAATGTTAAGATCTTATCTTCTAAGAAATATTCACCAAACGTCTTTCCCTCTTTTATTTTGTTAAGCTCGGGAACTACAGAAACTTTAGCAAAAATCTTATCTACATCAGTGTAATAATATTCTGACCTACCTGTTTTATAAAATAAGCTTGCTAATACACTACATGTTATTCCATACGTCAAAGGGAGGTGATGATAAGTCACACCCTCTGCTACAGATGCAGGCAACTGCATACAAACATAGCAATCTCTTACATCCATTGTTTCTACGTACTCATACAATAATTTAGTAAAAACATTCTTTGAAAAATCTGTTATTGATTTATCCTTATGTAATTCTGCACTACTTTTCAAAATAACTGGCTCTTGAGTGTTAGCTCCCTTTTCTTTCTCAGTGTTATTAGACTTTTCTACTACAGCTAAACTAATTGGAATAGTTATTGCTAAAACCACCCATACTGTTATTAATAAACCTGTACAAAAACAGCACATCTTGCACCATCTACTTAAAAACTCACATCTACACTTTCTATCTCTAGTATTCTCCATTTTGTCTTCTAACCTTATTTACTTGTCTTCTAGAAAATTGTGTCACTACACCTCAGAAATGACTTGCTTGCCACTCTGTACTTTCAATATTTTGTCTTTGCTTGGTACTTTCTTTTAATTCTTTTTCAGAATTCTTTCTCTGTCACATCCGGTAAATTTGTCAGTTCAGTGTTTTGTCAAATCCGGTAAACTATCTAAACTTCTTCAGGTTTGTTGCTTTAGGTTTGTTGCACTTCACTTTCTCCCATCAAGTTTCTTTGTTCTGGGTTTTCGTGAGTGTTCAATTCTTCTTTGTGACTAGTCAGAGCACGATACAACCATTCAGGCGATCTGTACTTTTGATTTACTTTCTTTATTCTTTTCGTTTTCTGCAAGTGTTTTCCACCTTGTTTCCTTGCTCTTTTTGACTTGTTATTTCATTCACTTGTTCAGCACTTTTCCCATCCAATTTTATGATTCTGTATCTTAATTTTCTTACTTCGTTTGGGCCAATTGTCTCCTTTTCTTGGCCTTTTTGCTTCACTTCCTTTTTCTTCTCTTTCTGTTTTCCAATTTCTCTTTCTTGTCTCTATTTTTTCATTTCTTTCTTCTCCACTTTCTTCTGATTCTGTTTCAATCCTTTCGTTATTTCCTCTTATTTTAAAGCTTATAATTTCGCTTTCATCTACTTGTGGTTCTTTTCTTATCTTCCTTCGTTCACCTATTTCTGTCCCTCCTCGAGGTTCTTCCGAATTTGTGTCAGTTTCTCTATCTGCTTCTAAATTTCCCTGTTCTTGTGTTTGACTATCGGTCCCTACTGCTCCTCGGGGTTTTTCCGAATTTCCTAACTTTTGGTTCGAAACTTTCCCTTCTTCATCTATTAATATTATTTTCGAAGGAATTTTACCACAACTCGTACTTGGTTGTTCACTGTCACTATCTTCTGGCTCAGTTTCTTCTCTTATGCTTTCAAAATTCCACTTTCTTTTTAGAATTTCTTCACCTTCTGAATGTTCTGTATCAGATTCTGAACTGGTGTCAGATATTTCCAGATGTCGACTTACAGGTCGATCTTCAAATTCTGGAACTTCAGCTATTTCTTCTATTTCCTCTTCTTCTTCTATTGTTGCACTTCTAGTTGGGTCTTCCAGATGTCGCCTTACAGGTCGATCTTCAGATTCTGGCACCCTGTTTGTGTCCTCTTCTCTTTCTGATGCTGAACTGTTATCTGATATTTCCAGATGCCGACTTACAGGTCGATCTTTAGGTTCTGGAACTCTGATGGTGTGGCTGGCATGTACCCAGTGTTTCACTCCTGCCCACTTGACTGCGGTGGTCGTCACTAGGATCACTTGTCGTGGTTCGTCCCAGCGAGGAACCAAACAGTTTCTTCTCCGGTGGACTTTTATTCGAACCCAATCTCCTGGATTCAAGTCGTGAGCTGGTTTTCTTTCAAGAGTGGTCGCATCCGGTCCAACCTGATAAAACACAGAACGCACCACATCAGCCAATCCTTTGCAATAATCCAGTACTAGATCATCAGTTATAGTCAGTAGCTTGTTGACAGGTACTTGTGCTTGTCTCATTGCTCGTCCCATGATTATCTCATGTGGACTGAGTCCAGTCTTCCTTTCCGGAATACTTCTGATTGTCATCAGAACTAATGGCAGAGCATCTGGCCATTTGAGTCCTGTAGCTTGACACATTTTTCCTAACCTGTTCTTGATCGTTCCATTTACTTGCTCTACTATTCCAGAAGCCTCTGGTCTGTATGCACAATGCAGTTTCTGTTTAATACTAAGTGCTTCGCAAATCAGTTTAACTAATTCGTTCTGGAAATGTGTTCCTCTATCTGTTTCAATCGTGACTGGAAAACCATACCTTGGAATGAATTCTCGCAGCAAAAGTTTTGCTACTGTTATACTGTCATTCCTTCTTGTTGGATATGCCTCCACCCAACGGGAAAACAAACAGACGACCACTAGAACATACCTCAATCTGCTGCAAGGTGGCATTTCAATTAAATCCATCTGCATTCTGGTGAAAGGACCCCCTTCTCGCCCTATTCTTCCTAGACTCACTACTGTCTTCCTTCCTGGATTTAACTGTTGACAAATAAGACATCTCTGACAAAGACTCTCAGCTATGGCTCTGAATTTTGGATTATACCATGTTTGTCTAAAAAGTCTGATCATTGAATCTCTCCCAATATGGGCTTGCCCATGGTACATCCGTGCCATGTCAGAAATCATGCTATCAGGCATAACTGGTCTCTCATCCCTGTAAACCCATACATCAGTTCATGTTTTCTACATCCTGCTTTTAGCCAAGTATCTTTTTCTTCGTCTTCTGCAGCTTCTTGTAACTGTCTCACCTCATCCCATGTTTCAATAGAGTTAGTAAAAAGCAAAGGACAAGAAATATGCTCTCTTTCACGACATTTATTCAAAGAAACCACATTCTTTGCACAGTACTGTGCCATTTCGTCAGCATATCTGTTGCCAACAGTAATGTAGTCTTCCCCATTTTTATGTGCATTGCACTTCACGACAGCGATCTGTTTAGGCAGCTGTATCGCCTCAAGCAATTTTTTCACAAAATCTCCATTTCTAATGGGCGTGCCTGCAGACGTCAAGAAACCCCTTTGTGACCAAATCTGACCAAAATCATGCACGACCCCAAAGCCGTACTGGCTGTCAGTCATAATCGTAACTCGTACATTTCTTCCCAACTTACATGCTTGAATCAGAGCTACTAATTCTGCAACTTGGGCAGACCGTACACCTTTCAGACAAGATGCTTCCAATACAGTTGCTACTGTGCAAACTGCATATGCTGCACTTAGAACTCCATCACTCGTTCTCAAACATGAGCCATCCACAAACAGAATATAATCTGATTCTTTCAAAGGCTCATCTCGTATATCAGTTCTTGGTTTTGTACAGTATTCGAGCACATTCAGACAATCGTGATCTACTTCATCCATTTCAATCACATTCTCTTCATCTGGCAATGATGTTGAAGGATTCACATTCATACATCTGTCAATGGTCACATTATCTGCACTCAAAATTACTTTTTCATACCTAGTCAGCCGACTATGTGTCATGTATTGGGTTTTCGTTCTTGTCAAAAATAATTTCCACAGAATGGGGAACATACACTCTCAATGGATACCCCATTACTATGCCTTCACTCTGTTCCAGACTCACACAAGTAGCAGCAACCGCTTTCAAACATCCAGGCAACGCTTTCGCTACGGGGTCTAAAACAGCTGAGAAATATGCAATTGGTCTTTTCATAGTTCCATGTCTCTGCACCAAAACTGAAAATGCACATCCATCTCTTTCACTGCAATACAGCTCAAAATCTTTCTCATAGTCAGGCATTCCCAATGGTGGAGCCTCACATAATTTCTTTTTAAGCTCTCTGAATGCTTTCATTTCTTCATCATTCATTTCAAAAGGATCTTTAACATCCTTTTTTGTCAGTTTCTGCAATGGTTTAGCAATTAGTGAAAAACCGCTTATCCATTGTCGACAATATCCAACCATTCCCAAAAACATTCTTACCTCTCTTTGTGTCATTGGAGCTCTCATTCCTTGAATCATTTTTATTCTTTCTGTCGTTACCTTTCGTACTCCTTTCTCAATTTTATGCCCTAAATACTGGACTTCTTTTTGACAAAACTGCAATTTTGAAGGGGACACTTTATGTCCTCTTTTTGCTAAATGATTCAGCAAAGCAATTGTATCATTGACACATGCTTCTTTCGTTTTTGATGCCACCAGTAGGTCATCAATATACTGAACCATTACTGACTTTTCTGGCATTCTTAAATCTTCCAATGATTTCTTTAGGATCTGATTAAAGATTGAGGGACTTTCTGTGTACCCTTGAGGAATTCGGCACCATGCCAAAATACGCTCTCCAAACCTAAACGCAAAAATTGGCTGGCTATCTGGATGCAGTGGAATAGAGAAAAATGCATGACATAGATCAATTACTGTGTACCATTCCGCTTCGCGGGGAATCTGGTATAGAATCACAGCAGGGTCCGGTACTATTGGGCAACAAGGCACAACAATTTTGTTTACCTTTCTTAAATCCTGTACGATTCTATATGTTCCGTTTGGCTTTCTCAGTCCCATTATTGGCGAATTACATGGACTGCTCATGATTTCTTTTAGAATCCCTTGTTCAATCATTTTATTTATTACTGGCGTTATTCCTTCAATTATTTCTGGAGTCAATTTATACTGTGGCGTATTTGGGTAACTCGTTCCTTCTTTTACTGTTATTTTAACGGGATCTACTCCTTTCATTAATCCTACATCTTCTCCTGTCAAGTCCCACACTTCTTCTTTCACTGTCCTTTTCAACTCATTTGGGATTTTCTCTGCATCAAATACAGGAAACAAACCATTTACTTCTGGTTCTAAATTTACCATTGTCATTTTATACAGCACATCCTCATCTGGGGTCTGAAATGCAATTCCGTCTGGAGTACAATAAATTGTGCAGTTCATTTTGCACTATAAATCGCGTCCTAAAAGGTTCACGGGACTACAATCGCACACCACAAATCGGTGCATTTCACTAAATGGACCAATTCTTACCTTTACTAATCTAGTAAGAGGCGTTTCAATTTGCTGATTGGAAACTCCAACCACTTGTATATGTTCACCTGAGAGAGGAAGATTTGGAATTTCCACTGACCTAACAGTAGAACGGGTAGCTCCAGTGTCAACCAGGAATGTTACATTTGCACCATTCACTTCTCCATCCACAAATGGACCTGACTGATCTACCTCTAGAGTTGCGCCAAGCACGCACTCTTCCCTCTCTTTTAGACACCGTCATGAACTTTCATACGACTCATCTTCATTCTGTCGTAACCAATATTGTGAAATTTCAGCTGCACGTGACAACTGTTTTACCTGTTCTCCTCCGTAGAATCCTGTTTCTGCACTGTATTTCTGTTGGTTAGCACTCTTGGGAAGTGGTGGTTGTGGCACCTGACCTTGTTGAGTAACTACCTCACTCTGCACCTGTGAATTTAATGATTGATTTTCCACATTAGGTTTTGGAGGAAATTTACACTCGTTTCTCCAATGCCCTAGCTTTCCGCAGTTGTGGCATGGCCACTTTTTCTTCGCCTCATCTATGCTCATTTGTCCTTTTCCTTTACCTATATTAGGTCGGGATTTAAACTGTCCTGTTTCACTGCTAGTATTATTCAATTGAGCTTCTTGTTTCTCTGCAACTTTCACCTGTGCCCACATGGCTTTCTCTTTCAATTTACGCTGTTTACTCTCAATTTCATCACTGCAATACTTAGCATATCTCAAAACTTCATCTACTGTGCTATTCTGCCATCCTATCAAGTGCTGCTTAATCCTTTCACTTATCTCTGGTGTTAATCCATACACAAACCTATATACAAAATGACTCATGTCCTTCTCACTTAGTGTCTCATAACCACTATACTGTTTGAATACCAACAACAATCTCTCATAGTACGCGTGCACTGATTCTTTGCTTTCCTGTGTTGTTCTGTCTATTTTTACCCAATCTGTTTCTTTTGGGGAATTTTATTCTTCAAAAAGGTAACTACTTGATCATACTTCCTCATCACTTCTGGACCTGGCGCTCCTGTTTTGGCATCCCTTGGATATTCTACAGTTGGCCAATCAATGGTAATCTTACATTCTGTCCACAAATCAGCAGGCACTACTATATCAAACAATCCATCTAGATCTATCCACAGCACTTTTGACACCTTAACAAATCTCTCCACTTGTCTGTACCATTCTACTGGTTTCTCTCTCAATTTTGGGAAGTCATTTGTAAATGACAGTATATCCTGTCTGGTCCACGGAACATGCACATAACTACCACCTGGTGTTTCTCTCATCGGGTATTCCCTAGCAACTGGTTCCCTATCTGTCACTGCAAAAGCCAAAGATGCTTTATCTGTTGTTTTCTCATTCCTCTTTGTCCATCTATTTCTCCATCTATCCACATCACCCCATTTTCTCAATAAAACAATCAGCTCTTTTATTTGGGTCAGTCTTCCTGATGTGTTCAAATTCTCTATGTCTTTTTCACAAAAATCTACCCTGTACGGTTTCTGCAACGTTCTCACTTTCACAAATTCTACTCCTAGTTCACCTGCAATCTCTTCCAATTTGTCATGTAAATTTCTAGCTCTCCAAGTAAGGCTTTTGCACAAAAACATAATCTCATCATCCTGGTAATTTTTTAGTTTTTCTGTTCCAATTGTTCCCAAAATCAACTCTTCCATGTCTATTTTCAACCTAATTACATCTAATGGTTTTTCTTCCGGTTCTTTTGCTTTTAGTGCTTTCATCCATTCATTTAATTCTTCTGGAGTCGGACCTACAGGCGTACTATTTAATTCTATCCAATCACTGCTTCTTTCTGGTGTTCCTGATGCAGACTCTGTCACCATAGGCATTCTCCTAATCTCATTCTCATTTATCGTCAAATTTGTAGGTGGGCTTGGTCTATACGTACTAGCCAAATTGTGTGCACCTTCATTATTTAGTTCCATCCCTTCTCTTTTTCTTTGCAAATGTGAATTCATGGGAATCACCAAAGAATGTTCATTTATTTTCTGATTCTCAAAAATTGGCATTACTGGACCTATCGTTACTGGTACAGTTACAGCTTCCATATTCTTTGTCAATTCTCGTATTTTCTCAGTCAATTCTTTTGTCGTTTTTGCCAGTTCAATTGCATTGTCACTTTCTGTCTCTTCATTTTGTTAAGTTTTAAATGTTTCTTGTGACCTATTTATTTCATTTCTTCGTTCGGGTTTTTATTCCTCCCAGTTTCCATTTGCGGTGCATTAGGTGTCACCACCACAGAAGTCTGTTGGTATGGAGGTGGGTTTCTGTTTAAAATATCTTCCAGCAATTCGTCATCTGTTTCACTACCACCATACACATACTTTTCTACCACTTCATGCTTCTTTTTCTCGGTACACTTTCTCTTTGCTTCTTCCTCAACCGCAAAAGCTGGAAACAAACCTCCTGCCATGTTAGCGTATCTCCAACGCTTTACTCTGTCCTCATGATTTATTCCCCACAACCTTCCAGGTATAAACTCATGATTCTTTAATCCTCTGGATCTCTCTCTCTCATACATCTCATCTTCCCATTCCGCTAAAGCTTCAAACTGTGTCGGTCTAGGTCTAGGTTCTAACATTACCATCTTTTCCCTCAAGTTCCGTAATACAGCTACATTAAATGAACCATTCTCTGGAAAAGCCAATGCCCCATCGTTCTTGGTGTATTTTGTCCAATTTTCTAACCATATGCATGTATGATATCCATATTTCAGCATCATATGTGAAGCTGGTGATTTCGGCGGAGGAATTATTTGTCCCTCTCTAGTCACTACCTTTTTGTCCTTCTTAAAGAAGTTCTTAACTTTCGACATCCAAGACGTTTTCTCTTTTCCATATTCATAGTACGACATGATTCACAACCTTTTTCTCCTTAAAACAATCCGCAATTTAATACTGTTCCCTATGCGTTATTTCAACCAATGCTAGCGCGACTCACACCAACACTCCAATCACAGCGTTTTCTGTCTACGGCGCACTGTCCAATCCCAGCGCGGCTTTTGTCTACGTCACTTTGCTCCTGTTCTCATGTGACTGGCGCACTGTCCAATACCAGCGCGGCTTTTGTCTACGTCACTTTGCTCTTGACCCCTCCTTTACAAAATTTATCGGCAATTTCTTTTTCAACAATTCTTGTTAGTTACAACATTTTATCCACATTTCCATTGTCTGATTCGCTAAACCGAAAAGATAGCTTTGACCATTCACACAAGAATTCTGTATTTTCCAGTAGGCAGCGCTTACCTCTACCCTACCACAGAATTTTCAGTTTCATCGATAAAGTAGCACTTCCCTCTACCTTACCCTTCTTTCAAGCAATCAGTAAACCCGTTTCTCTGGGGATAAAACACATGTGGAGACTATACTGCTCCTGAGAATTAAGGCCAGAGTTTCACAAGAAAACATCGCACTATTTCACTTACACACCTTTTATACACAAAATGTCCCTAATATAACACAACCTGTGTTATTACCAAAAATGAACTCAGACAGTGTAAAATTCCATGCGACTTCTCTTGCCACACGTGTTCCACTTCCTACTTCCCGGAAGCGTGAAAACTTACATATAACATAACACGACTCAACCAAAAGTGTTAGACATAAACTTATCAATAATCTATAATCATAAATCAATAATCACCAAACTAATCTATAGTAACCATAACTCTGCTACCAAGAAATCTGATCCAGCGCTAACAATAAAAATAATTTCTCCTATTATGCTTTGGTCATCCAGGTGCAATTATTTCTCTAAAACACACACTATATCCATATGACGGTGGGGCCCATAACACCGCATATATATTCACTTACTCATTTGTTCCCTGCATTTCCTCCGTCATGAAACCTAGGAGAAAAACGATTCGCTGGAAGGAGACGGGATACCTCTTTTATAATGACACAATAATTCTCATTTGCTTTTAAGGTATTCCGCTCATTGGTCGATGGACCAACTAGTAGGAATCAGTTGATGGTGATTAAGACCAGCTTAATCACAATGAACTCTTTACCATTTCATTATTATTCATTATACTAAAGAAAATCACTGAGTCATTTGTTTAAAGAATAACAAAGTTTATATAAAGTTTTGAATGCAGGAAATTTGAGATTAATCTTATTATTCAGATCATTGCATTTATCATCAATATAAGAATAGTTTGAAATTGCATGGCACTTTTATTAGACGGAAAATTGAGGTTATCATACTAAGAACTCTATAGATCAAATTATCTATCTCTCTGGGAAATCCTAATTATTCTAAAAATCTATCAAATAAAAGTTCTCCTAAAGCAGCATTTTATACTCAACTGGAAAAGGAAAATAACAACAGCAGCATCAGCTCGTCAGCATCAGCAACCGCAAACTCTCCCATCTACAGCATCTAACTTCTTCAGCATCTCCCGCAGCATCCCGCAGCATCTACTACAGCATTCTAACCCCTCCCACCAAGAGTAGGTCTTCTTATACCCTAATTCTAGCTTACAGCATAAATGTTTCTTCTTACATGGCGCAATTCATTCTCATTGGTCAAAAACTCAGGTCCCTATACATTTTAATCAAACTTCCTGGTCTTAACCAGTTCCGTGTGAAATGTCCATGCAAGCATCGTTTCCCACAGTTCATGCACTTGCTCATCCGTTTCGATCAGTCCAAATTGTATCTTTTTCTGCTACATTTTGTATAACACAGTTCCTTCTATTGATTCAACCAGGCTTCTCACGCTTCTTGCTGATCATCTTGGCACACATCTGCTCAGAAGGGTCACAGCAGCCTTGACCATACTTTCATCTTAGCCTCTCGGCATCAGCACGTGATCATCCTTTTTCTACAGCCTCTCTCCTCTATCACATGGTCTCATCCGTTCATGCGCACTCTAGTAACTCGCTGCCATTTTATATTGCTGCTCGGCAGGCCTAAGCGCACTATTTTCAAAGATAAACAAAATGTTATTAAAACAAAGAAATATAAACCCTTTCGTTTCCCTCCCGTCTTTCTACGTACCCCAATTAGGTATTACCTAGCAGAAGCAACATATAAAGCTGTCCCTTACTTACCATCACTTTATTTTGCAACCACACGTTTTATTTTAAAGCACAAATCATGCATTTTATTATTATTTTAGTACGCAAAATATTATGTTATGTTAGAAACGTAAACAATTATAAGTCCATTACTTTGCACACTGAATTGCGTGTTATCATTAACCCTTTACATACATTGTTGGTTATTTACTTGAACGAACATGTTTATTAATATTGTACGAAAATATTAGGAGGTTAAAATGTTTATATTTACCCTGCTCCATCACTGGATAGATATTTATAATGAAATGGGATTAGGGTAGAAGTAGGAGGTATACAGTGAAAACATTTATTTCTGATTTTAATATGTTTCTTCTTTCATTTTCTATTAGTTCGTAAAATGGGCCTGGGTTGACTAAACGGCAGCTCAAGAACCATGTGACCTGCGCATGCGCCCTGAAAACTAACAAAGCAAAGCGATGAAGTCAACTTGGAAGATGTCCAAGGACATGACCCGCTGATCACCTTCAGAGTTCATCCGAAATGTCCTACAAATTGATACATTTTGTATACACTTTGTATTAAAATTGTTGTGAAACGGGTGGGAAATAAAGCAAATGTATTAATTGAGAGGGGCGGTATTTTAAAACAATGGGCTTAAGAAAATTGAACTAAATTGACATGGTGTGAGGATCAACCCCCTGTCCCTGTCCAATCAGAATTAGTGGGCCCACAATTTTGAAACATTAATGGGAGGTACATGGGTATAGAAGGGTATAATAGATATAGAATTAGCTAATTAGTTAGTCTTAGGAGTGCGAGGAACTGAGCACTTAGGCTCAGATGCTGCCATAGACGAGAGCTGATCGATTACAGACTGAACTGCTGTCCAAAGAAGTCCTGAGGTGGGGGCGGCGGACTCTATTCGAGGAAGACGCGGAAGAACCGAGGAGGAACGAAGTGTCAGAGAGGGGAACGACGCAGGCGTCGTTGGTAGAGAGGTCATTTATCCTGTCCTGAACCTGGTCCGGAGGTCTTGGTCTTCATCTTTCTTGGGACCCTTTTCCAACTCCTTGGCCAAGGGGTTTGGTTTTCACACCTTTAGGTACTTATAAATGTGTAATCTTTAGTTGTACTGCTGTCTCTATCTTCTCCTTTCTGAGGGACCGTCATTTGGGATCAATAAGTGACAATAGTGTGCTTCCTCTTTGATATGCGATTAAGTGCCATGTGGCTTGTATTTACTCTGCTAAATAATTTTAGATAAACATTTTAAAACTTCCTGAGTCAGTGGTTATTTCAGGTGTTTGATGAAATTGTGTTTTGTATGATCTCATCTCAACCCCAGTTATCAAAGGTCCATTGGTAAGTCATTACTCTTCAATCAGAAAAGGTAATTGGTAGCAGGGATTTTGATAAAGAGTACAACTGACTCCCACCAGCGGTGATTACTAGTTAGTGTAAATGAATGGGCCCAGGTAAGTATCTAGTGTATGAATGCTTGTTGCTAGTAACCCGCTGGATCAGTCTCAGGGCCTGCTTGACTACATATTTGCGAGTCGATGTTGATATGGAGTTAATTACAGGCGATTCTGTAAATAAGGATGAGATTTAATTTTCATCAATGAATGCATCAGTTTCCATATTGGCAGTTTTGTTGGACTTAACTGAGGAAACTAAACTACTTAAATATTTGTCCATGAATGAGACATGAACCGTAGTGGGATCAGTATTTGATTACAGACAGCAATGTGACTAAGATGACTAGGCTGATTTCTAAATGTACTTGGTTCCAGGAGGCCAAGAACTTGCAACAAGCTTGACTGATTCTGTTGACAGGCTTGGGCCATACCAAACTGTCTGAGACTCTCGAGATCACCAACTTAAGGTTGTCTGACAATACCCATCATGAAACAGACCAGAAGGATTGAGTAGAAGATGTTTGTAGTCAGCTAAAGAATGTGAATGTCTGTCGACATTTGACAAAGATCTGGGTGCCAATTTTGAGATGGCCCTAACGGAAGTATTATTATAAGTGAGGCTCCCAAATTCCTCCTAATCTTAGAAATATAGCATGATATCATCAAAAATGGAGAACACACGTACGTAAGAAAGACACTGATTCTTTGACTGAAGAAACACACTCATTCCCAAAGTCTCTGGATTTGGCCTCTAACTGTCCTTTTCACCTTCTTTCTGTCTTCTCCTTCTTGCCTTCTTTCATTCTCTTCTTACTCCCTTCCCTTGTCTTTGTCTCACCTTCTTTACTTTCCTTCTCCTCTTTGGTCCTTCCTTTCATTTCTCCTGTGCTGTATTCCTTCTTTCAATCCTTTCTGTCAATTTCTCATTAAATTCTTATTTCCTTTCTTTCTTCTCTTCTACTCCTTTCCTTTCTTCTTTCTTTTCGTTCAGTGTCTTCTCCGTTTTTCTTTTCTCTTCCATTTATCCTTTCATACTTTCTCTCCTTCCTTCTTTCTGTTCATTTTCTCCATCCTTTGTCCCTTCCTTCAACCCCTCTTGCATTCCACTGTTCCTTTCTTTATCTCTTTGTTCACTTTGTTTCTCTACTACCTTCCTTTCACTCTGTCCTGCCTTCCTCTCCTTTCTCTCTTCCTTATATTTCTTCCTCCCGCCAACCCTTTATTTACATCTATCTAGTCCATATGTTAGGCAGTGACTCAGAAAAGTTTTCATTTATCAGAAGTAACATGCACGAGTGAAAAGGTTGAAGATTAGTGGGGTGTGTCTCATATAGTATCCTATAAAAGTCACAGACATAGTCGTTTTTTTCTGCATTCCCTGAACGCATAGAACAATGTCTATTCTTGACCTCCAATGTGTGGCTTTTGCCCTAAAAAAGTTAGCCAGAAGTTTACTCAGCTTGTTATCTAATTCATAAAAATGGCTATCAAGATTTTTTAACATGAAATTCGCCCTATATGTTTAGAGCACTTGGAGCTATGTGTGTAAGTGGGATTCCTCAGGTTCTCCTAGCTCTGTCCTCAACCAAAGAGATAATGCCTCATTTTTTCTGGAGTCTGGCAGCCTCTGTTAAGAACTCCCCTTGAGGACTGCCTTCAGTGCCTCTCAAAGGTCCTGATTCACAAAGGAAAACTTACACATTCATGTAAGTTTCTGATTGTTTCCTACTCACAAAGGATTTACGAGTAGTATCTTTATGAGTGTGGATTCTTCACACATAAAAAGATAGGTCTTTTTATGTGTGGAGACTCTGCACACGTAAAGATACTACTCGCAAAACACTTTGTGAATAGCAGACAATCGTAAACTTACACAAAAGTGGACGTGTACCTTTGTGAATCAGGCCCAAAGTAGCTAGCACTTACTTTCCCATTGTCATTATGTGTTATGTATTGCTTAATACTTTTGCTAATGTTACTAATAACAACAGGGTCTTTCAACAAAGCTTCATCAAGATGCCAGGTACCCCCTTGTTCACCCACGGATGTGGGTAATTCCAGCATGTTATCTTTTCATTTGAGGCGAGCTTTGTCAGGTGAAAGCAGGTGGGCTTCCTGTAGAAGGCCCCATCAGTATTTTATTTAGTATAGTGAGTTCATGAAGAAGGCATTTCCTCTTTGCAGGAAATGTATTAAACCCGTAAAATTATGGTTAAATGTGTAATGTGGTTATGCAAGTGATTTGGATGTGGTCTCTCAAACCACTGATGTGTATTGGGTTTCTTGTAGGTGAAAGTCTTGTATATAAATATAGAATTGTCTCCCAATGGTGGGGGTCACCAATATGAAGATAAACATGTTTAATCACAACTTGAGCAACCTACAAATCGACGAATGTCTGTCTCCACTTTGTGAGGCCTGACCTGGGGGTTTCAGGAAACACTCTAAAAATGGTTATTCTAGTTACAGTATAAATAGCCACTAAAGTGAGGTCAATAGAAGGGTAATGCTAGTGTTCAACAAGTGACTGAGGTCACCCTCCACGAGGGTATTCTCAATTTCAAAATATGCTAGACATATGGCAAGCAACGACCCCACTTCCCAGCACTCTCAAATCTCTTGCAGACTCATGGCAGTCACAAGGACATTACTGCAGTCTTGCCTTGTTGTGGGCGGCCATTCCCTGCTTGGTGCAGTGTCGGATCTGTGGAGATGGGCGATTGCAATTCTACGACCTTTGCTTATTTCATTCTTCCTTGGGGACCATCATGAGCATCTCTCAGGGACCTCGTGCCACTTGGAATTCCTCAGCTGAGGGTGATTGGTTCAACGAGGGCTCAGGATAATGATCGGACAGGTCTCCTTGAAGGACTCAAATGTTCTAATCTGCCCCTCCCCTCGAAGATGATGTGAAAGGGCAGACCCAACCCATAGCGGATACCCTTACTCCTAAGAAAAGATGTAACTGCTTTGAAAGATGTCCTCTTCTGAAGAGCTATGAGGGAAAGATACTGAAGGATTTGCTCTTTGATGCCGTTGTGGGATACATGGATGCCATTCCAGAATGCTTTCATAACTGGCTCTGTGTGTTTGTCCTTAAACTAGTGGAAAAAGGCTAGAATGCCAAGGGGGCTTCTAGTTCCCATTCCTCCAGCTGTTGCTCTGTGGGCCCTGTAGATGCGGAAGGATCTGCTGTCAGGCATTTCAAGGATAGCTTCCAATTAGCCCTGAATACACATCTTGACATCTCTGCCTTCAGTGCCCTTGTCTTCACGTCAGATACAGAGTTTACATCGGATTGACCTATTCTCAACATCTGCTTTCTTTTCCTGAAGGATGATCATCTGGGCGTTCATTTGCAGCAGTTGGGCTCTATAGTTCTCCAGGTCCACAGTCCTCCCATCTTGTGTGCACTCAAGTAAGTCTATCACTCCCCTGAATTCCACCATCTCTTTCTTTTCCTTGTTTTATGCCTTGGCTCAGATCTACTCGAAACTCACTGATCTTTATCTTAATATCTTGAAAGACCTGCATCAGGAATGACTTTGTGACTCTTTCGTCTTGGTTGGTGCCCAGGACAGTGGGCCCATTAGAGTTTGTGTCATGTTGTTTTGTTAGACGTTGGGAAGCGTCTGCTTTTCTACTGAGGTTTTGCTGCAGTAAGTCTTTAATTGTTCCTGTGCATTTATATCTGGCCATTGCCATGTTAGGTCTGGGGCATCGGCCTCTTGCAAACCATCAAATGGCGGTCTGGGCCTGTGCCAGGTGGCATCACCACAGGGGAGGTAGACCAGGAGGGTTCAACTCAAGACAATAGGCCCCAGACCTAGTAGAGGCCCCCAGTGGGAGGAGGGACCCCCAGAAGAATTTATCATGAGAGTTGAAATCAGTGTCTGGATGTCCTTCCTCGTGGCACACTAAGTAACAGGCCCGATCCAATGCCTCCTCAGTGGCTGCTGTCTTCAGTTCCATGGCTGAGGGGTAAGCTGTAGCTGGGCCAGCCACAAGGCTCTGTCAGTCATTTGTAGGCCAGGCATGCACCCAGACATCCTCACTTGTGTGTGCTGGTGGGTTCTGGGACTCACCAGCTGGTAGATTCTGTTATGAAGAGCTGGGCTCAGCATTAGTCCCTGTCAGTATGCCAGCACAAGGCAGGCTCATCGAGCTCCCCTCTTCACTCCAGCAGGTTCTGTGATATTTGCTGATCAGCAACGGTCCCACCAGGCTGGGCGCCTCTTCACTGGACCCCTGAGCACACACAGGCCCCTTATCGTACAGCAGAGAAGCTCCTAGCACAACAGACTCCCTCTGAGGCCCATGAGTCATGGGCCCCGTTACGGGGCACAAAGTGCCACTACGCCTATGCGAGACCACCCCCATCTCTCCTGCTCACCTCAGCCTCTCAGGACCGGGGATCCGCCACTGTGTAAGGCTGCACTTGCAATCACTCAGAGATCATGGCTGAGTCCCTGACTACTGGCTGGGCTGCGGCCACCATCTTAGTAACGCTGGGCCAACGGCAACATCCACCACGTGGTGGCAGACGGGGCCCTCAGAACATCCCTTGCGTGGTCGTTTCTTTTTTTTTTGCCACTGGGCATCCTTTATCCTCGCGGAGGGGAGAGCTCTAGGCTCACACATCCGGCTCCATCTTGGCTCAAGGTCCGCTCTAATTTATGGCTTTAACATCCTTAGGTTGGTTTAATGTAAAGTGAGCTGACACCGTCTGGTTATACTGCGCTATGTAAGAATGGAAAATAAAATAAAATGTAAACACTATAATTCGTAAGGAAAAGAATTGTAAATGCATATGAACAATAAGGCTTTTCTTTTTCATAGAAAACAGAAAACCTAAATCCAATGGGTGTCACCCTCCGCATAACAGCCTGCATTAGTGAAAGCTCATAGAGCAAACGGGAGACATGAGCTCTTCGCAGAGCCTCCATAATGCTGAAACGAAAACTGTACACAGCGCATGTCAGGCTGTGAGAGTGTAGGGAGAAGGCCGCCAAAATGTACTCAGTGTAGGAGAAACGTTGGACATTCTCAAGAAAACAGCATGTAAGCAAACCTTTAATCATGTAAACCCCCAATATTAAAGTAATATAATTCAAATTGCAATTAATTGAAACAAAAAGGGGGACTTAACTCCATTTTCTGGTACTTATATCAGACTAAGTGTGCACCTCTGTTACGTGCATTAGTAGTACTGGGTACTGTAGTTCCATTTATGAAGAGACTTCTTTCTCAGTCTGTTTTTTAGTTATGTTTCTCTGGCTGCTATTTGAAGTAAAGCAAGAAAGTAATGCACAATAAAAGACTCTGGTCTTAAAATTACGGGGATCTCTTGCATGATTGGCAAACTGAGATTTTGATGTAAAGGGGACTAAATATTACTTTGCTTGATATCTGCAAGAGGATATTGCGAGTAGTAGATGACTGCTGGGAGTCACATGATGACCATGGAGGAGTCTTGTTTGTTATCAGAATTTACAAGACAAATCACTCCACCTACTAAGAACAGCCATGCACCAGCACCCACTGAATCGAGAAATAGCTATCAGTCTGCCAATCCTTCCCATGTCCAGGCTGGGTGAGATTTCCCCTTTTGAGTCAAATGAAGCCTCGGGCTCCTTCTTTGAGTCATGGGAATAAAGCCACCAAATAGCTAGTTAGCATTATTTGTGTATCTGATCGTCTTCAAACCTCTGACTTTTTGTTCTTCATTTAAGATACTAAGAATGTTTACCCCGAGGAAGTAGGTTGCCGGCTTCAGTTACGTTTTTACAGGTTAGCTGAAGTGCTCATTTCCATTTATGCTTGCTAATACGTGTGGAAAAAATGTTTGGGGAAAAGTACTGATAGATAGCAGGGTTGCAGCTGAAGGAGGAAGGTTCTCTATGCTGTTGCAATTAGACATTCATAGTGAGGTAATTGTGAAATGACTGCACACCAGCTGCTTACAGTTCTACAACAGTGTGCTAGAACTCTGTGCTTTAAAGCCAACAGCTTTCTTTCTCCTTTAGTAGTAATTTCAACTTCCTCTCTTCTTCTTTTAACTGCCTGTATGTTATCATTTTATCTTGGTATTTTATGAAGTGCCAAATGTTGCATTGTAGGCACTTCAGTTTTTTTATATTTATGAGTGCACAGTGAGTTATTTTATTTATTTAGGTGAAGAGGTAAGGGCAGTGGCCGAAACTAGAACTTTGTGTGATGGTGATCTAGAAGAAGTTAGTTAGCGAATAAGGGAAGGATACTTAAATATTAGATCTATGGATGTTACATGCCAGGCAGGGCATACGCTAGATCCCATACCTGACATTTCTGTTTCTCTACCTTAATTGATGCTGTTTATCATTGGAATGTTTGGGTTTCTTGAGTTGTCTTTTTAGGAGTCTTCTGAAGAAAATGTGGCTTTGCTCTGCTATCACTGATAACATGAGAGCATCCCACAGCGTGGGCCATGAAGTACCATGTTTGTGCTGCTTGATGTTTTGCGCTGTGCCCTAACAGATGTTCTTGGTCGTATCTATTGGAAGCTCAAAATCTTACCAGATTTTACTGTTTGATGACTTGACAAGCCCAGGTGCGGTTTTCAGCTAAAATGCTCTGCTCAATCAATGATTTAACTTCAGTCTTTCAATACCCAGCAGGTTGACAAGGTGACAACTAAAATTGAACTGTCTGTCTCTGGCTTCGTCATCATGCTTGTTGCCTTTGCAATGAGCATTTAGTAACATTAAATAAATCTACCTTTCTTTTTCTTTTAATTGCACTTTTGTATTATTTGATAGACAATGAATTTCTCCAAGCATAAGCGTTTAAAACATTTTTATTGCAACCACTCATTTTTCTCTTCACTAAAATGGTTAACTGTGCTCGCCCCCGTCTAATTAGCTACCACAATTTCTTCTTGGAATTCGAGTTTCAGCTGCAGTAGACTGGGCAATGTTCACCTGACATTTATCAGCTAATTTAGATAACAGCTTCTTCTTTTCTTCAGGTAATTGCAGACAAAGATTTTTCACTACCTCCAATTACCTATACTTACATTTGTTTCAACAATGAGCCTTTTTATTAATTTCTTTTAACTCTTTCATCTCTTTGATCTTCGGCTACTTTAAGTGAAGCAGTGGACTAACAACTTTGTGGCTCATTTAGAGCCCACGAGGGGAGCTGTTGAACCTGGGCCTCTCTTCAGGGTCACACAAGATTTTTACTTCCCTTTCTCTTCCTTTGTTGAACCCGTTTTTGTGTGCTTTTAGGACTCTCGGCACTTCACCCCTGCTAATCAGAGGTAAAGTGTTTGTGCTCTCCTTTACAAACATGGTAAATTTGGCCTACACCTGATTGGTACATTTAATTTAATTGTAAGTCTCTAGTTTAAGTACCCAGGGCCAGTAAATTAAAAGCTACTAGTGTGCTTCAGCACTCATTGTGCCACCCACTATGGTAGCTGGTAAAACATGCCTGAGGCTTGCCACAGCATCCTATTGTGCAGTTTTAAACTGCCATTTTGACATGGCTAAATAAACCTTTTCATAACCTATGTACACATTAAACAAAGGGGTCAAGGGAGCGAGAGGAATGTATGGGTTGTCTATGTTTGCATCCTCCCCTAACACAATCTAAACTACAAGAAAAAGCAAATGAGACACAAGAAATCCAGGGCCATGTCTTGATAAATACCCTAGCTTTGGGGGCCCTGAAGTCCCTGTAAAGTAAAATAAATGGATAGGATCAGAGAAATACAAAAGAATTGTAAGGAATGGCCTCACACCAACCCACCCCAGGTGTCATGCTTCATCATTGGCCAATCATGCTCACCAAAGAATCCTCTAAGGGCGGGGAGGCCTCCTGTATTGGCAGGAAATACTTTCGATGGAGGGTGTGGAATGGTATTCTGACAGCGGTAATTACCAGCCACATGTACCTCCAATAGCACCCCAGTCGGGATACCAATTTGGATTTTGCCCAATCCATGTCAGCAGTACCCGCCTAGGTTCCCTTTCCAACCAAACAGACCCCCTATTTTAGGTAGATGCAATGGACACGGGAGAGGCAGACAAAAGGACAGCACCAGGGTCCAGTGGCCAAACAAGCCACAGAGGGGGATAACCAGCCGGGCCTGTGTAGGTCAACAACTTAGTGGTCAACCTCAGCCCGATTACTTTGTCGGAAATGGAGATGCACGTGCTGAACAAAGGTTTAGGGTCCGTACCTACCCCCCCACCCAGACAGGTTTAGGCCTACCCCCCCACCCAGACAGGTTTAGGCTTAGGTGTGAGTTAGCACACTTCTTAGAAAAGGTCAGACTGAAAGCATCTTTTGAGACTAGCCTTGAACAAGGAACTACTGAAACTGAAGCTAACACTCCTATTAGGATCAAATCTCCTTTCCACCCTCCCCCCAAGCAGTACCAGCAGAAATACTTGCATTTGAAAAGGCAGTTATCTAAGATATTGAGTCAATCGGCATCAGAAAGGAGCCAACATTTTATAATTTCTTTAAAAAGGAATGTGCTGCACTGAACGATCTTAAAAGCAATCAGTCCTTAGCTATAAAACCAGCCGATAAAGGTGTCACCACTGTTGTTATGAGCTGGGAAATGTACGAACTAAAAGAGGGCAAATTCATTTAGAAGGGTTTTGAGAAACCAACTGATAAGAACTGCCTTTTACGATTTGGCAGCTTCCACCCTACATCATTTAGAGAGAATTTCCTATTTGGACAATATCTTTGTTTTAGACAAAACTGTTCCGATATTACCACATTTGAGAAACAAGCTGATGCCTTAACTGATAAGCTTACATCTAGACAGTATCCCAAGAATATAACCAGGAAACCAATTAAACAGGCACGTAACAACAATAGGGATTCCTTACTGGATGCCTATTCTAAGCCTAAATATGACAGACTAACACGTGTGACTAGTTTTTCCACCCTTTCAAACAGAGTCAAAAATATAATTTCGAAAAACTGGCACATCCTACGGAATAAAGGTAACACATGGGATCCCCCTTTGTTTTGTTTTAAGAGAAGCACAAATATCAAACATCACCTAATCCACACCAATCCCACCGAATGCCATTACACTAACACCATGGCACTATGGGGTTTGCCACCAGTTACAGGCCATTACCTATGTGGGAGGTGCTCTGTATGCAAGTTTACCAAAGTCCAAAAGGAGATTGACATTGAGGCCAATCACCTTTGGATCATTAAGAGCCACACCAATTGTAATAGTGAAAATGTGGTCCTTGTGAAATTAGGTATAGCCGCATGATGCCATGTTAGGTCCGTATCCATAGAAAAAGCTCGACCAAGATGACTAATCATTTTTTGGAGACTCAGAACAAGGAAGAAGACATTAGATGGATGATACTTAAAAAGGTGACTATTCGTCCCCATAGCAACACTGTCCAGATGTTGCTAAATAGGAAACAATTTTGGGTGTATCACCTTAAAACTCATATTCATGGACTGTCTCATGACATACCTTGGCTACAGATCACATAGCTTCTATCTATAATAGCAAGTTTGCCAGTTTTTACTTTAGCTCTTATACTACGCCAGTATTACACACTACAATAGTTCAGTTGTGCCTTTAGCCTTCTTCTTGTTGAGGAGTTACTCCAGAGCACGTATTATTGCCAAACCATTTATATAGAAGGCTCTTGCGTTACAGGGAGCAGTATATCCTCCAAAACCTCAAGGTGTTTTAAGTCCATCCCTACAGGTGCCCCCCCAGTCGAATTATTTACAAATTGTTATCATACATAAATGAATGGGGTTTGTGCCCTTTCTTTTTACGATTCTTTTTAAGGCTCTGGTGCCTTCTCATTAGAGCCTGAAAACCAAAACAATAAAGCCAATACTGACGTTACTTCACAAAAAACAGTATTATCTATTCATGAACACGGAATTCAATTACCCTGGTCACCATTTATTTCATCATTATATCTCAAAACATGATTGTCAATTTTATATGTGGCATCTGTCATAAATATAGGAACCAACAAACAACAATTTTGTTGGTTCCTATGTCGTGTTTGCAGAGTGGTAGAGAAAGGGGGCTGGGCCTCCGGTCAGCTTTCAGGAATCCCACTGTGTAGGACTTACAGGAGGTACCAGGAGGGCCTATTGGCCCCCAAGGTCCCTCAGGAGTAAAGGGGACTTTATCCCCCAACCAGTAGTGCACCACAACTCATTTGCGGAGTGGTGGAGAAAGGGGGCATGGCCTCCGAAGACCTCTTAGCAATCCTGCTGTGTGGGACTTATTGGAGATAACAGGAGGAGTAGTTGGCCCCCCAAGGACGTCCTTGGTGGGCCAACTACCCCTCCTGTTACCTCCAGTAAGTCCCACACTGCAGGATTGCTGAGACCTGGTAGTAGGCCACGCCCCCTTTCTCCAACACACTGCAAATGCACCTCCTGGCCACTACTAGTTGGGGGATGAAGTCCCCTTGACTCTTGTGGGTCCTTGGGGGCCAACTAGCCCTCCTGTTACCTCCAGTAAGCCCCACACAGCTGGACCATAGGGCCTCCCCGCATTATTTTAATAATTACATTTGTGCCCCGGGGAGGTGGCAGTCCCCGGGGCTTTGAATAGCCCTAGGAGGGGCCCCATGCACCCCCTCCTATTTTTACCATATGCCCCGGGACCTGGCCCACCAGGGGGTTATCGTAAAGCAAGCGGGAGCCCGCGCCTACTTAAAAAAAATATTTTGACGCAAATTTGCGAATCCTCCTGCGAGGGTGCATCACATTTTAAAAAAAAATGCTTTTTATCCCCGGCGGGGTCCCTGAGAGACCCCACCATCATATCCGAGGGGTCAGAGTATTCCTACCCTGCCCCCTTTCTTTATTTGTAACTTTTTTTCTGAGACTTGGCTTCAAGCTGAGTCCCAAGATGGCTGCCAACACTTACTGGTTGAAGTGTTGGCAGCCAATCAAATTTTTGTAGGATCCGCGAGTCCACTACAAGGACTCATGTCCCCAGATATCTATATTTTTTTAAGTTAGATATCTCAAAAACTAATTAACGGATTTACCCCAAATCACAAAAAGTACGCTTTCTGGACCAACATCTAGCTTTGTACCAAATTTGGTGTAATTCCGTTCAGCAGTTCGGGCTGTAGTAGTGTTCAGAAAATGAAAAATCCCTATGGACTTAACATGGGGAAAATGCGTTTTGGGACCCCCTTTTTTCTCGGCCCCCACTTGACGGATCATCCCGGAAATTTCAACACAGCAACGGAACCAAAAAGGAGAAGTTTTGTGAAAATTTTGTGGAGATTCGTCAAGTGGCGCCAAAGTAATTTGCAAAAAAACCACTTTTCCTTTGTAAACTTTGGTCCTGACTATAACTACCTACTGGCGACGGCCAGTAGATAAGATATATATTTGTGTATATACATATATATATATAGAGAGAGAGAGAGAGAGAGAAACATCAGATATCACAACTGCATTGCAGGGTAAAGTAATGCTCTGTAAAGTCCCACTCTGTATTACAACATGTTGTAAAGGTCAAAGTGTTGCAATGCCAGCGGATAAAGGCGTGTGGGTTAAAGATGATAATCAATTCTTTTTAATGAATCTAAATACTTTAATTGGTGATTTTATTTTCACTTGTTTATCGTTATAATCTAACCGAAATTAACTTTTATTGATCAATTGCTTGACTAGCTATACAGAAAGACTTATTCAAACTAGACTGGCATGAATATTTCACATAGAGTGAGTATTATTGAATGGACGATTCAAATCATGAAAGATATTACCCCTTAAAGAAGCTTTACAATTCTGTGATTATATTTTGTTTATAGTATTACGTTTCTTAGAAGTGAATATTAGTCTTTGAAATGCCTTTGCTCTTTATAAAAAAAAAATACATTGTGAAATTGTAAATATTTCAAATAATGTGTCTACACAACTCATTCTCCATGTACTCAAGAGTATTACATGCAGATAATTTGCTTGACATCAATGAACTCTGCAGTCTTAAATGTTGAATGCATTTTCACCTTTTTTTAAAATGAAAGCACGAATATCCTAATCATGGCTATTCCCCAGATGCTAGATAAAAGTAAAGCACTGCACACATTTTGAACAAACTTAAGATATACGAATTGCAATCCTGGCTTACTTTGTTTAGTGATTTTCGACAAGCCATTTCACTCTATTTCTCCGAAAATATCAGCTTTGCATTTTTGTAATGTTGGTCCCACATGTCAGACGGCCATTTACAGTGAATTCTCTAATTTCGTCCTCACATACCAGCTTGTAAGTTTCAAACAATACTTTAATTTACTACAATTATCATATGGTCAAGTACAGCCACACATGCCTAGGCACCAGCATATTATGTCAAGAAATACTTCAAATGCCAAAGGTACAACACCACAGCTCATACACCTATGTATCTCCAAATATACCTATGTACCTCAGTAATATGCTAGTAACAGCTTCAGATGCCCAGGAACAGCCTCATAGCCCATGCCCATTTTCACCATCACATGTCCCGAACAAAATCACTGCCCATATACAATCTCATTGTCCCATGACTAATCATCATATGGCAGAAACAGTCACACAGGCCATGTACCATACCTTATTACTATTCAGTCTCATACGTCTATGTATGAAATAAGGAGAATTTTCGTGGAGCCGCTGCTCAATTTCCCAATGCCTCACCCTCATCTTCAAGGATGTGAGTAGGGTTGCCTGTAACCATTCCTGGTAGTGTGCAGCTTACCACCTCCTTGTCAGGCAGATGTGGTGGCAGCCCCAAGACAGCAGGGCCGGTCCTAGGATTTTTGGGGCCCTGGGCAGAATAGGAACACGAGGGTCCCCTATAATTCACATAAGATGGAATCTCACAGGAAGAAACACCAGAGGCAGTGACATCACAAGAAGTGACATCAATTGGCAATTAATTCTTTGGCATCACTGAAGCAACTTTGCAAGATGCTACTTACCTAGTGTGGATAACAGTAAAAGGCTAAAAATATAAATAATAATCCTAATAAAACAAGTGTAAATAATGTAAAGCTTCATTAAGCGAAATACATTACAATGATCGAAGTAGATGGAAAAGCTAGGCATATGTCTCTCCAGAACTAATATCATTACTGCAATGTTCACTGATTGTTTCCAGATTAGTGCATGATTAAAATTCCAAGACAGATTGCCTCAGAGCAATACAGCAGACCTTCAAGTGACACCCCAAACTTCTCTTTATGCCAATGAGATCAATGGATAAGGCATTTTGGTTTTCAGCAGACATGGAGGATCAACACAAAGAGATGCATGCCAGATGAGGTGATTGAACTGCAAATGCTGCTGAATCACAGATCGCAAGAGATAAGAGGAGGAGACGGAACAGATGTCTTACATAGGTGGGGTGGTTGATATATTGGCAGGGAAAAGCACCAAATGCTGGACCACAGCAGCACACTGAGCACCTAAACACATCAATTACTTTCAAACTCCATGTTTAAGAGATGCAAAGAGCTGAGCTAGCTTTAAGATATAAAGAAAACATGGCTGAAAAGAGACAACAATTTGTCATCAACGAAAAAAAAACAACTAAAAGTTATACTGAGCCATTCACTAAGCAGGCAAGTAGTAAATTAAAGCAACAAGCAAAACGGACTTAAGATAGTAGACTTTTTGCAGTTTACATCTTTAAGTACAGGAACTCCAGCAAGGTAGAATATCTATATGTTAGGGAAGGTGGCGTGTGACTTGCAAAATTAAGCTACCAAATCTTAGAGATTTACAATTTTAAAAAAGGAAGACACTTCCCAAAATGTAAAGGGTAAAGAACCAAGTTGCTCACCACGGGCCCGATTCAAAGAACAAACTTAAGACAAAATCCTAAACTTACTAACATTTTGGTATTCACAGAAGGCACTTACTCATTTTGGTATTCACAGAAGGCACTTACTTACTCATTTTGAGTAACTTACTCATTTTGAGTAACTTACTCATTTTGGTATTCACAGAAGGCACTTACTCATTGATGAGTAAGTGCCTACTGTGAATACCAAAATGAGTAACTTACTCATTTTGAGTAACTTACTCATTTTGTGTAACTTACTCATTGGCTGGGGGTCTTGGGGGCGCATCATCACCCTTACCCCCACTGTGAGGAAATAGGCATGCAATGCAGCCGTCAAACTTCCTTATTATGGAGGGCATCCTCTGCTGTGCTCCATTTACGCAGGGCCCCCCTCCAGGCCTCTATCAGCGGGGATATATGTGAGCGCCAGTGTAGTGTGATGGTGTGCTTTGCCAGAAGTAGTGTGAGGGCGGCAAATCATGTCTGTACTTTGTGGTGTTTTCTCCTCTCAAAAATGCCCAGGGAACATGCCTCTCAGGAGGCTATGTCCGGGAGCCCGGTGACCTCCCGGAGCGCGTCCTGCACAGCGCGCCAATAATCCTGAAGGGCCAGGCATGACCACAGCATGTGTATGAGTGTGTCATCTACCGTGCAGCAGCGCGGCATTTAATTGTGTGCCTGGGAAGTGCTAGTGTGACTGCGAGGTGTGAGGTATGCCCTATGTAGTATGAAGTACTGTATATTTTTTAAACGGGCATTGTGAAAGACCTTCTTCGGTAAGTCTAGTGCACGTTTCCACTCCTTCTCATGGAGGGCCCGCCCAAATACTTCCTCCCATTTGTGGCGAAGGGTAAGGAGGGAGGTAGCTGTCAAGTCACGTATGGCCTTGTACAGCCAGGTGATGAGGTGGCGTCCTGGCCCCATGGTCAGGATGGCCTGCAGGACCGGGTGCGTCTCAGGCTCCCCTCCAGAAAGGTCCCACAGGGTCCCACATGTGTGGAGAAGCCGTCGATGATGTAGGAACTGTCCCGGCGGGAGACCTCTCTCCTCAGCTAGTTGGGCAAAAGGTAGAGGATCCCGCTCTGTGAAGAGGTCTCCCACCACGAGGAGGGAGTGCACAATCCAGACCCATAGGTCTTTTGTAGTGTAGTAATTTCGCCTGTGAGGCAAGCTGACCAAGGGCAGGTCTGGAGATTAGAGAGGAACCATCCGAGAGAAGCGGTGGATCCTGGACATACATGTCCATGCCACCGCCATCTGCAGGGGCCAGGTAGTCGTGGGGCAGGAGCCCCACAGGAGTAGGCACCTGAGAGCAGGAATGGGCAAGGGGCCCGTCTCCGCAGAGGCTTCGTCAAGGTATGGGCCTTCTGTCCAATGAGATAACCCCTGCAGCTGTGCCGCCAAGTAATACGCCTCAAAGGATGGTGCTCCAAGGCCCCCTCGATCAGTCAGCAGTTTGGATAAAGCCACTCGACAGCAGCCAGACCCCCAGATGAGGGAGACGAGGAGGGAATCCAGCTCCTTATAAAAGGAGTGGAGGGGTAACCACTGGGAGGTTCGCAAAGTGATAGAGTAGGCGTGGGAGTGCCAACATTTTCACCAGGGCTATCCTTCCAAAGGGGACCAAAGGCAGGGTGGCCCAGAAATGCATCTGATGTCGTTAGCAGTGTGGTATAGGCGGATCCCCAGGTAACGGGGGGCCCGGCTCTCCTAGCGTAGATGCGAGTTACCAAGGATTACCTCTCGCGGAACCTGCTCCGGGTGGAGCGGGTATATGACGGATTTCTCCCAATTACCCCGTAGCCCTACCATGGAGGCAAACTCCTCCAGGGTGTCCTGAATTGCGGTGAGATCAGTTGTGATGTCTCGCACATAAAGGAGTAGATCGTCGGCATACAAAGATGCTGCGTGAGTCCTATCTGCAAGCTCGAAGCCCCAATCCTGGCCTTCCCCACAGAGGCGTACGGCGAGTGGCTCCATGCAAGCGCAAACAGTAAGGGGGATAGTAGACATCCCTGTTGCGTCCCCCGATGGATCGAGAATGGGGATGAGATGAGGCGGCCCAGGCGTACTCGGGAAACTGGACTGGAGTATAACAATTTTGTATAGGCCAGGAGCCATGGCCCTATTCCCAGACAGGCCGGCACAGCAAATAAAGAGCACCAGGATAGGGTATCAAGCACCTCCAACTCTAGAATAAGGCATGCCGCCCGCAAGAATTTCCAAACACCTGGTCTTGTATATGAAAGAGGCAGCGAAGATTTTGCGAAATGCTACGACCCGGGGTGAACCCGTTCTGGTCTGAGTGCACCAGTCTCTGAGGGATCTGAGCGTACCTGGTGGCCAGCGCCTTGCCCAGGACCTTATAATCGGCTCCAAGTATGGCAATGGGCCTGTACGAGACTAGTCGTGTGGGGTCTTTATCGGGCTTCAGGATGGAGACCAGGAGGGAGCACCCCACCCTTCCACTGCTGCTTCGTACATGGCAGCCAGTTTGGGTGACAGGAGGGCCGAGAACGTGTGATAGGACTCCAACATGTATTTTATTGGTTTTCAGTTGACATCTGTACATGTAAGCATCTTAGTTTTTCTTTGCTAGTCCATTGCTTATTGGCTGCAGATTATTACTAGATCATTATATATCACATTGGTTGTCAAATCTGGAATAGCATGTGTTTCTCAGCTGTAGATACAAAGGTCTTATTGGATGCATACATGTGAAAACAACACAACCAAACAAAGGTTTATTCACTATTAATAAGAGCAAACAGCTCAACCCTCCCCGCCCTAAACTAGCTTACGTGGTCTGGTAGGTTCTTGTATGTATGTGAAGAGGTCTGAAAAAGAGGAGTCAGCGCTCTGTGAGTTCTCTAGGTGTTGGAGGTATATGTCCGGAGTTGCTCCAGCAGGTCAGCCCACTCCATTGATATGGGTTTCTTACGAAGTCCCCTGCACTCTTCTCATTTCAGGGCCTCGCCTTCTGCAGTGGCCCAGCGTATAACCTCCTCCCCCCACACCCCTTCTCTAGGTGGTGTTCAGGATTTCCAGCGCTGCGTTAGCATCTTTTTCGCTAATATTAGAGAAAGGTCGGTAAAGCGGCGTAACACTCTAGCAGTGTGAGGGAGAGGGGATAATCCCAGGATACAACATTCAATGGAAAACCCGGAGGGATTTTCCAATAGGTGTGATAGGCCTGCGATCACTTCTCCCCAAAACCCCACTAGGGAGGGGCATGACCAAAGCGTATGGATCAAGTATGCATCCGGCGTGTGACAACGGGGGCATCCTGAGGTAGCAGAGGGGTACATTGCATTGCATGCACCCTATGTGGCATTAGGTATGCTCTGTGTAAGATTGAGAGTTGTATGAACTTGAACCAAGTATTGCGAGAAACCTGTTTGGGGTGCTCGAGAATCATGGTCCATTCTTTGTCAGTCAGGACTCTTGCTATATCAGTCTGCCATTTCTGCTTTAACTGGAGCAGCCGTGTGAAGAGGTGGTGCCTCAGGCCCCTATACAGCCATTTCACCAAATGACTCCTGTGCCCCATTGTGTGTAGTGCCCGAAGTAATTCAAATGTTGGGGGTTCTTGGTTCCCCACCACTCAGTATTGTCATAGATAGTGTCCTAAACTAGCATGGAGTAGGAATAATGTATTAGGTGCTTTATGGGTGTGCGTGAATTCTGCTTGTGGCATAAGGGTTCCGTCAGCAAACAATGATCCCACCGTCGTCACTCCGGCAGTCTCCCAGGGGGCCAGTCTCTGGGCTGTTAGAATCCTCTGTGGTGTAGGTAGGCCACAAAGTGGGACGTTCGGGGCATACGGGGTGGGTGTGTTAGTGTACTTTAGTGCTATCTTCCAGTAGTGTTTTGCGGTCTGGAGAAGCATGGGGACTGTTCTCAGCTTCTCTGATTCTGGGCAGAGTAGAGCCTGAAGGGTTCCTAGACGTAGTTGAGCAGTTGTGTATCTGATTTCGAACAAATTGTGACCTCCTAGTCAGTATGCCAACCACTGTAGCTGCCCAACTATACAATACTCTTTAAAGCCCGGGGCCCCCATACCGCCTTTGGTCGCTGGCAGTTGTAATTTAGAAAGACTGATCCAACAGTGACCCTGTCCCCAAATTAGGCCTGTCAGTAAGGAATCCAAGAGTTTAAATACCCAGGCAGGGACCACTATTGGCAAATTGACAAAATGATATAGTAATCTCGGTAGCATCACCATCTTGGCCACCACCAGTCGTCCCGCCGTGGATAATGGCAAATTATCACAAAAGCCCACCTGTGATTTTAGGGAGTTAATTGTGCGAACTAGGTTCCCTTCTAGTGCATCCTGTGTGTCTCTATAAATCTGGACACCTAAGTATCTAAACGTGAGTGGTTCCATCCTGAGTTGCATCGTGCCAAATTGTAAAGTAGGTGAATTATAGGAATTGTAAAAGGAGTATGCGCTTGTTTTGGTGGCATTTATCAGTATCCCTGAGATGGAACCGAATCGGGTAAGCAGTGTGGCCAGTTTATGGGTGTCCATGCGTAGATTTCTGAGATACAATAACATGTCATCAGCGTACAGGGACACTGAGTGCGTAGCCAGGCTGACCGGTATGCAAATGTTCTCATCGTTTGGCGAAGCTGCTGGGCTAGGGGCTCTATTGCTAATACAAACAGAAGTGGCGATAAGGGACATCCTTGGCATGTCCTGCTAAATATCTGGTATGATGAAGAGATGTTTCGACCAGTTTTCGCTCTGGCTGTGGGCATTGTGTAGAGTACTTCGGCAATATTCAGGGAGGATCCCGAATTTTCTCAATGCTGCAAGCATATAGTCCCAGCCCAGGGTATCAGAAGCTTGCCGGATATCCAAGGATATACAGCCAGCGTATGGGAATTGGTCTCGGGCCGTGTCAATTAAGGTGAAGAGTCAGCGTATATTTAAAGAAGTGTTTTGGCGGGGTATAAAGACACTTTGGTCTGAATGTATCAGCTTGGGGAGCAAGGGAAGGAGGCGGGAGGCTAGAATCCTACTAAGGATCTTTATATTCCGTATTCAGGATTGATAAGGGCCTATAGGAGGAGAGTTCAGTGGGCGGTTTATCGGGTATTAATAACGAGGTCACTATTGCTTCCCTGACCGTGGGGGGTATGATACCCTCTGCTAGGGATGTTTCATACAGTTGGAGCAACCGGCCACCAGGATACGTGCAGTCTCTGCTGGGCCTCAGGGGCAGATCCGGACCCACAATCACTGACCTTCACTCTTGGGAACTTCTCGTGAGGTAGGTCCGCTTGTCGGTGCGCACACTGCTTCCCGCGGGCCACAGGTAGCGGGTCAGTCATATGTCCACTGGCGCCTCCCTGGAACCCCTATGATCACGCCAATCTGTAGGCCGACGAGCCCACGTGCTCATCCGCCTTGGCCGCTACCCACAGGCGCCTGGCTTTCATCTGGTTCGTTCCAGCTGGTGATTACTCAGGCAGTTTCTCTCTGCTTCCGGAGCCCAGCGTAATCGGGCGGCACCGCCAAGACCGTTCAGGCATCCATTCTACATGCGGGAGCCCGCATTCACCATTCTCGGGCCCTCTGTCACCGCATCGGGGGGTAAGTCTGCCGTTTGAGAGCACCCTGCCGGCAGGCCGCACTCCGATGTGGCTCGGTGGTACTTCTTGTCGGATTATGAGGGGATATTTATTGGATAATTGCCCCAGGTCTGGGAGTTTGTCGCTATGCAACCGCCATCTTGGGCTGTTAGCCACGCCTCCCTGTAGTAGTACTCCAATGGCAGCCTATCCAAGCCAGGAGATTTACTGCGGGCCATGTCACAAATCACTTGCTCCGTGGGCGTAAGGGCTGCATCCAAAGCCGCCTTCGTGGAGGATGGGACTCGGGGGAGCACGACGTGAGTCAGAAATCTATCAGGGCAGGCTGCACTCGAGCCTGGTGGCACACTATACAATGCTGAGTAATGGTCACGGGAGGCCCGCAGGATGTCTTCTTGTGTACGGAGTATGACACCCTGTTCCAATATAATTTCAGTAATAGTGCGAGGTTCCGTGTCCTGTCGAAGGAGTCACGGCAGCAACCGGCCAGGCCGTTTCCCCTCCCAGTGGATCCTAGCCGCATAGGCGGAGAGATTGCAGCGATGCAGGCTTTCTAGTAAGGCTACGTATGCTAGTCTAGCTTCCGCTAGCTGTAAGGTGAAGGCGGGGTCTGTGTCCGCCGCCTTGCTAAGGTCTGTCAGTACGACCTCGGCATTCCCGATATCCCTCTCGAGGGTCCTGCGGATCCCGGCAATCTGGCGGATGTAGGCCACCTGAATGACCACTTTAAAGCCGGCGTACCATTCCACCATTCTGGTGGATGCCGTGTTGTGATTTTCTGCAAAGTATTGTTTGATGCAGTCTTCTTGTTTCCTCCAGAACACCTGAGTCTTGCGGTAGTCTCCAAGCCGGCTTAGGGGGCACGCCCATCGGGGATCCATGATGTGCGCATCGTGGTCAGGAACTACCTGCCCAGATAATCCGTGCGCTGGAGTAGGGAGACCAGCGACCGAGAGCAGAGAAAACGGTCCAGACTTACCAACAGGTCGCGTGGGGCTGAGTGAAAGGACTAGAGCTGGGAGGTGGAGTGATGTGTGCACCATATGTCTGCCAGGGACCAGTGCTGTGTCCAGGCTTGAAAGCGCTCTGTTTGTGCATGCTGAGAAGACCAGGGTTGCGGGGGATGGGAGCATTCAAGATTAGTGTGCACCTATTTCAGGTTGTCATAGAAACCATTTGCTTTCTATATGAATTACAAGAAACGTTTCTGGAAGGGACCCTTTGTTCCTCTGTAACTAACCACACCCATGGTCCCTGTCATATCCTTGGGTTCCCTTGTTTATGATAACAACAATAAACTAAGAGGCATGTCAATTGTCATGTGCGCCCTATATGTGTCCTAGATTATTATTCCACATGGATCAGCGTTATAGTCTATTACAAGAAAATAATTTGTTTAGGATCACACAATTTTGTCTAGTGGGGAAGCCAGGATTGATTCTGGGTTGTCTGTTTTCACATTGTGTAATTCTGACACTAGATGGGCATCACTTTATTTCTCCTGTTTTACATCAAAGGCTAATGCTTTGTCTTTAATTCTTGCTACATCTGGTTAGACTGTTGGTGGCAGGCAGAAGCCAAATGCAAACCAAATGTCATGTGTACCCTATAAATGGCCTAGATTCTTATTATACATGGAACAACATTATAATCGATTAAATCACTCATAAGAGTTATCTGCCTACCACTCATATCTAAGCTGCAGTTTAGCTTCCACTTATTTCTCTCTGTTTGTGAAAGTGCATAGACCGATGTATGTATGTTGCATTTCTCAACTTGAACCGATTGTTTCACATTTGATCAGTACCACAGATTGATGCACACTTATTTGCCAACTTGTGGAAATGACATGCTCTCTTCTTCTCTCATTCATGCTGCAACTCTGTATTTTTACGTTCAAATAGCTGGCTCACATAATTCTGCTTGCTCCTCTATTACCCAAATATTTCAGGTTTATGCAGAAGCATCTAAATACGTTGCACCACTTCAAAAAATGATTTTCCAAACTTTTGAAATTAAGTGCATTATTTACCAGTTCCCATCACTACATGTTGAAGAGCTGTTTTCCTTGAAAGAAAGGCAATTTTTTTTTTATAGCTCAAATTTAAGAACTTTGGATATGGTTATGTAAAAGTTTGCCAAGTTATTACCCTGCCTGGGTATGAGCAGTCTTGTTCTTTGCCCTTTTCACCCCTACTTACTGCAGCAATGCGGCAGAGTTTGTGATGTACTGTATCATAAGAACAATAACCCAGGCTAGCTTTGCAGTTACAATGCTCTTAGGTTTGGCAGGCTGATGTAATGCAGAGTTGTGCTATATATAAGAGTAAAGATCATGTGTGCTTACATAGGGCTGGGTCCTTCAGGATGAGGTTACAGTGAATAGGTGAGCCCACAGGTCACTGTCACTGTAAGCAAGTAGGACATCTCCTGTGCACCATGTTGGCAGTGTAACATGTTTAGGATGTGCAACGTTCTTATTAGTGAGCATAGTCTAATGTAGATTCTAAGTACTGGCCATAGTTTGTAGTGCCTCTCTCTGTTCCTACATCTTCACACTTGGGTAGCTTTTCTAGGCAAACTAGCAGTATTTCCTTGGGAAGGCCAATATTTTTTTGGAAACCCTAATTGGAACTTGGAAGTGCGTGTGTCATTTTCTTGTTAGTTAACTCTTTCACTATTTCTTTCCCATCCTTGAACCCGGGGCAGCTTCCACTTATTTTTATGTAGAGCTCACACATCTTACTGTAACATTTATGGTTCATTTTTGTGTGGGTTTTCTGGTGGTACTGATTCTAGGGTGAGTTGTCCTTCGTTTGCGCTGGTGAATGTGAGGGTGGTTTAGATATAGGCATGTCAACATTAAAAACATGAGAGGTGAGTGCCGTTAAATTTGGATATGAAAACCTTTTGGGGGGGCAGTGTGTAATTTGTAAAAACATAAATGCAGAACACCAAATGTATTCTTAGAGTTCCATTGCTGAATGCCGGGGTTGCCATTACCTTTTTCTTTCACTACCCCACACTTGCTTTGACTTTATCTTATTCTTGCAAGTTCTTTTTTCATCCACTTTTCTGCCTTCAGAATTGTTTTCCTATATCTCTTTCTCCTTCTTTTTCCCTTTTTCTCTTGTTCTGGGTCATGGTCTGTTGGTTAAAAAATAAAAAATAAGCTCTAATCTCCTGAAATGCGTGCTGGTGCTCACCACAGACACATTAAGGGCCCGATTACGAGTTTGGTGGTGCGGCGCCAGGTCTGCCCCACCGCCGCACTGCTAAACCCCTGCTTCTCGTGTCTGGCGGGCTTTTTAAAAATATTTTCCCATGGCGGTGCCCTGAAAATGGGCAGCACAATGGGAACGCCAAAAACAGTTCCTACACGGCATGTACTGAAAAGTCCATGCCGTGCAGGAACCGGGGTGCATGCACACAGGGGGGCGCATGCACCGCCATGAAAACCGTGGCAGAGAGGAAACTTGTAATATGCCTGGCGGGACCGCGGCGGTCCTGCCAAGCATATTGCGGCCTCTACACGGCTGCAGCTGCGGCAGGGCAATGGCAGTCTGACCGCCCTAATTGTAACAGGGCTGTCCGAAGACCGCCATCGCCGCACCCCAGCGAGTCTGGCAGTCCGTGGACTTCCAGACTCATAATTGAGCCCTAAGTCATGGGTACCCCTGGATAAGCATACTTCACATAGGCAGACAGGCTCACCTCTTAAGAAGCAGACAGCTGAAGCAATCACATCTACATGTAAATGTGCTCACATGGAATAGTATTCCTGGTGGAGTAGGCTGGTGGCGGAGTTAGTTTGTTCAATTCTTGGGTAAAGGAAGGCTTACACTGACATAGGCATCCTTGTTTTACGTGTAGCTTGCAAAAGCATATGTCATCTTCTGCCTAAATCAGGAGCATTGGTGTATGTACTTCTTGTCCCTTGGCTTCATAATCCACTTCACAATCCCTGCAAGCATGCTGGAGGTTTTCCAAACATGCAAGGATGGCTCTCACTTTGTGTCCCATGCCTTGGCCACTGATATGTCTGACAAGTTTCAGCACTGTTTTCTGCAGTTACTAGGGTCTCACTCCAGTCAATGTTCCTACCTCATAAAGGTGTTCCTAATCCACTCTGTGGTTCTAATTACATCAATTTTCCACTATAGGTAGAAGTTTGAAGTAGCATTGCTATGGTTCAAACGTACCTGCATGCTACACATAGGTCTCTGCAGTAATAGACTTTTAACACAAACAGCTAAATGATCATTTTTCAATATTTTACTTCATATACTTAAGCTTTTTAGTTATTTTGGTTATTTAAAAATGTCCCCAATGTTTTATATTTTTTCTTTTACTTATGTCACCCTACAGAAATGTTCGTCCTGTATTATTTGCTACTTTTTCTTAGGACATTGTAAGGTGTGGGGTTAAAGCTCAAGGATTTGCACACACAGAGCATACAAGGGAAACTTATGTATGCTCGGCAAGGCCTTGCTGTCCATGTACTTAAGGACCAAAGAAATTGGGTTGTTGGTTGAATGGGGGGGTCTAGTCTGGATGTTTTATATAGTGCGTGGCTACCCGTGGGCCTCGCAGCTGTGCAACAGACATTTCAGGTCATCAGAAGCTGTAAGGAAAATTAGTAACTGAAAAGCCAGGTCTTCAAGGCTTTACAAAAGGAGAGCTCATTCTCTACTAAGTGCAGTTCCACAGGAAGAGTATTCCAAAGTTTAGGCCCTAAGTAAGAAGTGGAGCGGTCACCCCATCGGGATCTGCTGATCATAGGGACATTAAATAGATGCACTGAAGAAGATCTAAGAGATTTCCCGGGCAAGTATTGGGAGGCTAGAGGTCTTAACAGTAAAGGGCCTTTTTATTGCAAAATGCATAGTGTCTTGAACTGAACTTGTCGTTCCACCAGAAGCCAGTGGTGACAGACTGATGTTTAAGGATGTTCATCAGAAGTCGTGCAGCAGCATTCTGCACAGTCTGCAACCTTCTGACAACATAACGGGGTGAACCAAGATACAAGGCATTCCCGTAGTCGAGACATGATAACTCGAGGGCCTGGGCAATCACTATTCTGGCTGTGAAAGGAAGAAGATTAAGAACCTTCCTCAGCAGTCTGAAAATGCCATAACAACTGGCAGCAAGCTTTTTGGCTTGATGGTCCATCGTAAGAGTGGAATCCAACCACATCCCGAGGCTCTTTATCAAGCTTTTTGGGGTGGGCAGCTTGCTGAGGCACTCTGGTAGAGAGCTCGGGATGCAGCAGCAAAAATTATTGTCTAGCAACATAACCTCCGTTTTGTCCTCTTTGAGTTTGTCTGCAAACAGCCATCCAACCCGCTACTACTGAAGGCAGGAAGTCAAGGACAGATGACTTGAGCTGGGGTCAGGAGAAATGGACATGACCAACTGAGTGTTGTCGGCATAGGAAACCAGTGACAACCCAGATGAGTACACAATGTCAGTACAGAGTACAGGCTCATGAAGAGCCCTTAGAGGAACCCCACAACTAAGGGGCAGGCTAGCTGAGTAACAAGCCTGACCCAAGACCTGGAAAGTTCTATTCTCCAAAAAGGAGGAAAGCCATTTTAGTGCACTGTCCCGATACCTACATTAGAGATTCTCTGAGTAGAATGAAATGGTTTATTGTATCAAAGGCATCACTGAGATCTAAAAGGATAATGGCTGAGGATCCTCCTTGAGCCAGAAGATGCCTGAGTTCCTTGATCACCACCAGCAGAGCTACTTTAGTGGTGTGTAGCAGTTTGAAGCCCATTTGAGTGGGGTGGAGGACTTCCTTAGATTGAGGAAGTCAGAAAGATTTTTTTTTTTACGTGTTTTTTCTAGGAGTTTGGAGGTTCCAGGTAACAAGGAGATTGGCCTGTAGTTACTCAAGCAAAGTGGATCAAGGTTGGGTTTCTTTAAAAGCCGCTTAACTATTGCATGCATCTACTGAGAGGGAACCTGCCCACAGGTGAGGGAAAGATTTAACAAATCTGTCAACATCGGGGTAATGCATTCAGACCCTTGGGAATTGGGGTGACCCCTGTTCCAGCAACAGACACAATTCCTATCAGGGTGAACCACAAACAGTCACTAAATTAACCTGTGCGTAACCCTCTGGTAGCTTGGCACAAAAGCAGTCAGGCTTAACTTAGAGGCAATATATAAAGCATATGCAGCACACAAACAGTCATAATTTGAAAACACAATACAAGAAAAATCCCACACTAATTTATAAAAATAGAGTACATTTTAATAATTGACTGTCTTCACTACATATATGTGATGCTTTTTAAGAAAAGAAAAGAAAGACAAGAACCACTTAAAGCTCATCTGTTTTTTGGGGTTTCTTTCCCTTATCCAATTGTGGGTTATTGATGTGATGCACCTCTACGCTCTATATTTCACTTGAAACCCATGTTGGTACATGCACCTTGACAGCAGGGCTGGTAGTGCGTGCACACACTTCACATAACTGTGTAAATTGTATTCTCAGGTCAGGTGCGGTCCCCTAGGTCCGCTGCCCTGTTCTTTTCATGGTTGCAAATTTTAATAATTTATTTGACACCAAAACATCAAAAATCCAATCAGTAGAAATGGAGTTACGAATTTTTAAAGTTTAAGGAAAAAGCTAGCACCTAAAAGATCAGTTACACGAGACTGGGTCAAAATTGAAAATATGTCCAACCACGATGGAGCGCAGGTCAAATACAAAGAGTGGATTGAGCCTGATCAGTGCTTACCTTTGTACTTAGACAAAATTCTGAGACAAATGTTCTGAGAAGATAAGGTTCAGTGGGGCAAGGCTGCATGTGGTGTCTGGGGAGGTAGCATCATCGTCGGGTGGCCGCTGGATGAAGTCGTGGTGAAGATTTCAGCGTTCTGACTCTTTTTTAGAAGTTGAAAATCTCCAGTGGGGTGAAGCTGGAGGATGTAGCCAAAAAGACTTTCACGAGGCTGGATACAGCTTTGGCGAATGACAGCTGAACAGGATGTGCTGCTGTGAAGAAGTACGTAGCCGGATCTACCACGAAGTTAGGCTGACCGGCGATGCACCTTGGGCGGATAGATGAGCAGGTTGATCCCGGTCTTCTCTCAGTTCTCAGACTACTTTGTAGGCAAACATTTTTTAAGTCCTAAGTTTGGGATTTTGGCAATCTGGGCACTTTTAGCACCACCACCAAGGGTCCAGGACTGGAGGGGTACCACTTTAGACCCAGACAGGCTGGATCCAGGTACGGGTTCAAGATGGAGGGAGTCATTCCTGTACCTGAGGATCTAAACAGGAGGCCAGTAAACTAGCCCTTGGAGTCACTCTGGCAGTCCTAAGTGCAGGTAATGAAACAGGGCTCAAGCAGCCGTACAGGCCTCTGGGGGTTCAAGGCAGGCTACAGGCAGCAAACCATATCCTTCCAGGTGCAGCAAAGCAGTCTTGTGGAGTACACAGTAGGCCACAGCAGAAGGCGGTTCTCTGAGAGTCCTTCTGCAGGTCCAAAAAGTGAACTGAAGTAGGTCGAGCCTAGCGGCAGTGCGCATGCGCTGCTCGCTCTGCAAGGCATGCTGTAATGGAGTATGCACTAGAAGCCCCGCCCACTCTCCGCCCATATTTGTCATTGGCTTGTGTTATTGACGTTCGTAAATTCTAGCTTCTGATTCATAAATAGGCCGTTAGTTCCTCCTTAGTACCGCCTTGTCTTCATTTGTACCTTACCATGGCGACTGGCCCTTTTGCTTGGCTTGTTACATGGTCTCCGTTTTAAGTCGGTGAGCACTATTTTGTTTATTAATAACTAATGGGTACAATGGTGGCTGCTTCTTGCATTTGCAGCGCACCTACACAGGACACTGGTGGCCGCTTTTCACATCGAGCACTATGCCGCTATAACTTTAAAAGTTACACAATGGCAAAGCTTTTTTTGTATTTTATTACTTTTTAGATGAAAGCGGTGTCCGCTTCAGGGACACCACGCTTTCTCTCAGCTTTTATTTTTTTTAAAATAAAATTGCATGCTGAGCGTGGCGCCCGCTTTAGGGACACCGCTCTCAGTTTCATTTTTACAAAAAAATTATAATGTTGAGCGCAGCGCCCGCTTCAGGGACACCCCACTCTATTTCATTTAAAAAAAATTTTTAATAGTGAGCACGGCGCCCGCTTCAGGGACATTATGCTGTTTCTTTTTTTTTTTTTTACTTTATTGGTCAGCGCGTGCCCACTTCATGGACACCACACTCTGCAATGCAATAGGTCTCGCTTTTGCAAATGTTTGACCTATTGGTATTTTAAATGACAATGCCTTTTACTATTATAAAAGGCATTGTCATTTGCAATGCCAGTAGCTCAAAATCTCTCAATTGCGAGACCTATTGCATTGTAAATGCTTGTTATATATGGTGCCTTCTTTGAAGTAGGAGAAGGTTCTAAAGAATTCTCTTTGAAGCTTCCTGACTCCCCTGCCCTAACTCCAAGCTGGCTGCATGAACAATGTGTGAAGGCAGAGCACAGCCTATTTAGTTGCAAGTGAGGCTGTGCCCAGCTCCACCCCCATCCTGCCAGTTGATGGTCCAACCAGGCAAACCTAATCACTCTATTGTGTGGCTGTCTGGGAGGAAAAAACAAAGTCCGACTGCTAACTACACCCAGTCATGTGACCCAGGAGAGTCTGCAGGCACCAAAATAGTTTCGGGCAGGAAAATGCAAATTTCCTAAAAGTATCATTTTCAAAATTGTAACTTAAAATCCACCTTTACCATTAAAGAAGACATTAATTAAAAAATGTCAGACACCGATCTTGAAGTGCTTACCTGTTCCCAATCAAACGTTAGCATTTATTAAATGTAATAAGGCAATCCAATGTATATTATCCTATGGTAGAGGCAGGCCTCACAGTGAAAAACAAATTTAAGGGTTTTTCAGTTTTTCACTACCAGGACACGTAAAACTTAAAAATAAATGTGCAAACCTTTTAATTACAAAGTGCCCTGCCCTATGGGCTACCTAGGGCCCACCTCAAGGGTGAGCTATATGCATTAAAAGGGTAGTTTATGGCTTGAGAAGTGGATTATATTGCCACGTCTAATTGGCAGTTTAAAACTGCATTCAGGCTGCAATGGCAGGCGTGGGACATGTTTTAAGGGGCTACCTAAGTGGGTGGCACAAAAAGTGCAGCAGGCCCATTAGTAGCATTTAATTTACAGGCCCTGGCTATATAGTATACCATACTACAAGGTGTCGTGTAGTTCCTATATTACCTATACAGGATCTGCGCGTTTGGATAACATAAACTGTGGGTTTGGTGGCGGACTGATTCCTAGCACCCCCACCGGATACGTTAGCCTGTCTGTATTAGCTAGCTCACAGTGCCACTAGAGTCTCCTCTTATCGGGGAGAGAATAGTTCTTGGCAACCTCAGAACATGACAACCCTAATCCCCCAGGATCGTGGAAACAATATACCACCTTTTGCTCAGTCACTCGTGCTCACTTAGTTTGTCTCAGAGAGATACACAGAATAAACAGTCTGGGCGTTTCAATAAGTATTTATTGAACAGCTGTTATTCTAGTGTAGAATATATGAGCTGCAACGACCATTAGACAGTAGCAGAGATATATGATTAGCAATACTACGAAAGTAAAAGGATGGTATAGTTCTACCATCTTGCAGAAATCATGAATATATACAAGTACATAAAATACATGATGAAAAGTGCGTACTCCTACGATGTCTCCCTAACTAGGTGTACCTAAATGTACCTAGCATCTGTGTAGGTGTTATGCCAAGAATCCCTCTAGGATCTAGTCCACCCCATTACCTGAGAGTTAGAGAATGTGGGACCCCGTCCTGGTCTCGAGTTGGACACCCCGTGAGGGATGTTAGACCACTGCTAGCTGGAGCATCTGCATGCAGGAACCTCAGCGTCTCTGGTCAGTGTGTCAGCCAGGAAGTCACGGTCTCCTCTCCCTTTCTAAGCAAGATGTGTTGTATATATACCCATAGGTCTCCTCAGGGGTCCTACCTTGCTGTGTTACTGTGTCGGCCTAAAGGATGACGTTGGGCCTGAACTTTATACAGAGATATTATACAGGAGATGGTAATCCTACTGTTAGTCCTGCTGTGCTTCCAAGAAGCCTCATGCATAATGTATGAGAATCGAACCAGGGAAAAACCCGCGTTCTGAGTGCAGTGTCATATCTAGGTAAAAGGTCAGTGCCTAAGAACCGTTATGTATAGAATGTAGGGAAGGATGTAGGTGAAAGGTTGCGATGTTACCTGCGCCTATATAGGGTACCTATATGGAATATAACACCCACTCCTCTTCCGCATGTCCTCCGAATGGACGACATATGTAAACTATTACTGTACTACTAACATTACTAGATAGTGGTTTATAAAACATCTCTTTAGCTAAAATGTTTAAAAAATTCAAAAAAACTCTAAAAACTTAAATTATTTTGAAAGGAAATGTTTCTAGCTCTAAAAAGTGTCCGTGATTTATAGTTCGGACTACTACAAGCATTAAAAAAGCCATGTATGCCCAAAAAATGAAAAGAAAGTCAATTTTGTTTCAAAGTTCCAAATTTGAGCTTGTTTAGAAAAAGGGCGAATTATTCCCTGCACACGACGAGCCAAATGAGTTCAAATGTTTGTGTCCTGGCTGGTAGACGCAAATTTTCGTTGCTTGCTTCCACAGTAGACGGCCCCTGTAGCACCTGGCAGAGCACGTCAATTGAGCACAGATGTTCCACGCTGTCCGCAGCCGGTGCCGGGGCAGCCTGTGCGCCGTCCAAAGCCTGGGTGTCAGAGGAGGGGCCGGTGTTCAGACCAACAGGTGCAGTTACTATCTGTGGTGGCTCAAGGAATGCCGCCATCAACATTGGAATAAGCTGAGGACATTGCAGAACGTGGGCCGTTATCGGGTCCAGTAAAGCATTCACGTCCGGTGGCGCACATGATGGTAGTGTCAAACAAAGGTCTAACATGCATTCTTCTCTGCAAAACAGGCATCGGAGGACAGGTAAGATGCAATCTATCCAGACCGGTCGAAATGACAAGAACCAAGATTCACTTAGTTCTCTTAGGCGAGGCGTGCCTAGAAGTTGTACCATGCGATCACGGTTTTTACGCTCCAGGAGTGTTCTTTCCATCGCCTTGGTGACTGGGACGTCCATTGCGTAGCAAATAGAAAACAATCAGGATACCGGCTATTAGGAACAGGATCAGCGGAACTCGTCCAAAGATGCTTCAGAATATGGAGTGTATGAAGTTTGGTATAACTCCAAGTACCGTCTGAAAGGTGCTCAGAAGTCCAGAACCTATGGTCTTAAATAGGTGGACAATGCCTGTCGTATCAGACATGTTAAAGGTACGATTCACCATTTCTACGAAATGGAAAGGGCAGTTGGTATGAATGAGCACCTGTATCTCTGCCGAAGACCTTGCGATCTGGAGATCAAAAGTCTCTTGAGAGGAGGTTAAGGGCACAGACTTCTGTAGAAGCATGGCTTTCATTCTGCTTAGAGTATCAAACCGAAATTAAATAAACATTCAGTGAAGGCCATTACGGTGCCTCCCTGACTGTATGTGTCGGTGGAAACAATACTTGCATACAACAAGTAACCCTGGAGCTCACGGTTACCAGATATGCGATGCCCGGGAGCATTCCACAGCAGCCTTGACTGTTCAGCATCAAGTAACTCCCATTCGAAAGTAGCCTAAATGCTGGAGTAATCACTGCAGTTGGGGCACCCCTCAGATGACAGGACAGTTTTGCTACAGAACCATTACAAGCTCCGTGCAACATTATATCCTGGCATATGAGTGATCCACTTAAAGCATTCTCGCAGTTTGTACCGCTCAGAAACACTTCTCGATCCCCACTCCGGTATCGAAATCTATATGGTAATATCCATGATTCCTTGATGTATTCCTTACCCATTTCGTCATATCTGCCTACTTGCTTTTGTTCAAGGCAATACTGAAACTGAAAGGTAGTGACCGGTAGAGTTATGTGGCCATGGATTAGCCATTCCGTGGACGGTGATTCTGCCACTGTAAATGGTAACCTATCCAGTTTTTCGATACGCAGCATTGTATATTTTGCTCCCCTTTGTGCCATTTCTATCTGTTTATCTGTTAGATTGTATTCAGAAAACAGAGACGTGCTGTTGATAAAACGCCAAGGCACATAGCCTGCACGCAAAGATTGCAGCGTCCAGCTTAACAACATAATAGAACGTAACTGTGATTGCCCATGTTGTAATATGGCCAAATCTTGTTATAGTATGTCTATCGCAGAAGATACAATGTTGCCTAAGGAATATATCCTGGAGGTCAATGTGGTTAACCCATTGTCTACTACTGCTAGAGAGTCTTCTAGATTTATACGGTCTATCTCTCGTAATCTTTCTGCGGCCTCTTGTTGTGATATTTTCCATATTTCATTATATACAGCATAATAGAAACGTTTCTGACGTGGCTTCCTGGGACCCATTAAAAAATCCCTAAGATCCACATCCTGTGACAGTAAGGCTAAGTGTTGTTTCACCTGTGTGAGTGTTGAGGTTTTTAGCCAATCAAGGCACAACTTCACAACACTGTAGGATGTCACTACCCCTGGATGTTGTCTCTGTACATAACGTGGATCTGGCCTATGGAATACTAAACCCTTCGGTTTTACCCATGAATCTTGCTTGACAACTATTAGTGTCTGTGGGCCAAATCAACCATTTTTTCCAATCGTGGTCTGATCTGTTGTATTGTATGATGACATCTACTGTAATCTCTTCCTGTGATGTTACGTTACCCACGGTGTGTGATGGAGTCGACAGCCGAGGTGTGTTCAAGTCTTTGTTCTTGGCTAGTCCAAGGCAAGACGTCTGTTGCACCTTCTCGTTCAAAAACATAATTTGTTGAGGGATGAGGCATGCTCTAAACAAAGCTTCTGTTCCCTGAACTTGCTATTCTTTAGTACCCCAGACTGATTTTAAGTCTATGGTGTCTTTCCATAAGTCAAAACCTTGTTCAGACAACTGGGCAATAAAATCAGCAGAGTAAATCTGTTTGGTGTTTGTTAACATATTTTTCTGTGCTGATGTTGGTGCAACCCTATAATAATATGAGGCTGGGTCAGACATATTAAACCCCGAAAAATATGGAAACGTCTGTGTAAATGTTTTTGAACTGCCTTTCGGCAGTGTTGGACAATGTTCCCACTGGTGGAATGTGAACACATTTCTTGGATTAGCAGATTTATGCAAAAAGTGATGACCATAGTGTTGATAACAATACATACTCTCGAAATCTGATATGTCTTCCAATGTTTCACTACTAGAAAACGCAGCAGATTTTTCCAAATCAGATAACGTGTTATTAACAGTTTCAAAATCCCAATCATCGAAAAATGTACTGGAGGTAATGATATCACTCAATGATATTTTAAATAAATGAGGAATTTTTAAAATTTCAGTCGGACCAAATATATCGAAATCAACCTTGTCCCAAACTATACCATCAGGTATAGGAACTGCTGTAATGTTCACTGATGACAAGTCTCTTTGTTCTCGATGAGATGATAGGTGTGGTTTTAAAAGTAAGTTCACCTTTTGGGCTGCAGAGCTTTGTCAAATGTATTTTCTATTAACAAGCATGCTAAAAACTATTACTAAGCCTACCCAGAAAAGAAAGAAAAGTATCCCGGTGATTACCCATAGTTCTACCCAAGGTGACACCAGGTAAGTCTTTTTAAGAAAGTGCATAAAGTCTTTTACTTGCTGCTTGCGTGATTTTTTGGCTGACGTCGTTTCCGGTTTCCTTGGGTCCAAAGAAAACGTATCAAAGTTTATGAAGTAGCCAGAAGCAGTTCGATCAATTGTCGGTATTGCATCAGGATTTGTGGAAATCGTGGTTTGCTCTCGTCAAGGCATGTTGACGTAGACATCTGTATTTGGTCTAATAGCGAGTTGTCTCTCATTTTGAGTTTGATTTTGAAGTTGAGCTTCAGGTTCAAGGGGAACGAGTTCCATAGCATTGTTACTTAGTCCTTCATTCCGTGTTGGAGGCTCTTCGAACGTGATGAGTCTTTCCGTTTGAACTTCTTGGATTGTAGCGAGAGGAGGGCGTCTGCTACTTTGGAGTCCACGTGGCCTACTGTTTAGTATCGGCCACATAGTGTGGTTTGATTAGGTCAATTGAGACAAATCTTTTCTCCTTTTTTCCGGCAAGAGGCCGTAGAAGTACAATTCTTGTTCCTTCAATTGCCAGGACCGGTACAGGTTTTCTGTATGATGGCCCAAATTCTTTCTTGTCTGCTATTTTCTCTCTGACCAGATCCACGACTTTTGGGATCCAGACAGGTCTTGCGGTGACTGATTCGACTTCCCCAGTGGCGGTCTGCTTCAGGTGGACATTACTTTGTTGTGTCCTGGATTCATTTAGATCCTGTAAAACAGCCAAACGATCATGGATGTCAAAAGGTTTTTCATCCACCACTGCGCCTTCACAATCAATATCAGGCACCCACATTTTTGTCCCAAATAGGACCTCATATGGAGTGACACCCCCTGGAGAACTTCTTGGCATGTTGTTCAAAGCTCGCTGGACCCCATAAAGATGTTTTACCCAACTCTCACCTGTGCCTAATACTCTAGCTGTTAAAGATTGCTTTAAGTCCCGTTTTTTTCTCTCCACTACCGAATTTCCCTCGGAATGGTACGGAGATGAGTACCGCAATGCTACACCCAATCCTCGCATGGCCTCCTGGTAAGCCCGAGAGCTAAACGCAGGGCTCTGGTCAGAATGTAATGTGCCAATTGCGTATGTCCCTATAAAGACTCACAAATCTTTTATAACAGTACGAGCGTCAGCCGAGCGCTGTGGCCACACCCATAGGAATCTTGAGCAGGAATCCACTGCAACCATGATATATCTGTAAGCCCCATCTCTTTGTAAGGGGCCGCAGTGGTCCAAGTAAACACATGCTAGTGGTTTGTCAGATATTAATAATTGTGTCTGTGCTGGACGTGTTACCGTGGAACCTTTCATCTGCTGGCAGATGTTGCATTTTAATACATAGGGGCCGATTCCGATTCCGGCCGTAAATCTCTCCGACCGAGCCGGACCCGGAGAGATTTCCGACCGAATTGGACTCTGGCAGTCCGACCGAACGAGTACGATGCGCACGAATGCCATCGGACTCGAGTCGGTCGGACTTCCACTGAAGTCAATGGGAGCCTGTCGTACAACGCGTACGCGGGCTCCCATTGACTCAATGGGTGCGAGGCGGACAAGGGCGCCCCCTACAGCGTGTACGCGTCCATGCGCATCGCGGCGTACATGCACAGGTAGGGGGGACCCATGGGTCCCCCCTGTGTGCGACTCGCGCGCCTACGCGTACAGGGGGGTCAAACGCGGACCCCCAAAGTCCGGCTCCGACAGCTTTTTCGAACCGGACGGCGCGAGTCGGTCGGACTGCTCGCGGCGTGCATCGTACTTACCCGGCCGGGATACGTCTCCATAGCGCGGTGCGAGTCGTGTCCATGCGAGTCGGTCGGAGCGTGTTGAAGCCGCGTTCGAGTCGGTCGGAGATTTCGCGGGTGCCTGCATCGTACTCGCTCGGCCGGACCCGCGTACGATTCGGTCGGGAAACAGGGCTCCGAATCGGATCCGGTAAATCCGAATCCGATTCGGAGCCCTACCGGCCGAGATCGGAATCGGCCCCTTAGTCTTTAGTCTGCTTTGTTAAACCAGGCCACCAATAGCGTTGTTTCAATAACGAAACAGTAGCCGTAACTCCTGCATGTGCAGAACCTATCCCTTCGTGTGCTGCTAGAATTAAACCTCACCTACGATTCATGTTTGGAATTACTCTATCCCCCACTCCAGGAATCTGAGCAAATGGAGTGTTATTGGCATCTAACTTGTAGGAGTACTTGAGTGGAAACTTCTTTGGTAGTTCTTTGCTGTTTTTGCGTGAAGCATTGACAGCTACCATAATCTCACCATCTATTCTCGTTTTAGAACGAGTGATTGCAGCTACGGAAGCCGTGCGTACAGCCCCCTTTGCGGCTTCATCAGCCAATGAATTCCCTTCAACGTGAACGCCATCACGCTGATGACTCAGTGTATGTATCACGTGAGCCCTCGGTAGTTTGGTTTTCAACTCCACTACCTGTTCCCATAGCATTTTATGCTTAATTGTGCCACCTTTTGCATCTTTGAACCCGTTTTGAACCCAGTACTGCAAATATTCATTATATGACTGCACACAGTAAACGGAATTTCACACAATTAGTGTGGGGAATTCTCGATCCGTATTCACCAGTGCCAATATCAAGGCTTTTAACTCTGCCAGCTGTGCCATGCAGTCTCCTAGGGACTGCGTGTTTGTGCAACTCGGGTGGAACTTTCCATCCCGCATGCGACCTTTAACGATTGCACATGCGGCGCTATATTGTTGCTTACTTCCTATGGCCGGTTGAGCAGATCCGTCAGTGTAAATTATATATTCATACTGATCTAGAGGCATTATTTCGTTTGGAAGAGGATATTCTTATTCGTATTGCAGAAATGCTTGTGTCTTTAAATTTGGGGCGTACCTGTATTCTACATCTGTTGCCGTGAGAGAATTAGCCCATTGTATCCATCTCGTATGTAAAGCTTTAGCGTTAGGAACACTCGCCTTTGTCGCAGCCTCTAAGTCTGGAACCGGAGTAACTACTATTATTCGTTTCCCCTGAGCCAGTGCTCTTTCTCTCACTACAGCAGTCTGTACTGCTGTTAGAATCTTTTCTGTAGATGCGAAGCGCATCTCAGCATTTGTGTACAAATGTGATTTGTATGCGATTGGTACTGTCTCACCTTCATTATATGTTAGATAGGTGTACCCAGATTGATCCGCAACTATATGGATCACCAGGTTGCGTACGTTTACGCGTGTCTGTAAGTGTTTGGAAGCTATCATGTCAGCTTGTAAGTAACGAAGTGTATCTGTATGTTCCTGTGTCCATTGTTTTACTGAAAAAATCAGGTTTTATTAAATCGTAGAAAGGTTTCACTCTTTCTACGTAATCCAAAATGTATGTTCTACCAAAATTTAGGAATCCCAGAATTGACTGCAAATTTTTCAATGATTTTGGAGGTTGGAGCAGCGCGCATTTTTCGAAAAAAATTGGCTGTCAGGCTTTTTCCTTCACTTGAAAGCACATATCCTCAAAACAGGACACTGAGGTGGGCAATTTTTGATTTTTTAAAGTTGAATTTGTAGCCCTCAGATGCAAATCCCAAAATTATGGTATTCACTCTGTTCAAGTGTTCCTCTAGGTCATTGTCCGTCAGATAAATATCATCCACATAGGACAATGCCTCTTCGTCCAAATTTTGAAGTAACTCAGTTACCCTAGCCGAAAACAACCCCGGGCTGTTCTTATACCCTTGGGGGAGTCGACAAAATTGACGCTGGGTCCCTAGCGCTGAGAAGGCTGTAAGGGGCACATGCATCAAGCTATGATTTTGTGAGTCCTTAATTTCGATTATTAAGGAATCGCAATTAAGGACTCGCAAAAGCCTATGCAGGTAGGAATCGCTATAAAAATAGCGATTCCTAAACATTCCTTAATTGCGACTCACAAATTACGAGTCACAATTAAGGAATGGCTCCCCATTCATTCCTATGGGCCTACAGGCCCATAGGAATGAATGGGAAATTGCATGCGCAATTTGCGAGTACCAATAGGTACTCGCAAATTGCGTATGCATCTTCAGAGTGCAAGGGTGTCAAAGGACACCCTGTTGCACCCTGGAATTGTGATGTGCACCCATGTTGCGCACACATGCCCCAAGGACATGTGTGTGTGCAACATGAAACTTTGCAAATTACCGACCAGTTCAATTGCTCGGTAATTTGCGGCCCTAAATAGCGAAATCGCTATTTAAAAGTGGTTATTGCATTGCATTTAAGGAATCGCAACTGCGATTCCTTAAATGCAATCGCAATTTTAGAAATCGCAATAAATTGCGATTTCTTAAATTGCGAGTGCCTTACACCTTGATGCATCGCAATAGCCCTTTTTGCGGGCACAAACGGCCGATTTTTGCGAGTTGCACCATTTGCGCTCGCAAAAAACGTTGATGCATGTGCCTGTTAGATACCTGCTTTCAGGCGCTATATTTTGGCAGGAAAATCCATTTGAGATATCAAGTGTTTTTTTATATTTTTTCTGCACAATGTTATTCATTAATGCGGCACTGTGTGCATTTTGGACTGCAAATGCCTTAGTGCAAGTGTTTAAATGTCTGTAATCTAAAACTAGACGATATGAATTGTCAGGTTTCATGACAGGAAACAAAGGATTGCTCATTGGTGAGGTGCAAATTTCAATCACCCCCTGGTATTCAAATTGATCTAAGATCTCCCATACCTGGTTTTTAGCTTCTTGCTTTATTGGGTACTGCCTCTGTGCAGTTGGAGTATTTTTTATAGGAATTATGTGGTGGGTTGAATCCTCATCCCATCCAACATGGTTTTTATATAATGCCGGAGTGTTAGACCTGCCATTTCTTGGCGTGATTACCCCTGACTTTTTGCCTCTACCTCCGCTATTTTTGATGCTGTGATGGATTTCGTTTTACTGGCTTAGATGCTTTGGGCACTTTGCCACTGCTGATCAGTGTCAGAGTGCAAGTGCTCCCTGTGTAAAGTGTAATGGTAATTGGTTGTCCATAATTGGCATGTTTGTCTTACTAGTAAAGTCCCTAGTAAAGTGCACTTTGTGTGCCAGGGCTAGTGATACAAATGCTACTCGTGGGCCGGCAGCACTAATTGTGCCACCCACATAAGTAGCCCCCAAAGAGAGAACTCAGGCCTGCCACTGCAGTGCCTGCCCGCAGTTTGCTAAACTGCCATGTTGTCCTGACAAGTGCACCCACTTGCCAGGCCTTACCCTTCTCTTTTTATGCACATCAGACACCCCTAGGGTATGCCCAAGGTGCCCCCTGGGCAGGGTGCCGTGTATGTGAAAGGTAGGACATGTACTAAGGTGTGTACCATGTCCTTACAGTGAAAAACTGTCAAATTAGTTTTTCACTGTTGCAAGGCCGTCTTGCCCATAGGACAGAATGGGGGAGGCTGTGTAATATGTTTCCAGCCTATCTTCCCATAGGCTTAAGATGGAGAGGTGAAGTTTAGTGTGCCTGAACTCACAATTTAATAACACATCTTTTTGTGAAGGTGGTTTTTGAAGTGTATGTTTAGAAACCACGCTTTTAGAAGTGGCTGTTTTTTTTGTTCTAACAATTCTGGGGCCGATTCCGATGTCGGACGGACTCAGGTCCGTCCGACATCGGTCAGGAGCCGTAACCGACCGACCTGCTGTCGTCGGTTACGGCCCTGCAAGTACGATGCGACCAAACCCTGTTCGGTCGCACTCGTATACTTCACAATGGGAGCATGCATTCCGGGCGGAATGCATGCTTGCATTGTGAAAAGCAGGGGTGCAGTTCATCCCTGCACCCTGTGGCTGGCACCCCAAGGTGCCTGTCACCGGGTGCAGGGATCAACAGAGGGGCACCATAGGTGCCCCCAGGCCGCCATTCGGCAGCCTCCCACCCATGGGGGCCCTACTGGAGGCCCCCAAAGACAGTTTCCGACTGCCTTTTCGTGCCGGAAAGACCGGCACGAAAAGGCAGTGAAAAACTGCCATCGTACTCCCTCGGTCGTGAAGAGGCGGCCGGGGGAATACTGAAGGATTTCCGGACGGCGGACGGGCTCTCTGAGCCCGTCGGAAGCCATCCGGAAATCCGAGTCGGATTCCTTTACGACCGAGCCCATCGGAATGGCTCGGTCGGAAATGAATCCGGCCGGCACATTCCGATTCGGTCGAAGGGCTCCGGCCATCGTTCGGTGCCCTTCCGGCCGGAATCGGCCCCTCAGTGTGTCTCTGCCTGGTTGTGGATTGACTGTCGGATTTGAATGTGATAGGATCTGGGATATGTCTTGACCCAGGGGAGGAGTAGGTGAGACAGCCGGTTGACCTGCATCTGGAGTGTAGGGGGGAGGAGTAGCCCCTGGAGGTGAAGAGGCCTGGGCTGCTGCCATAAAACAAAGGCTCCATCTCCTGCTGAGTGATTGAAGATCCAGACTCCCACTATCAAAGGGAGAAGGTGTCCCTGGCAGGGAGACACCCAGAACTGGTTTGGACAGGGGTCAGTGCTTCCTGAACACAAAGACTTCAAAGAGATTTAGGGGTATAACTATGAGAGCTGAAACCCCTGGACTTTAGACTGAAATCCCTACTGAAAAAGGATTGAACCTACTTGGTGCTCAAGAGGAACCTCTGCCAAAGAAGAACAGCTGAAGAGACTGAAGAGGACTGCCTTTGCTGTGTGTTCTGGGGCTGGCCTGCAGTTTGCTGGTTTGACTAAGGAGAGGACAAGGGACTTTGCTGTGTGCTGTGTCCCCCTGCTTGTGAGGACTTTGCTGTGTGCTGTGTCCTGAAGTAGCGTGTCTCCAAGGGCCCGAGGAGAGCTGGCTCCCTGTTGTGGAAACTCAGGAACATAAAAGTTTCCAAGTGTGTCTCAGCGACGCTGTGTGTGTGTGTGCTTTTTGCAGCCTGAGACCTTCATAAGAACTGCCCCGTGATCGTGTGGACCCGGAGTCCAAGTGAGTCTCAGCGACGCTGTGTGCGTGTGCTTTGTGCAGCCTGAGACCTTCGTGAGGATTGCCCCGTGATCGTGTGCACCCGGATTCCAAGTGAGTCTCAGCGACGCTGTGTGCGTTTGCTTTGTGCAGCCTGAGACCTTCGTGAGGATTGACCTGCGATCGTGTGCACCCGGAGTCCAAGTGAGTCTCAGCGACGCTGTGTGCGTGTGCTTCGTGCAGCCTGAGACCTTCACGAGCATTGCCCTGTGATCGTGTGCACCCGGAGCTCAAGTGAGTCTCAGCAACGCTGTTGGCGTGTGGCCTGTGGCAGCCTGAGACCTTCGTGAGAAATTGCCCCGTGACTGTGTGTCCCGGAGCAGTCTTGTTCTCTGCTTCGATCGACAGCGTGGCCAGAACTGCTGTGATCGTCATTGCCATCGGCCCGGACCGGCACCCCAGAGGAGCTGTGGGAATTCACCGCCGCCGGCCCGAGCCTACCTTTGCCAAGGAGAGACCTCAAACCATCACCGTCAGGGGTCCGAGTTCCACTGCCCATGATCAACGAAGTCGCACCCGAGGCCCAAGCCGCGAGGAGAGGAGAGTGAGATCGCACCCCCGGGTAACGCTCAGCGAGCGTGTGTGTGTCGCCGCCTGGGGCGGGGTGCGGGCTCTGAGAGAAACGCTCTCGGCCTTTCCCATCTTTGCAGCGCGAGCCGCCGCTCAAGTCCGTATCGCGGCCCGTACTTGCCGAGGAGTGACAGTACCGGGGCCGGAGTGCAGAGCTGCACTTTGTTTTCCATCATACCAGTGTTGGGGGCATATTTTGGCAGTAGCTGACCACGAGTCAGTAAGAGTGGCATAGAGACCATCCAGAGCACTGCGATCGGTGCCAAAGTACATTATTTTTGCATTACGAACTGCCTGACTGTTGTATTACGAACTGCATTATTTTTGCATTACGAACTGCCTGATTGTTGCATTACGAACTGCATTATTTTTGCATTACGAACTGCATTATTTTTGTATTACGAACTGCCTGATTGTTGCATTATGAATTGCATTATTTTTGCATTACGAACTGCCGATTGTTGCATTACGCATTGCATTATTTTTACATTACAAAGTGCCTGATTCTTGCATTACGAACTGCCTAGCATTGCATTAGGACTGCATTGGATCATTGAGAATTGCTCATTAATACTGCAAGAAACCTACCAGTGTGTGCTGGCCTAATAACCGGCAAGGTGAAATATTACAAATACGCATATGTTGGATTTTTATCGTGTTGTCTCATCGTATATCTTTTTTATAAACATATAATTGTTTTTTTATGAAACTCGTGTGGAGTCCATTTGTGGTGTTATCCCTGGGTCACTGAGAGCGTGGTTGCAAATACTTTACACATTTGCCTTGAAGATAAGCCTGGCTGCTCGTGCCAAGCTACCAAGGGGGTGAGCAGGGGCTATCTGAGAAGGTGTCCTTCCTTTCTTGGACTAAGGTACCTACCTGAGCCAACTAGAGACCCCAGTTCTAACACGGAGCCTGGGCTACCGCCCACTCCTGCGCATAAGTGTGTTGTAAGTGCCTGGGAATATGGTCTGAGAAGGCCGGAAGAATTACCGTTTCTCCTTTAGGGCAATCCATGACAAATGCTGGCGGCCAATCTTGTTCAGCTAATAAAATATCATAGCCAAACGTCAGGTTCTCCCAAAAGAGACCTCTCACTGTTCTACATTTGTCCCCCTCCATTTGGAGCGTTATTTCATATACTTTATGTGGGACACTTACCCTAGTATCAGGTGTTTCTACCGTGATATAATCATTCAAGTCCGCTGTCAGCAGAAATTCCTTCAGGTTCTGGTGAGCTATTGTTATTTCTGCCGCACTGTCTAGCATCGTCAGAGCCCATTCCCCGTTCAGTATTCGAGTCCTCAGAATTCTGGGCATGTCTGATCTTTAGACCTGCAACTTTCTTCTTTTAGAACTGTGGCTTTTGCTTTGGTTTCTCTTCTTTTTTAGAAGTGTGATCTTGAGCGTGATGCTTGTCTCTGGACTTTGTACGCTCTTCTTGTCTGTCTGACCGTCCTTCCCTCTCGAAGTTTTTCAATGAGCCCTGAAAGGAACGAGAGGAACGTGTATCAGTATCCTGATACCTGTCAGGTTTCCTAATATTGGGCCAGATGTAGGAAGCCAAATAGCGAGCGCAAACGCTGAAATTCGCAATGTAGGTAAGTTCAAACCTACTCGCAAAATAAGGAATCGCAAACTTGCGATTCCTTATTTTGCGCAAGCATTTAGAGAATCGCAATTTGCGATTCCCTAAATGCTATGCTGGTAGGCATCGCAAATTGCGATTTTGCCTTAGAAATCGCAAAATACCACCAACTTCAAGTTGGTGGTATTTTGCGATTTCATTACAAACGCACTTTTGGCTTTTACAATGTGCCATGTGGCGCACATACATGCCCGTAGGGCATGTATGTGCGCCACATGTGCACACATGCACATTTCAGGGGTGCAACAGGGTGTCCTTTTGGAACCCTTGCACCTTGAAATTGCGCCGCAATTTGCGAGTGCCTCTTGGTGACTCGCAAATTGCGGCGCTAATCTATTCATCCCTATGGGCCTCTTGGCCCATAGGGATGAATAGGATGGTATTCCTTGATTGCGAATCGCAATTTGCGATTCGCAATTAAGGAATATTAAGGAATCGCAAATATTTTTGCAATTCCTACCTACATTCAATTTTGCGAGTCCTTAATAGCAATTCGGTAAAAATCGCTATTAGGGACTCGCAAAATTGAATTTACCTACATCTGGCCCATTATCCCTAATCCTAAGGTTGTACCTCTTTTCAGAGGCCTCCTGTGGAGGAGATCTACCTCGGGATTGAGATCTATTTCCTTTAAAGTTTTGTTGTTTTTTATTGTCCCACTTCTTCTTTGTTGAAGCAGGTGTCTGCTTAGTAGTGTCCTTTTCAGGACTGCCCATCAGTTGTGGTTTTAAAGCTTTCCCACCCAAACGGTCTCTGCCTAATTCTGCATACGCAGTTTCAATTATTTTAGGTAGTTCGTGTTCCTGTTCTAAAGGACTGAACTCCCTTAGGCGTTGGCGGATGGCCACTGAAGCTGCTTCCCCCTTAATGTTAGCTAGTATTATGGCTGATACCTAGTAACTTCATCCCTAAGTTTAGGGCAGGTTCTGCTCCATACTCATTTTGTATTTGTCTCAATACATCAGGTACTACTGCTAATAACGGGATACCACGAGTTCTGGTATATATGACAGCAAAGACTGTACCCCAAGAGGTACAATCCTCTACTTGTGGTGTTATCCCCATGGGCAAGCAGATTGTTAGCATTCTGTGTTTTTCATACGGGGTAGTATTCAGGAATACTGCCTCTAGCTGCGTTATTTTCTGAGCTACCCAGAATGGTATTCATTCACGTTTTGTGGGCATTTTACCCATTACTGCGTGTAATGTTTGTGGTGTAATTTTAGTTGCTGTACCCTGAATTTGAGTTCCATTTGTTGCAACTATTGCTGGTTGGACTGTAAATGTCCTCATGACAAATTGCGTCAAGTTCCTATAGATTTTAATTAAATCTTTATGTTGTATGAGTAAGTCTCCTGGTGGCATTGTGTCAATGTCAGGATGTGGTGTGTAGGCTGCTAATATCAGCCATGTTGCCCCTTCTCCTCTGAGCGGGCCGAGTCTTATTCTTCTTCTTATGTGGGGTAGGGCGCCTTTAAACCAGTATAAATGTTCCTGGTATGTGAGCGGAACCTCTATGTCCTTAAACAGACAATATTCCGCTGGTGCATCTCCTACTGTGTAGGAGTGAAATGTTTTTGTTCTTGCATTTGCTGCTGGGAATGTAACCCACAAATAAAATACCTCTGTTCTGTTTGATTCGTGTGCCTCAATCACTTAAACTACTATACCACCCCTAGCTGATAAACCATTCGCAAGTAGTTTCAAGGTGACTGTATTTCTAAAGTTTGGTGCAATTTGTATTGCGTCTGCTTCTTCCTCACCATCTGTGAGGGGCAGTTCTTGTTGCAGTGGGTCTAATTCTTGGTTAGTCATTTTTTTTAGAACACTAAAATAGTTTTCAAGGAAACCAAGAAACAGTGTTTATGCACAATTTTAGGAACACTGTGTCCTTCAAGCTTGATTAACCAACAGTCAATAAATAGGATTTTGCAGCCTACTCAGCTGTGGTGGAGTTTGTGCCCACCCACTCCAGACGTCTCTGGTGTTTTGTGAGTAGGGGTCTCTGAGAATAGCACGACTGAACTACTCAGATTCTACTGTTAAATTAGTACCCAACCAATGTTGGGCGCCATGTCGTGTAGTTCCTATATTACCTATACAGGATCTGCGCGTTTGGATAACATAAACTGGGTTTGGTGGCGGACTGATTTCGAGCACCCCCACCGGATACTTTAGCCTGTCTGTATTAGCTAGCTCACAGTGCCACTAGAGTCTCCTATTATCGGGGAGAGAATAGTTCTTGGCAACCTGAGAACATGACAACCATGATCCCCCAGGATCGTGGAAACAATATACTACCTTTTGCTCAGTCACTCGTGCTCACTTAGTTTGTCTCAGAGAGATACACAGAATAAACAGTCTGGGCGTTTCAATAAGTATTTATTGAACAGTTGTTATTCTAGTGTAGAATATATGAGCTGCAACAACCATTAGACAGTAGCAGAGATATATTATTAGCAATACTGCGAAAGTAAAAGGATGGTATAGTTCTACCATCTTGCAGAAATCATGAATATGTACAAGTACATAAAATACATGATACAAAAAGTGCGTACTCCTACGATGTCTCCCTAACTAGATGTACCTAAATGTACCTAGCATCTGTGTAGGTGTTATGCCAAGAATCCCTCTAGGATCTAGTCCACCCCATTACCTGAGAGTTAGAGAATGTGGGACCCCGTCCTGGTCTCGAGTTGGACACCCCGCGAGAGATGATAGACCACTGCTACCTGAAGCATCTGCATGCAACTCAGCGTCTCTGGTCAGTGTGTCAGCCGGGAAGTCACGGTCTCCTCTCCATTCCTAAAGCAAGATGTGTTGTATATATATCCATAGGTCTCCCCAGGGGTCCTACCTTGCTGTGTTACTGTGTCGGCCCAAAGGATGACGTTGGGTCTGAACTTTATACAGAGATATTATACAGGAGATGGTAATCCTACTGTTAGTCCTGCTGTGCTTCCAAGAAGCCTCATGCATAATGTATGAGAATCGAACCAGGGAAAAACCCGCGTTCTGAGTGCAGTGTCATATCTAGGTAAAAGGTCAGTGCCTAAGAACCGTTATGTATGCAATGTAGGGAACGATGTAGGTGAAAGGTTGCAATGTTACCTGCGCCTATATAGGGTACCTATATAGAATATAACAAAGGGACTTATAAGCAAATTAAATATGCCAATCAGGTGTAAGGCAATTTTACCATGTATAAAAGAGAGAGCACAAGCACTTTAGTACTTGTTAGCAGGGGTAAAGTGCACAGAGTTCTAAGGCCAACAAAAACAAATTCTGCAAAAATAGGAAGGTGAAGGCAAAACGTTTGGGGGAAGACCACCCTAAGGCTGACAGGTCTAACACGTGTCCCACCCCCAGCTGAAAGTGGGGAGCATTACCCAACCTCCTGGGAGTTCTCATCACTAAGGCATAAAAATCTGGAGAGACCATAAGCATTGGAGTGTTCTGACCCAGGATGGTATTCCACCGTGAAGTCCATTCCCTGTAGGGAGATGGACCACTTCAACAATTTTGGATTCTCAACGATCATCTGCATGAGCCATCTGAGGGGCTTATGGTCTGTCTGAAACCGGAAGTTTGCCCCAAACATGTATGGTCTCAGTTTCTTAAGTGCCCAGACCAAAGCAAAGGATTCCATTTCAATAGCACTCTACCTCTGTTCCCTGGGAAGTAGCCTCCTAGAGATGAACGCTACAAGTTGCCCTAGGCCCTCCTCATTTAGCTGGGGTAAAACTGCCAATATGCCAGGACCTGAAGCATCTGTTCGTATGATGAATTCCTGGCAAAAGTCAGGGGCCTTGAGCACAGGGGCTGTGCATGTGGCCTGTTTGACGATGTCAAAGGCTTTATGACAGGCTTTGGTCTGGATCACCTTTTTGGGCTGCTTTTTGAGAGTCCGCTCAATCAAGGGGGAACAATGGTGCAATATCCCTTGACAAACCTCCTGTAATAACCAGTGAGGCCCAAGAAGGCCCTCACTTGTCTGTGTTTTGGGGGGCTCCCAGGCCAGGATAGTCTCTGTGTTGATCTGGAGGGACTGCACCTTACCCCCACCCACAAAGTGTTTCAAGTACACCACCAAACTCTGCCCTATGTGGCACTTACTGGCCTTCATAGTCAGGCCTACCATGTGCAGTCCCTGAAGCACCTCATGCAGGTGAAGTAGGTGGTCCTCCCAGCTACTTCTGAAGACAGCTATGTCATCCAGGTAAGTAACACTGAAGGCCTCCATCCAGGCTAAGATCTGCTTCACCATCCTCTGTAAGATGACAGGGGCATTTATTAAATCCAAAGTGCATCACTTTAAATTAAAGGTGGCCCTCTATGGTAGAGAATGATGACCTCTCTTTATCCCCCTTTGTACCTAAAAGTCAAGCCAAAGGTACTCAAACACTTGGCAGTCCCTAACTGATCTATGAGTTCATCAGCTCTGGGGATGGGGTGATCATTAGCCTTGGTGAATGAGTTGAGCCCCTTGTAGTCCATGCAAAACTTGAGTTTTGGGGTGGTGCACAGTTGGGTAGCCCTGGGTACCAGCACCACCAGCTGGACCAGGGACTATTAGAGTGCTCAATCACTCCCAACTCCAGCATCTTAGAGGCTTCCTCTTTGATGCAGGGCCTCACTTTGTCTGACAGCCTGTATATTTTGGGCCAGATTTACAAAGGTAAATTTACACTTTAGAGTAAGTTTACAATATGTTGCTATTCACAAACAAATGTTATGAGTAGTATCTTTATGTTTGCGGATGTTTCGCAAATAAAAAGATAGGACAGGCCTATCCTTTTATGTGCAAGCTTCAAAGCCAAATCCATACACTTTTTACTAGCCTTCTTGACCTTTGGTCTCGGATATAATCCCAGCAAGCATTCTGCTGGTATGAGCCGATTCTTTCTGACTATCTTCCTCTGTATTGTTTCTGTTATTTCTTTTCAGTAGCACTCTACCCCGGGCATGACAGCCCCTGTGGAAAAATTCTACATCTTTATCATCGCACCTGGGACATTTTGAGATGTATCGATAATTAAGCTGTAAATATTTAAAATGTGCATTTCTCAATATCATTTGTCTGTAGTCTAATCTTTTTTGACCCTTCCATTTTTTCAAATTTGTGGCTAAACAGTGTTTCCCATTATGCATTTTATCCCATCAGTGTAGACTTTGAACTTACTGGTGGCTTTACAGAATTGAGTTATTTGTCTTCTGCCGTTTTCTATTGCCTATGCAAGCTGTATTTCTTGATGTACTTTGGTTTTAGATCTAGGTTATCCCATCTGTAGCGGATTGATGTGAATGTTCGTTTGACCTGTAGAATACATATCTCCCACTCGTGTCCCTTGGTTACCCCATCTGTAGCGGATTGCCCTGAATATTTGTTTGACCTGTAGAATGCATATCTTCCACTCGTGTCCCTTCAGTTAGCCGTCTATCTATGTAGTGGTTTCCTATTAATGGAAACCCCACCAGTTGTATTTCTGCCACGTAATTCGTGTTTTATTTTACTTTCATATGATTCTGTCTTTGCTTTTTATGGTTAACTGTGCTAGTTTGGGGAGGTTCATTACAGTGTTTTTTATTCAATAGCAAATTATTGATCTTGTCTTCTTTCACCTCTTCCTTGTGCCAGCCCAATTTCGAACTATGTCTTCACTTCTAACTAAGGTACTACCCATTGCATTTGGGCTGCAAGATAATCTTCAAATTCTGATACAACAGTCTGGGCAGGGCAAATATTTTTGTTAATGATAATCGTCTTGTGGCATCAAGATGTAGGGCCACATGTATCAACCAATTTTGCGGTCGCAAACGGGCCGATTTGCAGAATTGGCCCATTTGCGAAAGTAAAAAAGGCTTTTTACATGTATCAAAACCCATTTTGCGATTCGGTAACCTGTTGCCGAATTGCAAAATGGGTTTGCAATTCGGTATTTGGAAGGGGCGTGTTTAGGGCGTCCTTTTCAAATAGCGAATCCTAAAGGTATGTATGAATGTTTTGTGACCATGAATGTGGTCGAAAACATTCGCATTTTACCACCTACTTCAAGTAGGTGGTAACCCATTTGTAAATGAGAAGGGGTCCCCTTCCCCTTTGGGAATGGTAGTAAAAACGTTTTTTAAGAGCAGGCAGTGGTCCAATGGACCATTGCCTACTTTTAAAAAATTAAAAGAAAACTTTTCATTTTTCTTTTTTTAAACGCAACCTGTTTTCCTTTAAGGAAAAGGAGCTGCATTTTAAAAAAAAGATTGCTTTATTTAAAAGCAATCACGGACATGGTGGTCTGCTGACCCCAGCAGGCCACCATACCAGTGATTTTAGCAATTCCTAGGGGGTCGCAAATTGCGATCTACCTCATTAAAATTAATGAGGTAGGTCGATTTGCGACCCATGAAGAATCGGTATATGAAACTCTTGGAGTTTCATGCATTGAAATTGCGATTACCTAATTGCGATTCTCAGGCAATCGCAATTAGGTAATCACAATTTCCAAATTTGATACATGTGGCCCGTAGTGTCTTACACATTTCCATGCACCTCTTTAGGGATATTTTTATCTTACTTAAATTGTCTTCAAATAGATCAATGTTTCTGTGAATAGACGTGTGTGTCTGTGTGGTGTCCCTTGGTAACTAAGGGCCAGATGTACAAAGATTTTTGCATGCGCAAACGGGTTTGCGAACCCGTTTACGCATGCAAAAACTGCATGGGGTATGTACAAAACCCTATTTTGCGACTCGCAATTTTTTGCGACTCGCAAAATAGGGTTTTGCGACTCGCTATTAGGAAGGGGCGTTCCCTTCTTAATAGAGAGCGCAACCCCATGTACGAATGTTTTGCGACCGCAAGAGGGTGGTAATGGGTTCGCAAAAGGGAAGGGGTCCCGAGGGGACCCCTTCCACTTTGCAAATGCAGGGGAAATTATTTTTTAAGGGCAGGCAGTGGTCCTGGGGACCACTGCCTGCCCTTAAAAAATGAAACGAAAACGTTTCATTTTTTTCTTTTTTAAATGCATAAACGGGCTGCATTTAAAAAAAAAACTGCTTTATTTAAAAGCAGTCCCAGACATGGTGGTCTGTGGGCCCAGCAGGCCACCATACCTGGGAGGGCCTGCCATTCCCAATGGGGTCGCAAATTGCGAGAGTCTCATTAATATTCATGAGCCTCTCTATTTGCGACCCCATTGGGAATCGCTAACAGTGTGGAAAACACTGCTGTACATCCCAAATAGCTCCTCGCAAATTGCGAGTCGCAAAAAACTCGCAATTTGCGAGGCGCTATTTTGGGCGTCGTACATCTGGCCCTAGTTGTTCTAGGTTCTCTTCTTAGGACCTCATCATGATAGTGGAGGTTGGATGCAGACAGGCTGTCGGTGGTGATCCGACCACCGACAGCCCTTCGGTCCGACCGCCATATTCTGATACTGGCGGTCGGACGCAAGACTGCCGGCTCTGCCAGGGTCATAGATTCTGATGGGGCAGCGGTCGGAGCAGCAACCCTGAATGGCAGTGGTGCTGAGGCAGGTACCGCCGTCGGGATTACAATATCCCTTTCCCACAGCCTTTTCGTGGTGGGAATTCCACCATCAAAAGGTTGTCAGAAAGGGATATGGGGGGCCCAACACTGAAAAGTGGCCTTGTGGGCAGATGTAGTGCCCCCAATGACCTCCGTGTACCGTGTGCCATGCAAGATGTGGTGCATGGCACATGGTGCATGGACGTGCAGGAGGTGCTGCACGGCGTCAGCAAGTGCTGTGTCCCTTTTCCATGGCTTCAGCATGCGTCTGCCATGTTTCCGACCCCCAGCCTGGCGGTCACATCGCAAAACGGCAATCGGATCGCCTGCATGCTTGTCGACGGTTTCCTGGCTGCCGCAATAGCGGCCGGCAGTCCGACCGACTGCCATTGTAATCAGCCCCTTAGTTCTAAGTCAGCTATTTCAAATGGTGTCTCAGATCTTTCAAGGTCGATCTGGAAGGCATGTGTTTTCACCCGTTTGATGTCCAAACGTTTGAAGCATTCACATTGATTCATGCAATCCCACCTCACTATCTTTGATGAAAAGTAAAAAATTGTCTGCGTAGAGAAAGATAATGTGAATACCATCCTTAAGTGGTATTCCTACATCTTCTCCCACTCCTCTCATCTCTGTAGGCAGTGGCTCCATTGCAAACACAAGTAATAGGGGTGAGAAGAGACATTCTTGCCTGGTGCCCCTCTCTATTCACAATTAACTTGAGATGAGAGTGCCTGTGTGGAACAATTTCGCTCATCTAATGAATCATCATCCCAGACCAAAGTGCTGCAACACCTTAAGTAAATGATCCCATTTTAGGGAGTCAAGTGACTTTTTGAGATCTATAGATAATATTAACAATCTCGCCAAGGCCCTGGGTGTTTCTTCCAGTATTTTATGTAAACTTAGTATGGGAAAAGCCCATTCTGGTCAGTAAGAAGTATGGGTTGTAGTCTTTTTTTTTTAAACACATTTTATTTATTTTGCAATGCGTACAAAAATAAGGGCCAACACACGACCATACAATGTTTAATAATATAAGAAGGAAAAAAGGAAAGACTTGCATTTACATACCCCCCTCATGGCCCACCCCACAGTCAACAATAAAACATAGCAATGTTTTGTTAACAGCCATCAGCAAATGGGTTGTAGCCTTGCTGCCATTATTTTACTCAGAATTTTATCATCCAAATTTAAAATTGAGAGGGGTCTATAAGAAGATCTTTCTTTCAGATCTTTATCTGATTTAGGTACTGAAACCAAAAGACATTTCACATTTGTGTCTGGAAGTGCTCCGTTTTCTAGTGCTGCAGTAGGCACTAATACGTTTTCATATGTTGGGAAACATTTTCTGGGGAGCACATCTGCTCCTTGTGCTTTCCCTAGTCGCACATTTTAATAGCATGCCACTCCTCTGCTTATGTGATTGGTTGAGCTAGTGTTTCCAGTTAGTCACCCCAGGCTGCTTGCAGCCAACTAACCAACTGCTCAAAACCCCCCCCACGTTCTCAGAACCATGTAGTCACACAGGTTCCATACAGGAACACAAAACCACACAGCTTAAAGGATAAGCCTTCTAATAGATAAACCATAAATTACATGTAGTCAGTATTATACAATCCCATTTCCCTCGGGAGAGATCTACTGCTGTATAGTTTATCAGGGTTTCTGGGTCTTTTAAAAGGTTTTTGTTCCAGCAAAAGAAGCATTATTAGTTTCTTCTTGAGCATGCAGGAGCCGATTGTCTCCATCATATTTTCGTGTAATTTGGCTGTTTCTTATTTCTGCTTGATTTAACCATGCTAGGAGTCTACCTGATTTCTCTCCCTCTGTACTGTGTTTCTCTATGTATTCCTTAAAGTTAATTGCATATTTTTTTATCCCTGCTAGTTGCTGTACCTGTATTCAGTTTATAGTGTTTTTCGGATTCCAACTCTTTCAGATGTCCTGTGACCACTGTGTTAAATGCTTCCCATTCAGTTAAGCTGTCTGATGAAGTGTCATCATTTTTGGTGCAATTGTGTTGAATCAACTGTCTTGGGGGCTTGTGACGAGTCTGGCGGTGCGGCGGTGTCAGTCTTCCAACTGCCCTAATAGGTCTTGAGGCCGCAATATGCTTGGTGGGCATATTACGAATTTCCTCACTGCCACACTTTTCATGGCAGTGCGACCGCCATGAAAAGTGTGGCTGTGAGGAAACAAAGAGGGCTCCACAGGACCTGCTGGTGCCTCACACCATGTGGATGCACATGGGGGCACAACATGTGCCCCCTGTTGTGCATGCATACTAGTACCTGCACGGCATGGACTGCAGCAGTCCCTGCCGTGCAAGTACTGCCTTTGATGTTCCCATTGGGGTGCACCGCCCTGGGAATGCCAAAGAACAGCTCTCCAGACAGAAGAAAACTCCTGATCTGGCGGGCGGTTCCTACACAGGTTTGGCAGTGCAGGAGCAGGGCGGTCCCTCTCCCGCACCGCCAAACTCATAATAAGGCCCTTGGTGTTTCCCTGAACAACCTGTTTTTCAACATCACACTGTAACCTGTGGGTATCTCAGCGGCACTAGTGCCCCACGTCAGGTCTGTTACCAGTGGAATATGAACTGATCTGGTTCTCCCTAAAGATTCTGCATGATTAACCAATCCCAAGTTGAGCATACTATATAGTTTAATTGGATGTGTAAATCATGGACAGGTGGGTGAAAGTAGTATTTTTGCACTAGTAAATGTAGTTTCCTCTAAGTATCTATTAGCCCCCGCTCTCTTATTCATTCATTCATCACTTAGGATGTATTTGCTATAGCTGTGCATGGTAATGGTGGGTAGAACTTAGTGCTATATCTTTAACACTGTTAAAGTCTCCTCCTTGTATTAGTTTAGATCGTGGCCACCTGGCTAGCTGCATCGTCATGCGATCATAAAAGCTGTGTTGATCTATAGTTAGAGCACATAAACTGCCTAATACCACTTTTATTCCATCCAGTCCCCATTTAATCAAAACATATTTTCCTTCCTTGTTGACTTTTGTCACTGTTTGAGAGAAGGATGTACTATATTGTATGTTCCTCTTACAAATTGAGAGAAGCCTGTTGGTATAATTGACCTCTCCATCTCGTTTGGAGTCTAATTATCTCTTGTTCACTCAAGAGAGTCTCTTGCAGGAGAGCTAAATGTGTTCATCTTTTTTTCCCTCAAAGAATTTTATTGAGTTTTAAAAGTAATATGACTCCTCATATTTTGTACAGATTCATCTGTTCCGTGGTCCAGTCTCCGTACCCCTACGCCATCCACATAAATTCGTAAGGCAACAAAGTAATCACCAATCAATCAATCAATCAGGTGTTTGTATAGCGTGGCTACTCACCCATGAGGGTTTCAAGGCGCTGAGGGGGAGGGGCTGCTGGCCCGTCTGGGTGTGGAGGTTCAGTGGAAGAGCCAAGTCTTAAGGTCCTTCCTGAACTGTGTCAACAAGGCGGCTTGCCTGAGGTGGAGGGGCAGGGTGTTCCAGGTCTTGGCAGCACAAATGGCAACACAAGCAATCGAAGTCAAGAAGTATAGCACAACATTATCATATCTGACAATACCCTCAGCATAATTCAACCATCTCTTGACAAGAAGTCGTGCTGACTCACAATTAGCAAAGTGTTCTAGGACAAGCCAAAGTGGGTGAGCCTTCTCTCAAGTAAAGTAACATAGGTTTCTTGTGTTTTTCAAACTTTCCCCTAGATCCTGCAGGTCATATGTTTCTGCGATCAGTAGCCAAAGCTTGGCTATCCATTTCTGGATGCTTGGTAGAGATTTTGTTTTACATTTTAATGCAATCAGTTGTTTTGCCACCAGTGACATATTCACTACTAAGTGCCAATCTGAGTTGGATACATTTTCCAGGCTTAGTGGTTTCAAAACAAATAGTCATGATGCAGGGTCAGGCGGGAACCGGTACCCTAGAAAACTCTTTATGTGTCTTAATATTTCTTTTAAAAAAAAGCTGCAACACTAGGCAAGACCACCAGATGTGTAACTTATCCCCCTCTGGGCTGCACTCATGTCATCACCTCCCATCTGAGTCTCTATACATAGCCTTTTCTTTCATTTATGTAATATACCATTAGGTCATTTGTTTATATAGGTTTTTCCTATTCTGTATACTGCCTTTCTCTTCTTTTGAGGTATGTGTGTATCTTGAAACATTTTGTATCCGAGACCACGCCATGGACATTTCATGTCACTATTTTATATTTGTTCAGTATATGTGTCATGTAAGGTCTTAGGTTATTCCTCTCCGGTTCTCCAGTCTAGCTTTCAACTACCCCACCCCTCCCCCACCAGAATAAAAAAGGTTCATTGATAAATATCTCCTATGGGTGACCTCTCAACAAACTTCACCAATGCCCACACCCAAGAGAGCTAAATCATATCTCTGCCCATAAAAACAATAATAGCAAACGGCCTCATATTGCTTCCACTTGGGGGCAGAGACTATATATTTTTGCAAAGTTTTTGACTTTATGTCCACCTCTGTGTATCCCTCTGAGCTGCCCACATCTAGTATATCAGTTTCAACTGTTCAAGGAATCATTAACATATCACCCTTATTCATTGCACTAAAACCTCACATTTTCATAGTTTGTCAGCTCTTCTGGGCATTATGATGGTGGTATCCAATTCCTCGCCCATTGATTGTTCAGGGTCTGAGTTTCAGCCCATTGTATTGAATGATGAGCTTCTTCAAGCTTTCCATAGAGTGTCTGATAGGAGTCTGTTTATTGCTGCTATTGTTGCCCCTGTTCTGTTCTTGCTAGACATTTAGTAGGTGTCTGCAATATTTGGTTTCTGAAGTCTCATCTTCTAGGTTTCAGTGCCCGAATTTGGTTCTGCCCTTCCAGTCTTTCCTATTGTCTGCATTTTGTTGGTGATCCATTCAAGGCTTCATTTTTTTAGCTTACATTTTTTTATTGGTGTTTGTATTTTCCATGGTACATCATTGTATTACGTTGATTATACATAATAACATGTAACTTCGGGCAGTGCGGATCAAACATTTAATTGTACTTGAATTACATCTTCAGAGGTCTAATGTGAACTTGGGAAGGTTGATTAGGGTCAAGCGTCTGTATATGTGGGTTCCCACAAGGATGCGGATTGTTGTGTAGTCCTCCATTCCCTCCCTGTTTACCTCCTTGGTTGGCGACCATGTTTTTGTTCCCAATATATAGAAGCTAACTTTACGCTATCATAAGATAAACAGTAAACTGTGGGGGGGTGGTAGGGAAAGGAGGGGAGGGGTCTGGAATGTCCACGAATAAAAATGACCCTTGTAGTGAGTATCTGTCTTGTGGTCGGTGCCAGTTGTCCTACGAGATGTCCGTAGCCTCGGAATTGGGGAATCAAGGATGCCTACGGCAAATTATGTCTCCTGTCACAGGTCGGGTTGTCAGTTTGGCGGGGCCCAACTATGTGGGTGATCCGTCTGCTAATATGACTTTTAGGGGTTCGCACTTGCTCGTACCCTTGGGGACAGGGGTGGGGTCTGGGATTGGGATGGCGTAGCCCCAGGCGGTTCTACTTGTGTTATCTCTTGCGTGAACTGAAACAGGAGTTGTGCCCATTCCATGGAGATGTGGTGTTTGCGAGTCCCTTTCACTTCCTCCTCCCGCAATAGCGTTTCCTCCGCTGCCCCCCATTTTTTAACTGCCCCCATCCAGGCTGTTTCAGGGGGTCCCACCGGTGCCCTCCAGTGCATGGCTATTCCCCGTTTCGCCAAGAGTATGGCTAAGGATGCAAACCTGCCCTGCACTTTTTCTGCCTTCCGCCTGCGGAAGACTCCCAGGGCGCATGCTTCCCATGTGGTTATGTGCGTGAGGTGTACGGTCGCCCTCAGTACCCGATGTATCCTACCCCAATATGGTTGGAGTGTGGGACAATCCCAGAACATGTGTTTGAAGTTGGCCTCGGGTGTTTGGCATCTGGGGCATGCAAATTGTGTGTCGGGATAAAAGCGATGTAGTTGGTGCGGTGTTAGGTACGCGCGATGTAAAACATTGAATTGGATGTTTTTGAATCGGGCGTTCCTTGAGACTTTCTTTGGGTATTCTAGAGCTTTTTCCCATTCCTGGTCGTGAAGCACTCGTCCTATTTCATCCTCCCATTTTTGGCGTAGGGCCTGCAAAGGGGCCGTATTCAATTCCCTAATTGCCTTGTAGTGCCAAGTGACTAAGTGTCTGTCCCTGCCCATACGTAGGATTGTATGTAGTACCGGATGTGCCGGTGGTTCCCCTTCAGTGAGATCCCAGCATTGGCGGGCGCTGTCTACCAATCGCCTGTGCACTAGGAATTGTCCTGGGGGGAGATCGTAGCTATCCCTCATTTGGGCGTATGTTTTCAGTTGCCCATCTTCAAACAGCGTTTCAATCTCCGTCACTCTGTGTTCCGTCCATATCCGGAGGGCACCGGATGTGTAGTAGTTCTTTCTCTGTGGGAATCCCACTAGTGGGAGCAGTGGGGAGTAGAGGGGTATGTCCCGTGACATGCGGTGTATACGCATCATACATTTGCGGGCTATCGACACCTGTAGGGAGTGTGTACACTGAGGCTTGGTGCCCGGCATCAGTAATCTCCGGATAGCCGGGAGGGGCATCCGACCCACATCAGTAAAAGTCTCCTCTATGTGTCGTTCTGCTGTCCAATGTGACAGCCATTGGAGCTGTGCCGCTAGGAAATACGCTTCGAAGGAGGGGCCCCCAAGCCCCCTTGTGTGGTAGGTAAGTAGAGGGTGCGTAAGGCTACTCTGTGTCTGCCGCCACCCCATATCAACGTCGTGAGTAGTGTGTCTAGCTCTTGAAAAAAGGAGCGTGGCGGTATCACTGGGAGATTGGTGAAGAAGTAGAGCAGTCTGGGCACCATGATCATCTTTGCTAAGGCTACACGCCCGATAGGGGCCAAGGGCAGGGTCTTCCAGAAGGCGACTGCCGCGCGCAGCCCCGCTAAAGTTTTGCGGTGGTTCCCCTCGTAGAGATCCTCGGGTGAATGGTACAGCCTCACACCCAAGTATCGGGGTGCCGCTGCACTCCAACCAAGTGTCTGGGGTCCCAACATGATCTCCGAGGGAGCCAGGTGGGGGCTAAGGGGGAAGATCGTCGATTTTCCCCAATTGACGTTAAGTCCGGAGACCTCTGCGAAGGTCTGTAATATCTCCCAGATCGGCGTAAGATCACTTGTGATATCCCGGACATAGATCAGGAGGTCGTCGGCATATAGTGACACACAATGAACCGTGTCTGCGATCGGGATACCCCAGGCTTCGCCCTGGTGCCGTAGACGGATGGCTAGAGGTTCTACCGCCATGGCGAAAAGGAGGGGGGACAAGGGGCACCCCTGCCTCGTACCTCGCTCCACCCGGAGTGGATCTGAGATATACTTTCCCACTCTTACTCTAGTGGTAAGGCCCTTATAGAGGAGTTGCGTATATGCCAATAGGGTCGGACCGACCTGCGCTTTCGAAGGGTTGCGAATAAATATGGCCATAGGAGCGTGTCGAAGGCCTTTTCAAGATCTAAGATTAGGCATGCGGCCTGTGGAAAGCGGTCCCGTGCTCTGTCCTGAATATGAAAGAGTCTGCGTATATTCTGTGATACATTGCGGTTGGGAAGAAAGCCGTTTTGGTTCGGGTGGATCAACTGCGGGAGAACCTGTATGTACCTGTCTGCTAGTATTTTCCCTAAGATCTTGCAGTCCGCATTGAGCAACGTTATGGGCCTGTACGAGGACGGGAGAGTGGGATCTCTATTCGGTTTAAGGAAGGTAACCAAGGTAGACTCCCTAAGGGAACTGGGCAGCTCACCCGTTTGTAGCGCTTCGTCGTATGTGATTACGAGGCGCGGGGCCAGCTGTCTTAAAAGGCGGTATAGTATTCCAGGGAAGCCGTCCGCTCCCGGCTCTTTACGACGCGCCAATGCCCTGATGGCCTGAATGACATCTGGGGATTTAATTTTGGAGTCCATTGCCTTCGCGTCTGCCGATGGAATGCCAGGCAGGGGCGTGGATCGAAAGAAACGGGACACTGCTAGAGACGATGACCGTGGTGGGGCTTGATAAATTTCCATGTAATAGTCGCGAAAAATGTGTAATATCTCTACTTGCGATTGTTTAAGGGTGCCAGACTTATCACGCAAAATTGTGATGGGTGGCATGTCCGTGTCTTGTTTCACGAGCCAGGCGAGGAGTGTACCTGCCCTATTCCCTTCTCGATGTGTTCGGACGGCATACTTTCTAAAATTGTATTTGCGGAGGTCATTCATGGTTTCCGCATGTGTTGTTTTCGCTATCGCCACCTGTTCTGGGGTAGCCTCTTCCTGATCTAGTTTTTTCGTTAGGCCCGCCAGTCGTGTTTCCGCAGTGTGTAATGATCGCTCCAGCACCTGCCGCACCCCTATTATGTGTTGAATGCAGTGCCCCCTTGCCTCGACCTTAAATGCATCCCATTCTACTGCTCTAGATGATGCTGTGCCCGCATTTAGTAAGAAGTATTCCTGAATGTGCTCGCCGTGTGTATGGCAAAAACCGGGTCCATGAGGCACTCTCGGGGTAATTTCCAAGTAGGGACTGGGGGATGGGGTGGTCTCCATCTAAGGGTCACAGTATGTGCATCGTGGTCGGACAATACTCTGCCTAGGTAGTCAGTGTGTTGTATCAGGGGGACCAGTGTTGCTGAGCAGAGGAATCTGTCGAGCCTCACTCTGAGATTGTGCGGGCGGAGTAAAAGGAATATATCTTGGTGTTCGGATTCTTTTCTCGCCAGGCGTCTATAAGTGACCAATGGGTAACCCAGTTTTTAAATTGTTCTGTCTGTTTTTGCGCGGGTGAATGTGCCGGTGGGGGATGGGATCTGTCTAACCCGGTGTCTAGGGTACAATTGTAATCCCCTCCCAATAACCACGGTATCGCAGTGTATTGTGCTAGCACCCCTGTGAGGCGGGTCCAATACTGCTCCTGTTCCACATTGGGGGCGTAAATGCTTCCTATCAGTATCTCCTTGCCCTCGAGGTGCCCTGTTATTAGGGAGTACCGGCCCTCTTTATCCACCACCCTGGACTGTTCGCTGAAGGGGATCCCAGGTCTGATCCAAATTAAGGTTCCCCTAGCGAATGCAGAGTACGTTGTGGCACAGATAATTCCTCGCCATTTTTACGTATGCGGTCCACCTCTGTCCCCGTAAGGTGTGTCTCCTGGAGGAGAGCCACCTGTGCTTGCTGTCTTTTCATGTATGCATATATTGCATATCGCTTGCTGGCTGTATGCATACCCCTGACATTTAATGTGACAACTTTCAGGTCTGTATTGGGGATCCTAGCCATCCTTTATGCCTGATATTTGGGTGACTTGTCTCGTGGCGTAATGCCCCAGCATCTCACGTGTCCCCCTTGTGTCCGGATGCCGATCTCTGTTAACCGAACCATCTTTGTGTATGTCGTGTGTTCGTGCTCCAGGGAATGTGGAAGGGATATATAACTGGGGGAAATGAAATGAGTCGGCGGGAAACCATCCCAACTAAAAGGACCTATCATTGGGGCGATACGTCCAAACTGCACAACATGTGCTAACTCTAGTTCGTTATATGGGGGGAAGTGGTCGTCGGCCTCCGTCGCCGTCGCTGCAGCTGCCCGCTCATTGTCTATGTCTTACTATTACCACCGCCACTCGGTGGAATCCACTGCGAAAAACCGGTCGGCGGACTCGCCAAATACCGGAGAGGCCACCAGGGTGTCTCTGCCATGTCGAGTATCTTTTCTTAGAGTGGGAGGCCCGGATGTCCCGAGCGTCCCCACCCTCGGGAGTCCGGTGTGGCAACCAGGGGTGTCAAATCAATGTGTCTGCTGTTTGGGGGTCACCATCGGCGGAGTCCCCGAGCCATCTCCTGGGGTGCCTCCGCCGCTGCCTTCCTCTTCGGATGTGAACAGGTGCGGGTCCCTCTCACCATCCGTGCTGTCCCCCAGGCGTCCCAACTCTGCAACTGCTTGGAGCGCTTTCCGGCGTTCTGCAATGATTTGAGTGAGGTCCGGAGAGTTCTTACTGGAGGAATCCGAGCGCGAGGTTAGTTGGGTGAGTGTGACCTTTTTCTGTTGCCGGCGTTGGCGACCTGATGAGCGATTGACCTGAGCCTTTTTGGTGTTGATCAAGTTCGTCAAGTGCTGGTCAGCCCAGTCGCTGGCCTCCGAGGGGTCCGAGAAGAAGTGTGTAGTTCCGTCGTGGATGATTTTGAGCCGAGCCGGGAACAGAAGCGCATATTGGATGTTCTTTTGGCGCAGGACGCGTTTGACCGCTGCGAAGGTGGCTCTTTGTTGCTGGACTGCCCGCGAGTAGTCCGGGAATAGCATCACTTGCTTATCCTCCACTCGGATTATGCCCTGCCGCCTCGCGGCTCGAAGAATAGTGTCTCTGTCCTGGTAATGGAGCAATTTCAGAAGAAATGGACGGGGTGGCGACCCCGGTGGTGGTCTGCGGGCCGGGACTCGGTGTGCCCGTTCTACAGAATAAAATGGGGTCAGTTCTCCTGCTGGAGTGAACGTTGCGATCCACGTTGTGATGTAGCTGAGAGGGTTGGTCCCCTCCGCTCCTTCTGGCAGATTGATAATGCGGATGTTACTTCTCCGGGACCGTCCTTCTAAGTCATCTGCTCTGCTCTCTAGGATCCTTACCCGCGATTGTAGGTCTTTCAGGGTGTCTTGGTGTTGTTGCACTTGTGGTTCCAGAGTGTGTAGCGCTGTTTCCCCTTGTTTTACCTTGTCCGCCAGTTTCCTATGGTCATCCCGGAGTAAATTAAGATCCGTTGCTAGCTCTCCGAATTTGTGTTCCATGGTCACTCTCGAGTGTTCAATCGCCGCTAGGACTTTATCCAGTTTATTGGACATGGAGTCTGCACCTGTGGGCTCTCCTCCTGGTTGTGTGGTGTGGGATGCTGGGGATGTCGCCCTTGGAGGTCCCGAGGTCTGCGCCGTGCCCGTTGCGCGTTGGCGCCCCATGATGGTCGTGTCTTCCGCCGACGGATCCCGTCCGTTGTCCACGACGCTCCACCCGTGAGTGGGTCGCCATACCTGTGGTCAGGCGTGGCTGCTATGATGCCCTGCGGTCTTTCTCGCACTCGTTTCTATTGTGGTCTGCCGTAGTTACCTGAGCTCTTCTCAACATCGCTTTCAGGCCTCCCGGAGCGTGTTCTGGTTGTATTAGCGGAGGGCCTCCGCCGGGCTAGGGAGGCGCAGGGTGTCCCGCCGCTCCTCCGGTTCGACGTGTGCCCCGGTCGATTGGGGCCCGTTGATGGAATGCCCCCAGCTTCCCACGGCCCAACCACCGCCGGCGGGGCTCCAGGCCTCCCAGAGCACAGATGCTCGGTTCTGGGCCTCTTAGGGATCCGTGCGTGGTGGTGGTCAGCCGCACACACCTGCTTCCTGGCCGATCACGTCTGCACCCTCCCGGTCCGCAGCCTGTGGTCTGCCCCAGCCCGGGGACGGTGTCAATGTCGCGCTCCTGGATCCCCCTGATTAGGCTGCCAGCGTGTGTGCCAGCGTCTCTCCGCACCCTCCGGCCCCGGAGTCTGGCCTCGCAGAGTTGGGGGGTCCTGTTGCAGTAAAGTGCTGTTGTCGTTGACTAGGGGATCCTCATCTAGTTGCACTTCACCGTCCCCACCATTAGGCTCACACTCCGGTCATGCGTCTCCCCCCATTCGCGCGCCTCGAGGCCTGGCGCCGCTGCGGGGAGGGGCGCAAGGCAACAACCAGCCCGCAGACGATCTGCTGTCCCCGGTCGGCCCCCGGAGCGGGCGCCCGCGCTGTCCCAGTGGCTCCCTCCGCATAAGCTGCCTCGCCCTGCCCCACAGGCCACCGGTCCAGGCTCCGTGGAGCCGAAAGGTCAGTGGCACCGCGTCTAGTTGCCCCTCCGTGCCCCACAGTCTGTTCGTTTGCTCCCTCCGTGCGCCTCGAGGCCCAGCGCCGTAGCGGGGGAGGGGTTGTCACTGCATGAAGGAGGGGGTCTCCGTGCGGGCCCTCCAGGCGATGTCGCTTGTAGCGCAATCCGTGCAGGGTGGGACTGATGGGCTGTGGGGGTGTTGCAGTGATCCCGGGCGCCGGCGTGGCGCCCCCGTCGATCGGGGACCCATCTCGGGCGGGAGTTCCAGTCACCCGAGGGGCTCCCAAGCAGCCGCCACGGCGCTCTCACCTGTCTGGGTGGACTCCGGAGCTCGCGTGGGGTATGCCTCCAGGCCTACGCGGCAGAAGCCCGATGTGCCTCGCTATCGGTCCCGGGCCAGAAGCAGAGCTCCCGGGCCTCACAGGGTGCCGCCATTTTGGGATTCCGGCCGCAACCCCGTCAGAGCCTCCGGCGTCCTCATTGTCGTCTCGTTGGTCGTTTCCTCGGGACCAGCCCGTGTCCCCCACGATCGCCGCTGCTGTATCGGCTTTTATCGCCGGTTATTTTGGCTGTGTGGCATATTAATGTCGGACTTCAGCGGGCTGCAGTGCGGAGCGCTAGAGGAGTGCTGCCGCCATCTTGACCTGCTTGGCCACTCCATTCAAGGCTTCATTTGAGTCATTGATGAAGTAGGTTTGGTCCCCAGTGATCATTTTCAACTTGGCTGAAAACAGCAGAATATGTTTTTTATTGGTTTCATGTAGGTATTGTTTTAATATTACGAACAATGCTTTGGGTTTCTGGACCTGCACCAAGTTTGGGAATATTGACACTATGTGGTTTTCGACTTGGTGGCTACCAGCTATTCAAGCCCTATGCAGGATCGTATCGCTATTTCTAATCTGTAGTAGGTGGGCCACTACTGATGGCGGTGAGGTCCCTGGTGGAGTGTTTGTCTCTGGGACTCTGTGGGCATTGTCCAGTGAATAAACATTTGATAGACCTTATGGGGACACTTCTGTTCCAGCCACTGCTCTACATATGTTACCCTATCAGTGCCTCTCTGTATTCTAAATATCAGATTTATTTCAGTTCAGTTGTAGTTGGGGCAATGGGTCTTCTGTTTATTTGACTCTTTCAATTAATTTCTTATGATCATCACAAAGTAGCCCAATATCTACTATGAGAGTATCTATTTTGTTACTCAATGCCTCTCTTGTGGTGAGTATTGGTTCTATTATTTTACCAGGTCTATCCCTATCCTTTTCCGAGTGCATCATGCCTTACCTATTTGTGATGGGCTTTGAGCAGGGTTTTTCACTCCTGTGTCCTTTTTCGTCTCTTTGTTCACTTTTGTTCTTCCCATTGTGGGGAAAGGTCTCAGTTTAGCCCCACCCCCCAAAGTGTGGGATTACTCCCATGGCAGGAGCTTAAAGGCTATGGTTCAAATCAGGGGTAGCTAATATTTCAACAGTGATATATAGTGTCTTGCTCAGTGTTTCTGCCCCCCCAATTCGATTCTCACAAGTGTTGTAGTTCATCAATTGTCCAGTAGGAACAGAGGGCCTGATTTAGAGGTTGACTACAAAGTAAAGGCATTCAGGGGAGCGGAGGACTTTGCATCAGCCACCCTGCCTTTAGTCTGCCTGCCAAATTTAGACATCACTGCCCACCCTGAGGTGAACTCTTTGCGTTTGTATGAACTGCTGTCGTACAAAGCTATTTAAAATTTTGGTGCGCGCCTGTCACTTACAACAAACTTTTAAAAGTTTTTACTTTTCCAAAACCTTACTCACAAAGTGGGAGTTCGTTTATGGAAAAGTAAAAACTAATGGCTCCTACATCTTGGGAATTTTCTCCCATGCTGTGAGGGCCAATTTTTTTCTTTTTACTGTCTCTTGTTGCCAGGATAGTCCTGGCGGTGATAATCAGTAAAAAAAAAAAGCATCCAACTGCCAACTCTAAATAGGGAGCAACGGTCAATGGCTTACCTTCAATGGCCCATACTCCCTCGGGCTGTTGGGGGAAGGTTTACGGCAAAGGAGTACATTTTACTTCATTGATGTAAACCTGGCTTTCTGACCAATTCAAAAATGCGTGGGCGAACCGAGAGTTTGGTGGACAGGATACTCCATTGACAGTGCCATGAAGTACCCTGTCCACAAAAGTCTAAATCAGGCCCAGAGTTAATATTTCCTTTCACTTTTTACTTTAGCCTGGTATTAGGGATGATTCAGGGCTTTCAGTTCTGCCATATTCATCATTGGCACATTTAAAAAAAAATCTAATTCACTCCCTCCATGCAATCTATTACACTAGCTCTAGTCTGATAGGCTTTTCACGCGATTGCAGGACTGTTATCAGACTTCTGACTGCCTGGGTCCTCTTTTTCTGTTATATCCAATAAACACTGGCCACTCTTTTTTCAAGGCAACTTTCAGTGATCTGTCCACTAGTCCACCCGCCAACACTCAGCACTGCAAGATGCATATATATTCTTGTCTTCTCATGAGTGCCAGCTCACACCTCTCTAGTAGGATGTTCTCAGCCGGGGCTTTCATCAGTAAAGGCTCAATTCCTGGCTGATTTCCTCTATCCCACTTCACATTGCCCATCTGAGTCAAGGAGCCAGAGGCTTCGCATCCTATTGTGAGTTCACCGAGCACTGTTGCTCCCTTACCGCTGGAGACCGCTCTTCGCCCACTGCTCTTCTCCATGTGTTGTTTGATGCTGGTGATTAAGGTTTTCACTGTTCTTCCTGCTGACCACTAGGTCATATCGGTTCAGTATCACTTCATTTATGGCCTTAGGAGCTATCTTCTCTGCAGGCCTCGGCTCTGCTGTGCGTCCCTTTATTCTGCTCTAGGCTGGGTGTTTCAGTTATGTTCCCACCGAAGGGGCCACAGTCAGTAGCGGTTGCTACTGGAAGAATGAAAAAAATAAGAAAAATGACTTACCTTTAACGGCCGGCTGCCGCCTCTCCTCCGTCCTCATCATCGTCCTTCTTCCTGCAGTCCCGGCCGCAGCAGGAAGCACCCAGGCACACAGGCTCCCCTGAGCCAGTCACAATGCTTCAATGCAGCGTTGTGATTGATCTGAGCACCGTGGTTTGGCACTTAGAAGGGTGCAGGGAGCCTATGCATGTTCCTCGCCAGGCTTTGTAATGCAGGCTTGTGGGGAACATGCAAAGTGCGCATGAACTGTTTGGCCGGCCAAAGAGGCCTGGCCAAACAGTTCATGCACACTTAGGTCATGCAAACAACTCCTCCCCTGCTCTGGCCACCCTGCCCTGCCACTGACTGAAATAGGAAAGATAAAATAATAATAACAATACGTTATTATCATTTTATTTTTCCTCTTGAGCAGTGGGACAATGCTCCACCGCCGTAGCGGAGGAGCCGCCACTGGCCACAATTCAGATACAGCCAGTGTTAGTTATAAGTTAGGTGTTTGGTAGCATTGAAAGTCATATTTTGCCATCAGGATGGCTGTCAATATGGGCGGCTGCAGGGAGCTCAGGCAAACATGTGCTGCTTCATTTGCAGTTCACCATGCATCCCCCTAAATTCAGTAAAGGGAAGGCTAACTGGCATATGTCAATTAATGTTTGGGTGTTGAGCGTCGGGTTCCCAAATACCCTTTTCTTTTTGTCCTGGATGGTCATGTGCTAGTGATGCCTTCTTTTTTCTTTCATTCAGAAAAGAGACTAATTATTACCGAAAAAATTCCAGAATACTTTTGTAATGTTTATGTTTGTATGAAAGTGTTCTGGAATTTTTTTCGGTAATAATGAGTCTCTTTTCTGAATGAAAGAAAAAAGAAGGAATCTCTAATACACGATCGTCCCCAACAAAAATAAAAGGATATTTGAGAACCTGATGCTTAACACCCAAACATTTTACATATGAGATGGAGTTGGCCCAACCCCTAAGGAGTGTCACTGAGTTCCCTACAAAAATTAGGAGATCATAAATAGCATCAAGAAATTCAGGCATACCGGGTAGGACGTGGGGAGGGCTGGGCCTGAAAAACCTTACTTCTATACTACGTATATCAATTTATACTGCTCTATTGTCCTTCCCTATGTGCTGGCATCAGAGCTGCTTTCTAATTTACAAAAACGCTGAGTAACCAGTTTGAAAAAAGAAAACCTAGTCTTAATCAAGAATGACTACCCTTTTTAATGTATCCAGATCCCTTCCAAGATGGTAGCCACTTAATCCCACTGTGCTTGATACGCTAACATGGTGGCCATTCAGCTCTCTCTTTGTCTAATGGTGCAGCTTGTAACTCATCTCTTGTGGGAGAAGTCACACCAGCAGATGGCTGCTCAGCAAGATAGCCACTCCTCCATTTCTGTCATAGATTCTTCACCCAATTCTTTCTTCATCGTGCTCTGCCTCTTCCTCCCTTGACACTGCCCCACCTCTTCCACAGTCTCTGGGCTATCAGGACCTTGGAAGCAAAGCCTCTCAAATCCACTCACCACTATCCAGCTTTTTCTCATCTAGACTATTTGGATGGGGAGCTTGTTCCATATCTAGGGACCAACTACTTTCTCTCATGGCACACCCCACTGACAGCTTTGACTATCTTTGTTGTCTACCATGGTGGCACCTCTCAACTTCCCTAATGAGCAGCAGCCACAGGTCTAGACAGCACTGACCTTGCCTCTGTTGTGCTACTATTGAAGTGCATTGAACTTGGTTCCATGTAGCTCTCAAACTGTATGCCATGTTGCTCCAGTGTTGAGGTTCCATATGCGAAGAAACAAATCTTGTTTTTGCCATTGGACAGCAGTTACCCTTGCGTCCAGATCGTGGCCAAGAGGCTTCAGACCTCACACCCTCACAAGGGATCTAAATTTGTTTCAGTGGGGCAACATTAGCATCTGCTAGTATGCTGCTGAGATGGAACACCTCCAGTAAGGCATGCCACCAGCTTTCATGAGCCATCCTCCTCTATGCATTTTTTTATCAATTTACTTTTATGGTTTCTGCCTTGGTCTGATCGCCATTATACTGGTCATTCATAGAGGACAAAGACAACTTCTTGGAGCGCACTTTCCCTGCAGTAGATGCCTTCAGCTTTTTTCTGTGGTGAGTTGCTGTGTACCTGGTGAAATGACCTGTGATGACAAGTTTTTTTAAATGCCTCAGATTTCTGAGGCAATAAGTAGGAAGTGCGCATGGAGCAAATTTATCAGTGCAGTGCTTTGCGGCTAGCTGTATTCTTGTCATGAGTCTTCCTGGCTGTGCATAGTACGTGGGGTTTATGTGCTATGAGAAAGATTTCCTTTGCATTCTGTTAGCTACCGAACCATCATGCCCATTTGTTTGCTTGTGTGACTAACTGTTCTTTACCCCAGGGGTCACACTATCTGTGATTCCACTGGAGGAGCTCTAAGATGTTGTGCTGTACATCAGCACAGTACACGTCTTTGATGCACAGGGATACTTCTAGGAGGCATCCCATACAGCGTGGAGGTTATGGTGAAACTGATAGTTGTTGAGGGTCATGACTGAAGAAAGGGGTACAGGCCTTTCTACCCTTACTCATGGAAAAGAAGTCTACAGACTGTCTTCATGTAACATCTGTTCTGTCCGTTAATAATGGGATCCTTTGCTTTCATATGAGCGTATGCAGTATTCTTGGGCTTACGTGAAGGGTGTATGGAGACTTAGGCTTCCATTAATAATGTGCCGTGCAAGGAGAAGGCCATCTTGGCATCCCTACCCCTGGAGCAGCTATTGGGGTTGCACTCCAGAGACTCCAAAGCAGTTTCAGCTTTGTCTGGTTTCTAGTTGCAATATCCTGTCCGCTCAGAACCGAGTCTGATTACAAATGACTGACAGAAACAGTTTGGTGGCTTAGTCATCTCTGATCAACAGCTGCTCAGCAAAAGCTACTCCTTCTAACGATGTATTCACTTTTCCTTTGTAGGGATCCGCATTCTAAAGTTATCTGCACCTCACCTTTATGCTCATTGGAATAACTTTCTATCTGAAAGCATCTCCCTAGGAGAGGACCTGGGTCACACATTACTGCGTAATATGGAACAGGTAGCAAAGGAAGCCAAGGAATTTTGACTAAGGTGTTCTTGCACCCCCGGAATAATGGCAAGACAGCCAGGGGTAAGTTAAATGGTTTATTTAAGAAGATGTTATCCCTACAACAGGAGCATAGCTATCCCTCGGCCAGCTCTACAGTAACTGACATCACTGGAAAGCTAGATGGTCACATAGAGCACAGAATGCAGGCTACCCCCACACTCCATGTTCCTATACAAAGTTCCTTAGCACTGACATAGTAAGACTCATGAGCACAGCAGGGGTCATCACCAACATGTGACAGGTTTTACTCTTTACAATACAATGTTTGACCTACTGCCTGGAGAAACGTGCCTCAGATGAAAGAAGTCAGGATGACATTCCAGCTAGGTGCACTGAACAATTTCTGCCTGTCTGAGGCCATGCTAGTAACATGGGATCGGTCTTAGATCAAATACTTGAAGATCGTGAACAATGATCATGGATCTGATTGTTCAGCACACCTTCAGTGCCCAGTTACAGATTTTTTGTTACGGTAATGGCTGCGGAAGAGTGCATCTCACCCTTAGGTTATGGCAGTGACTGGATGGCTCCCAAGACTTATCCTCTAACCCTTATCCCTTCCAGTTTACGAGGTAAGAGGCCTCCTTCAAAAGTGCGTACAATCTAGGATTGAGCCATTGTGTCCACCCACTTACATTGGAGATAGTGGTTGAGTAATTCTCTTCATCGTGTGGTACGATTGGATAATTATAATATGAAACACTGGATGAATATATAAAGACTCTGATGAATCCTGTTTTCTTATATCTGAATCCACTACCTTAAGGATCTTTAATGGTCTACTGTATTGCATGCTGAGTTTCTTAGGGCCTTTTAGCCGCAGGTGACAAATGTGTTATTTAGAGCTTAGCAGACATGGTACTCTGCTATAAACATAGCACAGTACCATGTCTGGCAAACTCGTGGATCCCCCTCTCTGTTGACTTGGAGGTACCACCATACTTGCACCAGTGGAGCCTACCCTGGCTCTGCCAGCAGAAACCTTTGACTGATGGCCTGACTGACTTTGCGTCATCCATTAAAGGACCTCAAACTGGCCTTTCTGAAATAACTTTTTCCTGTTCAGGGCTGGCAGGAAAAGCATGTCAGTTCTGAATGAGAAAACAAATAAATGACCCACTATGCACTAGGAGAAAACTCGCTGCATTTCAGGGCCATTTGTTTTTTAAAAACAATCTCCCAAATATGGAGTTTGTTTTTCGAAGAACAAAAAAACCTTTCTGTGCAGGCACACAGAACATGGTGCCTGCACAGGAAAGCTTCAGTGCCGTCAGCAGAGCTGCCATGTTGCCTGCCTGGAGGAGTTATCTAAATTTGGCTGCCGGCGCAACCACTTGCATCCCTCTGCTGACCTGGAAGAAGGATGTATGACACAATCACGCATTCTTTTACAACGCATGCCATTACAACGTGGGCAATACAACGTACACGTTGTTACCACGCATTCCATTACCACGCAAGTCATTACAACGACTTGCCTTAGGGAAGCGCTAGACTTTTGAATAGTATATATTACTATTCCAACTACAGTCTGTGCAACAGTAGGAAAGGTGTTGGATTTAAAATCCAACAACACGTTCCCTAATGCAAGTTGTTGTAACGACTTACGTGGTAATGGAACGCGTGGTAACAACGCGTTCGTTGTATTGCCCGCGTTGTAATGGTATTGCGTAGTTCTGGCTGCATAGTAAAGGCTGTTTCCCCTGGCAGAATAGTGCACAGCTGCCAAACTCTAAATGAGACCCAAGATCCTCTACATCATTTGCCTATCAAAACTCGATTTGCATTAATTTAATAGAGCATATTGCTTTTTTAAACTAACCCCTGAAAACTGGATGATCCACTAATGAGTTTTATGCACCAATCTCTTCCACAAAATTAAACATATTTACAAGTATGGTTCCATACATGCATGATGGGCATTGATCAACTATACCTGTAAATGTGACAGCCTTACCGGTAGTACATAAAAATAACAAATGTCAATAAACCTTCTTGGGGCTCACTTTGGTTAATGCCTGTGATTGGCAATGCCTAGAGAACTCAACACTCTGAATGTCCGTTATAATAATGGCACTAACTTTAGAATCCCTCGTAAGATGACACAGCGGGATTCTATCAGTCGAAAATAGTAGCTTTGTGTGAAATAATTAATTAATTCTCGTAGTTGTTATATATTACTGTTGTAGTTATTGTTGGCACATGAAGTGTGAAATCATTTACTAGCACAATATTTTATCATAGCGTTTTTCCATATATGTATTGTTGAAGAAATGCCTCTAATGTTAAGTTAAATAACAACTTATGAATACAAATGGGGCACAAACTGGTGTCAACAAGATAGATCCACGTTTTAATTTATAAACAGAAAATAAAAGTCCCCAGGCTAACAGTTGTTCTTAGGAGTCAGCTGCCAGTGTTGCCAAACGCTGGGGTTGCCGAATCCCATGACTGAATAGTCTTTATTCCTCTTCATGCCTCTTTCCTCCTCCTGACTCTTCGTGTCTCTTAACACACTGTTGGAGTTTTTTTCCATCTGTTTTCTCTCTTTCTTTCCTGTCTTTCTCTGCCTCTTTTCTCCATTTTCTGCCTTTCTCTGGAGAAGAGTTTCCTAATGAAAAGTAATCAAGGTACCCAGAAATTAATGCACTTCATAAATTGTTCTGTTATTGTGCCATTCATATAGTTCTTCCACACACTACAGCATAAAGCAAGGGGCAATATATAAGTGCACTTCAGCCACTGACTAAATTCACTGTGATTGACGACATCCTGCGCTTTCACCAGGGGAACATCCACACACAAAGTAGTTCTATTCAGTGCCAGTAGCTACTATAAAAAGTTTGCTTTTTGAGACCCAAAAATATTTCAGCTTTTAGCTAATGTTCTTTTTTTTTTTTTGCACATTGGTGGAGGCACCGTCGATCCTCTATCAATAAAGTTTAACAAAAGCCATGTCAAAACAAAACAAGAATTGGCAAAGCCAAAGGCAGGCCGGCAACCCCAGACCTATTGGCCAATTTGCCAATGTGTTTTAATTAGAATACAGTGCAGAGTTGAACAGTAGGATTCGACAGGGAGCAGTTGCTTAGGACAGATATACTGGCTGAGTTGATATTACCTGGGATGGAATAAAGGCATTTATAATTTCGCTGGGACTTCCAGTGTACTTCTTAACATCCTATACTCTACACGTAAATCTATACACTATAGTTTCACTAATATTGCTGTCCTCAGAAAAGCAAACTCTGCAAATTCTTTTATCCCCCTTGCTGCTGACAATTTATAAAACTTTACCTCACAATGATTTTCTTAAGCCCCCCCTTGCCGTGCCTACAGTAAATGGAAACTCATAAGCTTTTAGAATTGACTAAAATCAATACCAAATCTACATATGTGCTCCTGTCACTAAACAATCAATATTTGCCGTTGCAAAAGAAAAATAAGAAATGCTGTTTGTAAATCTTGCTTACAAGTGGAAGGCAACTTTTGTGAATTTTGGCTACATGAGACATTACATAATTTGTATATGTATTTATTTAGTTAGTTATGATAGACTTTCGAGGACAGCAACATTGCGATACCAGAATATTGTGCCAAAAATGAAGTCTACAGAAATACTGAGGGGCATATTTATAAGATTGTGACGCAGCGCAGCAAGTCACCTTACTGCGCTGCGTTACAGGGTAAGGGCAGGAATGCGCCGTATTTACAAGAATATGGCACATTCCTGTCTTTGTCCCTGCACTAGCGCTAATGCAGACACCCTTGCGCCATGGGGCAAGAGTGCCTGCGTTGGAAGGAGGATTGTTTTTGTGCAGGAAGGGGTTCTATGTGTTCTGCAGAAAACAGCACACATTTAAAGAGGAAGTAACAAGGAGAAATAAAGTTATTTCTCCTTGTTATGCCTCACCTGGGAAGGTGTAGCATTTTGATGCAACCCCAGGTCTACCAATTTTGGTAAATCTTGGAATGCATCAAAATCAATCGATGTTGCATGGGAACACCCACCCAACCCCCATGGAACGCCTTCCTGGCACAGAGTAACGCAATGACGCAATTTGCGTTGCGTTGCCTTACTCCAGATTTATGAAGCCACTCAGGGCTATGCAAGGTGGCCTTGCATGGCTTCATAAATCGCATTTTGGGCTTGCGTCGCACATGCACCACGTTGCGCGGTGCAAGACAGATGCAACTCCCCTTAGAAATATGGCCCTGAGTTTACATACTTTGTATGAATGTAAACTACAATAATATCAAGTGAAAACTATCATGCAACAGAATAGTTTCAAACAAGGTAAGCATATCGAAATATTCCTATATGTATACATTATATGTAATTTATTTTAAGCATTAAAATACAATTCAAGAATATAGTTCAACATGAATATTTTAAACCAGTATCTAAATTAGATATTAAATAAGTATTCCCTAAAAAAAAATTAAAACATCTAAAACAAATTACTTATTGATAATCACTTATATATATATATATATATATATATAAAATAAGAACATATATGAAACCTAATTTAAAAATCTAATATAAAAATAATTGTAATTAATACCATGAATTAACTACATAAACAAATACATGAAAACACTTTTTAAACAATTTAAATAAATGACATTAAAATATTAACAATAATTAAAAAAATAAAAATTAACAAACATCTTAGCAAAAAAACTGTCACACTTAATTAAAAATTAATATAAAAATCAAATTTGAATAAAAAATGCGATTCTTTTTTATAAATAATATAAGCATTAGAAAAAATACAGCGATTGAAAATAAACAATGTTAGCAAAAGTGATGGACTTTAAAGTAGTCAGATTTAATATTCTAACTCCAATCTGAGCATCAGTAAGAAAAGTGTTCAACTTTGGAGGGGTTAGATTTAATATTCCCTCTCCATTCTAAACAACAGTAGGGAATGCGTTGGACTTTGAAGTGGTCACATTTACTATTCCCACTCCAGTATAAGCAAATTCCGGCAAAGTGTTGGACTTTAGAGGGGTAGGATTTACTATTTCCACTCCAAAATAAGGAAAATCAGGGAAAGTGTTGGACTTTGGAGAGGATAGATTTACTATTCCCATTATTGTCAGAGGGGACAATCATTAAACATTTGACATTTATAATATAGCATTTAAACAATACATTGAACTTACATACACATCAAGTGGTTAATAGTACCTAACAAAGGTTAATGCATATTGCTACAATAAGCAAAGAAAAATAAATTACAAAAAAAAATCAGTCTCCCCTCCTATATCCTAATAATCTTGTGCAAGTCTGCCCCATATAGAGTCGAATTTCTTCATGGAGCGGATTCCTCGAGTTCGGGCCAAAAGCCGTCTCCCTTTCATAAGTTTCCTTCCTGAATGCCCACCATTCTGCTGCTCGAGGGGGCTATGGAGAAATCCATGCCCTTGCTACGGAAAGTCTAGCGGCCACGAGAATGATAGAGAAGAGGAATCTCAGGCCAGAACTAGCACCGCCTTATAACCTAACATAATCTCTTTCTCTGTCAAAGGATAATCTAAACCCAAATAAATCCTCCTAATATTCCTCGTTTCATTCCAGAATGCCTCCAACTCAGGGCAGGTGGTTAACATATGCACTATATTTGCCGCTGTCAGCCCTCATTATGGGCATTTACTCCAATTGCCCCCATCCCTACCCTCTTTCTGAGCCCAGCTAGCTATCCTATCCAGACTGTAATATAACATGCAGATCGTCCAAAATTGTTACAGCTTTAGATTGATAGAGTGTACTGACCCATCCAATGTTTCTAGAGCAGTGTTGACCTCTATAGGAGTAATGTCTAAACCCAAGGCATTGCTCCATTTTAACTCCAATTTTACGCTACTGTCCACCCTAAACGGACAAAAGTGCTGATACATAGTACTTATTAGTGATTTCTGAGATATACCATGCAAACATGCCAATAATTCAGAGCTCTCTAGTGTCTTTATCCCTTGCTGTCTCAATAACTAGTCCCTGATCTGCAGGTATTTAAAAAATAGCTGATGCGGGAGTTCAAACGAAAGTTGTAAGCTTTCGAATGTTCTGAAGCCATTTAGGTCGTATAAGTGTCTAAGCCGATCGACCCCATACCTAGCCCATAGCCTACATACGCAGTCATGAAATATCTCCGGAAGCATCGGATTGCCCCACAGAGGAAGATTGCCATGAGTTAAGGACAGAGCGCATTTAGTTAGTTAGTTAGTCTTGAAGCGAACTCTCTTGAAGTAATTAGGATCATTGATTCTGTATAGAAACATTCTGCTGTCAAACCCAAGTGCAAGACAATGACAGAAGTCTTGATTCTTATATAATAGAAGGCTGTGAAGACGGCCCGCAAACACCGCCCAGTAATACAGTTTAAAATCCGGGAGTTGTAGCCCCCCCTGTTGTAAGGGAGCTTAATCAATCGTAATGCCAGACGTGCTTGCTTGTACCCCCAAATGAAGCTACTTATCCCCCCTTAAAGTTTCTTAAAAAAAGAGTTAGGGATACGTAGGGGAATAGAGTGGAACAAATATAAAAATGTTGGTAGTTCTTTCATTTTGATGATGTTGCATCTTCCTATTATGCCGATTGACAATTTATGCCAGCTTCTCAGATTTTTGATTACAGATTGCAGCAGTAGATCAAAATGTAGCCTCAAAATGTGCTCGACCTGCGGGGAAATATCACACCCAAATAAGTAGCTGTTGAACACTCCCCCGGAATTAGCCTGTCAGATTGAAAGTTAAGAAGCACTTGTGTCTAGTTGACATTTAACTTATATCCAGAAAAAGTGCCAAATGTGTCTGCTTCAAGCTTAATAAAATCTACTGCAGCTGCCGGGTCTGAGGTAAAAACGGCTATGTCCTCTGCAAAAGTGGTGACTTTCAGCTCACAGAGACCTGATCTCATCGCTAATATGTGTGTATTAGAGTGTAGTGCGCATTTAAACGGCTAAATATATAATACGAATAATAGTGGGGAAAGAGGACACCCCTGAAGAGTGCCGCGGGAAAGGGAGTGGATTGTAGACTTGCATACAGCAGTTTGGCTTGCGGTTTACTATATAAAGCATGTATCCACTTACTATATCGGCCATCCAGGCCAAATGATGAAAGTGTTGCCCATAAACAGCCCCATACCACTCGATCGAATGCCTTTTTGGCATCCAGCAAGACCATCCCCATGTTTAGCGCAGACCTCCTTGTTATATCAAAAGCCACAATTGCAGTATTAACATGGCCCGTGGTGTTCCTGCTCAAGATAAAACCATGTGGTTGACTCAACACTAATCCTGACATCAGAGGTGCCAACCGAGTTGCCAGAACTTTAGCAAAAAGTTTGGCATCTGTATTTATGAGGGATGTAAGACGATAGGAACTACATTCCTCAGGTGGCTTGTCCTTTTTTAAAAGAAAACAATACTTGTCATAGTCCATGAAATAGGCACTGCTCCACTGACCCCTATATCTTGTATAACATCGCTCAGTGGTGCTCTATGATGCTCTTGAAGACTTTATAGAACTCAGTTGGTATTGAGTCATCCCATGCTGCCTTACCAGATGGTAGGGTAGTCAGGGCTTCAAGAATTTCATCATGTAGGATTTCTAGATTAAGGGAGGCAGTCTCCTCTTCTTCATTCAACCAAGAGAAGTTGCACCCTTTTAAGTATTTAGACAGATCTTCTTCATTAAGTAAATCGGTTTGTGCATAGAGTTTTTGATAAAACTGGGAAAATTGCTCAACTATTAAATGTGGATACATATGTAATGAGCCATCCTCCCCTTTTATAGCCTTGATTTGTCTCTTAGCTTTATTAACAGCAAGCTGATGCACCAGCACTTTCCTGATCAGTTCGCCATATTCGTACTGAAGAGAGCGATGCTTTTTATAGCTAGTAGCGGTTTTTTCTTTCAGTGTCCCACCCAAGGATGAGCGTTTATCTATCAGTGAAATATACAGCTGTTCCTGGTTTTGGCCCCGTGTCGGATTTCCTCTGCATGGAGGAATTCTAACTGCGTCAGTGCTTGACAAGCGGCTCTCATGATAGCTTCCTTATTTTTATTTTGCTGTAAGATATATTACTGGGTAATACCTCTTATATAAGCCTTCATTGTGTCCCATACTATAAAAGGAGAAGCAGTACCCACTTTGTGCTGCAAAAATTCAGTTTTTTTAATAAATAAGACAAACTCACTGTCTGCCAGTAAATACCACAGGAATGAAAAAGGCCACACTGATTTGTCCGCTACCTGGGGTTGGAAGGAAAGCAAGATGGGATTATGGTCAGAGGTTATCCTGGGGCAGACTTCCATATCTACGGATAGCAGTATTTTATCAGTGACAAAGGCCATATCGATACTTGAACATTGTTTGTGTGGGGCAGAATAATATGTATACCCTGGTGATGCAAGGTGGAGTGTCCACCATGCATCTCTCAGACAGTGCAACTGAGCCAGCTCAAGACTTGAAGCTCTTACTTTCACCATTCTTAACCCCTTCGCTGCTAGGCCTTTTCCCCTCCTGTGCTAAGCCTTTTTTTGGCTATTTGGGGTAGTGCGCGCTTAGTCCCCTGTAACTTTTTGACCACATAAGGTATCCATGCCAAATTTGCGTCCTTTTTTTCTAACATCATGGGGATTGTAAAGGTACCCAGGGTTTGTGGGTTCCCCTGGAGGGGACCCAGAAATTAGTCAAAATACAGCTAAATTTTTTTTTTTTGGAAAAAGGCAAAAAAGGGCTACAGATGAAAGCGTCTTGATTTTTCCCTGCAAATGGCATCAAAAAGGGGTTGTGGGGATGAAATCACCATCTTCCCAGCTTTCAGGGACAAGCAGACTTTTGTCAGAAAACCAACTTTTTTTACACAGTTTTGGCATTTTTCTGGGACATAGCCTATTTTTGCTATTTTTGTGCTTTCAACCTCCTTCCAGTTAATGGTAGAAATGGGTATGAAACCAATAATGGATCCTGGAAAGCCATACATTTATGAAAAGTAGACAAAATTCTGAATTCAGCAAGGGGTCATTTGTGTAGATCCTTAAAGTTTTCCTTATAGAAACTAACAGTTAAATAAAGGAAAAATTGAAAATTAGTTGAAAAAAACAGCCATTTGTGTCAACGTTTTCACCTGTAACTTCTTCTAATTATGACAGCTATTTGAAGGCAATATACCGTTATATCCGCTGGACCTTTCTGGTTGTGGGGATATATAGGACTTGTAGGTTCACCAAGAACCCGACGAACCCAGAGCCAATAATTGAGCAACATCTTGCAATGATTTTTTTTAAGTACCGGGTATATAGCAATTATTTTGGGAAAATGTATACATGGAAAAATTGTTATGAAAGACACCTATGTATTTCTGAAATGGGAACAAAATGTAGATTTTAGAAACAGTAGATATTTGCACATTTCCGAAATTGGGAGTACCCATACTAGCATGAGAATTATAGGTCATTTTTCAAAACGACTTATTTTTTACACATTGTCTTTCATTTGGAAGGCAGAAATGCATCGAAAGTCAATAGGTAATAACAGTTGCTCTACAATTCTGTGTTACCCTAAGTCTCCCGATAAAAATGGTACCTCACTTGTGTGGGTAGCCCTTGTGCCCACAACAGGAAATGGCTCAAAATGCAACGTGGACGTACCACATTTTCACAATGAAAAATTACCCTTTTTTGCAAAGTGCCTAGGTGTAGTTTTTGAACCCTACCTCTGCCGGCACCTAGGGAAACCTAGCAAACCTATACATTTTTGAAAACTAGACACCCAGGGAATCCAGGATGGGGTGACTTGACTGCCTCCCACCAGGTTCTGTTACCCAGAATCCCTTGCAAACATAAAAAATTGTCAAACAAATCACATTTTCCCCACATTTCTGTGGTGGAAAGGTCTGGAATCTGCGTGGATCCACAAATTTCCACCCACCCCGCGTTCCCCAAAGTCTAACGAGAAAAATGGTACCTCACTTGTGTGGGTCAGCCTAGTGCCTGCGACAGGAAACGGCGCAAAACGCAACGTGGTCACACCTCAATTTCGCAGTGAAAAATGACCCTTTTTTGGCAAAGTGCCTAGCTGTAGTTTTTGAACCCTAGCTCTGCCGGCACCTAGGGAAACCTAGCAAACCTATACATTTTTGAAAACTAGACACCCAGGGAATCCAGGATGGGGTGACTTGACTGCCTCCCACCAGGTTCTGTTACCCAGAATCCCTTGCAAACATAAACAATTGTCAAAAAAACCACATTTTCCCCACATTTCTGTGGTGGAAAGTTCTGGAATCTGCGTGGATCCACGAATTTCCACCCACCCGCGTTCCCCAAAGTCTTACGAGAAAAATGGTACCTCACTTGTGTGGGTCGGCCTAGTGCCTGCGACAGGAAACTGCGCAAAGCGCAACGTGGTCACACCTCAATTTCGCAGTGAAAAATGACCCTTTTTGGCAAAGTGCCTAGCTGTAGTTTTTGAACCCTAGCTCTGCCGGCACCTAGGGAAACCTAGCAAACCTATACATTTTTGAAAACTAGACACCCAGGGAATCCAGGATGGGGTGACTTGACTGCCTCCCACCAGGTTCTGTTACCCAGAATCCCTTGCAAACATAAAAAATTGTCCAAAAAAACACATTTTCCCCACATTTCTGTGGTGGAAAGTTCTGGAATCTGCGTGGATCCACAAATTTCCACCCACCCGCGTTCCCCAAAGTCTTACGAGAAAAATGGTACCTCACTTGTGTGGGTCGGCCTAGTGCCTGCGACAGGAAACGGCGCAAAACGCAATGCGGTCCCACCTCAATTTCGCGGTGAAAAATGACCCTTTTTGGCAAAGTGCCTAGCTGTAGTTTTTGAACCCTACCTCTGCCGGCACCTAGGGAAACCTAGCAAGCCTATACATTTTTGAAAACTAGACACCCAGGGAATCCAGGATGGGGTGACTTGACTGCCTCCCACCAGGTTCTGTTACCCAGAATCCCTTGCAAACATAAAAAATTGTCCAAAAAACACATTTTCCCCACATTTCTGTGGTGGAAAGTTCTGGAATCTGCGTGGACCCACAAATTTCCACCCACCCCGCGTTCCCCAAAGTCTTACGAGAAAAATGGTACCTCACTTGTGTGGGTCGGCCTAGTGCCTGCGACAGGAAACGGCGCAAGCGCAACGTGGTCACGCCTCAATTTCGCAGTGAAAAATGACCCTTTTTTGGCAAAGTGCCTAGCTGTAGTTTTTGAACCCTACCTCTGCCGGCACCTAGGGAAACCTAGCAAACCTATACATTTTTGAAAACTAGACACCATGGGGAATCCAGGATGGGGTGACTTGACTGCCTCACACCAGGTTCTGTTACCCAGAATCCCTTGCAAACATAAAAAATTGTCCAAAAAAACACATTTTCCCCACATTTCTGTGGTGGAAAGTTCTGGAATCTGCGTGGATCCACAAATTTCCACCCACCCCGCGTTCCCCAAAGTCTTACGAGAAAAATGGTACCTCACTTGTGTGGGTCGGCCTAGTGCCTGCGACAGGAAACGGCGCAAAACGCAATGCGGTCCCACCTCAATTTCGCAGTGAAAAATGACCCTTTTTTGGCAAAGTGCCTAGCTGTAGTTTTTGAACCCTACCTCTGCCGGCACCTAGGGAAACCTAGCAAGCCTATACATTTTTGAAAACTAGACACCCAGGGGAATCCAGGATGGGGTGACTTGACTGCCTCCCACCAGGTTCTGTTACCCAGAATCCCTTGCAAACATAAAAAATTGTCCAAAAAACACATTTTCCCCACATTTCTGTGGTGGAAAGTTCTGGAATCTGCGTGGATCCACAAATTTCCACCCACCCCGCGTTCCCCAAAGTCTTACGAGAAAAATGGTACCTCACTTGTGTGGGTCGGCCTAGTGCCTGCGACAGGAAACGGCGCAAAGCGCAACGTGGTCACATCTCAATTTCGCAGTGAAAAATGACCCTTTTTGGCAAAGTGCCTAGCTGTAGTTTTTGAACCCTACCTCTGCCGGCACCTAGGGAAACCTAGCAAGCCTATACATTTTTGAAAACTAGACACCCAGGGAATCCAGGATGGGGTGACTTGACTGCCTCCCACCAGGTTCTGTTACCCAGAATCCCTTGCAAACATAAAAAATTGTCCCAAAAAACACATTTTCCCCACATTTCTGTGGTGGAAAGTTCTGGAATCTGCGTGGATCCACAAATTTCCACCCACCCCGCGTTCCCCAAAGTCTTACGAGAAAAATGGTACCTCACTTGTGTGGGTCGGCCTAGTGCCTGCGACAGGAAACGGCGCAAAACGCAATGCGGTCCCACCTCAATTTCGCAGTGAAAAATGACCCTTTTTTGGCAAAGTGCCTAGCTGTAGTTTTTGAACCCTACCTCTGCCGGCACCTAGGGAAACCTAGCAAGCCTATACATTTTTGAAAACTAGACACCCAGGGAATCCAGGATGGGGTGACTTGACTGCCTCCCACCAGGTTCTGTTACCCAGAATCCCTTGCAAACATAAAAAATTGTCCAAAAAAACACATTTTCCCCACATTTCTGTGGTGGAAAGTTCTGGAATCTGCGTGGATCCACAAATTTCCACCCACCCCGCGTTCCCCAAAGTCTTACGAGAAAAATGGTACCTCACTTGTGTGGGTCGGCCTAGTGCCTGCGACAGGAAACGGCGCAAAACGCAACGTGGTCACACCTCCAATTTCGCAGTGAAAAATGACCCTTTTTGGCAAAGTGCCTAGCTGTAGTTTTTGAACCCTACCTCTGCCGGCACCTAGGGAAACCTAGCAAACCTATACATTTTTGAAAACTAGACACCCAGGGGAATCCAGGATGGGGTGACTTGACTGCCTCCCACCAGGTTCTGTTACCCAGAATCCCTTGCAAACATAAAAAATTGTCCAAAAAACACATTTTCCCCACATTTCTGTGGTGGAAAGTTCTGGAATCTGCGTGGATCCACAAATTTCCACCCACCCGCGTTCCCCCAAAGTCTTACGAGAAAAATGGTACCTCACTTGTGTGGGTCGGCCTAGTGCCTGCGACAGGAAACGGCGCAAAACGCAACGTGGTCACATCTCAATTTCGCAGTGAAAAATGACCCTTTTTGGCAAAGTGCCTAGCTGTAGTTTTTGAACCCTACCTCTGCCGGCACCTAGGGAAACCTAGCAAACCTATACATTTTTGAAAACTAGACACCCAGGGGAATCCAGGATGGGGTGACTTGACTGCCTCCCACCAGGTTCTGTTACCCAGAATCCCTTGCAAACATAAAAAATTGTCCAAAAAAACACATTTTCCCCACATTTCTGTGGTGGAAAGTTCTGGAATCTGCGTGGATCCACAAATTTCCACCCACCCCGCGTTCCCCAAAGTCTTACGAGAAAAATGGTACCTCACTTGTGTGGGTCGGCCTAGTGCCTGCGACAGGAAACGGCGCAAACGCAACGTGGTCACATCTCAATTTTGCAGTGAAAAATGACCCTTTTTGGCAAAGTGCCTAGCTGTAGTTTTTGAACCCTACCTCTGCCGGCACCTAGGGAAACCTAGCAAACCTATACATTTTTGAAAACTAGACACCCAGGGGAATCCAGGATGGGGTGACTTGACTGCCTCCCACCAGGTTCTGTTACCCAGAATCCCTTGCAAACATAGAAAATTGTCCAAAAAACACATTTTCCCCACATTTCTGTGGTGGAAAGTTCTGGAATCTGCGTGGATCCACAAATTTCCACCCACCCCGCGTTCCCCAAAGTCTTACGAGAAAAATGGTACCTCACTTGTGTGGGTCGGCCTAGTGCCTGCGACAGGAAACGGCGCAAAACGCAACGTGGTCACACCTCAATTTCGCAGTGAAAAATGACCCTTTTGGCAAAGTGCCTAGCTGTAGTTTTTGAACCCTAGCTCTGCCGGCACCTAGGAAACCTACCAAACACACACATTTCTGAAAAGTAGACACCCGGGGGCTTCCAGGGAGGTATGGCTTGCGTGGATCCCCCAACGTTTCCTTACCCAGAATCCCCTGCAAACCTCACTTTAGCTGGAAA